>OX638254.1:10993374-11651707 GCA_951806755.1 Brenthis hecate
AAAAACACTTAAAAGATTATTATAGGAAGAAAGTCTCTCAAAAGACTTAAGCTTTCCAGAACAGATAATTTTCTCTATTTCAAATATATAGTTGTCTTCAGCACAAAGGCTTGAAACAATAGAATATCGAGCTTTTAATTGGGTAATTAATATTTAATTGCTTTTAGTCTTTGTTATGAATGTAACTGACTGAAACATGTTTGGCAGTTCATAATTTCGATATTAAACTATCTGTTTAATTCTTCCCAAAGTAAAAAATGGACCACATCCACTGCACTATTTTTTCCTAATGTTAAAATTGTACTGATTTCAAAATCACTTTGAAAATAAATATTCTATTCTTGGAAGAAATTTACTGTTTGGAAACATAATTTAAAAAAGGTTTCTTTAACGTCGGCTTACAATAGGCAAAAGCATACCTCTAAGCCACTAAAGTTAGATTAAAAACTGGAAATAATATATTTTATAGCATTTAAGTTATTAAAGCACAGTTTCTATAAAACAATCTTCTTGATTCTTGATGATCAAGAATGATGAAAACAACTTTTGCCAAACCCACGCCAACTTTTTTCTTCACTTACCTCTAAGTATTGTATATTTTTATTTAACATATCTTATATTTTAAGAATTATAATAGCTAAAGCAAATGCAATATGAATTCAGTAGATACCATATTGATATCACAGTAAATCAAAACGGAGAAAAGAAAGTTCATCTCAGTTTTTCCACATTTAGCTTTATCTCCAATATCCTCCAAACTTCATTATTTCTGAAAATCGAGACTCATACATATTCAGTACAAGACGCAATTAGCCGGCCGATAGTTTTGAGCCACCAATTATTTTTGAGGACGTTTCGGGTCGCGCCATGAAGGCAATTCGAAGCCGAGTGGATGGCTATTATAGTGCCAATGTATTGTTGGATTTTACAAACGAGTGGACCGTAGTGAATATACTTTATTGATTTAGGAACTTTAACAGCTATATTTTATTACTAGCGACTCACCGTCACTTTGCTTGGGTCGCACCTTGGTGATTCATTATATTGAACTAACTAACGTTTTTATTTATGAGCCGATTGAAATAAAACGATGAAGCTTACCAAAACACATTAGTGGAAACCAAACCCAAAGCGGTACAGCCATTTCTGATATTAGCGCGCACAAACGCGGGTTGTGGGTTCTATTGCGTTAATAAAGACCCTCAATAATGTTTTTTTTTTTTTCAAATATTTGCAATCTACAGATAGCGATCAGTTACAATTTTATTATATCTATGTATGCCTTATATTTATAGTTTATCTATATATATATATATATATATATATATATATATATATATATATATATATATATATATATATATATATATATAGGTATAGATAAACTATAAATATAAATAGGCAAAGATAAAACAGTTCAGTACCTTTATCTCCTCAGCTTGTCAAGCGATTTAGTTTTTTTTTGTTGAGTAACTTATTGACGAGTATTAGTGTTTTCAAGAAAGAAAAAATTATGGTCGAATTTTGGCGACTGGGCAAACATTAGTTAAGATAATTTTGCATTATGCGTAAAATTTGCAATAATAATTCGATCAGTAGACGCGAAAAAGCGATATTTTTTGACTAATCGCAACTGTGAATTAATCTATTTTATAACGAATAAACCTTTTTACTTAATAATAAGCGAATCACCCTCGTTTCACTCAGGTTCGTCCCTGGGTACGTTGCAATGGTTAATGTAGATTTCTCAGAGATAAGATATTTTTCCACAACAAAGAGTATTATGTGTTAACCCGGATAACCAGCTATCATCATATCAAACATCAAAATCTGTCTAGTGGTTTTTTCGTGGTGCGTTCCCAGACAGACAGAGAGACAGACAAAATTCTGAAAAGTACAAAAACAAAATTCTAAAAATACAGAGGCCTTACCTATGTACGGCCTCTGTATCGATAATAATGAATATCTCAATAATATTTTCCAAAAAATGTACATATTCGACTCAGAATTTGATTATATGTCTTTACATATAATCAAATTCTGAGTCGAAATTAATTAGAAAGTCAAAATTAAATACTTTTTTTATATTTATTTTATTTATTTAAATTCATCATAATTTCTCATTGTACTATACATCTTTATAATTATTCTTTGGATCAATAGATATTTTACTAAAACTAAAGATTAAAAAAGGAGTAAAGAAGAATTTATTAACACGACAGGATTTTTCCTCGATTAAAAATGGACTTTACAGCGGTAATTTCATTTTGTATGGAATCTACCTAGCAATAGTAGCAAAGAGAAAGAAAGTAGATTTTTTAGTTATAAAGGTATACATCGACGAAGAAGTACTGAGTAAGTTAAATCCTATAAGCTAAAACCCGCAATGTATGAGTTATACAATTCAGTTTATATTATTTCAGGCTTATTCTAATACAAGGTTTGGATCACGCGTAGTCGATACAGTTGTTCATTTATTGTTTGTAGAAAGTCCAGGTACAATTTACATATAAACTCATCTTACTAATCCCCCACATTGGATAACAAAGCGAAATCAAAATAGAAATTGTATAGAATTGCGGATCTTTAAATCTAGCTTAAGCTGAAGTGTTTTAATAAAATCTTTAAAGTTTTTCTGTGATTTAAATGTTTGTGTTGTATCTTTCGATAGGAAGCGAATTCGAATCCTGTGTAGGGCTTTATGTTTTTCGTTGCTTATTAATGTTTTTGTAGCTTGTTTTAGCAGAAGTGTGATTTAGGTTTCTTCACATAACACGCAAACTAGGCAAGAAATAATGGTGAAATAATAATTAGATTTATGAAAATACGAAAAAAATATCTGTAAATCTCATTTTCCCTTGTTATTTTCTTGAAAAAAACGTCTCCCTCCTTAAAAAAACTATTTATATTAAAATATTATTTGGGTAAAACTATAATGCAGATTATTAATTTATTCGAACCACGAATTCACTACTCTACTGACATTTAAAATAATACTCGTAACTGTGCCCAGAGTTAAAATTCCAACGGTTCAAGAATAACACCAAAGTGCATCTTTAGTATCGCATTCTACAGCATTTAGCATGCATTCTATAGCATCTATTACAAAAGCTGTTAAATTTTGTCATTTTTTTTTTGTTATGGCTTATAATTGCGTAGCAGACGCAATAAATTCTACCAGAAATTTTGATTTAATGTTAAATTAAATTGTTATTTATCCATCAACTATAAAATTATTCCATTAATAATAGTTATAATATTCATTCAGTATAAGATATGTAAATGTCGCACGTAAGATAAACTCTTTTCAAAATAAAACAATAATATATAAAGTACCATATAACATAAATGAACATTGTTAATGGTAGATACATACCTAAGTAATAATAATCTAGCAGTTGAGTAGCGTGGAAGCATTTTTAGCCTTATTTCACAAGTTTAATACCCGACAGGTGTAAATATTTATAAATCGAAAAAAAAAACTATAAGTCTTGAACATAAATTTTTAATTTTTTTAATTAAAAGGCTTAACGATTTTTCTTTTAAACCGACTTCCAAAAAGGAGGAGGTTATCAATTCGTCGGAATCTTTTTTTTCTTTTTTTATGTATGTTCACCGTTTTTTTTTTCAAAGGGTATACTTCCCAGGTGGTCCCATATAAATTTTATCGAAATCTGTCGAGCGGTTTTACAAAAAATCTACAATAAATAATATTTTTAAATAAATTGTTTAATCGAATATGTTATTTAAAACTTTCTTCTTACAAATTACCTGCTTATTATGTCTACACTAAAAATGGAAAATAAAAACTTAAAAAAAACCGACTTCAGGCACTGAAATGTAAAAAATAACTAAACGGAGGTTTTCATTTAGAATAGATACCTAATCAGATATTTTCGAAGTCGGTGCCAGTCTACAATATTTTAAGATATGAATATTTAATAGGTAAATATTTATTTTACGTATCGAAATATATTAGATTTGCTTTGCATCGGCTGGCACCGACTTCGAAAATATCTGATTAGGTATCTATTCTAAATGAAAACCCCCGTTTAGTTATTTTTTACATTTTAGTGCCTGGAAGTCGGTATTTTTTTTTAAATTTTTATAAGACTTAACATGAAATTTATATGGGACCATGCTTGCACTATTATTACAATATACAAAGGAAAACATTGTAACGTAAAACCTAAGTGCATGATCCATAGGTATTATTGGCGACAGGTACCGCTTTCCATCAGGTGGGCTGTCTGTTCGTTTGTCACTGAATACCATAAAAAAATATTTTGATATTTCTCTCTCTTTTTGAAATGGGTAAAAAAGATGAAACTTTATGATGTTTCAATATTTGTCAGTGTATTCTTTGCTATGCCACGTGATCATTGCCTTTATTCTTATGAAGAATAAAGTTCATATTGTGATAGATATTTCTATGAATCTAGCAAAATAAAGTCAGCCAGCCAACTATACCCATCACTTACCTTATTATTACTAGTATATTATATCGACCCTTTAAAAAAAACTTGGAAATTATTTATTTATTATATAAAATATGTACTATAATTATAATATATAATACATATTTCATCAGTATATATTACATTCAATGTACTCGGATATTCAAATTAGCTGACTCATGGCAAAAAGCCTGGAGCGTCCTGGGATATAATTGGTGGCTCAAACTATCGGCCAGCTAATTGCGTGCGTAGAATATGCATGAGCGTCGATTGTCATATAATGAACATTGGGGATTTATTTGTTTTGAAGATTTAAGTAGGTATATCAACAGTATGATTGCTTATTGAGTCTTACTACCACTATAAAATTGCAAAGAGTTAAAGACCTTCCTTCTTATTATACAGCTAAATTCATATACTTAAATATACATATTTCGAATAAACTTAACTTAAGCAAGTTAAACTACATATTAATTATTAACACTATTAAACTTTGCCCAGCAGTGGGATATACAATTAAACAAAACATATTATAGTACAAATTTAATACCATTAATTACACCCACATTATTCACAAAGCAAACAATGTCGTAATTAATTAACAAACCGCCACGTGGTCCGTACGCGCAGTTTATCTCATTAAGCTAGTTTGTGTCAAGAAAATTACAGGCGGATGCAAGTTAATTGTTTGCCTTCGGGACCGAAACTATAGAAGCGAGATGCTTTGAGAATGAAAATTGTTGATCTTTTCATCAAAACTTTTGAATGTTAGACAACTTGGCGCCCAAACGGGGGCCGTTTATAAAATCGACTTAAGGTTATAATTTAAAAAAAATATATATTTTTCTATACTATAAATATAAATTATTTCCATTATTATAGTGAGAACATCATTAAAGCAGACGTTATAAAGGAGATAAAATGAATAATTAAAATATAGAACTGATCGGAAACTCTAAAAGCTATAAAATGAATAATTTAATTTAATTGATCAGAAACTGTTATCTTCATTTTTTATTATTTTATTATTCAGTGTGTAAATATGTTTTTTGTGTGTGTGTTTTTCTGTGTTGTCTGTAATGGCAATGGTAGCTCAGTGGTAGCTTGCTTGGGGAACCGAATGAAGCGGGGCTAAATTCTGAGTCTCGCACCTGTGATTTTCATGAGCGAATCATATCCAAAATGGTTACCACTTGCCTTACGGTGAAGGAAAACGTCGTGAAAAAACTTGCATGTAAAAGAGAATCTAGTAAGTTTCCAAAAGACATGTGTAGTCCGCCGACCCGCACTTGGCCTAATCCCCCTCGTATTGAAGGGACTTACGTGCTCATCGTGAGACGTTAAAAAGGGCTGAATACATATGTGCATACACACATATGTTTCAGATATAAAAATAATAAAAGTATTAGAAGTGACAAGATATGCTGTAGCTACGTGTTAAATATGTGTTATTTAAGAGCTTGCACATCGGCATGTACATATAATTAATTACATATATTGTTGTAAATTATCTCAGAGTTATACTGGAATCTAGTAATATTTACGTTTTCCTTTTGCTAATACCCTGGGCTTACCTAGTAATTATGAAGCTACCAAGATCAAATAGATGTTTTACTTTACGAAATGCAACATATCAACTCTCCTATATTAATTCATGAAATTAACATCGCTTACCTACACACAATATACAATGTCAACTTGTATTAGAAATGATACAAATTATCTTCCTAGTTATACAAGTTCAAGCATACGATGCCATTGATAGTTAAATTATATGCAACGAGCAGCGAACTAATCTATAGGTATGAGTTCATTTACGGAGATAGCATTCAAACTTACTCAGACGTCGATATCTTTGTCTCCTTCGTCATAGACTATTGAATATGTAGACAGATCCACATTTAAAGGTAAATTAAAATAAACATGAAAGTATAAAAATATATTCTGTCTATATAAAGACTGTAACGAAATCTTATGTTCTACCCCAAGATGGGATGTCCTGATTTTACTAAAAGAGGTTGTTTGGTTGGCTTACTCAATGGCAAAAGTAATTGCAGTTGTGCAATAAATATTTAAGTTATAAAATGTATAATTAGTTTTTAAATATAGACGCAGACATCCATACGATGTACCTAAATTTTGAATATTTTAACGTAATATGGTACCATAGCTTTTATAAAGAGTAAAATACCATAAATTCTGTATAAAATATACATACTTCTTTTAAAAACAATTTTTACGTCTGCTGTAATAAAATTTTATTATTATATTATCTCGTCATTCTACTAGCTCAGCTAGTCTATGGCTGGCCCCCGATACGGTTATTCCAAGCACTTCAAGTTGTGCATTCTATTTGCATTCAACAATACTGCAACACTCATTTTTACTCTTAAGTAGGACATTTCAATGAAGTACTGTTGAAACAGGGTATCGATTGTTGGTGCTTTGTTCGGAATGCTCTCGTTTTGTTGACGCATTGTTTATTTGTATTGCAAGTGATTTCAGTTCGCGTTTCGTTATAGCGCTGCCATTTTTATAGTAACATTGTTTGTAATGATTGCTCCCCTTTTTGTGTTTTATACCTTTGATTCCTATCAAAGGCTGGAGTAAATAATGATCTATTTTTTATTGATTTATTCACTAGTTGTTTTGGTTCATGTGTTTATTACGAAGTAAAAAATGTATCTTAAAATATTATGGTGTTTAAATACCGATAATATCTTCTATTAACATCTTTGTTATCTTGAGGATCTTCTGTATGGTATATGAGGGTAATAACGTATTTGAATCATTCGTGACTCGAAAATTCACCCATCGCCTACTTATAAAAGATTAGTTTATATTTCTAGATTTTGCTTTTTTAAGTCGTAAAAGACGAAATTACTCTGATACTTTTTTTAGTACAAAAGTGAGTTCGTTTGTAGTCTTTGTTGCCTCTGCCAACAATCATTCCCAATTAAATTTAGCAAACATGTATCATATTGAAAAATAAACAAGGTTTTATACTGGTTTAAAAATGATTATTATAGCTAAGCACCTGATATTAATGATTAATTGACATATTTTAAGAGAATAAAACTAAGCCTAAGCGAGTTAAGGACAAGTTGCTAGTTAAGATTTATTATAATAAAAGCATTACCTATTACTTAAAATCCTTTAAATGTATTTTTAGTTTAAAGTTAGATTTTTTGATTCTATATCAGAAATTATAATTCTGTCAGCAGCATAGACCGCGTTTTAATTAAAAATACTACTCACCCCTTTGAAATTGGTAACCCCTTTTTAAATCATTTAATCCTTTCCGAACTAATTACAGGACTGTATCTGTGTCCGGTTTAATTAGAATCGTGTCCCTTATATCGACTTAGAGTTTAATAAGTATTTATGTGTTATGAGCATAAATTCGCTTAGTTGCCAGATTAAAACAGAATTAATAATAATAATAATGAACACTTTATTGCACACAACACAAGAAATAAATAAAGAAGTGAAATATATAACAAAAAAAGATACACAGCAGGCAACCTTAGGGTAGAAGAATCAGTATATGAAATGGTAGGCGGTGTACTTGCATAAATACATATTACGTGTGCATATATTCATACATACATACATATATACATATAGAATTATTATTGTCGTTATTTTCCAATTTTTCATTGAAATTATGATTACCGTTTGTGGTGCGGTGAAGGAAAACATTGTGAAGAAAACTGTATGTTTGAGATAACCTAACGAGTTTGAACGACGCGACGTGCTAAATCCACCAACCGGCTTTTAGAAAGCTTGGTGGACTGTACTATGATCCCCTCTCAAAGGCAGGCAGGCCCATGTCAAGTAGATCCTTAAAAGGGCTGAATCTATTTCAATATTGATTTTTATTTCCTTGTTGGTTATTGTTATGTATGTAATGTACATATATTTGGACTGGAATTAACTGCAAATTAAATAATATAAATATATTTTATCGTCAAGACAAACCTTTACACAAAGAGAATCCACTGATGTTACGTTAATAAGACCAGTCAAATATTTCACTACGCCATGAGGATCTCTATTCACGAAAAATTTAAACTTGAACCTTCTAATAAAACCTACATCTATATAAGTTGACATTAAATTATATACTCTTGTAAATTAAACAATTATTCATCCATCCAAATGAACACCAATTACGTACATTACGTTATTAATTTAAATTTAATAGAGAAGCGAACAATTCGCAATTTCCTTAGAACAAGACGAGTCTGGAGTAAATTTTGCGCTTCAAGTACGTTTTAATAAGTACCTCGAGAAATACATTATTTCGCTTTAAACTCTTTATCTGTTTATTCAATAACTTTAAATTTGATTTATGATTTTTTTTTAATTGATATTCTAAAACTAATTAGGGCCATAAAGCCGCATAATTATTATATACTAGCGCATCATCCTCGATTTGCTCGGGTTTGCCTCTAAAAAAACAATGACAAATCTATCCCTCGAGAATAGCATATTTTTCCGGAATAAAAAGTAACCTATGTGCTATTCCAGACTATAGTCTATCTTTGTGCCAAATTTCATCCAGATCCGTTCTGCCGTTCTGGCGTGAAAGAGTAACAAACATTCATACATACAACTTTCACATTTGTAATATCTACACAGAATACAGATTATACAGACTAAAATCATTAAAATCAGATCACGTTAAGTAACAAAGATGTAAGATAACATACAAATAAGTTATATATGTACGTAACGAGATAAGAATTTTTTAGAAGTATGTTGAATAAGCAGTCAAGTAAAAATAAATTTGCCCACATATATTTACGGTGTCCCTATTGGGATGGGAAAGGTTGGGACGTTAATAGCCTCGATCCGGGCATACCTCTTTAGTCTCCCAATGTCATCATTCTCCTCATACGTACCTTGAAGGGCCCTAAAATGTTTATCGATACATAAGTAATATCTTAGGCAGGCTACAGACGAACAGTTTTAACAGAGACTTATAACTGACGCCACTTGTTTTTATTTTTAGTTCCTTCAGTTATAATTTGTTGGTGGATGTATAGTTTTCTTTTATAGATAGATTTTATGTTCAGTTTTCTTCTATAGATATGCAGTTTTACCAGTCTTTTTTCTACACACGATGAGTTTTGACAAAACACTTCAACTGCACTGTTAAAACTCCCAGTTAAAACAGTACGTTTGGAGCCCGCATTATTTATAAGTAGCTTTGCCGTGCCGTACTTTGGGTACAGATCGCTATGTCATGTAATATTTTGCTTTAATAACCATCATCTGATGACCAAAGTGTCATATTAGGGCATACTCTTATCATCCTGCAATATTATCTAAGTGAGGAGCTAGGTTTCATTCTGTTAGAAAAATAAATTAGTTGCAAGATAAATTAAATAAATTAATACTTAAAAACATGTTTAAAAACGAGTTTTTATAACATATAAATTGTGTAATGTAATAAGTTTATAGGTTTGGCTTAGTACAAAATGTATTTTTTAGTTTTTTAGTTATTTATTCGTATTCATCTTTACAAACCCTTTCATTTGATATCCATATCATAGGAGAGCAATATATAAAAAAAAACATATTCCGCCATCTTTGGGAGTCCGACATATTGGATTTAAAATGACGTCACTTAGCTAGTCATACATTGTCTAAACTTAAAAGATATTTTTGGTTATTTTAATTTAACATTTAGCATTGCCCAAACTTAAGAGGGCACCGACCTTTTTTTTTAGTAGGAAGACAGTGGGCTGGGATGTAAGTGTGGCTAGGATGGACAGAACGCGTGCGAATTTAGGTATTTCCTTCGTATTATTAAAACAAATACACATTTTGAAAATGTAAAGTGTATACGTTATAAAAAAAAACGTATAGTTTTGTTATTATTAAAAACCTGATGGATTTTTTTTTCTATCGAGGAAGCTACAAGTAATTGTGTTTCTAAAGTGTACGATTTATAGAATAAATCCTTAAATATCCTACATATTATTTGCATAATTAAAGTTTTAGTAATAACAATTATAGAGCAGGGGATCAAACGAACGCAATTATTATTCGTAATTGCCTCGGTGCCCCTTAACGACAAACGGTCAAAATTTCAGCTCAATCGGTTGAGGATAACTGCTTTAAAATTCAGTTGCAAGATTTGACCCGAACAAACATACATACAAACATTGCAGTATAAATAAAATCTTGTAAAAAGTATTTCTTTTACTACCTACTGTATCGGAAGTCGTAGTCCATTTACGCTTCAGATAAAACTTTGAATTATATGTTTCCTTCATTGTAAAGGCGATCAAACCATAATCCACCATGATAGCCAAGTGTGGGTTGGCAGATTTCACACGTCTTTCGAAAACTAACTAACCCGTATGTATGTCTGAGAGAAGCTAGCGAGGTTTTCTCAGACATGCTGGTTGCCGCACAATGTTTTCCTTCACCGTAAGAATTATACCGTAAGACAGTAATAATTAGATTTAAGCCTTGTTAAACAATACGAGTACGTATTTTTATAGTTAGTACTTAGTTTTATTCATATTACTCGTATATACATGTGATGTTCACATCTTTAAAGACATAGTTCGGAAGAATATGTAGGTGGACGAGTTAAAATAATCCACATTAATCAAATACTCGTTTAATTTGCACTTTAGAGAAGAGTATCGTATAGTACAATTAGAATTTTGGACCCGACATGTAGCTCGCGCGTGAAATAAAAGGTGAATGTCAATTAGTAAGTAGAAACTGCGTCCGGTGGCGGGGGCTCTCAATGACTATGTGTGCGAGCCATAGCTTAGAAGGCGAAACGGCGTAAACAGACATCACTTGTGTAATTGTATACTTTAGAATAATTATAATTAAGCTTGTTTATTTCATTTCCATGTCGGTCTTGTGAACTAAAAAAAAAGCCAAGTGGTGATCATATTGAAAATGTTTCGCACTTGAAAATATCAAATGTAATGACACCCGGGACTTGAACCCGCTTCAATTGGTTTTCCAAGCAAACACGGTACCACTGAGTTATCTAATATTTTACAAATTACATATTACAATGACTTAACTTTTCCTATTCCAATTAAGTCTAGACGTTGCTAGTTTCTAGTTAAGCTCGAGCAACATCAATAACATAAATAGTTTGAATAAAAAACTTAATGCAAATCTAAGTTAAGTCATAATGAGTGTACTAGTTAAAATAACTTTCGTAGTTAAATATTAAACTGGCAAGAAAAATAAGTTATACAATACTATAAGTAAATACACTATTGTAGACTTCTTGAACTTAGTAACGGAATTCCGAGCTCTAGTTCTGCTTTAACATAGTTGTAATGAGTTCACTACAACATTCAATTTCATGTTGTTAATATTATAAATGTGAAAGTGTGTTTGTTTGTCCTTCTTTCACGTCGAAACAAAGTGACGAAATGGCGTGATTTTTTATGTGAATACAGTTGAAGGAGTTGGAGAGTGATATATGAGGATACTTTTTACTGCGTTAGCATAGTGTATTAGCATAATCTCTGTCGGTAAAATACGTTATAAAAAAACCCACAACAACTACAACAAAGGTAAAAAACAAACATACAGACTTACTGACATATTTATAATCTTGTTATGGATATGAATTTATCCAATTAATATTAATGCATTTCATTTATTCTCTTTAAATAATATTATTAACTAGCATTGCCCGCGTCTCCACCCGCGTTCAGATGATCAAAAACCAAATAAAATAAGCGCTCGCTATTATTTTTTTAAGATAAGCTATTTTTAATAATTTTTGCCTTATTTACTAAGTTACCTTGCTAAAATATATATAGTATCATCGTGGTTTTACTCTAACCAGTTTTTGTATTTTTTTTCTCAGAAATGAGATATTTTTCCGCGGTAAAAAGTATCCTATATGTTGACCCGGATAACCTGTTATGACTATACCAAATTTCATCAAAATCCCTCCAGTAGTTTTTCTGTGATGCGGTAACAGACAGACAGACAGACAGCCAAAAATTCTAAAAACTATAGATTCAGCCTCTGTATCGATAATAATGTCTATTTCAATAAGACTTTCCAAAAAATATTTAATTTACAGATTAGACTTAGTTAGAATTTTATTATATGTATAGATTGAAAAATATCTAGATATTTTACCGATAAATAATTTTCATAATATCTTCTCCATTCTACGTTTATGATGGATCAATGTAATGTGTTAATACAATTTAATAAGAGGCAAGGTTTCTTATATTACATACATATAATGTATGAAAAGCCTAAAATATACGAATAAAAATTAAAGTATATAAGTTAATCTTACAAATCTATACAAATAATAAAATTGTAACTACGCCGAATCTGTACATTAAATATTTTTTGGATAATTTTATTGAAATTTATAGTTCTTAGAATTTTTGTCTGTCTGTCTCTCTGTCTGTCTGTCTGTTACCGCATCACGGAAAAACCACGAGAGGGATTTTGATGAAATTTGGTATGGTGACAGCTGGTTATCCGGGTCAACATAAAGGATACTTTTTACCACAGGAAAATGTCTCATTTCTGAGAAAAAATACAAAAATTGCAATGTAAGAGCATACTTATATGTAAAACCTAAGAATTTGGTTTTTAATTAAGTATTTTAATTAGTGCTAGTAATATTATAAATGCAAAAGTTTGGATGGGTGGATGTTCATTGCTCAATCACGCCAGAACGGCTGAACGGATCTGGATGATTGGCACAGGGATCTGTCTGGCATACCACTATAGGGTACTTTTTATCAAAAAATATATTATGAAAAATATACAAAATATATTATGAAAAATATAGTTTTTATTTTTTAGAGTTTATTTATAGCAAGTTTATTTATAAATCCCAGGAAAATATTTGCTATTAAAATAACCAAAAAAATAAAAACCGACTTCAAACAAAAACACTAAAAAGTGAAAAATAACTGATTGGTAGTTTTCATTTACTATACATACCTAATAAAATATTTTCGAAGTCGGTGTGCTTTGCTTTGTATGGGCTGGCACCGATTTCGAAAATATTTGATTAGGTATGTATTTAATAGGTAGGCTTTAATTACATAGCCAAAGCACACCGACTTCGAAAATATTTGATTAGGTATGTATAGTAAATGAAAACTACCAATCAGTTATTTTTCACTTTTTAGTGCTTTTGTTTGAAGTCGGTTTTTATTTTTTTGCTAAAAGTTTTTATTTTTCCCTTTTTAGTGTCGACAATAGTAGCAAAGTAAGAATTCCAACGTGTTAGGCTTGTCAAATCAAACAAAATAAGCCCAAACTCAAAGTATCTACTATTAGCCGTTGAAGAGTTCCACCTATCCACCTTCTGGCCTTACCATCAGATCAGGTCAACAATACCGAACCACTGTACTATCAACGGAAATAAAAACACTTGCAAATTTAAAGTGAATATGACAATTAGAAGTAGGTTAAATTCATCATTAGCTATTTTTCCACCCTTAGGGTTGGTATTTTTTTTTTTTTTTGAAATTTAAATGGGACCAATCTGGAAGTATACACTTTCAAACAACACAAAAATTGCCCAAATCGGTTAATAAATGACGGAGTTCTGAGGTAACAAACATAAAAAAAATACAATCGAATTGAGAACCTCCTCCTTTTTGAAGTCGGTTGAAAATATCTTTTCACATATTTGCTGATAACGTCGAAAAAAGATACAAAAAATGATGATGAGGGCATATTATAAATGTCTTGTCTTTAGGCTTGATCATAATTTTGTTCTAAGTTTAAATCGCACGATGAAGATGCTTATTGTGCTAGAACTTGTAATCTCTATTATTATAAAAAAAATAACTTAAATTAAAAACCATTAACATCCTTACAATGTCGAGTTTCGGAATAAAATACCGAGTTTCGGATCGATTAGATTTGAGAGGTGATAGCCTGCAAATAGCTAAACAGATTTTCTTGATATATAGCTAAGAACATTCTCGATCACGTCATCTTTCAAATGAAAAAAAAACTAAATTAAAATCGTTTCACCCTTTTGGGCGCTATGATGCCACAGACGGATAGATATCCCCTCACCTTTTGCGTCGGGGGTGAAAATTTGGAGCAAATATGTGAATGTTTAGTTCAAAATTATCGCATACAGAAATTGAACTTCCAATTCAAATACATAACAAACCAAAGAGTAGGAGTTATTCCAAACAAAACTCAAACAGTTTTATTATAAGCAAAGGTTCTTAGAAGTTTAATACTTTCTTATACGATATGATATACTGTACACACTTTAAAATTTCATTTCTCTGATCTCTTGAAGAACGACCGATAAACTGGGCATAATTTAGCGATATTGCCAGTCCATAAAGACGTTTCACACACGCCATCTGCTAAAGGAAATTGGTAACAAGTGTCGCGTATTGCTTTCGATCCCGTCTTGAATATTGACTCAAACCATCTTGTGTTATGGATGGAGCCGTCTAAAGAGTTTTATTATGAAAGAAAAAAAAGGTAATATAAATCTTAGGTTTTTCTTAAAATACGAGTAGATGTTGTAAATTATTCATTATAGTTCAGAAACAAAGTGTATATCCATCTGCTTAAAGTTTAATATTAAATATTTTTATTCGCGTTTTAAGATGGGGTGATATCACTGCACATGTTTGCTTTTACAATGGATATTTTAATTTTTCATTTTTTTATTGTATTTTAATAGAAAATCTAATAATAAATAGTGACTTCGAATTTAATACTGAATAGGCTTCCCTAACAATTTAAAAGGAAGATTTTTTTAAGAGGAATAATTCTGTAATACATTGTTTTCATATAAGTTTATTGGTTTACGCGGCGCACACCAATAAAGATTCCAGTCGACATTATTTTTTCCGACATCTTTAACAATCATCGTCATATTTCAGGCAATTTACACAAAACCGTAATGAAATATACACTTAAACCTTACTCTTCAATCACTCCACCTATTGGTGAAACCCGTATAAAAATCAGTACGGTAGTTTCTGAGTTTATTGAGTTCAGACAGATAGATAGACGCTGCGGGGGACTTTATTTTATAAATAATAAAAATAATTTAATACCAGCCATGGGTTTAGTAATTGACAGTGAAAAGCTTGTACATTATAATAATCTAGCGCAAACAGCGAGCCTGAATCAAACTATCCACTGTGACCGAAATCCTGTCTGAACGACGTAAGTTTTCAACCTCACCGAGATTCTAGAAATATATTTTCGAACTTTTCCTCTTTCCTTCTATATATTTAGGCATTTTTTTTATATTATATAGGTCTTAGCTTACTATTGAAATATCGTATTTGGTCACAACAACAATTGTTTACGATAGTAGCGAAAGTGTGTGTTTGTTTTTTTGTTTCTAATTTAGTATGTATGAGAGATCTGTTTGGACGTTTTCATAGATTTGTTATGGTTTTTAGTTACTGACGTAGATGCAGCGATCATAGTCACGAATTTTAATCCATACTAACATAATAAATAGGTAAAGTTTGTGAGAATGTGAGTTTGTGGCGATGTAGGGGGTAATCTCTGAATCTATTGAACCGACTTAGATGAAATTTGGTAAGAAGATAGTTTGAGACCCTGAAAAGGACATAAGATACTTTTTATCCCGGAAATCATCCCTTAAGGGGGTGAAAATGGGGATGAAAGTTTGTATTGGGAATCAAGCTAGGGACGAACCCGAGCGAAGCGAAGGTGAGTCGCTAGTTGATAATAAATGAGAAAGTGACTTAGGTTATAGGTACTACAACGAATGCGTCACTATAAATACAAAAATTTTACCAGTATAACAATCGAATCTCAAATATCCAAGACAAAGATGCGAGAAGCACTACGCTTTCTGTCCTAATATTTACCTCTTAAAATACAACAATATTCTTTGTCGTTCAATTATAACGTAGATTCATCTCGAAAACAGATTGGAAGATCCAAAAGGCCAAGCACTTGCAAATATTATCTTTATACGAAATAGGCATTGCAGAAATAGTTAACAGGACTCACCACTTTGCCGTTCACACGCTTGTAAAATCTGAATCGACGATACAAACTAAATACGCGAATATATACCCTATTGTCAAATATTAAGGTTGATTATTAAATGAAAATTCCAAATTTTGCAGGCCAGAAGGCAGGAAATTACTATGTGCGTGTAGCTTCTCTCTGTTTACTGAGAAAACTGGATGCCGTTCAGACTATGATTTATACAAACTTAAATAAAATATCTTGTGTGCTTAATTAAATAGAATAATTTATTTTGTATTCCTTTTTCAAGCTTTTTTTAAAGCTTTCACCACCGGTAGCTTTTAGTATAATATAATAAGCATGTGAGATGTCTACATCAGCTTTGAAGCACGAAAATACTCAATTGTTATATTATTAAATGGAAATGTTTGTATGAATGTTTGTTCGAATCAAACCTTGCAATTGTATTTTAAAGCAGTTATCCTCAAAGGATTGAGCTGAAATTTTGCATAAATGAAAACGCATTTTAGAAAAAAAATACACCCCGAAAGTGTTTGATGAGAAGAATATGAATAAATACCTAAAAAATAAACTTTAAATTCAATCAAACCCATATTTACACAATTTATATGATATATAAAAGCTTGTTTTTGAATATATGTAAATGAAATATATCGATATTTTATAGAGTTTCAAGTTAATTAAATATAAAAGCCGACAAGAGAGCTGGCTCGTTTTTCGCCCAAGGAATCGGAATTGACATTCAGCGGGGAAATGCGGCTCGCATTCTTGCCACTATTCCAAACGGACATGACTTTTAGAATAATAATTAAGTGTACATTTGTTTTGTATATACATATAATTAAGTATATTTGCAATTAGCTTAATAATTGTAAAAAAATATTTCAAAATAAATAATATAAATATATCTATATAATAAATAAACAAATATATCATTTCCACGCTCTTGGCTCTCGTTCTTTCAGAATCTTGGGTGTATATAGAAAGAGTAGCCTGTAACTCGTTTTTCTAATAGAATATCTAGTAGACTGAACCAAGCTGCACATTTGTAAAATAAGTACAACTAATTACCCTAAGCAAATATTGAACCAACGACTTTTGACGTAATAAATATCAGATATAAACTTCACGTCATGATAGTATTGTAGTCGGAACTTTTTTAACATCCCACTGACGATCACAGGCCTCCCTTCAATACTAGGGGGTTTGAACTTGCTAGGTTCTCACAGACTTGTAGGTTTCTACACGATATTTTTCTTCACCGTAAGGCAAGTGGTAATCATGGTGGAAATGATTCGCACGTATATCAGATTGGAACCCATTTCATTTGTTTTCCCAAGCGAGCGTATTAGCATTGGCTTAACACTCCTTTTTTTATTATGGATTTAAATTCATCTATACTAATATTATAAAGAGGTAAAGTTTGTGAGTTTGTGAATTATTAGTTTGTGACGTTGTAGCGTGTAATCTCTGGATCTACTGAACCGATTTGGATGGAATTTAGTAAGAAGATAATTTGAGACCCTGGAAAAGATATTGGATTTTTATTCCTAAAATCATCCCTTAAATGGGTGAAAATAGGAATGAAAGTTTGTATGGGGAATCAACCTAGGAACGAACCCGAGCGAAGCGAGGGTGAGTCGCTTGTTATTCATATAACTAGTTTGATTACTCCTTGTAAGTAAAAATTGCATAAATTTTTATTACAAAAAAAATCATCCCGTATTTTTATTACAAAAAAAATCATCCCGTATTTTTTGAGATAATCCCCAATATACAATAAAAGAAGTTTGATCACTTTGTCATATTTAGATTCTTGTGAACTATGTCTATTGAAATTCCGAGAGTAACATATTTGTTATATAAATTGCCTCAATTACGACCGGTTATACAAACATCAATCATATTAACGCGAATAATGACGAGTCAAAACTGAAGACGCAAGACTGTGACGTTAGTTAAATATTTCATAGAGATAGTATGAGATCATTCAATAATTATACTTATATTTTTTGAAAAAAAAACTCCATATTGACCGATTTCATAATTGAGGTTCTCTAAACTAAATGATATTTCACTTTCAAAAAGGTTGTATTCGAAAGACAATTTATATTTTTATTCTTTATGTTACGTGATATTTTTTGATTTTAATGATTGAACCGGTTTCAATGGCGACATTTTATGTATATTTTTTTAAATAATAAAAATATATTAACTCAAAAATTATGTTATTTCTATATATTGTATAATACATTTTTATAAAATATGAAATTCAGGAAGCTGACCTTTTAAAGTAAAAGTGAGACAAGACTCAATAAGTACTGGTCAAGTCGTTTCACTAAAAACTTAAAAATGTATTTTTTCTTGGAAATGAGACATTTTCCCGCGGTAAAAAATCCTATATGTTGACCCGGATAACTGGCTATCACCATACCAAATTTCATCTAAATCCCTCCAGTGGTTTTTCTGTGATGCGGTAACAGACAACAGACAAAAATTCTAAAAACTATAGATTCGGCCTCTGTATCGATAATAAAGTCTATTTCAATAAGATTTTCCAAAAAATATTTAATGTACAGATTCGGCTTAGTTACAATTTTATTATATGTACTATAGATTATAAGTCTTAACCAAGTTTCGTTTCAAGCCGTCAAGTGAATTTAAAAACAAGTCTGAACTATCAAGTGGCGGTTCAAAATTAATTCTGCCACTCTCAAAACTGGTTTTCCTTGATATTTATAAAAATCTAAAAAATATAATATATAAAAATATGACAATTGGGTTACAATTGACAATAACTTACAAAGATATCCCATTTCATAAACGCAAAACATCATACACCCGTATTGAGCATATTTGATCCTTTTTGACGTTGATAAATTGAATTGAATTAAAAAAAAAATGAAATCTTTTCCGATATCTTCGCGGATTTATTTTCATTTTTGATTTCCTGGTTTGATTTCATGGTCACGAGAGAGACTGAAAAAGATAGTTTTATTTAAAATGTCAAATATTCGCGTAAATCCAAGAAAGTATTATTTTGCTTAAATTGGATATTAATGTCTAAAATTTCCCAATTTACTACGAAAAGGCTTTTAAGAAAATTCCTTTCAACTCGATTAAGAGTACAATTTAATATAATGCTTATTTACTTTGTCCCAGGATGCCTCGACAGTAGACTATAATAAAATTTATCTCGTAAACTTACATTAGTAACGAAGGAAATAAAACTATGTTGTTTGTTCCTTTGTAATCCTTCTGGGGCTAAGAAGAATTAAAAATGGAACCAAAAATGTTTTACAAAACATAGTGTAAAAATTTTCTGACTTCATGTTGAGATTTTTTTGGTAAAAAAGACTCATTGTTAACTTCTTGGCTCGACCCAGAACCCAATGATTTGTATACCAGCATAAATGCATAAAGAAAATATTTATTTTTATTATATTTTGAAAACATTAAAACTTCTAAAATTATTCATAATATAAACTAACTTAAGAAAAACCTAGTGTTCAAATTTATATAAAAATCAATTACAGGTTTCATTTTAATAAAACGTCAGTTACTTTGTGAGATATTTCATAGCATTTTCGCAATTAGGTATAATGTTAACACCCATGTGTTTAACTGAAGTGAAGGCAGAACAATCATCATTATTGTAGGATGACGGCTTAAGGCGGCAGTGCAGGAGTATCTAGTATATCAACAGTGGCACCTACGAGCTTAACAGCTCACTACACACTCGTAATCTAGAAATGTACGTTGGGTTTTAGATTCCAAATATAATTATGAAGTTGCAAAATACATCGTCAAATCGGCAATTGTTGACTGTATTTGGATGAACCCTGGTGCAGTCAGCTTGCTTCTTATGTTAATGAGCAAACTGACTAGATTCAAAAATGAGAAAAATTATATTCAACAAATGACACTTGATGTGGCACCTTTAGAATTATTTGTACAAGTATAAAAAATACATAGCTGGAAAACTCCTAGAACTGATCACATATACAACTATTGGTAAGAAAATGACTTTACATTAATTATTTTTAAAACACATAAATATGTTCATTAAAAAACCATATTCTATGCAAACTTATATAATACTGGGTTTGACATTCATGAAGATAGTAGTAAAACCCAGAACCCAGCTTAGTTACAGACCTATAACTTGTTTACTTGTTAATAGTTTATAAGTTTCGTACATCATGTATGCTATATTTCGTACATCATTTATGTAGCTCTTATCAATAACGTAACAGAATAAAAATAGCTAAGGCTGCGAAGAACAGCCTACAATGGAAGCAAATGAAGCTTATGCAAATAAACAGGATTTATTTACAACTAGCGACTCACCCTCACCTCGCTCACGTTCGTCCCTAGATACGTTTTAACGCTTAGTATGGAACAGATTTTTTTTTTTCAATTTTTTTTTCGTGAATTTTTCCGATGTCTTAATAGTTATACAAAGGTTTAAAGGTCGGATACAAAGCTTTTACTTTTGTTTTTCTTTTGTATTTATTCAAGTTTTTAGTTTTTTTTATCCAAAAAATACGATGTAACAAAAAAGAACTCCGAGCGGAGCTCATACGCCCAGGTACTTATATTACATAGGACTATATTATATGATATCGCTTACTACAGGACCAAAACGCGACCGCAACTATCACACATATAATTGGTCTCTGAAACCGTAGCTTCGGTCGGGGTTATCAAATGGTTGTTAAAGTTACACCTAAAATAATTCAAACTAGCGCTACTAAAAGCAGTAGCTAAATACGAAAACGTAAATCAAAACTGAAATAACATTTCGAAATAGCTGCTTAAAACGTAAACATAATATTTAAATGCAAGAATTTTACATTCTTCATCCTCTTTTACAAAAGCATAGTTAATGCTATGCAAACTTGTGCATACGTCAGTCGAGAACGTAAGGTTTGGCGCACACTGGAGACAAATTAATGGGATTTATTTGTTTAGAAAGTATGACCGTCCCTTTTATAATAAGATTTTCTTGGTCAATCTGGATTTGAGTCGATAATATTAAATGTAAATACACTTTTCAGATAGATACTAATATATAATAAATCAGTTTCAGGGATATGTGCCGATATAGACAAATAAAAATATCTTTACTTGGTAACTATCACAAACTTTTTCTGTGATGTATAGTTGTTGATTATAGGTATAGTTTTATTCAAAACAAGCGACTCACCCTCGATTCGCGCGGGTTCGTCCCTAGGTTGTTTTCCCATACAAATTTTCATCCCCATTTTCACCCTCTTAAGGGATGATTTTCGGGATAAAAACTCAATCCTATGTCCTTCCCAGTGTTTCAAACTAACTTCTCACCAAATTTAATCTAAATCGGTTCAGTAGTTTTGGAGCTTATTCGGTACAAACAATCAAACAAATAAACAAAAAAAATCTTTCCTCTTTATAATATTAGTAGGTATCGATAAGATTTTTATTTTATAGCAAATCTAAGATATCTCGCTTTGGGCTACAAGCAAGGATCATTAGGAAAACAAATTGCGATAAAACACGTCGTAAGTTAGATATTTTAACTTAAATAACTGATTTTATCTTCGAAGAACCTATAAAATTTCAAGTAGTTCAAGAAGTACTACAGTCTACTTTGAAATAAAAGGGAAAATTAAATATTTATCTCAAATCTTTAGTATACACCAATTCTTCACTTTGAGAAATTCAGAGAAAGCAAGACTAGACGGTACAAACAAGTTTACAGTGGCACCTTATTGTGGAATCTGTTCGTTAACTACGTTATATTGCGAGTACGCGGTTTAGTGAAGTTAACCCATGAAGAACTAAAAAATGCTTTTATCCATCTTGAAATAGAAATGAGGCTTTAGCTTTTAATAAAATATGGCAGATTTTTATGTCAATATATTTGGTTTAAAATTATAAATCAACTAGCATTGCTCGCGGCTCCGCCCGCGTTCAGATGACCGAAAACCAAATTCTTAGGTTTTACATATTAGTATACTCTTACATTGAAGTTTTTGTATTTTTTCTTTCTCAGAAATGCTATATGTTGACCCGGATAACCAGTACTCACCATACCAAATTTCATCAAAATCTCTCCAGTGGTTTTTCTGTGATGCGGTAACACACAAACAGACAGACATAAATTCTAAAAACTATAGATTCGGCCTCTGTATCAATAATAATGTTTATTTCAATAAGATTTTTCAAAAAATATTTAATATACGGCTTAGTTTCAATTTTATTATATGCATAGATGTCAAAAATATTTTTGAAAGTGACTATTAATGCAGTTACTGTACGACTAATATATAATTATTTGTCCAGCTACTTTATTTTGTATTACTTTCTTAGATTTACGCAAATATTTGACATTCTAAATAAAACTATCTTTTCGGATTATTTCTCGAATTTATTTTGATTTTTGGTTCCGGACATTTCGAATGCTTTACAGCATTCATGGTCACGGGAGAGACTAAGGTTGTAGACGTCTCAAAGGCATTGTATAGTTGTTCAGCCTACTCAAAAAATAACAAAATGAATTCAATAAATTATAATAAGCACCAAAATACCTTATTATTTTTGTTAATTTTAATTTTAAATATTTTTATAATTTTAATATGTTAAAACATATAATTGAACATGGAATAATATTTATTTAATTTTAGTTGTTATTATTATAACTATTACTTTTTTTTTTGAAAACTTTATTGAATAGTACCTAATCTTATTTAGTGTTGCCATTATTATATTTATAAATATAAAGAAAAAAAGATATTTATTATTCAAGCCATGTTGTTTCTATGTGTAATTTTGAAAATTAAAAAAAAAGAATAATAATTTTAATTTACTTTGATATTATTATTATTTTTTTTATTGTTGGGACATTAACACACAACGCCATCTAGTTCCATGGTAAGCTTCGAGGCTTCTGTTATGGATACCAGATAGTTGATACACTACACATATATAACTTTAAATACATACATATTATAAATACAAACACCCATGACTGGAGTACAAACATTCGTGCTCATCACACAAATGAATGCCCCCAGCGGGACTCGAACCCGCGACCGCTGGAACAGCTAGTAGGGTCACTACCAACTGAGCCGAACGTGTCGTCAAATTTAAAATTAAAATATTAATTTGAAAGACTGTTATTTTGATCCGCACTGTAAGAACCTACTACATCTGTCTGTTATGTTTAATTTTTTTATTACTTAAATTACCTATGATTCTATACTAATATAATAAAGTGGTAAAGTTTGTAAATTGTGAGTTTGTGACGATGTCGGGGGTAATCTCTGACTCTACTAAACCGATTTAGATGAAATTTGGTAAAAAGATAGTTTGAGACTCTGTGAAGGACATAGAATACTTTTTATCCTGGAAATCATCCCTTAAGGGGGTGAAAATGGGGATAAAAGTTTATATGGGGAATAAACCTAGGGACGAACCCGAGCGAAGCGAGGGTGAGTCACTGTATATAATAACACTAAACATAACAGAAGGTATTATATTAAACATAATAAAACTAACTAAAATTGTATTTAGATGTAAACAAAAATAAGTGTATAAACCCAAACAGTTTTAATTTAGAATCATACAGTAATTAACTATCTAACTTTGACGACGATATTCTAATTATGATACATATGCAACTCATTTTATGTAGATATGGGTTTAATTTTGTTATACTAAAGCGAAGCGTTACATAGCTTTTAATTTACGTTATTTATTTATAAATAACACATTTGGCTCAGTTTTTAGAGACTCTAATTGCTGTACCAGCGGTCGCAGATTCGAATCCCGCTGGTGGCATTCATTTGTGTGAGCACGAATGTTTGTACTCCAGTAATGGATGTTTATATAAGATATGCTCGATGTTTTTCTCCGACAATTATTATCGATAATAGTAGCTGTTAGAGGGTACAGGTGTAAAACATGTCGAATGGATTTGGAAAACATGGTTGGATTAGGAAAACGTATCGTTTCAATTGTAGGATTTTGGCCATTAGGCTATAGGAAATACATTGAAATTACAAATATACCTAATTATACATACAAAACAATTAATATATACTAAATTATTACTGTACAAGTCATGTCTGTGTGGAGTTATTGCACGAATGCTAGTCGCATTCCTCCGCTGATGGCAATGCCGACTCTTTGGACGTAAAACGTGCCAACTCTCGTGTCACCAGGCGATAAGAATGACCGTTAGGTAATTAAATTTTGATAAAACTATCTTAAAGTTCCATTTGCGTACAACAATGTATCAGTAGGTCCTTTTTTTATCCCGCAACTAAAAAAAACGGGATAATTCAGATCCTAATATCTAAATGGTTATTCTCTAGATAATATGAACACCAATTTTATTTTACATCAAATTTCGCCAAATTCATTTCACAAAAACCTTTGTAATACAAAACAAAATTCTTATTTGGGTTCGGAAAAACTGGGCTAATATTCAGGCTCAGTCGTTATAGTACAGGACGCCGCATACATAAAACATACAGACTCTTTGCCGCATCGCACCAGCTATGATCTAATAACGGTGCGTAGCGCGTTCTATATTTCCACTCTTTGGGACGACACGGGAATTGAATTTTACTAGTTTTCATAGGATATTCCTTTAAAAATTTTCTATAAGCGACTTACGTTTCGCTTCGCTCAGGTTTGTTCTAGCTATAAATTTTATTACTAAAAGAAGCCTATTTGTTACTTCAGGTTTTAGTCTGTTTACTAAATTTGATCCAAGTCTGTCTATCTGCTGTTTCAGCGTAAAGGCAACAACACATACATACATATAATGTAATATACACCAACACACATACTAACTTTCGTTTAATTTTTTTCGGGGGGTATTTGCTTAAATAATCTTCGTTAAAATATAAGAATGCCTTACATTTTTCAGTACATCACTTTTATTCTAAAGGTTTTTATTATAAAATACTACTCTAATATGAAAGCATTTTTCAAATTTAAAATAAATACTTACATATAGGTATGTATAATAAAACTCGAGGAATTGATTTACTAAAGAACACTAACTACAATATTGTTTTATATAATACCAAATTTTGTATACGGCTTCACAAGCTCGGTACAACTTCCTATCAAAGTATTGATAATTTTTAGCGATAAAAAAATTTAAATGTGAAGTGCTTATAGAAAAATATTTTATTTAATCATTATTTTTATAATTTTTCAATTTCATATCTTTACACTGTAGACAAAAATGACAATGGAAACAAACTTAACCTAACTCAATTCGTAGAGCTCTCGTCTTTTGATGTAACGTTGTCCTTAGCAGAGTAAGAACTAATGCGTTATAGTTTCTAGTTTATGTATTAATTCATAGGTAGTTTAATTTTTGTTTTTTTTTGTACAATCGTATGCGAAAATGTGTTTTTGCTTATATTGTATTTAACAATCGCCTGTCTGTCGTATCATCATACCAAATTTCAGCACAATCGTTTGATGCGCTCCCAGACAGACAGTTGATTAGGCATCTGTATCGATAATAATGATTATTTCAAAAAGACTTTCCGAAAAATATATTTATCGTACAGATTCAACTCAGAATTTTACTATACGTATACATAGATACTCTCAATTGAATTCTAAAATGTCTATGTAAAACTCGATAGAAAATATTTTAAATAAACATAACACTGTTATGCATACGCGCATTCAAAGATTGAAATTGAATAAAATTATACATATTATACACTTCCGTTCTCTGAAGATACATAAATAAATTGATTTATGTCGAAAATTACTGACTATTGAGTTTTTTTTTGTGTGGGATAATTTATAGCCGTTGAGTACATATAGGTTACTTTATATCCTGATATATTAAACGATCTCTTAAAATACTAGTCTCTAACAAAAAGAAACTGAAAAACGTAAGATAATAGGGATGGGATTGACGACATATTTGGCTCAGTTTGTTGCTGTGCCAGCAGTTACGGGTTCGAGTCCCGCTGGAGGCATTCATTTGTGTGATGAGCACGAATGTTTGTACTCCAGTCATGGGTGTGTATATTTATAAGTATGTATTTAAAGTTATATATGTGTAGTGTATGAACTATCTGGTATCCATAACACAAGCCTCGTAGCTTACCATGGAACTAGATGGTACTGTGTGTTAATGTTCCAACATATTTATATTTATGAGAGTTAGACGTAAGTCACCATTACATAGTATTAATTTATTAAAACTGTCGTACTTTTTGTATCAACGTGCAGGCTAATCTTTTTCATCTACAGCTAAAAAATATTCCACAAATATCAGAAAGGTCAGAGGACAAAAACATTCATCCTTAAAATAGGCAAAAATTGTGTTAACGTTAACTTTATAAAACCCACCAAAGTCTTTGATCTTTATATTATATGTTTCAATGTTTTATTTCAGACTAACTAATGCTGTCAATTAACACTAAGTAAAGTAAGTGCTGTTTGTCACTGATTTAATTTCCGTATGAAATTTTATTTGTATGAATAAAAACTTTTTACGTTTGCTAGGCAATATACATAGTATATATATCAGTAAGGCGTTAGTTATGTAATTAGCGGCGTACCCTCGCTTCGCTTAGGGGCATCCCTAGGGATTGATCCTGCGACATCCCTTAAGACGGGGGAGGTTTTGTTGGGTTTTAGTGTGTACTACTGGTTTTTCTAGCCTGTGAGCTCCACGTAACCACCTGTATGTATACAGATTGTATGTGTAAATGCATTTCCCAACATTAAAAAAGTGGTCATCCCTAGGGATGAATGCCTTAGGAATGCATAGAGAATAAACATGCAAAGAATTTTTTTTTTAGTCACTGTCACTCAACGATTTCACCACAATCACATAAATGGCTTAGAAATGCATAGAGTACCAATAGAAACCATATATAAGAACATTCATTTTTATTTATATACTGTGTGTGAACGTATAATTTAGATTTAATGAAGTGTGATTAAATCGCAGTGATGTTAGGTTTTATTTATTTACATTGTTCTAAATTATATTTCTAGATATAAATTATAAAGTGTTCACAAAATGCATTGAAAAATCGAAAATATACACGAGTATTCCTAGAAATAGTAAAACAAATTTAAAACGACTAAAATAAACAAGTACCTATACAAAACAAAGTTCTTTGAAATCGACAGGATCAAGTTCTAATAAGAAAACTGAAACAAAACCCACAATTACTATCTAAAACTACTAACGTAATATATAAGAATCTGGGCGACCGAATTTTGCTCGGTGCTTTTTTTTTTGCAAAATCTTCTTTTTTTTTTGGAAACTTGCGGTTTTTTTAGAAAAGTAACCTGTATAGATAAACTTAAAAAGCAAAACCTTATCTAAATACAAATTTTTATCCAAATTGTAGAGCCGTTTCCGAGATACACGAAATAATATATATACAAGTATTGCTCATTTAATATTATAAGATACACCTTCAACTAAAAGGCCAAACCCATGTTTACGTCGACCGCGTCTAAAAAAAGTGTCACTACGATCTCAAAATACACTATCCCCCTTCAAAACTGTCCTAAATACAGAATTGCATGCGACACCCGATATTTAGGGATCGGCATAACCTGGCGAGAAGCCAAAGATCACATATAAAATTAGACTAACCAAAGCGCCACTAATAAAAAACCGCAAACATTAGCTACAGCGTTTTAGAAATAGTAATGATTCAGTTTATAAAAATTGCTTTGGCGTTTCTTAATTGTTTATATTTTTGTTTATCTATACATATAATAAAATTGTAACTAATCCGAATCTGTACATTAAATATTTTTTGGAAAATCTTATTGAAATATACTTTATTATCGATACAGAGGCCGAATCTATAATTTTTAGAATTTTTGTCTGTCTGTCTGTTACCGCATCACGAGAAAACCACTGGATAGATTTTGATGAAATTTGGTATGGTGATAGCTGGTTATCCGGGCCAATGTATAGGATACATTTTACAACTGGAAAAAATCTCATCTCTGAGAAATCTATACTAAAAGATAAAAAGTAAATAGAGACAAATCCGAGCGGAGCGAGGGTGAGTCCCTAGTGTAGATATAATATGAATGTATATACATATTTTCCTATTATTAATATCGTATCGTAGTAAGGTATCAATGTGATTTTTGCGTGTAGATAGTTTATATACTATTATTGTTTATTTTGTTTGTTATTGTTTATGTTTATTATTGTTTATATACTTATTCAAATTCGTTATTGATCTAATGGCTAGAATGTATGACTGTAATCATCGTTCAAAAGATATTTTTAGTGATCGATAGTTGTACTGTAGTACGGTAGTCCTGTCAGTCAGTTGTACGGTAGTCCTGGGTTCAAGTCCCATATGAGACAAAATAGTTTTTTCTAATCAAGCCAAGTATTTATGTTATTGAGTATTTCTATTAAGAAATTCTCAGTAGCACGCTTCGAAGAGCATGTAAAGCTGCTATTTCGCCTGATCTCTTTCTCTCCTATCGTATCGAAATGTCATCTCGTATGTTTACGTACATCATTTTGCATTATAATACCTATTACCCACGTAGATGGGTTCGTTTAGTGAGGTGGCCGCAATTACCAATCTTGGTTATGAGGACACTAATATTGTGATAGGAACAAATTGTTGCTGTGGTGGAGAATTGACTGGTTATGATAATTAACCAGTTAAGTAGGCATATCTAAAGTTTACACTTTATGTCCATTTTACAATAGTTTAACACTCATTATACAGATATAAATAATACGCTATAATTTTAGATAAAAATAACAATTTTAATATTAATAACTACTATACAAGTCATTTAATGTGGAACAGTGGCTATTAAATGAATTTTCCGCTGAATTCTAATCCCCATTTTAAACAAGTCAGCTGTCTTGTCATCGGTGGAGACGATAAGATGAGTTATGTATGTCGATTTAAGATTTAAATAATGATTGATGTCTTCACCCAATGTACTAAAACTAGAAGTGGTGGAATAAATAAAATTGCAGTGTCTGTGTGTAATGTCAAGATGACACCTTTTTACTAAATGCATGTGAAAGTATATACGGTAGGTACTTATAAGAAAAAACAATTTTTAATACTTTTGTCAGTCTGTCTGTCTGTTCCGTTTAATGTCCGAAACGGCTGAACCAATTTTGACCGAACTTTCACTAGCAGATAGTTGATGTTATAATGAGTAACTTAGGCAATAGTCGGAAGTAACTTTTATTTTAGAGAAACAATTAGGGTACCGCGCAAAAAAATTAAAACCCATGAAGTTGTGGACAAAATCCGCGTACCTAGAGACGCATACGAGCGAAGCGATGATAAGTCTCTAGTAAAATTATAAAGCACTAACATTTTACATTCGCTTCGCTCGGAATCTGCCCTGAGTGCCTTACCGTACCGACATATTACTTCATGTCATAACTGTGTACTAAATTTCATCCAAACCAATTACACACATACACACACATGCACAGACGCACGCGCACACACATACATATCTACAAACTTTCGCAATTATAATAGTAATCCGATACAACATAAAGCGTTTATGTACAGTATTTTAAATAGGTAAAATTTGTTTCTTTGTGTACATAATATATTGAGATTTATCTCTGGAGTTACTAAATTGTTTCTAAAAATTCATTTGCTATTAGAGCGGTAACATCCCGCCTAAGTAACATGGTGTTTTTAATGAAGTACCATGCAAGCGGAGTGATATGCTTAAACTAGTGATAATATTATATGTATATACATACATATGCACCTACAATCTACTTAATATTATTGTTGCCTTAAATTAATTCTAAAATATTCTAAAAGCTTATAAGTTCGTCAGCAAAGCTAAGCAATCCAATGCATCTACACCATGAAGAATGATCGCTTAGTAACAACAGAGCTTTTTCGCGCTTAGAAAGGCATATTAAGTCGGTCACGCTTTTTATCGATTGATGTAGTCGTCATATCCATCTAGTCAGAGGTCCTTATGCAAGTGAACTATGGCACTAGATTTGTACGTTGCTTGATATCCATACTAATATTATATATGCGAAAGTAACTCTGTCTGTCTGTTACATTTACATGTCGATGAACCGGTTTTGATGAATTTTATACAGAGATAGATGGGACATTGGAGAAGCACATAGACTACTTTTTGTCACAAAAACTTGAATAGGGCTAGAAAGTTTGTATTGGAAACAAATCATTTCTTAAATAAGGATTTAAAAATTCGTTATACCTATAATTTTGGTAAACAATAAAGAATGTTTTGGCGTTTTTGACTAATCAAGGTAAAATAGGGAAAGATTTCAAGTTTTTTTTATAAAATTACCTATTTTGCTATACCTATGCTAAATAAAAATTCTATACTAAACTTTAAAACGTACCCAGACACGTCCACAGTGAAGCAAGGTTAAGTCGCTAATTATAATAATACAAATAATCGTACTAAATGACTTTTATCAAATCTTACCGTTTAATTTCATTAGAATTGGTTTTTGTCGAATTCATGTAAATAAGGAACCCAGCATGGAATATTAAGAAAGCGCTGGCTGTGAGCCAAACTAAATACACAGATGTGAGAGCACGTGTCAAATAGCTTAGATAGTGCTGATGTAGTTTAGAATGATAGATTATAAAGTATCTAATACTTAAAATGTTATATATCTATACAAATAATAAAATTGTAACTAAGTCGAATCTGTACATTAAATATTTTTTGGAAAATCTAATTGAAATAGACATTATTATTGATACAGAGTCCGAATCTATAGTTTTTGGTATGGTGATAGCTGGTTATCCGGGTCAACATATAGGGTACTTTTTACCCCGGGAAAATATCTCATTTCTAAGAAAAAATACAAAAACTGCATTGTAATGTTTACTAATATGTAAAACCTAACAATTTGGTATTTGGTCATCTGAACGCGGGCGGAGCCGCGGGCAATGCTAGTATGAAATATATTACGAGTATTTACTAATATCAAATATGAAGTAAATGGGTCAAAACTAAAATTTATAATACTTTCTTAAATTTACGCGAATATTTGACAAAAATAAATCTTTTTTCTGATTTCTGACTGCAGACTGCCGTCTCTCCTGACCATGATAGCTGTAAAGCATTCGAAACGTCGGGAACCAAAAATCAAAATAAATTCCCTAAAATATTCGAAAAGATTCGTTTTATTTAAAATGTTCTATTCATATATGTATGTTTTCTTCCAATTTTCAAGTTTAAACTTTAATGTTTAAAACTTTATGTATGTGTGTAACCTACTAAAGCGGGTTCAACTCCTGGGTTTCGCACCTCTGATATTTTCATGTACGAATCATTTCCAACATGATTACCACTTGTCTTACGGTGAAAGAAAACATCATGAACAACCTGCATTTGAGACAACTTGACAAATTTTCAAAAGACATGTGAACTTCTCTAACCCACACTTGGCCAGCATGGTGTGCCTGGTGCCCCTCATATTGGAGACAGGTCTGTGCCCAGCAGTGGGACGTTAAAAACGGCTATACGGTATACATGTAAGATGTGGCTGAATTTTGATATAACCCCTTAAATAAATCTAAATATGCTCTTTGTATTTTCCATTTTAATTTATTCCTACATAAACTGAGTATCTTTATTGTCCCATTTGAAAAAAATGAGGAGCGTGTTTTTCTTTTGTATAAGGGACAAGTGAGTTCGTTTTCATGATTATTTTTTTCCAAAATACACGCACATTTAGGTGTTATGAAAATTACATTTCATTTTTTTTGCTAGCTAAAGTCAAGATAAATAAAATAATTAACCGATAATATTATATCCTTTTATGCATAATACATTTTATGTGAAGTGTATTAATAGAGTGATTTCATATAAATATTTAAATTCAAATATTTTCAACGTAGGTAACAACTTTTTTAAAGTTGTGTTAAATAAAAAAATATATCAAAAGAACAATTGAGAATTATATTTATATTTATTCAATAAAAATATTATATGTATATGTATAAGTTATAGTATATGTATAAGTTATATTTATAGCTTCATTAAAACAACTACTATCTTTTTGCTGCTACCTAATCGAAAATTGCGTATCAAATAATGACTTGAGGCGCCTTGATTAACTGAACCAGACCAAGCCTCATGAATGGGGCTTCCGCACTTGGATTAGCCGGGAGAGGGCGCTAGTGTAGAGTGAGGTCTCTAGAAATGTCAAATGGTACTGAACATCTACTGTTTGCGAGCTTTTTATCGCGGATTTTTACTCATATTATGATTATTGTAAAGATTGTGCTATTCTTAATTATGTTAGACACGGTACGGCACAATAAATCTTATTGGTTTAAAGAAAGAGTTAGGAAAAAGTAAATATTTTATTTATTTGGTTATAATTAATTATTTAAAATCCTAATAGAACTGTTTTAACGGTAACAATTATAATTATTATATTAAATTTATTAATAAATTGATTAATAAAAAATTATAAAGTAATAAAAAGTAAATTCATGATTAACAACATAATAAAAAAAGTCATAAAAAAATCAAAATTATGAAACTCTAACAAATAATCAATCATTTATTACAACTAATTGGATAATTATTACTATTTAAATTACTATATACCTATACTATCAATTACTATATTTAATTTATTTCTAACAACTGCATGTAGCGATTATTATACTTTTAGAAACTAGAAGTGAAATTGAAATAAAAAAAAACAATAACAACTACTTACACACATTTATACTTTTAATAAAAATTTTAAACTAAATCAGTTACAAAAAAATAACAGAGATCTAATGTAATGATAATGTACGAAGGCAGTGGTAGCCCAGTGGTAACGCGCTCGCTTGGGAAACCGAGTGAAGCGGGTTCAAATCCCGGGTCTCGCACCTCTGATATTTTCATGTGCGAATCATTTCTAACATGATTACCACTTGCCTTACGGTGAAGGAAAACATCGTGAAGAAACCTGCATGTCTGAGAGAACTTAGCAAATTTTCGAAAGACATGTGAAGTCCGCCAACCCGCACTTGGCCAGCGTGGTGGACTATGGCCTGATCCCCCTCGTATTGAAGGGGGGAGGCCCGTGCCCAGCAGTGGGACGTTATAAAAAAAAGGGCTGAATACAATGTAATAACAATTTAAAGAAAAACAAATCTAAATTCTTAATTACAAAGAAAATTAAAAAGGCAGGTTGACTTTCCAAATGGACAAGGGTTTCCCCTGTACTTGTTGACAGTACACGAAAAATCCTCTCGAATGAAGCTCGCACAAGCTTATATAGACTCGTAGACGCCACCACTACTTGTCATCCCTTCCATGATGACGTCTCCTCACTATTCTTCCAACAATACATATAAATCATGTTTTAAAGAAAATAATATTCAATCATTTCGTATTCTGTAGTCGATTTAAGTGAATTAAAAGGTTTTTTTTATTTAATTTTATTTATTAAATTTAAGGGCCCTGCCACACTGATAAATACTCTTCAACGACTTGCCAGTGGCGCCAACTGATACTACCAGAAACGATAAATTATAAAAGGCCAACATAAACCTTTCCTAACAAAAAATCGATTTCACGACACTCTAGAATGTGTCACATTGTCTACAATACATATATCCTCTTTTAAAAATTAAATTTATAAAGATTCATCAAAACAATAAGTTTTACTTAAGATTTCAGACTTAAAGTCAAAATGCATTTCATTAATACCACCAGACAAACAGTCGCCAAAAATATCTCAGGTACGAGTACGAGTACAATCTAGTAGAAATAGCTGTGACAAATTAGCATGTACGTAGGCTAATGACCCGACTTGGATCGTATCCACATTTAGTCACCTGTTGGATATCGAGTGACATTTAATAAGAGCATGTAAAATATTACAAGTTTATTAGTACTTACTCGTAGTATAGAAATGATTAGATATTGCAACCGTTTGCGGTTTGGTTTACGTGTGACTTAGATTTCGATCAGAAACAATATTATATGCTCTTTGTATGAGAGTACAAAGAATGATATTAAATAAATATTAAGCTATATGTTTCTGGGCCAAAACAATATTCGGCTTTTCCTATTTATAATTACACTAGCGACTCGCCCTTGCTTCGCTCGGGTTCGTCCCTAGCTTGCTTCCCCATACAAACTTTCATCCCCATTTTTACCCCGTTAATGGATGATTTCCGAGATAAAAAGTATTATATGTTGTTCCCAGGGTCTCAAACTATCTTCTTACCAAATTTCATCTAAATTGGTTCAGTAGATCCAGATATTACCCCCTACAACGTCACAAACTCACAATCTCACAAACTTTACCTCTTTATAATATTATTAGTATAGACGACTACTACTACGTATGCGCGTGTGCGTGTACGTGTGTATGCATAAATATTTGTTACTCTTTCAAGGCTCAAGTAGCTGGAACCCTGCTATGACTTAATTGGTCTCCTTGAAAATAACGCATCCATTCTAAATTTAATAAAAACCCAACAACGTGAATATTATCCACAAAAAATATATACAGTATTTTTACTAATGTAATGGACTAATGTAATATCTGGCCACTAGGGCTTATACTTTCAAAACTCTAGATTCTTGGCGAAGAGATATACATATTATGTAATAGCTGTTTTTTTAATTATTCAAACTATAAAATAAATATTTGTGTAAAACAGACCTTAATAATAACACAGCCTTCGTAATAAAATTCCTGGATAAATTTTAAGAATACATAGATGAAATGTTAACCAAAAAACCAATATTATACAAAACTTGTTCATTATTTAGTTTATTTGTGCAAAAACAAACGAAATCTCAACAAGAATTCCTATCAATCAAACCCAGATCAACGGATATCCGTTCGCTGAAAGTCCAATAACTGAAACTGGTAACCTCCAAACCGCTAACTAAAAAACCGTTCTGAGATCTTCTAAAGCCAAACAGACCCATTTAACTTAACTAGAGTTTAAATTCACTGGAACGCGATTATTTAACTCTCTTTAGGACAATTACAGTCGGGACTTAAAAATCCTAGTACGATAGTTATTTAGTCGGTTATCCGCTGGATTAAGAGCAGTATGTTCGAAATTTATTGAGCGTTTAATGTTTTAATGAAGTTGGATCTTCTGTTTCTTGCGGAATAGTTGGATGTTTTATGAGTAATATTTCGAATACCATCTAATTGCAAGACTTAGTCGATTATTTGTTTAATTTGCTTAGTAATTCTTGCTCTGATTAAAAAACTAGTGACGTCATTAAAAACCTAACAGTAGCATATGTGTTACTATTTTATCGAAAATTTTATCCAAATCTGTCCTGCCGTTTTAGTGTGAAGGACTAATAACCATATACACTTATTCACATTTATAAAAGTAACTAGCGACTCACCCTTGCTTCGCTCGGGTTCGTCCCTAGGTTGATTTCCTACACAAACTTAAAAGTTTTTGTACTGTGGGGTGAAAATAGGGATAAATCCCTATTTTCACCCCACAGTACAAAAACTCCTAAATCTTTCCTCTTTATAATAATAGGTTGTCAGTTTCATTCAAAGTCGAAGTAAATACTTAATATCTCACATAATTTTCACGTTTCTACAGTTAAGTAAGTCAACCAAAACATGTTAGACACATTTTTTATCCTATTATACAATTATAGTTGCTGGCTAAAGGTTTTTATATAGAACACTCAGTTATTTATGAAGCCTGAAGTTGATTTAAATAGGACGCGAATGGAAAGACAAATCGTACACAGTCTATTAGATTAGTTCTCCGGCGAGTTGACAGAGTAAAGCACAAATCCTATGCAATTGGCAGTTAGCCGAATATTTGCTTCTGTCTCTCTTATTAAGATTAATGTTTTAGGAGAACTAAATATCTAAAGATAATGTCTTGTATTGATCATCTATTATACTAATATTATAAATAGGAAATATTTATTTGTTTGTTTGTTTGTACCGCATAGGCTCCGAAACTACAAAACCGATTTAGATGAAATTTGGTAAAAAGATAGTTTGAGACGCTGGAAAGGATATAAGATAGTTTTTATCCCGGAAATCATTCCTTAAGGCGGTTAAAATGGGAATGAATTTTTATGGGGAAGCAACTTAGGGACGAACCCGAGCGAAGCGAGGGCGAGTCGCTAGTAAACAATAAAATATTGAAATGTCTGGTTGTTTATTTAAATTTTATTTTGCACTTGCCATACAAAAGCTAGTAAAAACTGTGGTATTAACATAAAAAATGTAAACTTTAATAGTAAGCTTTCATTATTATTCACCTTCACGTTATATCCGAGGCGGGGTAGATTAGCTTCAAGTCAACTTAAACCTAATTTAGAAGTACGTTTTGCATCCGTTATATCTAGGCTTTGCTATTATTTTTTATTCTATTTTTTTAAAAGTTATACTTCTTTTGGCATGTCTGGAAGAAATCATGAGAGTAAAATATTTACGATGCGCGCGAACACCGACAGCCAAAAAGCGACATGATGAAGTTAGCTACATTTCTTTTACAAACAGAGAGTTGTGACATACGGGATGAAATCTTTAGCTATTTTTGTTCTGTTACGCCAAAGAATTTTAACTTCTAACGTACACACATAAGTACACACACTTTTAAGAAATATATGTGTAAACTAATGCTTTTTTAAAATTTGCCAAAAAAATCGGTCCTTAAAAGAAATTTTGGACTTAAATTTTAATAATCTTATTACATTAACCAAATAAAAATATCAGTAACAAATTATTTAACAGTAATATACAACAGTGCCCATAATCCGTGAATACACAAAATATGAGGCACCAGTGTGTTGCTATAAACTACTTTAATGTTCTCAGATATCCCGATGCTACGCGATTTGCATAAACCCGATAAATAAAATATCGCCCAAGCTTTCTATTTCGCTTCGAATTTGTTATGACTATATCTTTTAAGTTTGATGTATTATTATATTAAACATTAAAACAAGTATTCTACTAGAATACCTATATCAATCTATACATATAATAAAATTGAAACTAAACCGAATCTGTACATTAAATATTTGTAGATTTTTTTTTATTGAAATTGATATTATTATCGATACAGAGGCTGAATCTATAGTTTTTAGAATTTTTGTATGTGTGCCTGTCTATCTGTCTGTCTGTCTGTCTGTCAGTCCGCTCTGTCTGTCACCGCATCACAGAAAAACCACTGGATCTGGTTATTTGGGTCAACATATAGGATACATTTTACCGCGGGAAAATATGTCATTTCCGAGAAAAAATGCAAAAACTGCAATGTAAGAGTACTAATATGTAAAACCTAAGAATTTGATTATTGGTCATTTGAATGCGGGCGTTCCCTAGGGATAGTTAAAAACTATAGTAACTTATACAGCTTAGTTTACAACAACTTATGCGCATAATTTAGTAAAATTTGGCATGCTGATGATCTTATATTACCGATCAAACAACAGGTTACTTTTTATCCCGGAAAACTGAAAGGTTCCCGTGAGATAGATCCGTTTGTGCTTTTCTAGAGGCGAACCCGAGCTAAGCGAGGGTGTGCTGTTATTCACAAATGTAATTCACAAAAAAATATTTAAATCAAAACAGAAATCTGAGAGTTACAAAATTAACTAAAATAATTAATAACCATGAAAGTTTTTTTGTTAATTTTTCTCACTCAAAACGCTGAACAGATTTCGATAAAATTTGGCAAAGATAGATTGCATCCTGGGGACGAATAATGACCCTACTTGCTTGTCAGCTGTCGCCGGTTCGAGTCCCTTTGGGGGCATTCATTTGTGTGATGAGCACGAATATTTGTACTCCAGTCATGGGTGTTTATATTTATAATATGTACATACATATTATAAATATAAACACCCATGACTGGAGTATTAAAGTTATACCTACATATGTAGTGCATCAACTATCGGGTATCTATAACACAAGCCTCGTAGCTTACCATGGAACTAGATGCTGTGTGTTAATGTCCTAACATATTTATACCACAATAGAAATATACGAAAGAAAAAATAAACAAATAGATGATGCACAGGAAGAGACTTCAAGGCATCAAGCTTTTCTTTTTACTTTAATTTTAATATTGTACCATACACTGCCTTATACTCGGGGATCCTTTATAATTAAACCCAGTCCATTATTGACAAGGCATATTTGACAGTTGTACGAGGATTCTTCGAAGTTGGCCGTTCGCCAACAGAAGGGTCGATAGTAGGAATGACTTCGGGTTCAGGGATTATGTAAGAAGTGACCGTTTCCTGAGCTTTGTTATTTTAACTTTAATAACATACAAGGGAGTCTATTTGATACTTGGATATGTATCATTCTCTTTTAATAACTTTTTATAATAAAACTAACGAATTACCCTCGATAGCAGAGCAAGTTATGACTACGATAGAATAAACGTCAAAACTCTAAAAATAAAGACAAATCTATACATATTAAATTTTAAATAAAACTATCTTTTCGGATTATTTCGCGGATTTATTTTGATTTTTGGTTCCCGACGTTTCGAATGCTTTACACCAATCATGGTCACGGGAGAGACTAATATTATAGACGTCTCAAACACATACTTGTTACAGAGAGTGCCTACCCACTATTTTACACTATTTTACAAAAATGATTTTTAAAATTCAAAAAATGACAATAAAGTACCTTACTATATTTGTTGATTTTTATTTCTAAACATTTTAATTTTTTTTAATAAATATTATAGTTAAATAAAGCAATATTATTTATTTAATTTTTGCTTTTATTATTATAAATATTTCGGTTAAATAATTATAAAAAACTAGCGGCTCACCCTCGCTTCGCTCGGGTTCGTCGCTAGGTACGTTTTAAATAGAGATAAATAGTTACTAGCCAGCGCTAGCTATATAATTTTTTTTCGTTAATTTTTCTGATGTTTTAACACTTATTATCCTATTCCGGACTAAGAGAAATCCAAAAATTCAAATATCATAAAAATTGGTCCAGCCGTTCTTGAGTTTTATGTCACGTCACACGGGAACGCAATCGAACGGGATAAAAAGTATCCCATGTCCGTCTCCTGGTTCTAAGCTACTTCCCCACCAATTTTCAGCCAAATCGGTTCAGCCGTTGTTGAGTTATAAATAGTGGGTAGATTAAATAATTATAAAAAATATTCGCATAAATCTAAGAAAATATTATATAATAAAATTCTGAGTCGAATCTGCACATTAAATATCTCTGTCTGTCTGTCTGTCTGGGAATACATCACGAGAAAAGCACTGGACAGATTTTATTGAGACGAACCTGAGTGGAGCGAGGGTGAGTCCCTAGTAAGAAAATAAAAGTATAACAAATCATTTATTTACAAGTTCATACTCTCTATGTTGTAAGGTGAAGAAAATCATTTCCTTCGTGACAAATACAAACTCCTGACCTTTACACATAAAATATGAATAGGAAACCTACCTTTTGCATCGTTCAGACCCTAACTCTAACGGTGCTTTCTATAGTGACGTTTTTCTATAGTTATTACATACTTATTCTCAGATGAACTATTTCATTTACCAAATTAAAAGACTTTGTCACTAAATTAGTAGTCTATGAACTAAGTATTATATATTTATACAAAATAAACTCCGTTGGTTATATAAAACTACGATTTAACTACAAAATTTCCAATTTATAACGATACAAAAATAAATCTATCTCACAAGAACTGTACATTTTTCTTGGTTAAAAAGTAGCTTGTGAGTGATGTATGTGTGTGTATCAGAACATGATGTATGAGCTATATTATTGTAAAGTTTCATTAATTTTTATTCAGTAGTTTTTGAGTAAAAGAGTAACAAACATTCATACATCTATGCATCCAGACGTCTATAGTCCATACAATCTCACAAACTTTCGCATTTATAATATTAGTAGGACTAACGATTTAGCTTCGATTCGCTTGGATGCATCGAATTAGTAGTCCTGGTTATAGCCTATCTATGTAACAAATTTCATCCATATTATAAACTTAACACACGCACATACAAATTTTATTTCTAATTAATAAAACGATCTTTTATGATTATTTCGCAGATTTGTTTTCAGTTTTGGTTCCTTTAGTTGGTCGATTTAGGTTGAGGTTTGGTTTTGGTTGGGAACCAAAAATCTAAATAAATCCGCAAAATAAACCGAAAAGATAAAATGTCAAATATTCGCGTAAATCTAAGAAAGTATTATTTACTAGCAATGCCCGGCCACTAGCGGCTCCGCCCGCGTTCATATGACCAAAAACCAAATTCTTAGGTTTTACATATTAGTATACTCTTACATTGCAGTTTTTGTATTCTTTCTCAAAAATATAAGATATTTTCCCGCGGTAAAAAGTATCCTATATGTTGACCCGGATAACCAGCTATCACCGTACCAAATTTGATCAAAATCCCTCCAGTGATTTTTCTGTGATGCGGTAACAGACAGACAGACAGACAAAAATTCTAAAAACTATAGATTCGGCCTCTGTATCGATAATAATGTTGATTTCAATAAGATTTTCCAAAAATTATCTAATGTACAGATTCGGCTTAGTTAAAATTTTATTATATGTATAGATTTGTAAGATTAAGAATGTTAAACATATTAATTAACGTAAATATTTGCATATTGTGTCATACTTACTCGCTTCAACGATCTCCTCACTCGTCCTAATCAGGGTCTGCAACACTAGCGCTATCAAAAGCACATATAAATCTCTCGCCATTTTCACTGGCAACTGGCACTTCACTGCGCTCCACACGAATTTTGTTTGATTTAGCACTCATTGATGTTTGCCACTCAACACCTTAACGTTTAAAGTAATATCTATTAAAAACGAAACTATTTTAAAATCACTGTATTTAATCACAATATTTATGTACTCGCAAATTCTGGTGTTTTTGGTAATCTTTGGTCAATTTTCATTCGAATTTAAAAAACGATTCGACTTCCGTTTTGGTGTCTAAAAATATATTTCTATTTACGCTCATCAAAGTGTCATAATGTTTGGACTGGATCCAAGATATTTTTTCGCTCTCAAAGTTCGTCCGCCCGAACTGGAAATCTGTAAAGAAATATTATTTTAGATAAAGTAAATATTGATGTTTGTAGATTGCTAAAACAATATCAATTAAATCTGTATTTACTACTTCGATCCAATACTACACAGTCCTTGTAACTTACACGAAAAGTCATGAGTTCAATTCTCGTACGAAGACATTTTTATCAATGATTGTTATAAATTGAGTAATAAAAATTTAAAACTACCCAATATAATAAAAAGGATAGTAAAAAGGACAATTAGTTTGTTTATACGTCATCACTTTTGATGCGTTTTTTATGAAACTTTCATCAATATTGGAGGTACGTATCAACGACTATATTTATATGAAACCGTATGACGTTATCATTAAATGAAAACACATTCTGATAGGAATTTGCGTAGAATAAAAACTATACGATCATAACCTGAAGCCGCCATTGAAGAACCAATTAATATGCACCTACACTCATATCATTCGTCGTATTAGCGGGAGCTCAAAATAATTCGGCCACGAGTCACTTCCGCTCTAATTACTATCCCCTCCGGATGTCATCCTTTGCCTTGAAAATATTAATTCAATTGCTACGAGTTTGGGTAATTAAATGAAATGGCGTTTTTACTGTCACTAGTAGGATGTGACGTACTTTATATATAATTAAATGTAATGTTATAGGCGTAAAATGTTTTATTATATCCGGAAGGCTGGAATGAAAGGATTTCCTGATAGTAATGCAAGTTTTCTTATTTGAGATGAGTATTTGATGTTTTATACATAAATAATGTTATAATTCAAAATCAAAATGGCTTTATAAGATTTAAAATATATTTTTAAATTAAAAACCCAAAAACCCAAAAAAAGGAACAAGTTATGTTTATGATTTAACCTTGTTGCGAGCCTTACTATGTGTATGTATGTGTTGTGGTGGACTATGGCCTGATCCCCCTCGTATTGAAGGGCGACCCGTGCCCAGCAGTAGAACGTTAAAAAGGGCTGAATACATCCGATATAATACTCTAGTTAAATATTTAATATCGATTAATGTAGAAAAATATATCTATGATTAAAATCAATTCACGAAAAACAGTAACTCTTCTCAAAACAGGTAGCCGTTGCGTAAAAATGTTATATGTACCTTTTCACACGGTGACTGGAAACGATACAATCACAAACGGTTGTTTAAAATTTAAGTTAAACAAGGCAAGGGATTTAGAATGAATGAAAAATGTGTTTAACAAATAAGAATAATTAGTAAAAATTACCCTCATATCAACACCCTAATATAATTTAATATTTAACGAGTCATAATGAGATTTTCTATAACTGTCGAGATAACATAGTTTTATGTAACTATACCCTCATGATGCTTATCTCACATGATAAATTATACTTTGGGGCAAGTTTTAATAAGTCATCATTGTTCTAAAAATGCTTCTTTTAATAATATTAATCGACACATTTAAAATCTTGGTAAAGGTTGTATGTACGAATATATTGTATACTAATATTATAACCAGAAAAAAATGTTTATTTGTTTGTAATCGATAAGTTTGAAAATGCTAAAGTTCTTTTAATATTGAAATTGAATATATAATAGGATGTTTTGATTACAATAGTGACAATTTTAACACTGGGCACTATCACCACGAAAAAAATTAATATTATAGATAACAATTGGCTTCCCTAATATGTCTTAAGGAAACTAAACAAATCGAATGAACCCTCCAATGACTAATGACAAAAACTAAAACTTTACACAAAAGCCGTTATTAGTAAGGTCATATACATACTATTGTATCAAACAAAAATAAACTAAAGTTAGGGGAGAATCGAAAAGCAATTCTAAGTTTGTCATCAAGTTAAAAAAAAAGATATTACACAGCTGTTAAGATCGTTTAACTTGGTTTAAATAATTTCATTGCAGCGTTAGTTAAGATTCTATAGTTATTTGTAGCAATCTTTTGATGTGAATTTTTAATATATCCTATTATAATCAACTTTTTTCTTTTACAGGTAAATATTTCTAATTTTGGGTTAGTAATACAAAACGGCAGTGGCAGTCCAGTGATAAAGCGCTCACTTGGGAAACCAAGTGAAGCGGGTTCAAATCCCGGGTTTCGCACCTCTGACATTTTCGTGTGTGACTAATTTCCAACATGATTACCAATTTTATCTTACGGTGAAGGAATATATCGTGAGGAGACCTGCATGCCTGAGAGAACCTAGCAAGTTTTCGAAAGACATGTGAAGCCAAAACACTTGGCCAGTGTTGTGGGCTATGGCCTGATCCCTCTCATATTGAAGGGAGGCCCGTGCTCAGCAGTGGGATGTTAAAAAAAGGCTGAATACAACATGAAATTCTTGATAATATATTCCCGTAACTTTTGTCTTGACCCAGCAGTCAAACCTAGGACTTCAGCATCTGTAGCATACATGCTAGCCACTAGACTAATGAGGCTGCACACAATAAGTCAACATACAGTAAATCTCTCCTCTAATTTTTGTCCAATTATCATAACATAAAAGCTCTTGAAGCTTCTTAAGATTATTTTAATGGGTTTCGTTGAAACAGCAGTTAAATTATATCTTTGTCACTTGTGATCTTTTGAAGTGAGCCCTTTGAAACGTTTCGTAAACAAAAAATGGTTTACGTCGTTCCATTCCATGATGTACAACGTATTATGATTATTGTTCCACTAATTATAGATTCTTTCATTCTAATGATGTGTGAACTGAAGATAGTATGTTTTTGTTTTATGGAATGTACAGAAAAAGCATGTCGTGATGTATAGTGCCTATTAATAATTTTGAATAAATATCATTTTGCAGTCATTGATCTTTGTGTTCGTATATTTCCGGTACCATACGTCCTTAGTTTACGTAAGATATTTTTCCTACTATGGTTAAAATGTAAGTAAAGGGTAATGTGGAAAATTATTTTTTAATTTTATTATTACTAGCAACCCTAAGTATTATTTTGTAAATAAAAATAATAGATCTCATTCTCACAGGATCCACTTGATGTACCGGCATATAAAGTCGCAGTTCTATTTTTTTATTAACACGCTTTTGGTAGCTTGGTTTTTAAATAACTTTTATTCGCCCAGTGACCAAAATTCGACCATAATCATCTATTAAGTAAATTGAGTTCGTCAATAGGTACTAAACCAAAACAAAAAAAAAAGGAAATCGGTTGACAAACAGCGGAGAAAAAAGGTACTGCACTGTTTTGTCTTTGCCTATTTATACATAAATGCTAATCATATTAAAACATGCACGTGTGTAGTTAGTCCAATAATTCATTGGCTGAAACTTGGATATTTGGCTCATTTTTACGCCATATAAGAACAAAAACGATTTACCCTCGCTTCCCTTAGCTACGTCCCTAGAAACATAATAGTAGTGTAATTTTTACTCCTGGTGGTGGTCTACTAAAATTCATCAGGTTACTAAAATTCATCTAAATCCATTTAATCTCAACTAACACACATATACATTTTCGCAGTTATAATACTATAATTGGTCAAAATCAATTTTTTACAGAGAATAACTGATGTTATTACACTTTGCCATAACATTCGTCGAATAAACATTTCGTCGAAAAATAAAATGCTTCCAACAAACTATACTCCTGATTTAGACAGTAGCGAGGGGTGATTTAGCTTTATTTATAGTCCTTTTTCGTATCTATTAAATAGATTCCTGGAACTGTGAGTTTTAAATACACTGTGTCTTGTCGGCGCCGGCGCAATTAAGATGAGGAAAGATGTCAAATGGTATGTCAGTGTGTCACAACACGGGATGAATGTAAAATAAGCTTTATTACATCTAATATTTACATACTAACACTCACTTCAATCATATTCAGTTTCTTTTTCTGTATATATATTTCTATATATTCCCTCATGAACGAATTAGCCGCTTATTACCCAACTGAGGCGAATAAAAAGAAGGTTAAATGTTTCACTTGTATGTATGTATGTATGTAGCAAGACATTTTTGCTATCGCTAATTAGTATAAAGCAATTTGTGTGTGTTTTACGTTGATTTGTTTTAATAACGTTCTGAAGAGATCTTATTGCGATTTCACTATTTTGCTTAAAATTAGTATTAATAAGTGTACCTACAATACTTAGATTAAATGATAAATGATGCAAGAATTCCAGTTAAATGCGAAAAAAACTAAAGACAAGAATATTTAACCGTTACGTGAGCTATTTATATAATTGTATATTTCAGTAAGTCTCTAATACATTTTATAGACTGCGACAGAAATACAAGTAATAAAATAAGGCATTGTTATAGTTAAGTGTCTACATTCCTTCTAGCAACGAATGTTTTGGACGACTATCATAAATTGGAAACTTTGTAAATGTTAGTGTCTTAGTGTATATTATTACTCCTACAACCTAAAGCGACTGGACGAGTTTGGATAACATTTAGTACCTGCAATATCACAAAGGCTTCTAGATTAAGCACCTAGAATAAGAAGATATTTTTTATAGAAAAAAGGTCAAACGAGCAAGCGATCCACCTGATGGTAAGTGGTTATCGCCGCTCATGCCATCTGCAACACAAGAGGTGTTGCGAATGCGTTGTCGGCCTTTAAGGGGCCTGAAGACACGGCTCTTGAAGACCTCCTTGTTATTTATAGTGCTCAGGGAAAACCTCAGGAGGAGGGTAAGGAATTATTGTATTACAATATCCCATCAAAAACATAAATGAGAAAATGGGAGCCAAGTTTAATATTAAGAATATGCGTGGTTGTCAGCTTCACCGACAAAAGAATTGAGATCTAAACGGATGCCAAGTTCTGTAGATAATCCTGAAAATCCCTAATATTTTTTTCAAATAACTGATTAAATTTTAACAGTCCAATTATTTACATTTTACACAGAGTGGATAAATCAGGATAAATTGAAGTTCAAGATTTGACTTGGCTAGTTAAAGCTTGGCTAGTAAAATGATACCAAACCAAAAATAAATATTCATATGTTTATTTTCTATGCATTTCTAAGCTATTGATCCGATTGTGATGAAATTGGTGGGTTATTCTGCATACGCTTGCAAAGTTTCCTGGCGCAATAAAAATATTTTTTCTGTGGACGTTTGTCCTTTATGCATTTCTAAACCATTCAAGCGTAGGGAAGCGAAGGTAAATCGCTAGTCTGTAATAAAAACACATATATTACTCTTTATTGCACTTAAAAATAAATACAGTAATTTAAATACAATTTTTGTTTGCAAAGTGGACTTATCTCTAGAAGAGATACAACCTATGGTAGTGAGAAATAATGTTATAAAATAGGCTAAAATCGTGCAGTTGTAGTGATATAAATAATTTATATAGTAATACTAAAAAATAAATAGCTAATTAAATATTATATATAACTAGCAGTACCCGCGGCTTCACCCACATTCAAACTACTAAAAAAAAAACTCTTTGGTTTTGTTATAACTAATAATAATTTGATGACACGCCTACTGCAGCGCCACCTACCGAGTTCATTTGCTAATTCAAATCTTGCAGGGACCCACTCGAACGTACACAAAGAATATCATTAAAATCGTCCCTGCCGTTTAGGATACGATCACTGACGTACAGACAGCAGCGCCACCTACCGGGTCCAATTGTATTTTCAAACCATCCAGGAACCTATTGAAATATACACACAAAATTTTATCATAATCGGTCCAGCCGCTTAGGAGAAGTTAGGTGACTAACACACGTACAGAATAATTATATAATTATTAAGATACCATACAATGTATACTATATACTATACCATACACATAATATCTAGATACTAATGCTTACATAAATATATATCTATATAACACAATACATAATAATAGCAATTAAGATAATTTTTGATTTAATTGAGTGAGAAAGTGTTGTTTTAATTTCTTTTTAAAAGAATGAGTAATATATTTATTTAAAACATAGGTACATATTATAATCTATATATTTAGCAGTGATTTTATATACATATATAAAGTGAACAATATAATTTCCAAACGATTAGAATAATGGATGTCAACCAGGATACACCCCCGGGTACAGTGTTACTGCATGACGTGTACCATCCATCACAATTGATCTAGCTGGCTGGAGGGTCAGGGCTATCATTTTCATAACAACATCGGATTACTATCATACACGCGAAAGTTTGTATGTACGAGTATGTGTGTTTGTTACTCATTAACACTGAAATGACTGTGTAGTGTTTTTATAATTTTAATGGTTAATAAAGCAGGGCTAATAAGATTGTGATTCTCCCATTCAATGTACATACACACAAACTACTCCCATACTCAAAAACACATAAATATACATAAAATATACATACATATCTGTCTATTAGTTCTCTAAGTAATACTGATCTAAGTAATCTGAGAGAATCCATACACAGATCAACTTAAAGACGGTATTTATTGTAATCTATGATTACATAATTACAATTTATGGTTTTAAAATAACTATACATCTATATATATATATATATATATATATATATATATATATATATATATATATATATATATATATATATATATATATAAAGTGGACAATAAAGAAAAATGATATTGCATCTTTACATACATTATAGACTAACAGCTCACCCTCGCTTTGCTCGTGTTCGTCCCTAGGTACGTTTTAACGGTTAGTATGGAATAGATAGACTATATTATACTATATATTCTGAACTTAAAGTACTTAAACATATTATAAAGATCAGTTTTACAATAACATATTATAGAAGTATATTCAATTTGTTGACATTTATGACTACTACTCCGCTCCCTTGGGTAGTAATATGATAGTATATAGCCTATAGCCTTCCTAAATAAACAAGCTATCTAATGAAAAACGAATTTTTCAAATTAGATTGTAGTTCTTGAGATTAGTGCGTTCAGACAAACAAACTCTGCCTCTTAATAATATTAGTATAGATATTACAGTATTTCTAGTAGTGTTTTTATTAGTAAGACACTTTTCCATTAAATAAAACAACGCAATAAGCAAGTAAGTGCATGCAATTGAACGACGCAATGACTAGAATGATCTATTATTATTTCAATTCTCATAGTATTCCTTGTGCAGAAAATGTACTTCCTTATCCATGAAATCGTCACCTTAGTGCTTATTTGTTGAAACTTTTAACACTTGTTGTACTTTACAGTAGAGATTTTCTTTCTTGTTTAAAAACAAAGCTTAAATTTTGAGATTTATATATATTATACAGCCTCGCTCTGCTCGGGTTCGTCCCTTGTCACGTTTTAATGTTTAGTATAGATTTATCAGAGATGAGATATTTTCCTGCAGTAAAAAGTATTATATACGTTAACCCAGATAACCAGCTATCATCATACCAAATTTCATCAAAATCTGCCCAGTGATTTTCTCGTGATGAGTACAAAGACAGACTGACACACAGACAAAAATTCTAAAAACTATAGATTTCGCCTCTGTATCGATAATAATGACTATTTCATTAAGATTTTCCAAAAAATATTTAATGTACAGATTCAACTCAGTTAGAATTTTATTATATGTATAGATTGACAAATTCAAAAAGATTTATGATTGTTTAAGGCCAGACCACACAAGCATTAGGCAAGTCAGCTATTATCTATGCGATAACGTGACAAGCGAGTCGACCGATTTAGTTTAACAAATGTAATGTACCTACTAATATATTTACATTATAATAGAATTCCTTAGTATAGAATTTCCGGCACTGGTTTTCGAAATATGTGAAAACACGTAAGCTTTTGTTGATTTTCTCTTGAAGAATTGTCTTGGTTTTTAGAAATTTAACTATTCTAACTGTTGAAAAAAATATTTACATGTTAGATTCTTCTTTGTTATTTAATACTTACTAGTTTTCGCTCTGTGATCGAAATTCGTCTATAATCATTTTAAAAAATTAAGAAACAAAATATATGTATAAAATTTACCTATTTATATGAAAAAAAAATGTTTCCAAATTTCTTTATTGATAACACTAAAGCTTATAAATAACTATCGTGCACGAAGGGTTCCGTACCATTATCTAAAAAACAGCCCCACACATCTGAACGCGGGCGGAGCCGCGAGCAATGCTAGTTATACTAAAAGTTTATAAAGTATTTAGATTTTTTTGAACTAAAATTTTAACGTATTTCGTTAAAGGAACTACTCTACCCGTTAAAAATATTTTGTTTGTTCTTTATGGACTAAAACGATAATGGAAAATAATAACAATATAAATTCTATCTAATGAATAGAAATTTCGGCCCGACTTTTCTCAATAACGTCACATAATCTTCAATAACACTACAATTGAAAACTAAGCTTCACAGCTTAGGACACCGTCGTCAGGTGGCTTGTCTGTCAGTTTTCTACAGACTGTACTCGTACTTCGGGAAGTGTGCCCACGAGCTCCATGGTCTCATACCGCCAGCGCCATTCTTCCATCGAAACACCAGACGTACTGCAGGATACCATCCTTTTTTGGTTGATATTCCGACCACTCGCACTAAGCGCTATTCATCATCTTTTATAATGCGTACAACCAAGAAATGGAATGCCCTGCCTGCGTCTGTTTTTCCGAGAGCGTACAACCTGAGACTTTTTAAGGTGCGTGTTAACAGGCTTCTCCTGGGTAAACTCGCTAGATCATAGACCTTATCTATGCTTTCAAGCTAAGATGAAGGTCAAGAGTGAGTTCATTTTTAATTAAAAAAAATTAAAGGTTAAAATGAAAATAACACTATAATTTTGAAGGTTAAAATGAAAATAATCTTACAAACTCGAAATATCGAGGACGTCACCAAGAGTATATCAAAATAAACAGTAGCGTCGGGCTTCCGGTAGCTACACTCTATTTATAATTTATCTACTCATATATTTAGATCTATTCATTTGAAACTATCATCCAACTGTCAAAAACGTCAGTTTCTAAGATTTATTAATTAAGTAAAAATAGTCTGTACGATTTATGGAATACTGATTACTGCCTGCAGCTTCGCTCGCACTTAGAATTATTTTAGTCTAATTTTCATCATATTCTTCAGATTCAATAAACACTTATTGAGCACCTCCTTTTCTTAGAAGTCGGGTAAATTTTCTGATTTAAATCTATCCTTGTTCCATTTGTGCTTGGTTAAAGAAATAGCAGATACTATAACCATATTATGAATTTATGTGGTCTGTAATAATTATGAACTGAATATTTTTTTCTATATTATCGCATCGTCGTTGTATTCAGCCCTTTTTTAACGTCCCACTACGGGATATGGGTCTCCCTTTACTATACGGGAATCACGCCATAGTCCACTATGCTGGCTAAGTGCCAGATGGCGGACTTCACATATCTTTTAAAAACTTACTAGGTTCTCTCAGACATGCAGGTTTCCTCACGATGTTTTCCTTCACCGTAAGACAAGTGGTAAATATGTTGGAAATGATCGCACCTAAAAATATCAAAGGTACAAAACCCAGTATTTGAACCCGTTTCCCTCGGTTTCTTAAGTCAACGCGTTACCACTGGGCTATCACTGCCCTGACATACAAACATAAATACATATCTAGTACCTACGTACATATAATAATAGAAATCTAACTCATGGCCTTTCTTTAATAGGTTACACTTCTCTAATAGGTAACTACGTCATTTAGAAATCGAGTAAACGTATAATTTTATTTATTTCTGGTTAATGTATGAGCAGCAACGGACAGGTCATAAAGCGAAAAGATGAAAGATTTCAAAATAAACACTATTAATTAAATGTGAATTTTATATTTGTGGAAAAGCTTATTTTTAAATGTCGACACTTGCGAAGTGTCAGTTGCGAAGCAAATACCACGAAGCATTCATTAAAAAATTATTCAAGACAATCATAAATATTATCTGTACTGTACGGTTTGTTTGTTTGTACTGAATAAGCTTCGAAACTACTGAACCGATTTAGATGAAATTTGGTAATAAGATAGTGTAAGACCCTGGAAAGGACATAAGATAATTTTATCCCGGAAGTCATCCCTTAAAGGGGTGAAAATGGGGATGAAAGTTTATATGGGGAAGCAACTTAGGGACGAACCCGAGCGAAGCGAGGTTGAGTCGCTGGTATCATAATATAAAGGATTAGCCAGTTAACCTTGCCTCGCTTGGGCGTGTTCCTATGTGGTTTTGCATGTACTCGTATAATGCATGTATGTATTAAGCCCTTTTTTAAGGTCCCACTGCTGGGCACGGGATTTCTTCAATACGACGGAAATCAGGCCATAGTCCACCACGTTAGCCAAGTACCATTATACTTATCAACCGACTTCAAAAAGGAGGAGGTTCTCAATTCGACTGTATTTTTTTTTTTTATGTTTGTTACCTCAGAACTCCGTCATTTATTAACCGATTTGGATAATTTTTATGTTGTTTGAAAGTGTATACTTCCAGATTAGTCCCATTTAAATTTCAAAAAAAAATAATACCCCTAAGGGTGGAAAAATAGCTAATGATGAATTTAACCTACTTCTAATTGTCATATTGACTTGAAACTTTGCAAGTGTTTCTATTTCCGTTGATAGTACAGTGGTTCGGTATTGTTGACCTGATCTGATGGTAAGGCCAGAAGGTGGATAGGTGGAACTCTTCAACGGCTAATAGTAAATACTTTGAGTTTGGGCTTGTTTTGTTTGATTTGACAAGCCTAATACGTTAGAATTCTTACTTTGCTACTACTGTCTACACTAAAAAGGGAAAAATAAAAACTTTTTAACAAAAAAATAAAAACCGACTTCAAACAAAAGCACTAAAAAGTAAAAAATAACTGATTGGTAGTTTTCATTTACTATACACACCTAATCAAATATTTTCGAAGTCGGTGTGCTTTGGCTAAGTAATTAAAGCCTACCTATTAAATACATACCTAATCAAATATTTTCGAAATCGGTGCCAGCCCATATAAAGCAAAGCACACCGACTTCGAAAATATTTGATTAGGTATGTATAGTAAATGAAAACTACCAATCAGTTATTTTTTACTTTTTAGTGCTTTTGTTTGAAGTCGGTTTTTATTTTTTTGTTAAAAAGTTTTTATTGGTATAAAGTAATTATTTATTTACTATTATAAAATAATAATCTTTCTAAAATACCTTATTTTGCTTTTTATTATAGGCAAGTGAAAATTTGATGAGGAAGTAAAACCGACGCAGAACTCTATTACAGCTTCTTACATCTATTTCTAAATGGATGTGTAAAATAATTTTAAACGTATCTACTAATCTATGAAACTTTTACACATACTAACTATAATAAAAAACAAAATATATTCACACCTGTTGAATCTCAAAACGACAACTTGAATGTCATATAAACTAGGACAAACTTCTCACATATTTGCAATCAAATACTCTAGATTCTGTATAAATTATAATCTAGTCTCCCTAGGTCCCCTCCAATCCTATCCAGTCTCTAAATTTGACACTTCCTTCCAAACGATTTGCAACAGTGTTACTTATAGGCTCAATACGCTAATGATCTGTTTGTAAGCTGACGTAGGTACCTCGACTACTCGTGTGATGTAAAACTAAAACAACAATTTAGTATATTTGATGGAAATTAAAATAAGAATCTAACAAGTGTTTAGGTATTTCATATTGACATATATACATATAAAATATAGTTTTTAAAGGTTAGTGTGGGATAGTTAGACTATATAATATATAGCTATAGAAAAGTACTTTAAAAAAACTTGAAATCATCTCCTATTTTACCTTGATTGGTCGAAATATTCTTTATTTACTTATTAAAAATATAGAATATATAGATTTTTTTTATCCTTAGCTTGAGAAATGATTTGTTCCCAATACAAACTTTCAACCCCTATTTCAACACTGTCAAAGCTCATTTTTGCAACAAAAAATATCCTATGTCCTATTTCAAGGTTCCATCCCTCTTTATAGCAAACTTCACTAAAATCGGTTCTGTGGCTTAAGCATGAAAACGTAACGGACAACGGACAGATAGACAGACAGTTACTTTCACATTTAGAATATTAGTATAGATACATCAAATATGTATATTACACACAGTTTGTGCTTATTATATTTATATTGGTTTTATACGTCATTCGAATGGCTGCTGTTCTGAATTGAATTTAAAACTACTATCTCGTAACAACCGCCTAATGTTATCGAAAGTAGGAAAACAGAATCAAATATGTACGTTCTCGTAATAATTTCTTAGATTTGCTCGAATATTTGACATTCTAAATAAAACTTTTTTGGAATTTATTTTGGTTCCCTACTTTACAGTCTCAAATCAACTCAGAATATGCAAGGCCACAGACGTAAACTAGTAGTAGTAAAAAGTATAAGTATATATAAGATATCACTACATAGTATAAAACAAAGTCGCTTCCCGCTGTCTGCCTGTTCCTATGTATGCTTAATACTTTAAAAGTACGCATCGGATTTTGATGCGGTTTTTTTAATAGATAGAATAATTTAAGAGCAAGGTTTATATGTATAATACATGTACGAGTATATTATAGTACAGAATAACCGAGATATTCAAAGATTTCTATTTCATACTAACCGCTAATAGTCGCTAGTACTTTATACAATAAATTAATACAAAAAAAAAATAGGTAAAATTATGATGTCCTCCCGATCGATTTCGACCACGACGGCCAGGCTCACTGAGACCAACCCATTGCGCTAGTGCTTGTGTAGACAAAGGTACACTACTCTACTCCTGACAATCTCAAGGACGACAATATTCATCACGACCAGCGAGAGATCGGGTGCAGGCCGACTGTATTACGTACTCTTCGAGGCACGGGGGTGAAACACCGCCAACATGTTATTGAAACCAATTCCAAGCTGCTACTGGGACTTCCTCAATAGAAAGACTCGTAAGCAAACTTGGCCCATCCCAGAAATTGAACCCAGGACCTTTGGATGTGCCTACAAGCTAGCCATTACACCACCAAGAAAGTTAAAATAATAGCATCTAGTATATCTATATAGATAAAGGAAGTAGTATGTGCGGGCGAGAAACAAATATTGACATCGTAGTGCATTAATCATTCGTTTATCTCGCGTGTTTCCGCTTTTGTGCCCACTTTATTGATATTAATTGTGAAGCACGTAAATCCTTATTGAACGTCTGTTCTCTTATAGGCTTTTGGTATCCTTATAAATCATTATCATAGGATGCCGTAGAACCAAAATATTTACTGCTATTACAAAAAAATGATTTTTCCAACTTCCTGCATTTCTTTTGTTAATCATTGAGTCATTCAGAACATATTATATATGATATTAGCGATTAAATTGTATGATCAACATGGTTAGCTAACCCCACTTTTCTTCGCTTATATCAAGACGATACGCGTTGTTTAAATTACAATAGATATCTCATTTCATTTATTTGGTACTAGCGGCTCACCCTCGCTTCGCTCGGGTTCGTCGCTAGGTACGTTTTAAATAGAGATAAATAGTTATTAGCCAGCGCTAGCCATATAATTTTTTTTCGTTAATTTTTCTGATGTTTTAATACTTATTATCCTATTCCGGACTAAGAGAAATCCAAAAATTCAAATATCATAAAAATTGGTCTAGCCGTTCTTGAGTTTTATGTCACGTCACACGGGAACGCAATCGAACGGGATAAAAAGTATCTCATGTCCGTCGCCTGGGTCTAAGCTACTTCCCCACCAATTTTCAGCTAAATCGGTTCAGCCGTTGTTGAGTTATAAATAGTGTAACTAACACGACTTTCTTTTATATATATAGATTAGCTAGTACTATATGAATAACATTAAAAACCTTACTTCTCGTCAGTTTCTTTTATATTTGCAAAAACATGGCTTGCTTTACTTTTATGTAATAACTAATTAAATTAATCGATTGAATTAAATCTTTGCAAATAGCTTGACTATAGTGCAGATATTTGTCCAAGTGCTGACGTAGAAGAAGGCCGAAATTAAAATTCTAAAAATAGTAAGAACTTTCTCATTAATCTTTAAATGAAAAGCAATGTAAAAAAACTATATAAGAAATTCGTAAAATTATTTTATATGAAAAAGAAATAATAAAAATAGCATACTTCCGGCTTCCAACTGAGTACTCATAGAAATAATGCCAAAAACCTAAATATTGGCAACGTGTGATGACATTTTTGTACACCATCGTGTGCTATTGTAAACTAGGCCTATTTGTAAACTGTTATAGAAATCACTAGAAACTTAATGAAAAATGCCAAATCTGTACATATAATAAAATACTGTGTCGATTCTGTACATTAAATATTTATTGGAAAATCTTAATGAAATAGTCATTATTGTCAGTACAGAGGCCAAATCCATAGTTTTTTGAATATTTGTCTGTCTGTCTGACTGTCTGTCTGGGAACGCAGCACGAGAAAACCACTGGACAGATTTAGATGAAATTTAGTATGATGATAGCTAGTTATCCGGGTCAACATACAGGATACTTGTTACAGCGAGAAAATAGCTTATCTCTGAGAAATCTATTCTAAATGTTAAAACGTACCAAGAGACGAACCCGAACGAAACGAGGGTGAATCACTAGTCTTTTTATAAAACAATATATTTATCTTAAAATAATAATTTTACAAGGAAAGATTTCTTCATTTTATCATGAAAATATATCGAATACCAAACTTAAACAGAATATACCTCTCTGATATTACTTAATATGACATAGTATCATAAAACCTAGTAAGCTCTACATAATGTATGCGCAAAAATTTTATATGTCTCTATATAGAAGTTATTAAGCCGTAAACAGAACACTGAACTAAGCCTAAGCCTTCTTGCTCTACATATCACTTATACCGTATCGATTTACCTGTAATAAAGTACCATTGATCTTTATAATATAATTTTATTTTGTTTGTTTAAAATGAAACCTTAAAGGCGTCTGAATTAAAACCTTATTCTCTACCATTAACATGTTTGCTGTAAAGTGTTTGGACGTCGAGAATAAAATTATAAACAAAAAACGCCACAAATTGTGAAAATATTACTTAATATGTCAAAATTTGCGTACATAAATAGTGACTCCAATAAATAAATCTAAATAAATAAATCTAAAAAAGTATTTTTTTGTTTTTGGTTTTTAAGATTACGTAACCACAATGTCGGGTGAGAATGTTAACCCCATTGTTAAGACTACGTACTTTTAAGATATGTATGTTGTTTTATGAACCTAAGCGGTTAGCTGGTTTTAATTTAGTATCTATGCTATAATAAAACAGTAGAGGTCGAATGTCTGTACATAGCAAAAAAATGCTAAAAACCGAGTCAGAGGGATGTAAGAAGACAAATAGAACAAATCCAGATTTTTTTCAATTTTTTTGTTTCTCTGTCTGTTTGTCTGTTCGTACAGGCTAATCTCCGAATCTATTGGACCGATTTAAATGAAATTTAGCATGGTGGTACCTTATATCCCAGGGAAACATTTTAGATACTTTTTATCCTGGAAAATTAATGAGTTCCCGTGGGATAATTAAAAAACTATAATAACTTATACAGCTTAGTACACAAAAACTACTAATTGGATTTCAATAAAACTTTACAATAATATAGTTCATATATGACAATAACATATCGGCTACTTCTCATCCCAGAAAATTAATGGGTTCCCGTGGGACAGTCAAAAAACTATAGTAACTTATACAGCTTAGTACACAAAAACTACTGATTGGATTTTGATGAAACTTTACAATTAATAATATACGTCATAAATAATATAGGTAATACGATACTTTTCATCCCACAAAATGAAAGAATTCCGGTGGGATAGTTAAAAAACTATAGTATCTGATACGGCTTAGTAAACAACAACTTATGCAACTAATTTAGTAAAATTTAAGATTCTGACACCTAATATTGCCGGTCGAATAACAGGTTACTTTTCGATGAACGGTTCCCATGGGAACTAATAGATCTCTATTAGTATTTTTCTAGAGGTGAAACCGAGCGAAGCTAGTTTATATATAAAAATTATGTTAATGAAACCTGGAAAAACGTTTTATGTATGGTTTTGGTTTATTTATATTATAAATGCGAAAGTTTGTCACTGTATTTATTACTTCATCTCGGATCCATTAATGAACAAAAAATTAAGTTTATATGATACATAGTATATCTATACATATAATAAAATTGTAACTAAGTCGAATCTGTACATTAAATATTTTTTGGAAAATTTAATTGAAATAGACATTATTATCGATACAAAGTCCGAATTTATAGTTTTTAGAATTTTTGTCTGTTTGTCTGTCTGCCTGTCTGTCTGTCTGTCTGTTACCGCATCACGAGAAAACCACTGGACAGATATTGATGAAATTTGGTATGATGGTAGCTGGTTATCCCGGTCAACATATAGGGTACTTTTTACTGCGGGAAAATATCTCATTTCTGAGAAAAAATACAAAAACTGCAATGTAAGAGTATACGAATATATAAAACCTAAGAATTTGGTTTTTGGCCCTCTGAACGCGAGCAGAGCCACGGGCAATGCTAGTAATTTATATACAAGATTAACACGTTTGCTTATTCTTCCCTTTTTATGACCATTTTTTAGATATAATAAATATAATAAGCAGTGGAGCGGGTTCAAATCCCGGGTCTCGCAGTTCCGATATTTGTGCGAATCAGTTCGAATTGATTACCACTTGTCTAACAGCATTGTGGACTGTGGCCTGATCCCCCTCGTATTAAAGGGAGGCTCGTGCCCAGCAGTGCGACGTTGAAAAGGGCTGAATACCTATATAACTTTGTCTTAAAACTTGATTTGACTATAATTTCGATGTGATTGTCTAGTCTCCAGTGCGGTGTGGGCTTAACGTTGCTCCTTTACGATGGTAACAATTCAATAAAACATCATAAAAATGCCATATATCTTGTGACTGAGGAGACTGTCATATAAATTGCTATATTAAATGTAACTGACCACTACAACTTCCTTTAGTAATTTAAATCATGTATTATGTTATCATAACAGTCTTGTTCTAATATCACAGGTTCGATTCTGGTTAAAAAATTGTGGCAAATTATATTTATTAAGTTTCAAATTTTGTATCAAAAATTGACCTGTGATTATTTTATTAGTTCATTTAAAAATATTTCTGTAAAGCATTCTGGATTTTGGGTACTTAGTACAGTGTTACATCTCAGTTCTTTAGAGATGACCCAAGGGTCATCTCACCACCAAGGTGGTCGCTTCTACGCGATGACCTACTCCGATTGTTTTGGCTTGTCATCCCATTGGACTATAACAATGAGGCAATAAAGAGTTTACCTCGTTTAAGCATAGTTATGAAATTTTGAAGAAATTTTTAATATATGATAATTTGATAACAAGTTTGGCGCACGTTTTCGAGGGTTCAGGTCTCACTGGGGGCATTCATTTGTGTGATAAGCAGGAATGTTTGTACTCCAGTCATGGGTGTTCATATTTATAATGTATTTAAAGTTATATATGTGTCGTGTATGTTGATACGATACCAGATAGTTGTATCTGGTATCCATAACACATGCCTCGTAGCTTACCTTAGAACTAGATGGTGCTGTGTGTTAATGTCCCAACATATTTATTTATAATAATGAAAAAGATTTTTTTTATTAACAGATTAGGAAATTTGAATGCTATGTAAATTTTGATTTAAGTATTAGTTGTGTTCTCGAAGTTCTATTTTTTATACATAGTTTAAAAATATTTATAGTTAATTTGATACTGGCGTTCACAATTATTATCAGGCGAAGATGTCACGTAACATACTCATAAAAAACTACAAAAAATATGAATATCTCCTTCTTGTTGAGTCGGTTAAAAATAGGGAACTACAGCGTTCTTCAAATTGAATTTTTGAAGCCAGTACAAAATTGTGTTTTGATTTAAGTCTATTCTGAAGTACTTATACAATTTAAAAGTCTTCAAAACTTTCAAATTAATAAGGTTAAGCAATTAAAAGATTATAGGTGCATTACAAAAATATGTATGTTACAAGATGTACATTGTACAAACTTCGTAGATTTACATTTACACATAATATATAGAATATTTCACATTTTAAATAAAATCTATCTTTTCGTTTTATTTCGCGGATTTACTTACATTTTTGGTTACCCGACATTTCGAATGCTTTACAGCAATCATGATCACGGGAGAGACTAAGGTTTTAGATATCTCAAAGGCGTTATTTACATACTTGTTACAGACAGCGCCTACCCACAATTTTACAAAAATGATTTCCAAAATTCCCGTAACCATGATTCCTGAAAAGCATTCGAAACGTCCGGAACCAAAAATCAAAATAAATCTGCGAAATAATTCGAAAAGATAGTTTTATTTAAAATACTTCGTTGTGTAATTCGAAATATAGAAGAAAACCTTTCAGATAAAAAATACGAACGTGTAATATAACACTGTAAATGTAAATAAATAATATAATAAATTTTTATGAAATATTTTGTATTTTTAAAATAAATTTGCTTTATTTCTCTTGTTTTTTTTTCTTATTATATTCAGGAAATTACTAATTGTTAGAAAAACAACATTAAACTGTTTATTCTAATCGTATTAAATACCGCATTGTATAAGAATATATTTACCAAAAAAAAACTTTAATCCTTATAATCCATTATCCATCCACAGAACACATGAATACCACAAAACAATTTCATAATACACAACTGTCACATTTCGAAATCGGTTATAAAGCGCGCGTGCGCCGCGTCCCGACTACAACTGTCTACTGACTTTGTTAACGTAGCTATAAATAAATTAACGTTTTCTTGTTCCTTGATTCTTTTTCACACGTGTTATTAGCGATTTAAATTTTTTAGCATTTGTAGAGAACCGAACTTGTACTTTAGTGCTAATATTTTGTTTAATCAATCCAATGGATATTTGATACTCAATCACACCAGAACGGCTGAACGGATCTGAATGAAATTCGGCACAGAGATAGATTGTAAAAACAAAAAAATGTAGGTTCCCGAGGGATAGATTTGTTTTATGTTCTTCACTAGGGATGAACCCGAGCGAAGTGAGGGCGAGTAGCTAATCTACTATAAGAGTGATACTTTGTGTGTGTGTGTGTGTGTGTGTGTGTGTGTGTGTGTGTGTGTGTGTGGGTGTATTTTTTAGTCCTTCACGCTAAAAAGACTGGATGGATAGGGATGAAATTTACGGATATACCCGAAGCTAATTCTTGATGATCTTGATGATATTTCTTGGGCAATATAGGCACAAGCTTAAATAACGTGTGAATGTTTTTTAAATTTAGGTATATGTTTGACATTTCAAACAATACTAAAATAGTATTATTTAAAATGTCAATGTCTTCTGCCCTCTTCGTTAAGCATTCGAGACGTTGGGAACATAAATAAAATAAAAAAAGTGTGTGTGCAATTCAAACACGGTAGAAGTGAAACTTCAGAGAAGTTACAAGAGAATGAGATGAATATAGAGTATCAAAAGTAGGATAATTGTAAGGTTTATTTTTTTTCTTGATAATATTTTTACCACGTTTAAAAGTAATTTTACATTTTATTTAACATACATTGTATTACATATTATTCAGTATTATTTTTATTATTTTTCATTTCCTGTGTATGTTGTGTATTTTATCTTATTCTCTCGCCGGCTTAATCCTATGTATTTATGTGTGTTGTCTCTTTCTCGTGTCACATTTTCGTTTCATAGAGTTTCAAATCACAACGATTCTAAAGAAGTTTCATTTCAATAATTTAAACCTTTCAAGAGATGAGTTTTTAATAATACTTCCTCAATCACTCGCGATCTTTAAAATAGAACTATTGTGAATTTATCTAGATCCTATGGTTATGTTATTTGTCATAGAGTCGGTGAATGAATTTAAGATTTTTATTAAGTAATAGAGTTAGATACGTTTCAACGTAGTAAAAAGTATCCTATATATCGACCCAGGTAACCAGCTATCATCATACCAAATTTCATTAAAATCAGTCCAGTGGGTTTCTCGTGACGCGTTCGCAGACAGACAGACAGACAGACAGACAGACAAAAATTCTAAAAACTATAGATGACTGTTGCAATAAGATATTCCAAAAAATATTTGATGTACAGATTCGACTCAGAATTTCATTATTTGTATAGATAAATGTTGAGAACCTGGGGACGCACCCGAGAGAAACTAGTATAAGTCGCTAGTTTTGCCATAAGAATAAGAAAAGGTAAAGGTATTCAAATGCAAATACTTGGGTCGAATCTATTTGAGAATGTTGGCTTTAGGTAATTGTTAGCGTTTAAAAGAGCGCTCGTTAAACTGTGAATAATTTTAGAAGTTGTGTGCCACAATGGTGTAACGGTGTAAGAAATGCAACTTAAAGTGCCTTATAATTTTTAGTATTATATTTTTCTACTAAGACAAATCTTTATTTTAATAGCAAGTTGTGTAAATATGAATCTTATTAATTTTATGTAACACATAGAATTTATAAAAATGTTTGGATATTATTCACTAAATCACGTGCAAACAGTCATTGGCAAAAATATAGTTTGTAACAATAATTTTAATTTTTATATCTAATGATACATATATTAGGTAAAGTATTTAATTTAAGTCTGTAGACCGACAAAGCTACCCTCTATTAATAATAAATAAATACTCTTTCTTGTACACCCACAAGAGAAAAAAAAATTACAAGAAAAATATAAAAATAGTTATGTACGAGAGGCGGCCTTATCGCTAAAACTCTCTTACAGGCAACCTTAAGGTGTTGGAATTGACAAACTATAAGAGGGAAGGGGCGTGAATAATATAGCAGTAATAATAAAAATAATAAAATAAAAATTCTATTCGGTAAAGAGTTCACGATTTTCCACTCCGAATCGCATCCCTTTATCAATACTTTAATATGAAGCCTCGTTAGGATGTAGTTCAAATAACGTATGGATTAATAATTTTACATACATACAACAAAAATACCAACTTATGTATATTTCATTTTTAAAGGCGGTCAAATAAGTTATCTACATATATAAAAAATTGTAACCAAGCCGAATCTGTACATTAAATATTTTTTGGAAAATCTTATTGTAATAAACATTATTATCAATACAGAGGCCGTTACAATATAGTTTTTAGAATTTTTGTCTGTCTGTCTGTTACCGCATCACAGAAAAACCACTGAAGGGATTTTGATGAAATTTGGTATGGTGATAGCTGGTTATCCGGGGCAACATATGGGATAGTTTTTACCGCAGGAAAATGTCTTATTTCTGAGAAAAAATACAAAAACTGCAATGTAAGAGTTATGAGTATTCTAATATGTAAAATTTGGTTTTTGGTCATCTGAACGCGGGCAATGCTAGTAAGTAATATAAGTCTGAAATCGTATAAAGTTTCCAATCCGTTTTAAACATATCCCCCTTTGTAATATTTAAAATAAATTAATCTAGGATAAGCGTTCTAATATTTATTTTTCATTGGTATTTACAGAGTATAAAATAACAGTATAGTTTACAAACAAAACAACTGAAGATAATTAAAAATAAATAAAATTCACACTATTCGAATATTTTAAAGGTTTTTTGCGAATGTGGATTCTATTGAAACGTACGTCCATGCATATAAATACTTTGGATGCGTTTAGAGAAAAAATATATAAAAGGATGTACTCGTACATAATATTATGGTACAAAAGAAAACAAAAAGTGTAGCATTTTACTCGTTTTACAATATTACATTTTTAATCAACTTTACAGCCAGCCATTTTTAAGTAAGACGTAGTTTTATAAGAATTTGAGATTCGTGGTTCTCTAAAAAAATCTAAAACTAAATGAAACAATATTTAAAGTTCAACTGACATTCAAAGAAGACACGATCAACTTTTCAGTATTATAATTTAACTGAATTTGATATCTTAATTGATAAACTAGCGATTCACCCCCGCTTCGCTCGAGTTCGTCTCTAGGTATGTTTTAACAGTTAGTATGGAATAGATAGACTATATACTAAAATATGATATATAGTTTATAGTCCTTCATTAATAAACGGGCTATCAAATGTAAAAAGATTTTTTAAATCGGATAAGTAGTTCCTGAGATTGGCGCGTTCAAACAAACAAACAAACAAACAAACAAAGTCTGCCTCTTTATAATATTAGTACAGATATTATAAAATAAATAAGTATTTTGAATTTCTTTTCCAATATCGATCCATATCATTGGAATTCACTTAAGCAGCTTCCCTGCATTAAAGCGTAATAAACCCAGAGTTGCCCTTCACATTAATGCGCCTTTCTTTAGACTTTCACACACATACTAGTACTTTTTTGAGTATATTTTTTTATTTAATAGAAAGTACTTCAAATAGCTACAAGTATACAATAGCATTGTGTAGAATTTTAACTTATTTTATTGCATACTAGCGACTCATACTCGTTTCGCTCGGGTTCATCCCTAGGGTATGTATAATAACTTCCCTATTTGAATCGAATATAATTTTTTTTTCATTACTTTTAATTTTTTTCGTGGGACTCCATTTTTTCCTAAATTAAAAGTAGCCTAAGTTACTCCTTATTACATCAACTATCTGCCAGTGAAAATCCTGTCAAAATCGGTCCAGCCATTTCAGAGATTAGCCGGAACAAACTGACAGACAGACAGACAGATAAACATTGTAAAAAACCGTATACATTTAGCTACCGTGTAAGTACCGTGTATACATTTAGCTATGAATTTAGTAAAAAGCTGTTATTTTGACATTACAAACAGACACTTCAATTTTATTTATCTGTATAGATAAATAAAAATTTCAAATAAAAAATATATTAAACAAATATTTTTCATTGCTTATGAATGATTCTGTTTTACATAATAATTCCACGTTTTAGTCTAATTTCAATTGACTTTCAAGGAAAGTAAATGTTACTGTGGAATAACACGAAGTTGTAATATACAGGGTTCCTGTAAAATTAAGCATGAAAATTTATACCTTAATTTTATAAGTTTGTATAAAGTATTTTCTTTGGATTTCGGCTATTTTCTAGTATGGAAGAAATTAATTATATGGTATATGAAAAGAATATTGTTATATTATGATTAGCGGCTGACCCTCACTTCGCTCGGATTCGCCTCTAAAAATACAAGAACAAATGTATTCGACGGGAACCGTCATACGGGAGTACATTTGTACAGGATAAAAAGTATCTTATATGCTATACTTTAGACTATAATTTATCTCTGTGCCAAATTTCATCCATATCCGTTCAGCCGTTCGGACGTGATTGAGTAACTAAACATCCAAACATTCATCTAAACTTTAACATGTATAATATTAGTGTTAGTATAGTACTACTAGCGACTCACTCTCGCCCCGCTCGGGATCGTTCCTACTTACATTTTTACGTTTAGTATAGATTTCTCCGAGATGAGATATTTTCCAGCAGTAAAAAATATCCTATATGTTGACCCGGATAACCAGCTATCATCATGCCAAATTTCATCAAAATGGTCACAGACAGACAAACAGACAAAAATTCTAAAAACTATAGATTCGGCCTCTGTATCGATAATAATGTCTATTTCAATAATATTTTCCAAAAAATATTTAATGTGCAATTTCGACTCAGTTTCAATTTTATTATAATACTAGCGGCTCACCCTCGCTTCGCTCGGGTTCGCCTCTAGAAAAGCACAAACAGATCTAGGCCACGGGAACCGTTCATTTTTCCGGGATGAAAAATAACCTGTTGTTTGATCGGCAATATGAGGTATCAGCATGCCAAATTTTACTAAATTAGATGCATAAGTTGTTGTGTTCTAAGCTGTATAAGTTACTATAGTTTTTTTACCTATCCCACGGAAACTCTTTAATTTTCTGGAATGAAAAGTATTTTAGATGTTGACCGGGGATATAAAGTACTACCATGAAAAATTTCATTTAAATCGGTTCAATAGTTTCGGAGATTAGCCTGTACAGACAAACAGACAGGGAAACAAAAAAATTGAAAATAAAAATGGATTTGTTCTATTTCTCTTCTTTCGAGATGTAAGAAGAGAACTGACTCGGTTTTTAGCATTTTTTTCTAACCTCTACAATTTTATTATATGTATAGAAAGAATAAACAACATAAAATAAAAAAGTAATATATATTAATGAAAATAGTCATAGCGAGTGTACCTTAGGAGATAGACATATACTATTGAGAACTTTTCTATCGACCTTTTTAAGACTTACAATTTTCTTGCACAATGTTTTGATCTATCTCTTAAGGTTGAGCCAGCGTTTCTACGGACGATTCGATAGAACCAGTTATTGTGTTTTCCCGTGGGAATTAATAATTTGCCTGTCGTAAAAGGTATCCTAAATGTTGACCCGAGTACTAAGTTTTATCACTATACAAAATTTAGTTAAAATCGGTTGAGTACTTTTTGCGTGAAACGCGCACATCGATTTGACTAAGTTTTATTATACGTATAGATAAGAATAAATATTGCGAGTGTAACTTAGGAAATAGACATATACAATTCAGGACTTTTCTGTAGGACTTTTCAAGACCTACAATGTTTTAGTATATTGTTTTAATATATGTATGTATGTCTTAAGGCTTAGCCAGCGGAAGGTTTCTAAGGAGGACTCGATAAAACCAGTTATTGTATTTTCCCGCGGGAAAGAAAGATTTTCTTGAAGTTAAAGGTATCCAGGCAGTGGTATCCCAGTGGTAACGCGCTCGCTTGGGAAACCGAGTGAAGCAAGTTTAAATCCCGAGTCTCGCACCTCTGATATTTTCATGTGCGAATCATTTCTAACACAATTACCACTTGTCTTAACGGTGAAGTAAAACATTGTGAGGAAACCTGCATGCCCGAGAGAACCTAGCAAGTTTTCAAAAGTCATGTGAAGTCCGCCAACCTGCACTTAGCCAGCGTGGTGGACTATGGCCTGATCGCCCTTGTACTGAAAGGAGGCCCGTGCCCAGCAGTGGGACGTTAAAAAGGGATGAATACATACATACATAAATACATACATACATACAAAAGGTATCCTAAATATTGACTCGAGTAATAAGTTATAACTTCACCAAATTTCGTTGCAATCGGTAAATTACTTTTCGCATGAAACGCTCACGCAAAAACAGATAAACAGACATACAGACAAACAGACAAACAGACATACAGGCAAATAGACAAACAGACAATTTTTTTAATACCTATTGTTTTGGGGTCTATGTTGTGTACATAAAACGTTACAAATAAACAAAAACATCTATCCACGGGAACAGTACATTTTTCCGGGATAAAAAGTAACGTATTTGTTATTCTGATGTATGATATATATATATATATATATATATATATATATATATATATATATATATATATATATATATATATATATATATATATATATATATATTATTGTAAAGTGTCATCAAAATCTAATTAGTAGTTTTTGTGTACTAAGCTGTATAAGTTGTTATAGTTTTTTAACTATCCCACAGGAACTCTTTAATTTTCGGGGATGAAAAGTATCTAATGTGATGCCCGGGGATATAAGGTACCACCGTGCAAATTTTCATTTAAATCGGTCCAATAGATTCAGAGATGAGCCCGTACAAACAGGAACACAGGCGAACAGCTCGCTCGGGTTCGTCGATACCTACGAATATGTTGTATTATCTCTTTAAGCATTTGTCCAAATTATATGCAGTAAAAGGGAAAAGTCTTTTGTTTTAAGAATTTTAGACGATAAGTTTACTTATTTTGATAAGAATTCATAATTGTTGATAATATGACCAATAAACATGACCTACCTACCGATTTAAATTATTTTTTTAATATAAAAAACTACTTTTTGTGACTTACTTTATAAAAGTTAGACATATGCTGTCGCTGACTTTTTTGTAGGCATTATTAAGCTATATCTCTCATCGTTAAGGCAGCGTTCTTTGCAAATCCGACTACCACGAAAAAGCCTTTTCATTCTTCGGGTTAATATATAGCTTATGACACTCAGAAAGAACGTGGCTTTCTATTGGTAAAAAAATTTTGAAAATCGGTTCAGTAGATCCAGAGATTACCCCCTACAACGTCACAAACTCACAAACTCACAAGATCACAAACTTTACCTCTTTATAATATTAGTATAGATATAGATATTGATATGATCTGTGATATTAGTAAGATTATATAATGCATATCACTCTTTGAGTAAATGTTTAAAAATTTAAATGCAGTTAATTTGAACGAGATTATATTTCATCCTAAAAAAAGGAAAAGATTTCCACAAGATATGAAATGAAAATTTAAACAATATTTATGTTACTTTAACAGCAATTTAGTACCTATTATTTTTAAATTCTGACCGGTAGCATCTAATGAAAAAATATATTTATGCTTAATCTATAAAACTTTTTATTATATCACCTGAGCTTTGGAAATCATGTGAAAAACTCTAATAAAAGACTCTACATCATGGGGTTCAACAATTATTCATCTCATGTAATTAATTCTAAAGTGCTTTGCTAACTTTTGTGATAAATTAATATCGTTTGGTATCGCGTTGCCTAATAATATCTTCATGTGTTAAAAATCCAGTTTAAATTTTGTCTTACCTTAAATATGGTTATTATTTTTAAAATTTCAAATTATTATACGAATAAAATCAGATTTAATTCTCTAAATGTATTATTAATCCATTTTTTTTATTGAATCAAAAAATCAAACGCAATAACGATCAACAAACAAACATATAATAATCATATTTTTTAGAAATTTCAAAATGAAAACTAGTAAAAACAGTCGTTTCGTTCAAATGTAAACGTGTCGTTAGTCAGTTAACTCGTACAGCGTTGTATTACTTTATATTGTTACGAGTTTTACCGTAATGAGTGCTGAGTTTCAAATTAATTTACACGCTGTATAAAATATTTTAAGGCTCTGTTTCTGCTTATTCTTAAGGCAGATTTTGTCTAAGATTCTCAGATTTTGTCTGTCTGTTTAAGACAAATTTTGCAGTCAGATTTTTGTATATATTTTGTTTTGAATTTTGATGAAGATTCATAGAATTATGAATCTTTATCAAAAGTCATGAATCGTAATATAAATGTAAAGTGCAAGTCGGATTTACATACCGCAGGTCTTTTCGAATATAGCAAGTCACATGTTTGAGTCAGCTTATTTTTATTTATTGTTTACTTAACAGTTTATACATATTTTATCGTAATATTTTTCTTAAATGTGGATTATTCTAATATTTTTAATATTTCATTATTTAAATCTAGCGACTCACTCTCGCTTCGCTTGGGTTTGTCCCTAGTTGTTTCCCCACACAAACTTTCATCCCCATTTGTACTCCCTTAAGAGATAATTTCCGGGATAAAAACTATCCTATGTCCTATCCAGGGTCTCAAACTATTCTCTTACCAAATTTCATTTAAATCATACAGAGCTTATTCGGTACAAATAAACAAACAAATTTTTCCTCTTTATAATATTAGTGTAGATAAAACTATCTTTTCGGATTTTTTCGCGAATATTTTGATTTTTATTTCGAATGATTTACAGCAAGCTCGTGGAAGAGACTAACACAGGGTTTATATGCCTCAAAAGTCAATATAAAGTTGTTACAAACAGTACATACCCACAAAATTTCCCAATAATTTCAAAAAATACAACTAACTAATAAAAATAACTTTAATGAGTTTTATAATAGAATATTTAATATTACGTGTCAGATTTACTATCTAACGTATCGTGTAAAAAAATAATTGAATTTTCCTTTCTTTCTTTAGTTTTCGCTGACAATAATTTTAATTATTTTTATTAGATTTTGAATTTAATTTAGCCAATCTAGTTATAATAAAATTCGACATCGAGAACCAAAATTCACTTGGTAAAATACTTAAATATATATTACGCTGAAATCTATGGTCATTTTTACACAAACCAATTTTTCAGTAATAATGCTGTTTTTTGTCTTATAAATAACGCTAGTGTGAAAGCGGATATAGCTGTGCGAATGACAGCGTTAAAAGAATTATTTATGGTGTCCCATAGAAACTTTACTATGACATTACATCACCACATGGGGTGGGAATAAAGACTTATGAGATATAAATAACTCGTATATTGTATTGGCAAATGCTTATACAAAATAGAAATTTTATTTTAAAGGTTTTTCATTAGTATAAACTTATATTGTGACTACTTTTGTACGTCACATTGGTGTAAAAGTCTTCATATAAAATTATTATGCACTATCTAGATATTTGGATATCTATGTTTTTTTTTATTTTTATATTTTAATATCACTCTTATTTTATAGTTAAAAGAACCCAAAAATCAAATTTTCTTAGAAACACACGTAATCTGTTGTTAGAAAATAATAAATTGTTAAATGAATTTAATGATTACTATATTTTCTCTGACCTGTTAATATTAATGTGGTACTCCTCCAATTTAGGCTTTAGGGACCGTGCCCTGGACTCGAACTTATGACCTCGAAATCTACAGAAGAGTGACCACTAAGTATATCCATAACATAAACATAAATAGTGGAAAATTTAAGGCTTAATTACAATATTTATAATTAAAAGCACTTGAATGATTTGCCTATTGATATTTGAATATTTTCAATCGCTTTGTTATTATAGGGAAGCCTCAGTTGAATGGAAACAATAACTTATTTCTTTTAATTTTGTACAATGAAGCGAATTATTTGAAAGGATTTCCCTTTTTTCAGGAATATGTTATAATTTTAGAAATGTTACAATTTTATAAGCTTTAATTGAAAGTCATATATTTATTTTTAATTTAGTAGGCATCTCTCCCATATAGGCGTCTCTCCCGGGCTTACCCTACCTACATCTTTTATTGCTATCTTATAATATCAATCATCACCATCAGAATCTTGTCGCATTTGTTCAAAAAATATTCTTCTCATAAAGGCAAAGAGATAAAAAAAAATTTTGTATCTCACATGAGTATCGGAGTTTGATATATTATATAGCCCTTGGCTTCGCTTGTGTAGAACTAGAAGGCGCGTTAATAATGATAATTGGTCTATGTATTAAGCATGTATATAAGCTATTACCATTTCAAATGATACAGCGGGTTCACGCGTTGTTATATACCAAAACGGTTTTCGTATACGGTTTCTAGTGTATTTTACAAACATATGATTATATTCGCACCGTACGACAGAACTTGATACTGTTAACAAAACCAATTCATTTATTCGAAAAATCGATTCGGTAAATCGCATAGCGTAAAGAAACAATTCACATATTATAAACCGTAAACGGTTTATCGTATCGGCAAATTAAAACTATGTTAATGTTAACACATAATATGTTTAGTAGGTACCTACGTCTCATTTGCCGATACACAAATGCCAATTCGGTAAAAACGTAAAGGTGTATTGAGTTTCTCGCCGGCTGTTCTCAGCAGAGCTGCCTTTCAGAGCCAGTGGTAGATTCCTCACATACGTACATACTGACTCTTAATTTAAAAAAAAAAGTAAAATTGACGATTCAAAAGTGCTTGTAAGTATGTTTGAATTAAGTATTTTTTGATTTGATTTGTGGATCCGTTGAGCTGCCACAGCATCAAGAAGTTAGAGATAGTTACTCATACAATTTTTGTTTACAAATTTTCATATGTTTGATATTAGTATTGGCTATACACGTATTGTATAAGCAACTAAATATTCTAATCTATATTCTAAAATATCTAATAAAATTATATAATATAATAATTGTACTTTATATCATTTCTTTTTTGTTTTTATTCTCGTCTAGAATTAACAACTGCCTACAAAGCTATTGTTCTACATTTATTTTGAAGTTTAATGTTTCGTTTGAAGGTGAACGAACAAATAACAGTTTGTTTATAGAACACTTCAAATAAATAATTACAAATGAAATAGCAAATCTTAAACCCAACATAATTTAAAATGTACATTGTACAAGCATAAAATAAATAAATGACACACAGCACCATCTAGTTCCATGGTAAGCTACGAGGCTTGTGTTATAGATACCAGATGATACACTACACAATACACATATATATTATATAACTTTAAATACATACATATTAAAAATATAAACACCCATGACTGGAGTACAAGCATTTGTGCTCATCACACAAATGAATGCCCCCAGTGGGACTCGAACCCGCGACCAATGGTACAGTAAGTACACTAAAAACTGAGTCAAACGTGTGTCATGCATAAAGATTAACAACTGGGTATTTCATAGTTATAACAAAAATTTGTCGAGATTCTAATAAATAAATCTTGTATTGAAGGGAACCGGAAAGTTACTGCTCGGGCTATATGTTCTTCCCACTATCGCCTAGGCATGTGAGAGCCCTGTGACTCACTCTGAGTTATTTTAAACTAACTAACATACGGCAAGCAGATCGGTAGCTCGGTATTTCGTGTTCCGAACTTAGACCGTAAGACATGCTAAGGGGTACGTCCTAGGATCATCTTCCTTCGACTTTTAACTTTTTTTTAAGGCTAAACCTTCTGCTTGCCTTTCTGCCCGGCGAGACTATCAAGGCCTTTAAGTTCTTAAAGGCCTTGATAGTTAGAAGATTTTAAAAGAAAAAAATTGCAATAATGTTATAATTTCACTAGCGACTCACCCACGCTTCGCTCGGATTCGTCCCTAGCTTAATTCACCATACAAACTTTCATCCCCATTTTCACCCCCTTATGGGATGATTTCCAGAATAAAAAGTATCATATGTCCTTTATAGGGTCTCAAACTGTCTTCTTACCAAATTTAATTTAAATCGGTTCAGTAGATCTAGAGATTACCGCCTATAACTTCACAAACTCACAATCTCACAAACTTTACCTCTTTATAATATTAGTATAGATAAACAATTTAAATACTATTTTTTTTTTATCTATACATACAATAAAATTCTAACTGAATCGAATCTGTACATAAAATATTTTTTAGAAAATCTTATTGAAATTGTCATTATTATCGAACACAGAGGCCGAATCTATAATTTTAAGAATTTTTGTCTGTCTGTCTGTGACCGCATCACGAGAAAACCAGTGGACAGATTTGGATGAAATTTGATATAACGATAGCTGGTTATCCGGGTTAACATATAGGATACTTTTTATTGCGGCAAAATATCTTATTTCTGAGATATCTATACTAAACCTTAAAAAGTAACAAGGGATGACCTGAGAGGAACGAGGCTGAGTCGATAGTATTGTATATAAATCTTTTATAAATAAACTGGAAATTTATTTTGCATAGTAAATAATATTTTCAATTTAGTAAGATGGAGTTCAAGAAGCATCGGAACAAGAAGCGATGAAATAGTATTAAAGGCTACAAATTATCGAAGATTAGCCGCAAGCCAGATATAGTGGACGAGTCTATGAAATTGACTTCCATATATATACTTAACTAGCATTGCAAACCAAATTCTTAGGTTTTACATATTAATATACTCTTACATTACAGTTTTTGTATTTTTTCTCAGAAATGAGACATTTTCCCGCGGTAAAAAGTATCCTATACTTGGATAACCAGCTATCACCATACCAAATTTATCAAAACCCCATCAGTGATTTTTCTGTGATGCGGTAACAGACAGACAGACAGATAGACGAAAAATTCTAAAAACTATAGATTTTGCCTCTGTATCGATAATAATGTTTATTTCAATAAGATTTTCCAAAAAATATTTAATGTACAGATTCGGTTTAGTTACAATTTTATTATAGGTATGACGTATAGATGTAATATACTTTTCCCTTGAGCTTCGCTTCGTACAATACACTATATTTTCCATGTAACATGACCACTATATGAATGCAAAAGCATGTATGTGTGTGAGCATGTTCGTGTGTATTTGTTTCTCTTTCACGCTGGATCAGCTGAACCAATTTGAATGAAATTTAGAATATAGATAGACTTACACTTGGAGTAATATACAAGCAATGTAAGCATAATAAAATTGATGGAATTTGCTAATTTAAAGTAGCATATATTTCGTATTTATTAACGGTTTAAATCATATTTTCAGTGCTTAGCTTTAAATTAAAATAAATATTTATATTAAATTGATTTATTATAAGACCGCAATATGCATTCGACGTTCCAATAAATAACTTTCAGATTAAAGTTTGAACAGAAATGAATTTAAATTTATATTAGTGTTATTCAGTAAAATCGCGCGGCGAGGATTCAAAGAAACTCTTACTAGCGCACGAAGCCGCGGGCAATAGCTTATTGTTATTAATAAGCTATTGCAATAAAAAAACCTTTATAGTTGCGGAAATACTAAAATTGAAATATAAGTAACTAGCATTGCCTGCGGCTCCGCCCGCGTTCAGATGACCAAAAACCAAATTCTTAGGTTTTACATATTAGTATACTCTTACATTGCAGTTTTTGTATTTCTCTCAAAAATGAGATAGACAGACAGAGAGACTGTCAAATTTTAAAAACTGTAGATTCGGCCTCTGTATCGATAATAATGTTTATTCCAATTAGAATTTCCAAAAAATATCTAATGTACAGATTCGGCTTGGTTACAATTTTGTTATATGTATAGATTTAAAGCTCAAAATTCCATGAATATTTTACAAATATAAATGTGTACAATACATTATATTATACATTCTATGAGTTCTGAGATCAGGAATTAAAATACGTCTTTTGCAATATTGATGTTTTATGGCTTTTAGTTCACAAGAGTCACTTATGGCGGTTTACAAACACACAGTACATGCCCAGTTTTGGCTTAACAATCTCTGAGCACTATTTTCCACCACTAGTTACGCTTGTACTATGACTTTACTCCATTTTCCCTCACATTTTCGTATAATCTATTAATTACATAATTTTTCGTTTTAATTTTTTTGAGAGGGACCCTAATTATTTTTCTAAAATAAAATAGCCTTAGTTACTTCTTATAACATCAATTATGTGCTAGTGTAAGTCTCATCAAAATCAAATCCGATCAATCGTTTTGATTAGTCAAAACAGTCAAAAATAAAAAAAGAGGTTTTCTTATAAGTACCTTATGCTATTTCATATGCATTTAGTAAAAAACTTTTATTTCAACATTACAAACAGATACTTTAATTTTATTTATCGATATAGACAGTATTCGTTTCGGTCGAGTGCGCCCCTAGGTTGTTTTTATAATTATTAAATTATATACAAGTAGCTAAGCCAATTTTTAACACCATCTAGTTCCATGGTAAACTACGAGGCTTGTGTTATGGATACCAGATAGTTGATACACTACACATATTATATGTATAACTTTAAATACATAAATCAAATCAAATCAAAATATACTTTATTCAAATAGACTTTTACAAGCTCTTTTGAATCGTCAATTCAACATTTTAAAATTAAATGTCAGAGTAGTCAGTCCGTTAGGATGCTACCACCAGCTCGGAATGCAGTTTTCTTCTGAGAAGAACCAGCGAGAAATTCAACAGTTGCTTACATATTATAAATTTTATAAATATTATACATTTTACAAATTTTATTACACAGTAGCCCTTTTATTACTCCTTGTCCATCTGTGTAGATACTTTTCATCCAAATCAACCCACAAATGCCCACATACATATACGTAATAAGCAAACAGTATATTTTCGCATTTATATAGATTAAATCATTGGACTTACTGGAATCTTTTAGGTAACCCTTTAGTTATATTCACTAAGTAAATCGCTATGTAAATATCTGGAACTGTATAACTTAAGGAGTATCAATGTCCGTTAACTGTCTAACTTTCCTAACAACGAAGCCAGCGAAGTTGAGGCCGGCCGCAAGAGACGATAGCAATAATTTGAAACCAAATTCATTCGTAAAATGCTTTTGTAATATTCCTATTTTTTAACCCTCGACGCAAAAACGACGAAGTGTTATAAGTTTGATGTGTCTGTGTGTGTATTTGTCTGTCTGTGGCATCGCAGCTCCCGAACGGATGAACCGATTTTGATTTTGTTTTTTTTTTCAGTTTATTTGGGGTCTTTAAAATTTTTAATTTAATTGATTTTGATATAAATATCAACAACAAAAAAAATAAAAACATCATATAATGTTGATATTTGTCTTATGCTAAAATAAAGAAAACATGTTTTTTTTTGTTTTTGTGCAGAGTTCGCGGTGTTTCACCCCCGTGCCAAGTAGATACTGCCGATCGGTCTTGTGCCTGAATTCTTACAGGTCGTATTGAATTAATTTTGTATATGAGAGAGAGGAATAAAGATTGCACTATCACTTGTGTTTGCGTGCATACTTTTGCACTATAATATTTTTTACAGGAGGTCATTATTATTAATGTCTGAAAGTACTGAACAGATACTATAAATTATTTTATCAATATAATGCTCCACAATTACTCAATGAAAGGTCTTTTTATCGAGCAGACGTGGAGGAGTGGAAATCACACTAATACTGTAAATGCGAAAGCTTGTGAATGAATGTTGTTGCTTATTCACGCTGTAACTGCTCAACGGATTTGGTTGGTATAAATATTTTTTAAAATACCTACCTACCAAGTGAAGCGCGTTCAAACTCCGTTTTTTGGAAAATTTTATTATTTTTAAAGATCATATCGATATAGGTACCCAAATTTTACGATTCTTTTAATTTATGTATGTCTGTCTGTTATCGTTTCAAGATTTGACTCGTATAAAGCTGTAAAGTAATCTCACCATTTGGCATAATTTGTATAAAAAGAAATATAGACACTTGCTGTAAAACTTTATTTTTAATATAATGAAAGAAATTTCTTTCATTATATCAAAGAGTTCATAAAACTGCTTTCTGCTTTTGAATTTTCATTTGAAAGTCAACGTGAACGAAGTCGTGGTAACTGATTAGTTTTTAAAATATTTACACTAATTACACAAGCATTAGCTAAATATGTCAGTACAGACACAACCCAGCAGTGAACTAATAAATAAATGAAATAGGCACATTTATCAGTCCCAAAATAGATTTACCAGAAACGTGGCTATATATTTTTCTATGAATCATTTAACGCAATACGTTTATTTAAATGTGCTACGTTTTGCCATAATTTCAACTTAATATGTTTATTATTTCCGATACTTTCATCTGTTAAGGATGGTCTTGCTTCATTTGAACAGTAGTTTTTACTTTTTACTACATCTTATACGCTAGTGGTGCCACCAATTAAAAACATGTAGTAAACTAGAAATATGTGATATTGACATGACGTTCTGCAAATGTCATTTGGTAATTAAATGTCATATTCTTTTGAAAATTGTTGCAGAATAGTTTTATCTATAAAATTTAAAAAAAAACCGACTTCCAGGCACGAAAATGTAAAAAATAACTAAACGGGGGTTTTCATTTAAAATAGATATCTAATCAGATATTTTCGAAGTCGGTGCCAGCCGATACAAAGTAAATCTAATATATTTTGATACGTAAAACACATATTTACCTATTAGATATTCATATTTTAAATTATCGTCGAAATAACTTAATGTTTTTATTTATGTACATAAATGTATGTTGCACAAATAAGGGCTATTTTTATTTATGTAACAAGTACTAATCATAACTTAGCGTATAACTTATAAATTATTATTATATATTTGATTATCATATATTTTTATTATTATATATTTTGCATAAGCGAGGCATAGTGCAGTTGGCGCCGAAGACTGTTCTGGTGCGTGGGGGATGATATTATACATAAATTAATCTGTTTTCTTTTGTGCTAAATTAATTAAGCTTGTATCGACGATTCTATAAATAATCTTCTAATAAGAATTATTGTCATTGTAAAGTATTTATTCAAAAATATTTTCTATCATAATAAGTTAGACGCCTATAAAATATTACTTACTGGTGACTCACCCTCACTTCGCTCAGGTTCGTCCCTAGGTTGATTCCCCATACAAACTTACATCCCTAATTTTACCCCCTTAAGGGATGATTTCTGGGTTATAAACTATTCTAGGTCCTTCCCAGGGTGTCAAACTATCTTCTTATCAAATTTCATCTAAATCGGTGTAGTAGTTTTGGAGCTTAGTTTCTGTGTAGTAATTTCGGTACAAACAAACAAATCTTTCCTCCTTATAATATTAGTATAGATAATATAAACTAAAGCTTACTTAGCAGTAGGCACAGTAAAATAGTAGAAAATCATAATGACCTTTTTATTCACCTGATATTCAATTATAGGTACAAGATAATAAACACAATTTTTTTTTAAATCTTGATAATATATTTATATGTTTTAAAAGCTTTTTGGATGTTTTCTAGGATCACAATATAAAAACTCTCTTGTAATAAAAATACTGTCATCAATGTCTTTCACATAGTCCAATTAAGGACAAAAACACTTTCACCACATAATTTATTAAAAACACACATAAATTGTTTTAAATTTTTACATGTTTGGCTTACTTTGTAGTGTACTTGTTGTGCCAGCGGTCGCGGGTTCGAGTCGCGCTGGGAACATTCCATTTGTGTGATAAGCACGAATGTTTGTACTCCAGTCATGGGTGTTTATATTTATAATATGTATGTATTTAACATAATACAAGCCTCGTAATTTACCGGTGAACTAGATTGTGCTTTGTGATAATATCCCAACATATTATTTAATAATATAACTAGACGATGTCAAGTTTATATAGCAATACAAATATTGCTTCCAGCAATTTAACTAGATCCACGTATTAAACAGACTGTGTTTCTGTTTAAAATTCCAAAAGAGAACTTAAGCAAAAATAAGACTACCATTAGAATATAACCTTCAAATCAAATACCAGACGGTCAACGTTTCCAATGAAAAACAAAAATAATTCAACAACGATTACGCTAAAATTAAATCGGAATAACTCGAGCAATACACATATGTACATACAGTTGTCAAAAATCAAAGTAAAAAAATTCTTCAGGCAGACGTTTCATCTATATGCATACATCGCGGCCTCAATTTCACGCAGCGTCGCTCAAAAACGCCGAAAAAGAAAGCCGAAAAGGCTGCCCCGAAACCAATAAGGTCAAAGCCCAGTGGCCAAAAGGCTACTCGCATTCGTGTAGGTTACCCAATTTTACGTATAATTTATCATACCGATATGGAAAAAATGTTTTTTTACTAAGGTATCGATAATTTTGGTATTGCTTGAGTGTTTTTTTCTTTAGAAAGTTTAGATGGGACATTCAGATTTCTAGCTTAGACTATTTCAAGCAGTTCTTTACTCAGTGTCTATAATGGTAGTGACTATAGAAAACGTTGTAAATTAATTCTATGGTAGAAGAAGTAAGATATGGTTATATAAGGTATTTATTTTAAATCTCTTAGAGGAAAACGTGCTTCTTGAAACCATAAGTTGTGTGCGACCCTCGTAATTATATCACAAAGACTCATTACGATTTCATTTCAATTACAACTTGTAATAATACTGAATGTCTTTATTTAATAAAGAATTCATTAATTATATTACTTTTCGTTATATATGAACGAAAATATAATAAAAATTTGCGTTTGTCTGCAGCTTCACTTGCGTATTTCATTTATGTTTTCCTATATTATTTTAATTTATTGTTATAAAGATATAGTAAAACATAAATTAACTACGCGCCTATGTTACTGTTAAGTTTCATCAAAATCTGTTTAGTATTTTTTGCGTAGAAGAGTAACAAACATACGTCCATACATTCTCACAAACTTTTGCGTTTATAATATTAGTACCATTATACTGAATAGGAAATAACTTCTACATAATTTTCATCCAATGCGAAAAATAGTGATTGAGTTTTGTTTGTTCCTTATTTACTCTTTAACAGGTTTATGGGTTTAAGTGAAACTCTGATAATGATAGCCGTTATCTTTTAATCAATATAACTATCATGTGCGTGGAGTCACAGACAAAAACTACATATTGTTCACAATTTCATGGATTTTAATTTTTTTGCGCTAACCCTAACCCTTTTTCTAACATAAAAGTAGCCTAAGTTACTCCTTATCACATAAGCTAGTGAAAGTTCCGTAAAAATCGGTTCAGACGTTTCGGAGATTAGTAGGAAACACAGACATACATATAGGAAAAACAGAAACATAGACAGACAAATTTTTCAAATTGTGTTTTATTCTTATATGTGCCTAACTTTCATATTATGCATTTGGTAACTGTTATTTTGACATAACAAACAGACACTGCAATTTTATTTATTTGTATAGATTTCATCCAGTCCCATTCAGTTGTTTCGGCGTAATTGAGTAACAAACATACACACACAAACTTTCCTATCTACAATAGTAGATAAATAATATATTATCTCATACTTCATGGCTACCCTATTTTTAGGAAACACGTGCGATACGAAAATCCTTTGACAACTAGTTAGCCGTAATTCGGAACGTATTTTTTTGTACATTTGAAATGGCAAATTTCTTTATCATACGTTAAAAAATCAACAACTATCCTGAAATTATGTACTCAAAACTCTAATTTTATCCATTTTTGTATTTTCCCATATTTTTTATATAACTACATCAATTTTTTACTCTTTATGTAAGTAACATAATGATTCATATGTTTGTACTTGAAGTATTTTAGAAAAAAGGAAGAAATTTCTGCTTTAGCGATAAGTCCGCGTCTTGTGCATTTTTCTACCATTGTATTGTTTTTTTTTCTTTTTTTTTTGAGAAATCCGGCGCGGACCAAATGGCTTGGTGGGGGCCGCTCGTCGAGGCCTTGAGCCGAAAGGTTTGGCCGAAGACGTTGCGGCCACCGGTGGTGGAACCGCTTTGGCGGTCCCGCGATCGGATCGGGGGGTGCCGGTTGCGGGACTGTGGTGACAGGCCTGCGACCGGCAGGGGAAAGGCCGCGGCGGGAGAGGAGTGCCGGTATTACGGTGCGCCGCTCTCCCTGCTCTCCGCGGCCTCGGTAGGGCCGCCAACGTTAGATGGCGGACGCGGTGGGGCTGCAGGGGAAGAGGAGTGTCGTTACCGCTCTCCCTGTCCTCTGCAGCCGGGTGTGGGGTGGCCCACTTTGGTGGGGGTGACACTTTCACCCAGAGGGCGGTCGACTTGGGGAGGTTGGCCGTCCAGTGTTCTGGCGGAGGAGGTCGTCAGGGGTGGTTGAACATCTCAGCCCCTGATATTGGGACGGGCCTTAACAGGCACTCGCCGTCGGGGTCACGGAAGAGTCTTTTTGGTATCCGTGGTCCCGGCCTTGTTTTTAAATGGGTAGGCTGCCGCGCGTTCACCATCTTTGCGCGGCAGGAGCCCCACATAACCCGTCTCGCATCCCCCATTGGCGAGCGGGTACCTGGGAACAGGGTTTTTCCTGACAGAAAAAAAAAGACATTTGAATCTACAGCCATACATGCTAACCACTAGACCACCGAGGCATTTTAATAGTAGAATACTAAATAAATACCAGTAAACCCGCTGGTATTTGCTTTGTCAAAGAAATATCAAAAACAATTTTTTACCACTAATATTTTCTAATCTGATATACGAGTACATATTCCAATGCACAAGGTCGACTAGTAATGAGTTTAGTCTGTGTATTTTCATGTCTAAAAATAATTCGTATGAAATAAAACTGCGATGTATGTCATCTAAACACGGCATTCGAGTATAAAATTTACTGCAAAGTAAAGACAATGTAGTATCTAAGATACTAAAGCAATATATTAACTTTTCATACATATACAATCGCATAAAAATAACATACCTAGTCAAAGTTTTATATGGAGTTATTACATATTTCATAAATTTCATATATTTTTTAAAAAATGTGTTTCAGTTACGTCTAGTAAAAGTATATAATTGGATTATTATTGTACATCCGCAAATTTGTATATTGGTGTATGTATGTTTGTTACTCCGTCAAACTTGAACAGCTGGGCCGATTTGGATAAAATTTAGTACACAGATAGACTATGACCTGGAGTTATTCATAGGATACTGTTAGATACCTAATGAAGCCAGCTTCTTTTAACCCCCTTGTTAATGTGATGTCGCAGAATCATTTACGTACTCTACTACGACGCCTTGACAGCAGTCCATCGAAGCAGACCATAACAACCAATAGGTTGCTTCGATGGTCCACTCTGCTATCAGAGAAATACCAGGGGCAACTCACACATACAGTGTGTCTCTTGGCTTCATGCCCGGCTGGATTGCCGGACGCTAATGATCCCCCAATACGATAAAGAACTTATCGGGGGGACCTTAGAATACACCCGAAATAAGCGACAGTAAACAGAATATATAAATCACTAAAATAAATATATATTGTTATGTTTGTTTCAACAGTGATCTGAACCCATGACCTTACCATAATACTATATTTATATATTTCTAATTAAGCTTCCAATATACTATTCGTTCTGCAATCCAGATAGAAACACGTGTGTATCAGATTTATGTACGATTCGTTTGTCGCTTTTTTCAATTAAGTCGGCGCCGCATCACGGAATTGGATTAAAAAACCGCTTTTACATGATCCTGTACTGAAATTGTATTAAAATTGATATTTTTGTTTGGAATTCATATTATTGTGGAAATATTGGCTTTACAGCTGTACATACTTTTCATATTTGGCAATATTTTATAACTTTGCTTTTCAAGGTATTCTTTAAATTATGAATGGGATTTGTATAGAATTTTCAATAAAATACGGATCATATTATATTTCTACGTAAAAGTTTACTGAAAGTAATAGTTATATTTAAAACAAGCCTAAAAAGCGTAAAAATAACGTTTAGCTCAGAGATAAAATATTTTCCCGCAGTAAGTAGTTTGACCCGGATAACCAGCTATCATTATACCAAATTTCATCAAAATCTGTCCAGTGGTTTTTTCGCGTTCACACATAGACACACAGACAAACGGACAGACAAAAGTTCAAAAAACTACAGATTCGGCTTAGAATTTTATTATAATTATGTATAGATAATAAATAAAGAATATAGAAATGATAGACAGGACAGGTAGAAACAGAAGAACAATAGAGTATAGATAAGTCACAAAAAATATCAACGTTATCCCATGTGCTATTCTTTTTAATTGCTAACAGTTATTTAGATTTGACTCAATTTCTTAGAAATCCAAGCTATATAAAGTACAATGAATCAATTTAAACATATATGCCACATGGCTGGCGTAAAACAGACCTTTCAACCAATAAAAGGTCTAAGTTTACAATTCCTAACAAAGAAGAATTTATTTCTTATTTAAAATGGAACAGATTTTCTGTTTGACCTTTGAATTGTACCCATGTACTGATATTATTTAACTCGCTTTTGCCAGCGGCGGTTCAAATCCCCATTAGGGCAAAGACAAAGAGTCGCCTATTTATTGTGGCCTAATATGTGGTTGTGTGTGTTTGTGTGTGTATATATTTGTGTGCTTATGCGTGTGTGTAATAGTGGCTTATTTATTGTTATTAGTGGTTGGCCAGTGGCGTGTGTCGACCATAAGGTCGAATTTCAACCACTGTGTTCAACTTAAAACAGTGGTCGAAATCGTCCACACACACAACTGTCAAATTGTCAACAGCTAGTGGAAAAAAAAAATTAAACAGATTTACAAGCTGGAAAAAAGATACTGAACTTTTTTATTGTTGCCTATTTATATATAGACATGCTCACATACATATATGCCTACTTATATATATCATGACGTCGATTTTTGACATGGACATATTTTTGTCATACATGTATAACACTTGATTAGGCCTTTAAAGGACCTTAAAAGAGCCAGAATAGAAATTTTGATATAAAAATAAAAGAATTAAAATATCATTTTGACACATTTACAGTTTATTCAAAAAAGGAAATTCCATAAAGCTTTGTTATTAACTAAATATACGTATTCATGAAGTGCAGAGTAAACGAGCAGTTCGCATGTTATACTGTGGCCATCCTCTATATTATAGCGCTCCAATTATTACTATCACGAACTTACTATGACCTATATTATTCGAAGAAAATGTCATGATTGAAAAATTTATGTATCAATTGATTGATAAATAAATTAATACCTAATTATAATAATGCAATATCACAAAATAACACTACAATTTATTTTTTAGCATAAATAGAAGAGAATACACTTTATATTGAAGTAGTTTTTGTCCATGGCTTTGCTCGCGTGATAAGCGGGGCGGGGTTCAAGTGTAACCTATGTCCGATCCCTAGAGGTAGTCTATATCTTTGCAATTTTTTTTTAAATCCTATTCAGGTTTAAACATGAAAAGATAACAGACAGAGTAAATTTTAGATTTATAATATTAATAAGTATGAATGTAATAATACCTTCATATTTTTACTAACACAAAGCGAGCATTTACTGCTACTAAATGAGCATTTCTAGATTCTCTCTATCTAATTGCCAAAAAATCGCTAATAACATATTGGAAAATCAACCTTTAGGTCTCGCATCTCCCTGATTTTTATCTCAACTTCAATATAAGTAACGCTTGCTAATGCGTTGTACGAAAATATCATAAGCAAAACGGGCATGTCTTATAGAACTCATAAGTCTTAACGAGTTCTTGACAGAAACCCAAATAAAGCCGGTATGATAGACTATGAACAAATCCTGTTTCCCTGAAAGAGAGACCCTTAGAACTAGAGTAATATAAATAATAAGAACTATGTATATAGTTCAAAGGGCTGAAGTTTACTAACCAATAGTATAACTAACATATAGCTCTTATACTCGCATTCCTACTGCTACAAGTATAAAATTTCAAATTGACTCGATATGCTTTTATCTAAAGTCATAATATAAGTGTAGTACAAATGTAGTAAATGACATTCCGTTGCATTTTTTATAGACTGTTGGGTGAATAAATACATCTCCTGTATTCCAATGCCCACATCGCTCTAACATAAATAGCATCTCGATCCAGAAATAACAATATAAATAACTTTAAAAGGCATTTCTTTGTACCGATCGCTCCCACTGATTTGTGAACAGTTTGAAGTCTGCCTAAAGAGTAAATTTTTGAACAGATGTGACAAGTGAATTAACAAAATATTGTATTTTTTTGGCATTTTTTTGGTTGAAATAAAAGTATTTTGAAATTTCATATATATTTAATTTAATTTATATGATAAAGGAGTACAGATTTCAGTGTCTACAAAATTTGAATTTGTAGTTACCTACTGACTTTATTGATCTATTTTATTTTTTTTATTTATAAAAATTATCAACTGTTAAAAAAATGGATTAACTTTATTACAGAACTTTCTATCCACTTAAATTCATTTTTTTAAGTTGTATGTATTCAGCCCTTTTTTAACGTCCCACTGCTGGGCACGGACCTCCCTTTAACAAGGAGTATCTGGCCATAGTCCACCACGCTAGCCAAGTGCGGGTTGGCGGACTATAGTTATATAAAAAATAAAAATCAAGATCAAGCTTTTAATATTGGAATAATAAAAATAAATCACATGAATATTTATTACATTAATAATATACACATAATATTTAAGGAAATAATATAGTGCACAAGTGTGTACATGTACACTTCTATTCCTGTCACTCTCATACTCCGGTGGGGCGATTACTTGACATAACAAGTGAGATTTAAGGCGCATGATCGACGGCTTTACGTGCTCTCCGAGGCAAGGGGGAGAAACACCGCCAACTTCCCAACTCCGGGCTGTTACTGAGAATATCTTAACAGAAAAACTCAGTAATTAAACTTGGTCCGACCCGGGACTTGAACCCAGGACCTCCAGATCTGCAACAGTGCGGGCGTTTATTAATGTCTAAATCTAAATATAATCTTAATATATAATAATAAAATATAAATTTGAAAGTGAAAGAAAAAATGAAAGTTTTTGAGTATGGATATATGGATGTTTGTTACTCTTTCACGCTCAAACGGCCGAAAGGATCAGATCGGATAGCACAGAGATAGATTATAGTCTGGAACACATAGGCTACTTTTTATTCCGGAAAAATATACGGTTCCCGTGGAATAGATTTGTTTTTGTTTTTCTAAAAAAAATTCTGATTAGCTCAGTCAATCCGGACTAAATCTACAGCAAACAATAGACATATGGACATCCATGTTGCGAACGGATGGAAATACCAAAATCCTGTATTGTATGATTGAGAAATTATTCTATATAGATACAAATCTAAAGATAATATACTTTATAAGAGTATTCATGTTAAATTTTAAATTGAAATACAGCAAAATTATTTTCATTGCATATCTAAGTGTGATGAGTCTTCGTTGTTCTTCGTCTTAGTACTTATCTTCATTGCTTATTGGAACCATTTGCTTCACCAAAAGAGAACGAGAATTTTATTATTTACAGGACTAAATGCTATACAAAGCGATTAATGATACCTATTCTACTAACTGTAAAATGAAAACTCTAGAACATTAAAATAATAGAAGTTCTACATTTTTTGTAATCTGTGCACAATATAAAGTAATGCAGGATTATTATTGGCACGCTGCGTCGCGTGCTATCCTTGAAGACACATGGTCACATATTTACATGTTTTGAACCCCTTTATTTGAATGTTTATACAGAATAGCTAGTATAGTAGTTTACTAGTATATTGTAGATTTTAGTTTCTTAAGTTAGGTACACATAACATATGACAGCGAATTACGAGCCTTTATTTTGATTAAGCAATTGTGTGAAAATTATTACAAATTAGCTAGTTTTTGCCCTCGGTTCCACCACCGTAATTTATTTATGTATAACAAATGGCCAACCTTCACCTCGGTAACGTCATAACGTCTTTTGCGATTTGGTACAAAAACTTCAACTTTTTGCCGCCATTCGATAAGATGGTGTTGTTTTTTTTTTATCGTTTTTTTTTTTGCTAACAGTAGCCCCTATGCATGAACCTACGCATGCATTCACGCACGCATGCACGCATACACTCACATACAATATAAAAACTCACATAAATAAAACATTCACGTTTAAATTAAGGGTACAAATTCACCATCCTTATTTATATAGATTTTTCTTTACCCTGAAGTAGGTAACTATTTTTATATTTTTGTAACTTTACGTTAATCACGTGACGTAAATCTTTAAAAACATTCAATTACATGCTACAATTTTTAACTACTCATGTTACATGGAGCCAGGTGATGCACTCGCTTGGAAAACCGAGGGAAGTGGATTCAATACTCGGGTTATACATATTTGATCTCACGTGCAAAACATTTTCAACATAATTACCACTTGCCTTACGGTATAGCAAACCATCGTGAGGAAACTTGCATATTTAAGAAAACTAGCAAGTTTTCAAGATACGTGAAGTCTGCCAACACTTTGAAGAGAGTCCCGTGACCAGAGTGGGGCATTTATAAGGACTGAATACAATGTTATATTGAAGTAAAGTAAAATATGCAAGATAAATTATGAAATAATATTTATACTTACATGCTAACTTATGTACCTATAGCTTCTCAAAATACATATTATTTTAGCACAATGTGTTCGTTCAAACGGAACGTTCATTAAAATAATGTAAATTTATGAGGTTATGATGTTCATTGAAAGCGCGTTAAAAGAGCCACCTGCTGAATAAAACTCAGTTTGACTAAATTGTTGAAATTTGCTACGGGAAATTAGCATTTTGCCTTTTTGTAATTGTGATCTAATTCGGATGTCTGAATTAAATATTTCATTTTTATTGAGCTATATTAGTATTTAGTTTAGTTAGTGCGGCAATTCAGCCGGGCGCGAAGAAAAGAAATGCACTGAGAGGAGGCCCACCTGGGTGGGTGGTGTGCCATGCGGGTTGCTCCTCGTACTTCTCTGATAGCAGAGTGGACCGATGGAGCAACCCCATGGCCGTAGTGGTCTGTTTCGGCAGATCTGCCGTCGGGGTCTCGTGGTTGAGTGAACCGATTGAAATCAAACAGATGCTTAATGTCAAGTGAATCTTATCACAATGTATCTATAAAAACCGCACCCAAATCAATTAACCCGTTTCTGAGATTAGCGCACATAGACGCACATACAAACAAACAAAAAATCTAAAAATCATCTTGGGTTCTATTGCGTTAATAAAGACCCCCAATAATTAATTATAATTTTTATGAAATATCTTTCATATCATTCAAAAATATTTCACAGACAGCGATCAATTACAATTTAATTATATGGATAGATAAGAAACATATAAATCTTACCTTATTTAATACTTGAATGTTTAACGTCTCAGAGTGTCAATCCCAAAAAAATTCTATTTCCAAATACATAATTCCGCCGTATTGTTAGCCTTATTAGCCATATTGTCAATTATTATTAGCCATATAGATTGATACCTATCTAGATAATTAAGAAGCTTGAACGATCCCTTTTTCGATGTAAACAGTGCTCAATAATACTTTATGTACCTAATAATATTTTATTTCTACTTTTTAAACTTAAACTAACATGTTAACGATGGCGATTTTAAAGTTGATCTGGAGGTACTCTTGCCACTTTATAATTAGTTCCTAAACGCTCAGCAAGTATAAGTTATAGTTATTTAATTTAATTTTTTTAATTACTTCACTGTATGAAGTACTTGACGTAACTAGCTGGCAATCTAGTTTATAAGTAAGCTTTTTAGGGTGCTTTTTAGTCTTTGCTACATACTAAGAACACCCCATGGGAAATAGTTGATGTGCTGGGCTAATTAGAGTGATATTTAGAGAATTAGGGTAGGTTCGTTTTTGCAAGTGTTTAAAGCTCCATGGATTTATGTGAAGTTTTTTCACTTTTTAGGCATCAAAATTTAATTTGCAAAGATATTTACAGTAAAACAAAGTTCAATGTCTTAGCTCTCATCCATACTTTACTAATATTATAAATGTGAAAATGTGTTTGTTTGGTTGTTTGTCTTTCTTTCACGGCGAAACAGCTTGGCGGATTGGCATGATTTTTTTATGTAGAGATAGTTGGAGGGCTGGAGAGTGGCATAGGCTTCTTTTTACCGCGGGAGATTATCTCTTTCCCACGGGAATAGATTTTATTTTTTATTTGAATATAATACAGCCCAAAAGATATTTATGATCAGAATTACTTCAAATTTGGTATTAATGCTCTTCAATACAAATGATTAAATACATGTTTTAGCATTTTTCGAAATTTATCCCATAAGGGGGTAAAATGGCGGATGAAAGTTTGTATGAAACCTACCATTTTAGAGCTTTTTTGTAGTTTTAGCGCGAGCTAAGCCGCGGATTCTGCTGGTAATTATTTAAATAAAATGATCCCTTAGAGTAACATTAACATTTCCAAATGAATTTAACTAGCATGTACAACTATCGGAACCGTAGGTCATAGGTTTGAGTCCCGGAACCTAATATAGTTATAGGGGTATTTTCTAGCAAGAAATTTTCAGTAAAAATCGGGAGTTGGAATGTTAGCGGAGTGTCGCCACTTGCTTCGGGGAGCACGTAAAGCAGTCGGTCCGACGCCTAATCTTTAACCGGTCGTTTCGGTTGCTCCACTGAGGGATGAAAGTCAAATTAATAGAGAGAGAACATGTATTTGCGTGCATACCTATCATTAATATTGACCTCGGTGGCTGAAATAGTCATAAGTTTTATTATTATTCTTTACTTTACACTTTTATTTTCTGCTCTCTTCCCTGATAAGAACCAACCAACCAACCAACTTGATACACTGGCATATAGACAGTACGCACTGACTAAACCACTTTATTTATGCTATAATACATTCCTACTAGTATTATAAATACGCAGTTTTTGTTTGTTTGAACGCGCTTATCTCATGAACTACTAATCCGATTTGAAAAATTCTTTTTGAATCAGATAGCCCGTTTATTGTGGAAGGCTTTAGACTATATAACATTTAGTTTATCGATCCCATAATAACCGGTAAGATAAAGTTAATACTAAAAGCAATCTACACCAGGAGACGGCTTGCATAAATCACTTCTAAAACAATTCATTTCAATAGCTTTTCAATTATAAGAAAGTTTAAGCCTGGAGAGAGGCCAACGGAACTAATGTCATATGAAATTTAGAAACTATAATAAATCGTATTATTCAACATCTACGACAACTACATGTGACTGTTGAATTTAGGAATATATTCATAGAATTTTTGACTTTTATATATGAGTACAATCAAGCAGACTGCTGTATTTTAAAATTTGACACTTTCTCTCTCTCTCTCTCTCTCTTATAAAAACTTTGCAACCCTTTTTCACCCTTTAACACCTCCAGGTAAATTCCTAAGAAATCTATTGTTAACTGTAACGCCGGCGTGTCCGCAGTCGTTGAGGGATTAAGGGATTTTCTAAGCTACAAAATCGTAAGAATATGCTATTAAAATATCAAGTAGTTTTTATTCAGTGATATTGACTGGACGGCGCTGAACCAGTATATAAAGGTAGTTGTCAAGTTCGAAGTTAATACATTTAATATATTTTTTACTAGGCGCCTTCAGTGTTGCTGTAGTTTTATATATATTTTTAAGAGGAATAATTCCGTAATATATTGTTTTTATAAAACTGTATGACATCTTCAATAATCATCGTTATATTTCAGCAAAATTACACAAAATGTTAATGAATTATATAATAGTAAACCTTTCTCATGAATCACTCCATCTATTGGTCATAACCTTAAAAAGATCCGTTCGGTAGTTTTTGAGTTTATCGCGTTCAGATAGGCAGACAGATAGACACACGATTTTGTAGGACAGACAAAAATATTTCATCACCCTTTTGTCATGTCACCCTTTTGTCAGGGATTAAAAACACTCTTAGCTACGGAATCAAAGGATTATGCTGGCTCTATATTAGCCTGTCAAGTCCATTGACATAGCCTAACGACGCTGAATCTGTATTAAAAGTTCATAATGAAGTTTAAAGTTATAGGTTAAACAGTGTTTTTAATATTTTTTTTATATTTTATTTGCAGTTCTTCTTGCTCTAAAGCAAATAATGCAAAATATTAACAACACGTTTGGCTCAGTTTGCAATGTACTTGCTGTGCCAACGGTCGCGGGTTCGAGTCCCGCTGGGGGTATTCATTTGTGTGATGAGCACGAATATTTGTACTCATACAGTCACGGGTTTTATAATTTGTATGACATAACATATATTGTTTGTATTTAAAGGCAACTCAACTATCTGGTATCCATAATACAAGCCTCGTAGCTTACCATGGAACTAGATAGCGCTGTGTGTTGCCCCAACATATTTATATTTATTTAGTTACTTTTTAGTTTGTTTTCCGGTTTATTCACTATACCTATATTATGTCAATAGGTTGAATGGATTTACATAAATGTATACAGAGTTTCTATACAAAGCTGAGCGACATCGTTTAAAAACTAAACAGCTAATTCATACAAAGCAATGGGCTAAGACTAGTATAATATTTACAAATTAAAACTTAATTAAAAGCCTTGTTCGAGTAATTTTAGAACTATACCAGCAAATGTATAAACGAAATTCTAAAACAAAATCGTAATTTCTTCGGGTTTCTAATATCGCAAATCAAGGCGGCAAATGAAGTTTTAATTAAAACGAATCTGAATGAAATGTCAAATCAATCAAGCGATATTGCGATGGCGGATTCATTAAAATTTGCACTTTGATCTATTCTCATAGTTCATACATACGTCTCCAACATTGTCTGATGAATTTCAAAACTGAATTTCTATAGTTGATGTGAGATCAATTATATATGTATTCATTAGCTTTGCCCGCGGCTCTACAGGTATTATAATAATCCAGAATAACCCATCCATGTGACTTAGTAGCTGCTAAGTTGCTAAGCAATGACAGATTTTCATATAAAATTTCAATAGGTTTTGATTCCTTAGGATCTGTCGTGTTTGTTGTTAACTGACGTCACGAAAATATCCGAAAAGATCTTAGAGAGTTTTATTTAAAATGATATACATAATTATTATGTACATTAGAAACGTGAACTTAGTAAGATAGCTAGCTGGCTAGTGTAAAAGCATTGACATCGCGTCAAATAGCTAAGACTTGACTTGCTGGTATGCGAGCCCTATTCTACATTACGCGGATATGTGATACATCATATAGTATATAATATATTTGTTTGTACGTGTATATATTTATTTCGGTTGTCGATACACATATACTCTAGTAATCATAATAAAATCACTATAATTTTAAATCAAAATCAGTATGATTTAAGAAATCCCATTTCAATCCAATAGTTTTCGAATAATAGAAGATAAAAAAAAAACAAATACATATATTGTTTGTTTATTCACCTTTTGTTTTACTCAAATACGTAGTTAAATTTCTTGGAAAATTCTTTTCATATCATAGGCAAAAAATAAAATAGTTTTCTAAGTGAAATAACATTATATTCAATTGACATACAGATATTTATACGCCCCCATACACGTCACACGTTGACACACGTACTTTCCTAATAATATTTCGATTATAGTCCAGGAACCGAATTGATTTTTTTTATACTTATAGCTTAAAGTGTAATGTAAAATTAGTTTAAAATATTTATTTAATTCATTCTAATTTAATCAAAGAATGTACTAGATTAAAATAACTTTTAACATTCAAAATGTTTTTTGTCACTTCGGTATAGGCCCGATTTTCATCGAAAGTGCAACATAGTCTTAGTGTCGTGGATTTTAGGGACTACGTGGCTGATTGGGATGTCAAAAGAAGCTTCTCGATGAGGGCTACAAAATGTAAAAAAACTTAAATAAGTTATTTTTTTTTAACACAATAATATATATCCATACAAAACTGTGAGTGGATTGTTGTGCAATATATATACATATATACATGTTTATTTCTTCTCCATTCAGATTATTTTTTAAAGACAAATCTTTAAAATGATAAAAGCAATAATTAAACAATATAAATTATAAAACATTTACATAATTTTTAGACGAGATAATTAAAATATTCACTACGTATTTTTTTATCAGATTTGTATTTATCTAAAATATTATATAAAATATATATTTTTTTTTACTCTCTTTTATTCTCTCTGTTTACTCATTACATTAAATACCTTTTACTTATACTACATTTTTCTTGTACTATAATTATTGTATTGAAATATGTGGTTCTTAAGTTTAAGCATACTTTTTTTTAACATCACAAATATATAAAAATATTACGAGTATTACATATTACAATAAATTATAATATTCAAAAATAACACGTCTAATCCTTTATTGAAAACAAGGCAAGACATTGTTTATTATTCGTACAAAACCTGAACTGTAAAGCCGCCAGTATCCGACCATGGAAATCTAATACTTTAAAGTTATTACTTTGCACAGTGTAGCAGAAATCTATCCCGTAGAGCATGACACTCGTCAATAGCATTGTCGATCTCTATATCCAAGTTTGTACAGTTATACCAATATAAATCAAAATGTTTATTAAAACTATCGGTTTTTTATATTTTTCCTGTGTTTTTTCTTTGAAAGTTTAGCTTAACCAGTTATTTGTGACATTATGTGAAAGTCTATTTGGTCTTTGTACCCGTTCGTAAGATAAAATGGGATGTATCGATTAACCGTGGTCGTGATAATAAACGGAACTTCTTTTAAACATGCTCATGCCTTCTTTAGTAATTAATGCATCTTGTATAGTTCTATCAATATTGAGTAAAATCACATATAGACTTTTCCTATTCACACATTTAGGCAAAGTGTACTTGAAAATGCTTCTATACCGCTTTGATTTGATTTAATCAGGCAAAGATAACATTTTGATGAATAACATTATTCAGCATATATGAAAATCTAAGCAATAAAAGCAGCGCAGAAGGTAGTATGGTTAGATACATAATACACTGTGCCATGATATTTTTCTATATATAAATTAAGTTAATATTACACTATATATATATATATATATATATATATCTAAAGATTCATAAAATAATTCTATTAATAGTCTATTCTAGGCATACACAAATTAACCTTGCACAGTTGTTGACATAATATCATACAATTGTATCCTATATGTATATTGGTATTGATTTTGAAATTTTTATAATAATATATTTTGTATTTATAAACAAGAAATATATTAACATGTTTATAATGCCATGGTTTTTTATTCCTATTATAAGTGATTTGTAGCCAGTGGTAGCCCAGTGGTAACGTGTTTGCGTAAGAATCCGAGTGAAGCGGGTTCAAAGCTCGAGTCTTGCGCACCTTTGCTATTTGCATCTTCGAATTATTTCGAATGTGATTACCACTTGTCGTATAGTGAAGAAAAACATCGTGAAGAAACCTCCATGTCTGAGAAAACGTAGGAAGTTTTTTGAAAGACATGTGAAGTCCGCCCCGCACTTGGCCAGCGTGGTGGAATATGGCCTGATTCCCCTCGTCTTGAAGGCAGACCACAGGTCTGCAGTGGAACGTTAAAAAGGGCCATATTACTTTCTTAATTAATAAATATAACTTTAATGTATGGCCCATACAACCATTATACTCATATATTTTACACTCATAACCAGTTTAATATAAGTCAACAAAAAAACATCTATAATATTATACCACGAAAAATTTAGAAGATTTTTATAGATATTTTAAAAAACAATTATAATCAAAATATAGTGAGCGTTTCATACTAATCGCAAGGGTCTTAGCGTTTAAATTAATATTTCACTTCATTAGCTAATTGACTAATTTGCCCCTAAGCAAAATCCTAAATTCATTGCGTAAAACCGGAATTGGTGTGGAACCAATTTGCATTATTAGACGTAAATCTGCTTAAAATTATAAGCTTACCCAAAATATTATATTATCCTAACGATATTTTATCTAATCAACCATCAAAACATGTAGTTGTAATATGTTATTAAAACTAGCGACATTCTCTTGATTCTGTCAAATGCGTGCCTAAGTTGCTAACAGTAATCGACGTGTTTCTCCAGCTTACAGCGTATCTGTGTTCTACATTTCATCCAAATCCGTCCAGCCGTTTCAGCGTGAAGAAGTAACAAATATATGTACACACATTCTCATGTATAATAGTGGCCCAATGAAATATATATAAATAAATATGTTAGGACATTAACACACAGCCATCTAGTTCCATGGTAAGCTACGAGGCTGTGTTATAGATACCAGATAGATGATACACAATATATTTTACTTTAAATACATACATATTATAAATATAAACATTAAACACCCATGACTGGAGTACAAACATTCGTGCTCATCACACAATGTGCCCCCACCGGGTTTCGAACCCGTGAACGCTGGCACGGCGAGTAAGGACACTAATAAACTGAGATAAGCCTGTCGTCGAGCAATTCTATTATCAAACGAAATTTAACAATTGCCTCCTAGACTAACACTTTTACCGGAACAAGTGTCATAAGCGTACAGCGTGACAGAATAAATCCAATGCCAATCCTTGTAATACGATTTGGATTCACACTGTTTGGAATTATTGGTGAAATTTTTACGGAGGTTTCGCGCTATGATTTGCTTATCGATTGGTTTTCAATATTGGGTTAGATGGAATTTTATTATAACGCATCATTGTTATGTAGATGGGATCCATTTTAACTGGAGTTTTTGTCGTACACATATCAATGACTGGTCCCCAATTCGTTGTTTATATGCACGGATTGGAGATTAAAAAACTATCACAGTGATGAATTGACTTGACCAGTATCAAATAGCTAAAGGGCTTGGTTTTCCATGCTATTAAAATAAAGCAGTATTTCAGTACTAGTTGAAAGAGGAGAATGGTATGAAAACTCACTATATTCTCTCATATGTTGAATAAAAACCACTTTTATTAATGTCGGTGAAATATACCTTATCGTATATTAAACTCAAGTATTTGTTACAATATAAAAACTAACTATCCCTAGTAAACCAATCAGTTTAGCAAATCAAATTATAATTTACTAGTGGCTCACCCTCACTTGGCTCGGGTTCGCTTCTATGAAAACAAAAATAAACCTATCCCACGGGAACCGTACATTTTTCCGAGATAAGAAGTTGCCTATGTATTATTCCGGACTATAATCTATCTTTGTGTCAAATTTCATCCGGATCCGTTTAGCCGTTCTGGCGTGAAAGAGTAACAAACATCCATACTCACAAACTTTCACATTTATAAATTTATACGGAATACGGATAATCATCCATATTGCTTTTTAATAAGCTTTTGTGCTTTTGTTTAAATACATACACATTATAAATATAAACACCCATGACTAGAGGGCAAACATTCGTGCTCATCACACAAATGAATGCCCCCAGCGGGACTCGAACCCGCGACTGCTGGTACAACAAGTAGGGTCACTACAAACTGAGCCAAACGTGTCGTCTAAGACATAAATTCAAGGAGTTTTTTTGTAGATTGAACGCGGGTGAAGCCGCGGGTTCTGCTAGTATTTTATAAGGAAATTAATTTCGATGATGATTTTTCCTTGCAAGTCTTTTTGTCATACAGTTCTTGAGCTTATCAAAAAGGCAACATTCATTTGATGAAAATGCTTTCTGTAAGGAAATTGTAACAGGTATTTATAATAATTAATACTAATATATGTAGACACCTTATTAGTACCTATATAAAAGGTAATGTCATATTCCATTACGGTAGCCAAGTGCAGTTGGCGAGTTTCTATTGTTTAGACTATTACTATTTTTTATAGCACTATTTTTTAGAATTTCTAGGTTCTCTAAGACATGCTGACAGGTTTTCTCATCATGAAACAATCCTCCTTAGGTTTTCTCATCAAAAACATCTTCCTTCACCGTAAGAAAAGCTATATATTATAGACATATGATTCGCACATACAATATCAAAGTTGCGAGACCTGGGATTTGAACCCATTTCACTTGGTTTCTCATTTCTCAAGGAAGCAGGTTATCATTGGGCTACTACTTTAATTGACTGTATAATATAAAAAAAATACTTTATATTATAAGAATATACTCGTATTTATAAATCGTCAACGTTCATGCTATAACCATCTATAATAAATACTAAAATTTCCCGTCATTTCCGATCCCTACTTTGATGGGATTATCAGAGACAATCTCCATCAAGAGCCGGGATTAATTTGACATCGGACTCCCGAAGCTTACTTATTCGCTATTTATTTTTAGAAAAATTTAATAGGTATGACATCAAATATTATTATATTCCTATACACAAAATGTACCTATATAATTTTATAATTAGTTACAAAATCGTATATATGGGTTTCACTCTGTATCAAACAAACAATAACTAAATTAAATTTAAAATTAAAAAAAAACCCCGACATGTAATTCGCCATTTTGTGGTGGCGGCCATCTTGGACCGATTTTTATCAAACATAGCTAAGAACACTCCCGAATAATTTACCTTACAAACAAAATAACAAAATCAAATCAGTTTATCCGTTCGGGAGCTACGATGCCACATACAGACACGTCAAACTTATAACACCCCGTCGTGCTTGCGTCGGGGGTTAAAAAAAGAATACAAAGAAGAAAATAATAATTTCAATGGAAACAAAATATTTGCGGATACATTTGACTCGTATCGCTCACCAATTAGTAGTCTCTGCTTATGTTGCCACTACGTCACACGGTCGTAATTAAAATATTGTCAAAAAATGTTTATCCTATAAAATATTTCAAATAAAACGCATCTGGTCGCAACGTGTATGAACTTAACCAAAGTTTATAAATCTCTCGTTGACTTGTAGGAAACGATGTCGTCATAAAATGGTCAAGCTCGAATTTATGATAGATATGAAAAATATATATTTTCAATGAAATAATCTATCTATACTATAATAAAATTATAATAAAATTCTAACTGAGTCGAATACGTACATTAAATATTTTTTGGAAAATTTTATTAAAATAGATATTATTACAGACCGAATCTATAGTTTTTAGAATTTTTGTCTGTCTGTCTATCCGTCTTTCTGAGACCGCACAACGGAAAAACCACTGGAGGTATTTTGATGAAATTTGGTATGATGATAACTGGTTATCTGAATCAACATGTAGGATACTTTTTATAGCGGGAAAGTATCTCATTTTTCAGAAATCTATACTAAACGTTAAAAAGTAAGTAGGGACTAATCCAAGCAGAGTGAGGGTGGGTACCAAGAGTATTATAATTTGTTGTCCATCTGTCTATATTTTAAAACACATCTGAAATCAAATACGGATATATGTATACCTTAATTTTTCTTAGTTATTCGATAGTCTTTATTTTTTAAATTATATTATTAAATTGTTTAAAATGAAAATTGTATAATTTCAAAACTGAATTAAATCAATGATTTTTCACAAGGCACAAGGATTTTTCTTTTAAATAGTAATAAAAAGTGCTTAAAATACTTTAGTTACCGAAATATTAGTATATAAAATTTATAAATTTATTAAAAAAATAAATATGTTTAGTTACGACGACGGCGGATCTCTAACGATGCACTCATTAAAAACCCGAAATAAAACAAATTATTTTCTCCCACGAGTTTAACTGACCTTTTTTAATTGTATAAAAACAAACATCTTATAAATGTATCATTACAAACAAACAGATGGCCTTTGAATTTAACCGCTTATATGTATTTTATTACAATAGCTTTTATTCCATTCTCCGCCGCGAATTTTCAGAGAATAGTCCGTTCATAATAACAATAAAATTGAAAAAAAAACTGAGTTTAAATCAGGCTCTGATCAAACCAAAAAAAAACTACAAACTCACTCACTGACTCACACACACTCACACAAACTCACTCACTCACTATGGTTATTCGTCGGGTACGAAACTAAATTCATAGATAATGACGTCATATATCTGTAAGTCCAAATAATACTTAGATTCGAACTCACAACCATCTATAGATACTTAAGTGATCACTGAGCCAACGCGGCAGTCAAGTATGCTTCAAAGCTTTGATGTTATTCTACTAAAAAAACAAAAGTCGGCCAATAGTTCTCAAACACTAAATTGAAAAACTTTCAACTCAAAAGAACATTCAGTTTCAGTAGTGTACATTTATTATTTACAAAATAATTTTTTTCGAGTACATTAAAGTTTGAGCAACATAGCTTTTTTATATACATTTTATGTTATGTATGATACTAAAACACTTCCCCTTTTTACCTAACTGTGGCGAGCCCAAAAGAGGGTTATGTGTTCAACATGTCTGTAGGTATGTATGTATGTACATAATATGTTTGTATGTATATCCGATCATACATCCCTCGTAACTACTAAACGGCCCAACAGTTTTCGATGATTCATACATCGCTAGATTCGTCTTGATAACGCGTTTAATACATGTTTTGTACTTGTCATGAGTCTTGCTATATGTACATACTCGTATATAGTACGTCTATGACTTCATAATACTACAGTTCCTCCGTCAACTTGTTCTCATCTTTTAGTTCATTTCTAAAGCAGCCGAGTTTTTCTTTTTCCATTTTTTTATTACTATTTCTTAAAAATTCTTAATATTGCTGCGTGATAAACAATATAAAATAAAATAATGCCCTTCTGTTGGTTTGTCTCAGCCTCAGTGGTAATTTTTAGTTAGCCATGTTAGCATACTTTTATAATATATAGTTCACAAATAGGTATACGCGCAAACTCAATTGAGTTCTCTGTTATTTTTACTGTCAAATTCCGGTGGGACGACAATTCGACACTCTCTCACTCAATTCAAGATCAAGATCTCCGAGGCATGGGTGTGAACTTCGGACTGTTACTAAGACTTATTTAACAAAAAGACCGAATAAACTTTGTCAGAGTCGGGAATCGACCCAGGATCTCCGTACATTCTAGCCACTAGACCTAGAGTTTATTTTACTAAAAAGTTTGTCCAACGAGACCGTAACACATTAACTAGCAGTAACAAAAACAATTCATCAAACACATGTTTTGCTCAGTTTGTAGTGACCCTACTTGCTGTGCCAGTGGTCGCGGGTTCGAGTCCCGCTGGGGGCATTCATTTGTGTGATGAGCACAAATGTCTGAACTCTAGTCATGGGTGTATATTTATGTTTATAATATGTACATATTTAATGTAATAATATATGTATCAACTATCTAGTATCCATAACACAAGCCTCGTAGCTTATCATCGAACTAGATGGTGCTGTGTGTTAATGTCCCAACATCTAATAGTATGTAATGCCAGGTTACACTAAAAAAATAAAATAAAGGTAAAATGTGTAGAAAGTATATTTTTATAATAGTTGAATGTTATTTAATAAATCAGCTGTTGTAATTTTACAAAACATCCAGGTTGTAAAAAGGATATAAAGTTTTGTAAACTTCAAATAAATTCATTGTAATTTGAATTACAATATTAGTTTGTGGTTATAGTTTAAATTTTAATAAATAGAATCGTAAACAAAGCTTGTAAATAAATAACTTTCTTGATGGGCAATAACTGTTTTGCAAAATTTATACATAACACTAGCGACTCACCCGCTCACTCGCTTCGCTCGGGTTCGTCCCTAACTTGCTTCCAAATACGTTTGTATTGAAAATGGGGATGAAAGTTTTTTCATCCCCATTTTCACCCAATTAAGGGATGATTTCCGGGATAAAAAGTATCCTGTATGTCCTTCCCAGGCTCTCAAACGATCTTCTTATCAAATTTCATCTAAATCGGTCCAGTAGATCCAGAGATTACCCCTACAACGTTACAAACTCACAAACTTTACCTCTTTATAATATTACTATAGATTAGTATAGATTTGTAAAATTACAATTCATTTTTGTCATTTACTTTAAGTACCTGCTATAGAAAATTACCTAATCTGAGTAGTAATTTGTATTAGTGTATACGTTAGTTTGTAATTTTGCTTAACCATTGTTTTGTAAAAATATTGTAGTTTCACATATAATTTTAACAGTGTACATATATGTATAAGATGTTTGACACTATAAAGCTAACCTCATAATTTTATACATCTATACATATAATAAGACTGTAACTAAGCCGAATCTGTACATTAAATATTTTATTGGGAATTTTATTGAAATAAACATTATTATCGATACAGAGGCCGAATCTATAGTTTTTAGAATTTTTGTCTATATGTCTGTCTGTCTGTTACCGCATCACAGAAAAACTACTGGAGGGATTTTGATGAAATTTGGTATGGTGATAGCTGGTTATCCGGGTCAACATAGAGGATAATTTTTACCACGGAAAAATATCTTATTTCTGAGGAAAAATACAAAAACTGCAATGTAAGAGTATACAAATATGTAAAACCTAAGAATTTGGTTTTTGGTCATTTGAACGCGGGCGGAGCCGCGGGTAGTGTTAGTCCTAAATAAAAACATGGCTTGCAAGTGTATTTATTCTTGGAAAATAAGTCCCAAAGCATATTTCCATAAGCTAAGCGTCTGTTCATTATAAGCGAGAAGGTTACGCCCTCTTGGGATATGTACCAGTAAATCTCTCTTGAAGTTTATGCAACAAATTTATGGAGCAGGCTTTTGGTTGATTGTAAAAAATGTAAGTAAACAATGTGTCTTGTCTTGAAAAAACCTTTCGCACATATATCTTGGATTATTAATCGCTTTCTAAGAGTTGTACATATTATGTCGTATTTTTAAAATAATTTTATATTTTTAACTAAAAATATTCTACACACATATATATATATATATATATATCTCGACTTCTTAATTTCAAAGTAACTAATTAACGCTCAGTAGAACATTTTACATGAGGCAGTTTACTAAAAGACACCTGCTTTTTGAAGTCGACAAAAAGGATATTAAATTAATTTTTTGATTTTAAAATAAACCTTAATAGAAATTACATATACCACTCTAAGATGTATATTTTTTTAACTTTCCCTTGAGCCATGGAAAAAAATGAACATCTATATAAGTACCTACACCTGACTAAGGTATCTCGTAACATCCACACAAACAAAAACATACAATCAATTTAAATACCTTTTCTTTTTTCAAGTTGGTAAAATAAAATAAATCCAATAGCCTAAGTATTGTGCGAATACTGACAATATGATATACAACCATTTCATTTCTCATTATAAGAAAAATATATTAGGGAAACGACATAAATATATGATGACAGCAAAAGGGCGGGCTTTCAAATATTTTTGTAACGTGCAAATTAAGTCTATTACAATATTTTTTACTTATATGAGGCGGCATAAAATATTTTTAAAGTGAAAGAATTTACAGTAAGTATTGATAATATTGATAATTTACATACATTAATGACTGAAGACTATTCCCGTTTTGATGCAACCGTGGTGCTTCTTGTACGCTTTGAGACCGACAGACTGACATATATCAATAAACTATTAATTTGGCTTTTCTAGTTTTTCCAAAGTAGGTACCTACATATTTTAAAAATCTATTTTATCTGAACGCTAGCTGTTAAATATTGTTTTAGTAAATAACAAGTCTCTTTAGTAGATAATGTTCAAGAATAATAATAATTTAAATATACATAATATGTATGTAGATATAATATCTGAAAAAAAATGTACTAATTTATAAAAAAACTAGCGACTCAAATTGACTCCGCTCGGATTCGTTCCTAATTACGTTTTAACTCTTAGTATGGATTTTTTAGAGAATAGATATTTTCCAGCAGTAAAAAGTATTCTATACGTTGACCCAGATAACCAGCTATCATCATACAAAATTTCATCAAAATCTGTCAAGTGGTTTTCTCGTGATGCGTTGCCAGACAAACGGACAGACAAAAATTCTAAAGTATACAGCTTCGGCCTCTGTATCAATCTGCCTCTCGATAATAATGACTATTTCTAAAGATTTGCTAAAAAAGTATAAATATTTTACATTAAAATGTACAGATTCGACTCAATTAGAATTTTATTATATGTATACAATATACTGTATAGAATAATAACACTATCAGAATATTTACAGAATATTTTCATAAAATCGATCCTACGCTTTTTGCTCGATCGTTCTTATTTGATCTATTGTATAAAAACCTACAGTAAGCCGGTAAAAGACACATAACGTGTATTTTACACCAAATTACCTCTGTGCAGTCAATAAGAGTCAAATTCGCATCTATACGTCCAGTCAACGCTGTGACGAATCATACGTGAAGGAAAGGATATCGGCGGCTATTTTCCGGTCTTACGCCTTTCAATGGGAAATCTTTTCTAGACACTAAAAGAGTATGGGAATCTCAGCTCTATAATTATATCACTAAGGGTAATAATCCCCTAATAATTTTATCATGTACAACTGAACATGAGTTATGGTATGTACGATATTGGAGCCATAATTTGCAGGTTGTAAGGAGAATCAATTTTTGCTGTATTAAGATGTGATTTTATTGAAAAAGTGTTGTAATAATTGTGAAAATAAGTCAACAGCATGCTAATTAATTAATTGAAACATATTTTTGATATATTTAGAAACAAATTAATATGTAACAATTATTCTAATTAATATCAAAAATGTGTGGCTTCATGGCAATATTTTTGCGTGGTAAATGAAATGTTCGGCATTATATTATATACTAGCGACTCACTCTTGCTCCGCTCGGGTTCGTACCTAGATATGTTTTAACGGTTAGCATAGATTTCTCAGAAATGAGATATTTTCCAGCAGTAAAAAGTATCCTATATGTTGACCCGGATAACCAGCTTTAATCATACCAAATTTCATAAAAATCTGTCCAGTGGTTTTCTCGTGATTCGACTCAGTTAGAATTTTATTATATGTATAAATATATTTTATTTATTAATATATTTATGTGTTGCTGTTAAAGCGCGGAATATGGTAATCTGTAAAGTATTTCCTAAAGCAGGTTAGATATTTTGTAGGTTAGTAGGTTAAGTAATAGCAGAATAAAAAACTAAACTTATTACAAAAATTTCCTACTATTTAAAAAGCAAACTAAAAACTATAGAAATAAGTAGAATCAAATTAGTAAGTAGTAAAGTAGAATATAGAAAATTCAGCTGAAGACTTATATGCTTTATATTTGCTGCGAGTCTTGCTATATGTTTGAATTTTACCGATTTGGATCTAGTCAGGGAAAATAGCTGATCAGCTAAGGTATTCTCAGATGGTATGAAAATATTTTAGCTGACCTCCTATATTATGTACATATTTTAATGTAAATTTACTATAGTTTAAATAAATCATATATCTTTAAACGAGCAATTTTATATATATTAGTATACAGGGGCTTTTAGGGGCGATAAATCAATCTAGGTTAGTCTTATGTCTAAAAAAACGCGTGTTTTCGAATTTTCATGCAGTTCTCTTTTGCATTATTCCACACAAGATATGGTCTGTAATTTGCAAGCTCGGGCATAAGCATCATGGTCAAGCGGCCAAGGTGCAAGATCAACAATCATAGCTGTCCAGGCTCGAATCTCGGTCGCATTCATAGTTTTTAATTTTGTTTTTTTTTTTTAAATATTTATTCAAGTTTTTAATTAAAAAAAAAAAGAAAATTGTACTTTAGGCCAAAAACTCCGAGAGAAGCTCGGTAGCCCAGGTACTCTGGAGTAAAAATGACAATTTTGCAATTGATTAGACAATTTTAAGGATTAAGACTATAAAAAACAAAACTTTTGCGTAAATAGTGCATATTATTTGGCAATACTTCACTTGCTACGAGTATATTTGCCAAAAAATTTATCAGTAAACGATATTGGGCCGCTTGATTTATTAAAAATTTATGAATGAAACAAATAATTTATTACATTTTATGAAATATTTATAAAGTTGCAGCCATCGGTTGTTCATACTAGTGATACATACAAGATAACTTTTTTCTTGTACATTTTTTATATTATTTAAAAAAAAAACATGCAATTTACCGTATTTTTACCGTTTAATTTTTAATCTTAGGCATAGCTTTCAGGCTTAAAAATATAAATCGAACGTTATCCAAAAACACCTCTTCTAAACTGTACAGGGCCTATATTTATTAAAACGTCGGCGAATTCGGCGATTTCGTGCCGCGAATACGTTCTTATTGTTTCCCTTTAAATTGCCTGCTTATGCTGACTATTCACAAACTAACAAATATATTATAGCATAATCTAGGTTTTTGTTTTAAGAAATATTTATTGGAACAAAGGTAATTCAGTAAGTAGGTCGTATGCACTCTTATGACTGGGCCCTACATATATAATGCATTCATTGAGGCTTGCTCCCATCGCACACATGACAATTTTTATGATCGTATTAAAGAGTCAAAGGCACACGGCAAAAGGGAATTCGTTCTACGACACCTTTATTTATTCTTTTTATTTTTACTTTTTTAAATTGTTTTTAATAAGTTTCATCTTACAATTCTTATGTTGTAAGAGATATACACACTACATAGTTTCTTACTGATCTTATATATCTTATATAGGGTTTATATGTACATAAAACATTTAAAGAGTCACTGAAAGCGATAGTTGAAAACTTAATTTTGCTCGACTTGGCGGGGGCACTGCTGTGTCCCCAAATTTGTTTCATTGTAGACTGTTCAACACAGACAGACCTGCAACAACACCAGGTTAATCAAATACAATACGTACAGCCGTATATAATTTAGTATATGTATATTAGGTACAAATTGACATAAATGATACTATCTACTATCAATTTGTTTTAAAATCTTTTACATTAAAAATAAAATACTCTAAACGTCTGTTAAGAATAATGTTAATATTAAAAAATTACCCAAAATTCCATCATCATTTTTAGAATTTTTGTCTCTCTGTCTGTGTGTGACCGCATCACGAGAAAACCACTGTACAGATTTTGACGAAATTTAGTATGATGATAGCTGATCCGGATTAACATATAGGATACTTTTTACTGCGGGAAAATATCTCATGTCTAAGAAATCTATGCTAAACATTAAAACGTACAATAAATTACTAAAAAGGGGTATATCTTTCAGTGGAAGACGAACTTTTATACCAGTTGCATTGTAAAGCCAACCTCGTATGCGTGGCTCGCCGGCAGATATTTCGCTGGTAACTGAGAGTGTAATGAATGGACATGTATGGAATAAAGAATGTCTTGATTTGCGAACTAAATACGTGTGATTGGAACAATTGTTGTCGAGAATATGCGCCTAATTTTCTTACTTTCAGACTATATTAGTATGAAGCGTTTTATGTATTAAACGTCTATAGCCTAAATTTTTTTCTAGTGAGGAAACAGGACTCGTTGTTTAGTCTTATGACAAAATGAAGAGGGCTGAATGTTTTAAAACACATTTATACCTATTATAAAATAAAGTAACCCGCCGCGTCTGTCTGTCTGAACTCAAAAACTACCTAACGGATTTCCATACGGTTTTCACCAATAAATTCAAGTGATTCATGAGGAATGTTCAAGTGTATAGTTCATCATGGTTTTGTTAATTCGCTGAATTATAAAGATGATTCTTGAAGATATCGGAAAAAATAATTCCGATTGGGAGCTTTATTAGTGTGCGCCGCGTAAACTAATAAAGTTATATGTAAACAATGTACTACGGAATTATTTATCTTAAGAAGATCTTACAATTAAACTGTAGCAACACTATGTACACGTACCGAGGGACGCACCCGCGGGAAGCGAGTGTAAGTCACTAGTATATAATAAAAACATTTGTATTAAAAAAATTATCATATCACACAGATAATACTTTTTTAGATTTACTTAAATTAATATATATTTTTTATCTGTAAAGATAGCAATAGTGTTATTTAATTTAACTTTAAATAATAGCAATCTAAATTAATAATTTATTTTTTTAAACTACCTACATATCGCACGCTTAATCATATACTGACCGATTAGTGTTTCGGTCAAAATTTATTTAAGTATACCAAGAAGTTTATTTTAACACCATCTTTCGGCCGATCTCGGAATTTTTATGATAGCTTGTTTCTAGGCGGAGTTATACCCATATCTGTCTCTTTCACACGCAAACGTTTCGGCAAATGTTTTTACGAGACAGAGACAAATATCAGTATGCGTCAAGCACTAAGATCGCGAACATCACGTGTTTTTATTTAAAAGTGTCAAATTAGTAATTAAGTCGCTTTAGTGTAAAAATCAAAGGTAAGTTTTATTGAAATTATTTATAAAAATGTGACCAATTGTTAAATATGCCTATTTAGTACAAAATAGGATCGAACTATTCATGAATTATTTAGTGTTAGTTCTGTTTTATACAAAAACATGTTAACAATTCTTTGACTGATTGTGTATTAAGCCTATATTTTATAAAAAACTTCCGTTTTGCCGGTAGTGTTTTGTCGGCTTTAGGAATTAGGTCAGTTTTTTACAAAAGTGTTCTTGAAATTTGAAGTCGTACTTTGTTATGATTCTTTATTTTATAAAACACAATTGTCTAGTATAAAATTGTTGAATGCATATTAGATATTGTGTCACTTATAGATAAAAATAATTTGTTTAAAAGAAATAAGAAAGTAACCTAACTTTTTTTCAGAATGTCTTCAAGGTCGAAAAAGATAATGGAATTGATTAATTTTACAACTGAACCTGCTCATGATACAAAAGCTCAAATTCAAGATCCCATTCTGAACCCAGACCCTAGTCAATCTCCTATAGATGAAGATAGTTCAGTTCAGAATGATGTAGTTGATGTCGCGGTAAGTACTCGTAATTATTATTTTATTCTTTTGACTGGTTTCTCCCTTTTTAATATGGTATTTTTATTTTAAACTAGAATTGCGCACGCGACTTCGTCGCGTCGTTAAGTTTTCCTGTCATTCTCTATTTTAGGTACCCCTTAGGGGGTGTAATTGTGAATACTAGATGAATCATGTCTTTTTAAACCTTGTATTTCGTCATCTATTTTTGACGCTGACTATATTATAACTACCTATGTATGTACTGCCTGTCTAGCTATCTATCTACATACATACACACTTGCATGATTAAGAAGAGAAAACAATAAATTGTTTTTTTGCAGATGTTACGTGATATTACTAATAAACTTGAAAACCAGCGTTATTACAATGCTACGGACTATTTTGTTAACTACAATGTTTCACCCGTACATTCTGGTGAAATAAGTGCAGATATCAGCGACAATGACGATCCAACCTATGATAGTCAAATAAAAAAAAAGAAAATAGAACCAGTACATCCTTCATCACGTCGATCAACATCTAGCTCCAGCAGATCCTCATCCTCCAGTTTAAGCAGCTCCGGCAGTTCCAGCAGTTCCTCATCTTCATCTTCTGATGATGATACTGTGGTACAACCTTCTACTTTCGATCACGTGGATGATAATACTATCAATAACACAGATACTACAGCTAATGGACAGTCAACAAACGGACAAGAAACAAGTAAAATTGAAAACTCTGAAATGAACGAACTCAACATAGAAGAAGAAATAGAGATTATTAAGAAGAAAGGTAGAAAGCGCACAAGTAATCCTCAAAAATGGAAACAAAACTTAAATAAATTCTAAGAAATTCTGGACGATCTTATGAGACTACGAAAAAGAAAACTGTTGCGGCTCGAGAAGTGAAACCACCTTGTACAGACAAGTGCAGGCTTAAATGTTATGAAAAGTTTACATCTCTTCAAAGACAGGCTATTTTTGATACCTATTGGAATATTGGTGAACTCAATCTGCAGCGATCGTTTATTCAGTCTTGTATATCCGATGTTACTCCTAGGTATAAATATACAAACGCCATGCGCCCGAGGCAAGCTAATAAAGCTTTTCATTTTATAGTAAATGGTAGACCAATCCGGGTTTGTAAACCATTTTTTGTTGGTACGCTGAATATATCCGATCGTGTTATTCGTACAGTAATCCAAAAGTGTCAAAACCATGGAGTTTTGCAAAATGATCGAAGAGGTAAACACGACAACCACACCACTACTGATGAAACACTGATTTCAGACATTAAAACTTTTATAGACTCAATACCAAGGGTTCCGTCACACTACACAAGGCAAACATCTACTCGCGAATACATAGACGGGGGCAAAACTATACAGATCTCTTCAATGACTTCAAGGTAGCGCAAGAGAAGAACAGTAAGCCCTATGGTAAGTATTGCATGTTTTACCGTACATTTACTAAGGAATATAATATTTCATTTTTTTTCCGCGAAAAGACCAATGCGATCTTTGTCTAGAGTACACAAATTCAAACGCAGAGCAAAAAAGTATGATTCATGATAAGTATATAGCTCATATAAAAGAAAAAAAGCTAAGTCGTAATGAAAAACATGATGACCGTCTCAAAATAGACGACAAAAATAAAGTCTTAGTGTTCGACTTACAGGCGGTGTTACAATCGCCACGAGGCAATACATCAGCTTTTTACTATAAATCTAAATTAAATAGTTATAACTTTACCATCACACTCTTAAACAAAAAAGTTGAACCCCAGATTAAAGATTCCTATACTGATGTAGAGTGCTATTTCTGGAATGAAACTGATGGCAAACGCGGTGCTAATGAGATAGGCTCCTGTTTATTGGATTGCTTTGAGAGACTATGTTGTGAAGCAGGGGTAAGTGCTAGTAATAGTGCTGGCCTGAACTTGATTCTGTATTCAGACAACTGCTGCGGTCAAAATAAGAATAAATACATAGTAGTGCTTTATCTCTATGCTGTAACCCATCTGAATATAGAATCAATCACGCACAAATTTTTAATTAAAGGTCACACTCAAAATGAGGGTGACAACATTCATAGCCTGATCGAAAAAGAAATTAAAAAGAACTTAAAATCAGGACCAATTTATTGCCCCCACCAATATGTATCCATCATCAAAAATGCCAAAAAGACTGGTCAAAAGTTCCGCGTACACGAACTTACATACGAATCATTTTTAGACCTAAAAAAACTGCAGGAAGATTGGGGATACAATTTTAATGAAATTGAAGATAAAAATGTTTTATCATGGAATGATATCAAAGTTATAAAAGTAATAAAAAGTGAACCTTTTTCATTCTATGTGAAAACATCATACAACAAAGATGCAGAATTTGCAAAGATAAACATAAGAAACAAGAGAAAAAAATTGAATCCCCTATCAGAGCTGACAACAGTAAAAGCATACACAGGCAAACAAAAGCTCGGTGAAAATAAAAAGAAGGATTTAAAAGAGTTACTTGATAAAAATTTGATACCCAATTTTTATAAAGATTTTTATGATACGATTCTGTAATCAGGGTGAATACTTGCAAGGTGATAAAAATATTTTGTATGTTAAGTTTAGTCTTGTAATGACTGATTAAGTGCCTAATATTGAGAAAATTGATCTCTTAATTAATAAATAAATACAATTAGGTATTATCGTGTTGTTAAATAGATGATAAGTGTGACTGTTGATATTTCCTTGAGAATTTTTATTCAAATTTACGGTTTGTTTTTAGATTATAAATAAAAACTGGTTCCTAATATTGTAAATTTAATATTGATCTCTTCGTTAAGTTTAATTCGTTAATATTATAACCTAGGATAAGTTTTTACTGCTTTATTTTATTAAGTTTATAAATTACATTATTAGGAGTCAAAGACTCTTTCAGAGTTGATTTTAAAGTGCCTACCTATTATATACAAATTGTGTACTGTGATTAGGTATTTGAATATTGTACTAGGATTAAGTTCAATTCGATGTTTAAGACACAGGTCAGCATTTTATTTGAACTTTACTATGTTTTTGATTCTTTTTATTAATGAAAATAATAAATAAAACGAAATATTTTTTATACTTATTTTTTATTTTATATACCTTATAGACTCATATCATAACAATAAGAACATACATTGAATAAAATACGGACTCATTTCTAAATATGTCACCAGTATTAAAATTTTACTTCATAGTATAAAGACCCATACCTTAATATTGAGTATTATTTAGTTATATATTAAATAAAACACGGACTCATTTCAAAATGTGTCACCACTATTAATTCAATGTAACTTTATCTTTTATATTAAACTGACGCATCTTGAGGAACAATTTTTTTAACCGATTAATTTATAGTAAAAAATCTAAATTTATTTAAAATTATATTCAAACATTAATACTCACTTTATCAACTATATCTACAATACATTATTTCATTATATAAAGCTATTTTCTTTGAGTATTATATTCCATTTTGTAAGGTAAGTCAGGTTTGCTAAATTGTTTTTCGCGATTTCCCGAAAAACGTCTTTTTTGAGTTATGTCAGTATATGATTAAGCGTGCGATATAAAACAATAATATTGCTTAAATATTTTTTTTTTTTTAATTTCTTTGTAGTTATACATACATATCATAGAAATAAGTTGCAACACTAAATAATATTATTAGTTAATAAAGTTTTTTAGAAAATTGTAATATTTATAATAATAACAGCAAAAATGAAATAAATAATATTACTGTATTTACTTAACAAAAAAAAACACTTATTATAATTTTTAATGTTTAGAATTAAAATCAACAAATATTGTAGGGTACACTGGTGCCATTTTTGTATTTTTGAATTCATTTTGTAATTTTGTGGATAGACTAGTATAACAATTATATATATAATGCCTTTCAGACGTCTAAAACCTTAGTCTCTCCCGTGACCACGATTGCTGTAAAGCATTCAAAACGTCGGGAACCAAAAATCTAAATAAATCCGCAAAATAATCCGAAAAGATAGTTTTATTTAAAATGACAATCAGTTTAAAATATACAACATGCATAAAAATATACCTCATAGAAACCTTCTCTATTTTTCGGTGAGACAAGGCTACAATAAATGTACCTTTTGATAGAACTAGCTGTTTGAACTATAACTACACTCTAATTACCGTTCCATTAACTCTTCAGTTAAACTAAGTTTTATTAATAACTCGCCTCAGTATATTAACTTCAAAGTCTTACTTTCTTTATAAAGCCAATTATCCGTAGTTAAAATAATTAATCACGAAGCACCAGTTTTAGTACGGTAACATTTAATTGTAAGATTGCACACGCGCGTACCAAAGGATTTATTGGTAAAGTTTAACGCCAGTTGCCAACTCGTATGGCGACTTCAGGTGATTCAAGAGCGTTAATTCAGGCGTATTGAGATTATATATTTCATTATTTGTTTATTATAGTTAGTGAGTTTTAATCTGTAATTAAAATTGCTTAATATATATAACCTATCTTAATTCCGAATTTCACTCAAATCCATTCTGGCGTTTAGGCATAAGTAATAATTCCTTACTCACTCACTTAGTATTCGCATTATAATAGTACCTTCAAATAGAATAAAATCTTAGTTATTTTGTTAATAATTCATTATTTGATGATCCCGCACGTCTGAAACTTTTAGGTGAATCATTTAAATAGTAGTGACTAACTATCTAAATGTTAGTGAACACTAGTAACTCACCCTCGCTTCGGGTTCGTCCCTAGCTTGAATTCCAATACAAACTTTGATTCCCATTTTCACCCACTTAAGGAATGGTTTCCGCGATAAAAAGTATTCTATGTCCTTCCCAGGGTCTCAAATTATCTTCTTACCAAATTTCATCTAAATCGGTTCAGTAGATCCAGAGATTACCGCCTACAACGTCACAAACTAACAAACTTTTCCTCTTTATAATATTAGTATAGATTAATAACTAAAATACACTTTACCCGCCTTGTATGCAATAGGTGATATGCGTAAATACATTTACCAATTGCTTTTATACAATAACATATGTACACCATAAAGTAAGCTACGTGTTAATATATGTAGTTACAAACCGATTCAACGGTTTATGCGTAATTTAATTAACACCTCCAGCGAAGAAAGTGATTGGAACTTAAAATTTTAATTTTTGGATTATCTCAATGCTCATTTACAATGTTTACTAGCAGGTGTCGACATCTTCTCAAACTTTCTGATTCTTGGTCGGTAGGATTATATTATTATACTGCCATTTACTTTAAGTGAAGCAGCTGGTAAATTTTATGATTAATGTTTAGTGAACGGCAAAGTTTTTAGTTTTTTAGAGTTGATTGTCCCTTTTTTGGTAATTTACGACGAGGCTAGTATGTATGGTAAAGCTCTTAAGAAAATTACAATAAAATAGCAGGTGAGTTCCTAAAAATATTGGATGAAATAAATTTGAGGAAAATTATCACATTTTGGAGTTTTAGGCTTTTTTAGAAAATTCATATATATTTAGTAATTTTCTATTATTATATAATGGGTTAATATGTGTAAATTACAGCATATAATATAGAATTTCGATAATAAATAAAAAATATGGCACGTAATATAGGATCAAAGAAAATGGAAAATGTATTAATATTAATCATTTAGGAGGCATATCAACAAAGACGTGATCTTATTGAAATTTATCAAAAAATAACCCAAAAATCACTTAAAAAAATTATTGATTAAAATGGCTATTAGTGGAGAAATTTTATTTCGAATATTTTCCTATTTGACCATCCTAAAAGCAGTTTGCTTATTCAATTAGATAAAAAATCGTGAAAACCTGTTTGCAACTGTCGAAGATATTGTGGAACATACACATAAGAAAACGTACATTTAAATTTAATATGATACAATCCTTACGAAATCATTCTAAAATGTATATAAGATTATTAATATTGAACTATAAATCAAAATCACAGGAATACGTATAATAAATACCATATATGAGCCAAAGCTGACTTAATTGTATGTAGAATGGGCTAATGTGACATTTACATAACAAATTACCCCGTGAACCACGCGTTACTTGTTTGTTTCTATCCCCGTTAGGGAATAATTCAATATTAAATGGCTTTTGTAAATGTAATTAATATATATATCAATACATTTTCATTTTTTATATACAATGTATATACATACTTACGTTTATAAAAAAAGTATCTGTCAATATATTAATTAAATATCCTATGTATGCCATAATTTGATTATTATTTAATCTACATATCTCTAATAATTTGGATCAAATGTATTTAGATAAGGTTTTGCTTTTTATGTTTATCTATATACCTAGGTGTATTTTCTGAAAAAAAAAACAATTTATTATGCCAGGCCCAGGTGTTCTTATTAACGAACGAATACAATATAATCGAATAACATGTCTGTTTCATTATAAAATTCATATTTATTGAAGCTTTACTTATATTACAGCTAAACTAGCGATCCACCCTCACTCCGTCGGATTCGTCCCTAGTTACGTTTTAACGTTTAGTATAGATTTCTCAGAGATGAGATATTTTCCCGCACAAAAAAGTATCTTACATATGACCGGATGTGACCGGACCAATGTGACCGGAATAACCAACTACCATCATACCAAATTTCATTAAAATCTGTCCGATGGTTTTCTCATGATGCGTTCCCAGACAGACAGACACAAATTCTAAAAACTACATATTCGGCCTCTGTATTGATAATAATGACTATTAAAATAAGATTTTTCAAAAAATATTTTATGTACAAATTCGACTTAGTTAGAATTTTATTATATAGTACCTACAGATAGATGTAATTTTTCCATTCATTCAATTATCAATTATTATAACATGAATCACATAAAACTACTAGCGATATTAGTTTCAGAATTTCTTAGTAAACGGCGGACACGTGCGACCTCATTATTAAATAATTGTCAGATGGACTTAATGGCCGTGGGGAAACGAGCGTGGCTTTGAATTTAATATACATGATAAATTAATTCAAACAACCTCTTAAAAATGGATTGTAATTTGTTAATTGTTCTTGTTTTATCATTTTACCTTTTCACTTAAGAGCGCTAAGATAATAATATAGTAACAATAAAGATAACGTACTAAAGGGTTAAGGATGACCCTTACTGTATTCTCGTGTAATCGATCTTTATCAAATTGGGGCTAGTTGTCATCATGCATTATGGGGCATTATCTAATATTTTGGGATATCTAGATCTAATGAATTTTCTACGCAACAATTACTTTTTACCCGATTCCGATGAAGCATAAACGAGAGTTATGTGTTTGATCTGTATGATGTACATATGTATTAAATACGATACGATACAAGCATGACTTGCAGCATGTCACTGACTGTACTATGTTTCTTTTTCAACTTTTTCCCATCGTTTTAGTTCGCTTTTGAGTTTTTACGTAATTGGATTTTCTTTTTATTTTCATAACTAACGAGTAGCAACTCACCCTTTCTTCGCTTGGGTTCGTCCCTAGCTTGCTTCTCCATACACATTTTCTTTCCTATTCTCACCCCCTTAAGGGATGATTTCCGGAATAAAAACTATTTCACTCACTGTTCATATCATGATATTTAAAAAAAAAACTTATTTTAGATTTATTTTTATTTTCTTCTATACAAAGCTTGTCCTGACAATAACAAACACAAAAAAAAAGAATTATCCAATTTGGTGCAGTCGATCGGAAGTTATGCGCGTACATACATTTCGGTGATTCGTTTTTATTTATATAGATTAATTTTTTTAACTCCATCCTTAGGAGCAAAGGGAATTATTTTTTCAAATTATATGGGATGAACTTACAGTTCAAATTTTTCATTAAAAAAAGAATATTAATGATTCACAATTTGCGAAAATATGTATGGAGTAACGTACCTTTATTTTACTTAAAAATTACTACAAGGCAAGTACTATATATCGAAAGAAACTAAATATACATATACTACATGAGCATTCAACCATGAGCGCTATAATATGGGGTTCTTCAAGAGTCAAATCTTCAGGTCCCTTAAAGGCTGGCAACGCATTCGTAACTCCTCTAATGTGTCAGATATCTATGAGAGAAGATAGCCACTTACCATCAGGAGGATCGTTTGATCATTTGCCCCTTTTAATATAAAAAAACCATGACAAATAATACATACACATTTGTCCGTAGTACAGAATCTAGCTACATATAGAGATGATCTCGTTACCTATAGTGTAGTATAGTAAATAACTATAATCATTTCGCCAAATGGGCATCAATTTCAATTTAAAGATCAATTTGAATACTTTCCACGAAGATTTCTTTAGAATTTTTATCAAACGTGTTTATTTCTTTATAAGCAGTATCATCTTATTAGTATATAAGTTGCCAAGTTTTATCCTTTAATTTAAAGTTACACGAAACAGTTGGCAGAGTATGGGACATGTGACGCAATGTTAGCAACTTTGCGAGGCAAAAAGATGAAAAAATTGCACGGGCAGACACGTAAAACTCGTCGGTGGTCAACGGTTAGGCAAAGATTAAGTAAATAAATATAATAGTTCAAATATTTTAAGGTTGTTAAAGTAAATTGCTTACGTTTGAAATAAACTTATGTATCACTAGCGACTCACCCTCACTTCGCTCAGGTTCGTCCCTAGCTTGCTTCCCAATACAAACTTTCATCCCCATTTTTACCCATTTAAGTGATGATTTCCGGGATAAAAAGTATCCTATGTGCTTTCCAGGGTCTCAGACTATCTCCTTACTAAATTTTATCTAAAACGGTTCAGTAGATCCAGAGATTACCCCCAACAACGTCACAAACTCACAAACTTTACCTCTTTATAATATTAGTATAGATTAGCGATTTACTCTCGTTTCACTCGGCGTCCATAGGTGACTTTAATATTCATAATACCTAATACTAGCGATTCACCCTCGACTACATTTAGAAATATTGCAACTTTTTTTAAATTAATCATTAAAGGTATTTAAAGGTAATTATAGGTATTGCCATCTAAAATAAAAATATTCAGACAACTACCGCACAAAAGTGACACGTCTCACATCACCTACTCTATACCCACTGAGCTTATGCATGGCTGTAAAATTTAACGGTTCACAATAAAGTGCTGAAACTAAGTCCAGGGCTATAACTCGCGGCACATGTGTCCACGGTCGTAAGGTTATACCCGCCATTGGTTTTTTATTATTGTTGAATAAGCGCGATTTTAATCGTACATTGCCATATAAATTCATAGGAAATTGACTAAATGTATACATTTAGTTGTTTACATCTTCTCACTTTCCAGTGAATAGGTCATATTAATGTTCTTTTTTTTTCTTTTATAGCTTTGTTCAACTGGGAAGATTAATTTTTATATTTTTTTCTTGCAGAAATCGAATCAACGACCCTTTAGGTTTGTGTGCGCGCGCGTGTATGTGTCTGTGTGTGTGTCTATGTGTGTATGTGTGTGAGTGTTTGTGTGTGTGCGTGTGCATGTGCGTGTTTGTTACTCCTTCGCGCTAAAATGGCTATACGGATTTTTATGATATTAAATACAGAGATAGATTAAGACTTGGAGTATATAGGACACACAGGCTACAGTTATATATATATATATATATATATATATATATATATATATATATATATATATATATATATATACGTATTTTTCATTGAAGTGGGGGTAGGTTAGGTAAGTTTCAAATAAATCTTCAATTTTCGCGTTGTTAGCAAAAACATTTTTTCAAAAATTGCCATAAAGTAGAAAAAATAAGGCATTTGGTCAAATATTGATAAGATCGAGATAAGAACGATCTAAGCATAAACATAACTATAAATGACGTCGAACTTAAAAAATATCTTTAAAGCTATAATAGTTTTCGAAACGTGCTCTGCCCTTAATATATGGAGCCATAATTTTAATATTCATTAGAAAATACACTAGCTAAGTCAATAACGCAGGGGAAGCTGTATATCGCATCACATAATAACGCAAGCCGTTACAACGTATAATTACAATAACTATTGATTATCTCGTTATTTAACTACCCGAGGCTAATTAACGTACATCCAATATACGGGCCTTGTAGATTCATCTTAGTGTGTAGTAGATGTTTTGCTTCAAAATTTAATCCTTATAAGAAACAATAATGGGTAGGTCGAAAGGAATTTCAAATTATTTTTCTTTGTTCATAGCTTTTAAACGAAATTGCTTATATTTTTTATTTAAAAAAAATAGTATAAATATTATAAATTGTGAGTATTTATTCTATGGGATTCATATGGGAAAGTTTGCATGCATAATGCATATTAGTTATAAAAAAAGTATATGACGAAATCTTAAGTAAAAATTAATGAACAAAAAAAATGACAAAAAAAAACAAAAATTGAAGATCAAAATAAGGTAGATTTTATTCAACAACAGTTGAAGAATAGAAATTAAAAAATGTATATATTTTTTAGATTTATATATTTCCTCCAACAATTACAGAACAACATATTGTCTAAACCCCATCCAATCTCTATGTTGCTCTAACTTTCATTTTTTAATATTTAATTTATCATGTAACTGGTTAACCCCATAGACCTAGAAAATGGAATGAATGAATTAATAAAATAATTCTATACTAATATTATAAAGAGGTAAATTTTGTGAGTTTGTGAGCTTGTGAGTTTGTGAGGCTGTGAGTTTGTGATGTTGTAGGAGGTAATCTCTAGATCTACTGAACCGGTTTAGATGAAATTTGGTAAGAAAATAGTTTAAGACTCTGAAAAGGACATAAGATACTTTTTATCCCCGAAATCATCCCTTAAGGGGGTGGACATGGGGATGAAAGTTTGTATTGGAAAGCAAGCCAGGGACGAATCCGAGCGAAGCGAGGGTGAGTCGCTAGTACTCTCATAAAATTAACCACTATCTAGAAAGAGAGAAAGCGAATGTGCGGCCAATACTTGTCTTATTCTATTTTGAATTTATAAATGGAATGTAAAAAAATATAACACTGTGATAGAAAAATTTATACAGAAGACTTCTGGCCGCACATTCGTTTTGTCTTTGTTGCGCTTTTCGCCATTTTTAACTTACGGCTGGCAAAGAAACACTCAGTGCACACAGACTTAGCTTAAAAATATTCTGACAGTTTTGCAGATATAAAGTTAAATAACGTCCTATATTTCATTCAGATTTTATAGCAAGCATATCACAGAAGGCTCGAGCAATAACGAAACATCACAAGACAACGCTTTTGATCTATTGAATTAAAACCCGCCCAGTATTGAGCGTAAGCGAACGCGTTCTACATGTGTCGATATATTTTCTATAGTTATTTTTTCTTGGAAGTTCACTAACATTTACATTAAAAATAAATAAATACTTATATTCTTCGATTGTAAAACTTATTCGTTCTCTAACTTAGCAATGTTATGCAAAAAATGAAGACTAAAGTCTCCCTTCCTTTTGAATCCCAAAAATGGTATTTTGATTTCAGCAATGTACTACATATATTTTTTACTGACTGAAAAAAGAGTTGGTGTATAAAACACGATATTTTCATTTTATTGTAAGCCGAACTCATCAATATTATTTTTTCAAAGTATTGATATATATTTTTTAATACAACAATAATACTCTTTTTAAGGATAGAATAAGATAATTTTCAAGTCAGAGAAAGTAGTCTTGAGTACCTAGTCCTTTAGTGCGTAGTATTGGAATGTTATATTTACGAGGGTAACCCTCTATTTGAATCCGTTCGCTGAAGTGCGTCCCATGTCTCTTATAAAATACTTTTATTAGCTTGAGCCTGTTACTCAAGGTCATCCAGCCGCCGTTCCAGCGTAAAGGTACGACCGTTGCAGCGTTATTTGATTATTTAAATCTATTTTATTGAAAATAGGATATAAAAATCATGTATTTCATTGAACGCCTATTAATGTTACAATTTTTCCTTTTTGTAAATTCTTAATAAAAACAGAAAAATAAAAAAGCACGTGTGTATTTATTTGTGCCTACAGAAATTTCTTTATTTCTTAAAATAAAAAAGGATGTGTGTATATATTTATTTGAGCATACAAAGGAATACAAATAAACTCACAAACACACATACAAACATTCACATATATACTAATGTAAGTAGTTGGAGATCTCATAATTTTTTTTTAATCTACTAACAACATAGATGTAGAGGTAGAAATTATTTATCTTTAAAGTAAAATGTTCAAACCTACAGAATTGCTTATACCACACCATAAAGCTAGCCAACGAAAACAGAGTGTACGAATGCTGGCTGTTCCATCACAATGCCTTTGTGCATTTTTAAAGACATCGCGAACTCGCAAAAAATACCGCGATTCGTTTACAGTTAGTCATATGAGACTTAAGAATATCAGTTATATTTTGGAAAAGAGAAATTCGAGTGATTCCTTGCTAGTTTTTTTATTTAATATTGCTGTATGTCCACATAGCGTAATATTATGTAAAGGCAATGCAGACTTTAGTACTCGCTATGAAATAACAGTTATAAGAAAAGATATTAAAATCACATCCCACTGCATTAAAAAAACTAGCTACACGTTATTTACCTACGTTGATTGAGGTTTTTTTTTTTTTCGCCTAATACCCAATTATACTAAAAGATGATGGGTCGTTTGCTAATTTTAAATTAAATGAACTTTCATATTCACCGTCGATATAACAAGTGTTTTTGTGTGCGAAAGTGACCCTGCAACGCCTCAGACGGGAGGTCCGTTGTGTTTTCAGTGGGTGATACTGATGGTGACATCTTTTGACCGGTGAATCCTAAAAAACCTCTAATTTAAACGCATATGCATTTCCCAACAACATTTAAAAAAAAGTTAGTTTCGTGACAAACTTCATAGAAACCACTTTGACAATTGTAATAACATTATTAATTTTCGTACATAACAGCACGTAATAATCGTTTTCAGTCAGTCGCATTAATTAATTAATATTAGGTATTATTCGTCCTGTTCGCGACACGACGGTTAAATCATAATTTTCCAATTTTATTGTTATCTAACGTATTAATCAATTACGTCCATAACCATTTACATAAAATATTAATATGTTAATTGAATTAAACATTCTCATTGAGAATGAAAATGGATTCTATTATTATCTATACATATAATAAAATTGTAAGTAGGCCGAATCTGTACATTAAATATTTTTTGGAAAATCTAATTTAAATAAACATTATTATCGATACAGAGGCCGAATCTATAGTTTTTAGATTTTTTGTGTGTCTGTCTGTACATCTGTATCACAGAAAAACCACTGGAGAGATTTTAATAAAAATTGGTATGGTGATAGCTGGTTATCCGGGTCAACATATAGGATACTTTTATACCGCGGGAAAATATCTCATTTCTGAGAAAAAATACAAAAACTACAATGTAAGAGTACACTAATATAAAATAATAATATACCAAAAACCAAATTCTTAGGTTTACACATATGTAAAACCTAAGAATTTGGTTTTTGGTAATCTGAAAGCGGGCGGAGCCGCGGGCAATGCTAGTCTGAAATAAAGTCGTCTTCTATTCATCTGTTTCTCAGATGAAAAATTCTACACACGATGACAACTTCAGACATTTTCATATTAATTTACGCGAGTAAATATATATCTTACTTTATTATAAAAAAATTGGATACTTAAAGGAAAAGATTACAACAAAATGAAGAATATATATAAATATCTACAATTTTTATTGAATTAAATACCTCTACAGTGTACGTCACTCATTAGTTCTGAAATTTAAAAAAAAAATATGTACGTGTAACTACATATTAAGTGTCATTTTCCTAACAAGACTCGTATGTATGTAACAAAAACATCACATTATTTATTCGACATTCATATTTCATTCAACGCGAATATCACCTCTACGTCGACGCGTTAAGAGCTGAACCTGTCATAAATTAGGAAGTATCTCGACTTTGCAAATTTCAAACATCGTTATGGGTATACGAAAATGGATCTTAATACCATGGCTTAAAGGTGTTAGGTAGTGTATGTCGCTGTGTAGTTAGAATATAAAGATGAATGACACGTCTCTGTAGGTGGCCCGTGACAGACAGATGCTCCCTTTTATCCCATACATCGCAGTTCACTCCGGCCATTTTTTAATTTTAGACTTTCATTTCAAACAAACATTCACGTTCTTTGTTGGCTGTTAACTGTTTAGCAAATATTGAACTTGGTTCTAAGGAATTTGAATTATATTTTTAGACTTGTGCGAAATCACTTGATGGATATGTTTATAGCTTTTTTAGGTGTCATTAAAATGTTTTTGAACGTAAGTTATTTGTATGGGCTCTCTAAAATATGTTATGATATACTTTATTAGAGACTCCCTTTGGTTTATTTGAGTGGTTTGGTTTTTTGTTAATGAGTTTATAACATATTTTACTACCTTGTCTAACATGTAAAGTTACTTATGTAAGTTACTTATGTATAAGGTTTTTCTATAGAAAAATGTACATTTTCATCATTTTCATTTTTGTCTAAAATAATGTCACTAAGCAAAATTACCTCTATATATATAGAATATTTTTTTGCCAAAAACAGAATGCATGAAATACTATTAATTTATATCACATTCAAAAACATTAAAACGAAGATATTAGAAAGACCGAAAGAATATAAAATAAACCGACTTTATTTCACACTTAGATTACATATAACTTGATAGCATAAAAAAAAAAAAAAAAAAAAACAGTCTTTATTTAAACAACACAATGGTAACAAATACACACAGCCCTAACTCCTGAACTAGAAAACTGTGTTTCAGGAGCTAGTACCTTCCCATATCAGGCGTACATATTCATTGCATGAAATTACGTTATAATAAGGTAAGTTAATGTAAACAAAAAAGGAAAAAAAGAGAAAAAAAAAATATTAAAAATTAAATAAATTATTTCTAACTTACAAGACACAGAGAGAAAAAAAAAAGTGTTTATGTGTGTATATGTGTGTGTGTGTGTGTGTGTGTGTGTGTGTGTGTGTGTGTGTGTGTGTGTGTGTGTGTGTGTGTGTGTGTGTGTGTGTGTGTGTGTGCGTGTATGTGTGCGTGTGTGTGAGTGGGTTTGGTTGTATGCTTGTGTGTGTTATGTTACTATTACAATTTGTATATATTAGCATTTATTTTATTTATTCATTTTTTTTTTTATACTTGCACAAGGTTTTTCAGTTTGTTCATACGTTAGATTAATTAGCCATTCTTTTAAAATTTCTTTTATTCTATAGTTGCTTAGATTTTTCACAGTATAAAGGTCATTGAATTTATTATAGATAAATGGAGCAATAGTATCATAGTGCTTTTGGGCGAAGACACTTCTTGTTCGTGGAAGCGGACAGCGGTCATGTCTTTTATTATTTTTAGGTAAAAGTGGAACAGTAACCTTATGAAATCTACGTATACACTGATATTATAAATAGTTTTCTTATCGTAAGAACATTTGCTCTCTTATATAATTCAGATGTTCCGAATCGGTAAGGCAGGAAAAGAGCTACTTTCAAGAGTGATCGTTGAGCGCGTTCGAGGTTGAGAAGTTTAGTTTTCGAAGCTCCACCCCATGCACATATACAATAACTTAGAATTGATTCAGCTAAAGCCTTGTATGTCTGTATTATAATTCTAGTATCTGATAAAATCCTAATATTTTTAAAAATGAACATGAGTTTTCTTACACGCCTAGCCAATAAAGATATATGCTCTGCCCACGATAGTTTATCATCAATAACGACGCCCAAATATTTTATATTATTTATTCTTGTAAGGACTTTACAACTACAATTAAGGCTTCCCCATGAAAAAGCCACGATTACAAGGATGTGTGTGTATGCGAATTTGAAAGTTCGTGGGATGTCCACGACTAGTTTTGCTAAAGCAAAGAAATTTCGTTTTGCTCGTATTCAGAGAAAGTAAACTATCCTCGAGCCAAGTTGTTATGGTGCATAAGCCTGTTTCAGTAAGTCTGCGAACCTCATCCCAATTTTTACCTCGAAACAAGATAGCTGTATCGTCTGCATACATTATAATATTAGCATTCTGTAATGTTACCCGACAGAGTTCATTAATGTATATTAAAAATAAAGTAGGCCCTAATGTACCTTCCCTGCGGTACTCCATATGATACACAATCAAAGTCGCTAATATAATTATCGACTCGGACTCTCTGAATTCTATTTGCAAGATAACTTTCAAACCATTTATAAGCGTTACCCCTAATACCGATATTCTCAAGACGGGCTAGCATTATAGGAATTGACACAGTGTCGAAAGCTTTTTGCAAATCTAAGAAAACAGCTAGACACTTGTCGCCTTTATCAACATTATCTTTAATGAGTGTCGCTAGTTTTAAAACAGCGTCTTCTGTAGACATTTTAGGTCGAAAACCATATTGGTTATTACATAGCACATTAGCTTGGTCCAGGTATTGAATGAGTCTTTTATTTGTCGCTTTTTCTATTATTTTAGATACTACACTGAGCAAAGATATTGGTCTATAGTTGGTTGGCATTTTTTTGTCACCACTTTTGTAGATTGGGCAAATAACAGCAGATTTGAGTATATTAGGAAATACACCATATTCATAGGTAAGGTTGCAAATGTGGGCTAATGGTTTGCACAAAGTCTCCCTAAATATTTTCAAGATTGACGAGGGGATATTGTCAATACCAGGGGATTTATTGTTTTTTAGTCCTGCGATAATCGTCATAATTTCATGTTCATCTGTAAAATAAAGAGACATTGAATTTTGTGGCGCATTATCTTTGATTGCTTTTTTTGCAAGAGAACTTTCGTCAGTTTGTAGTTTTAGTAGAATTTCATTCGCAAGGTTACTTCCAACTCTAGTGAAAAATCTATTCACTTCATTCAGTGATTCTACAGCCGAGTTTTTAATGCTAAGTAGTTCTGTAGGAGATACTTTACTTTTGTTTATGTTACACAATTGCATAAAAAATGCAATTTTGAATTCTTCCAAGAAGTTACGTCACTGGCTTATCGATATTAATACACAGTTAAGTCACCACTAATGCTTACCATATATTTTGAAGTGAACATAATCGTAAGCAAGTGTAATATAATAGTATATGCTTCTCACAAATTCATTGTTATACTGAATATCGCCCCTCGAGAGCAGTTACGGAAAATGGAAAGCTATATCTTATTCGTAATAGGCACATATTCTGTTTCTACGCAGGTGATGTGACGCATAACAATATTGGTATTTGGGCTATAAATCATGGACCATAATAATATAATATATTTAACGTATCGGAATTTTGGCTTGCATTTCCTGTAGAATTTTGTTATTTCAGTTTTACTTTTATCTCGGTTATAGGGTAGAAAAAGATAGCTGAAGCTACTTTAACGGTCCTTTTGAGTCCTCAGATATCCTGCAAAAATATCTAAGAATATTTTTATGGCAGATAGACTTTACGTGTTCTATGAAGGACGGGGAAATACCACTAACTTCCTAACACCAGGCTGTCACTTGGACTTTCTAAACAGAAAGACTCCGTAACTAAATATGACCAAAACCAAACATTGCTGCTATACATTCTACCAACTACACCATCGAGGCAATTAGTAAGTCTAATATAATTAAGGTTTACGTACGCAGCTTTTGTCAACGCATGTCCTGCCACACGAGTAGAGCCAAGGGCAAAAACTAGTATGCTGTAAAGATAGAAGAAATGATTACAGTAGCAAATAATGAAAACATGCCTAGTGTGACACGGGCTCAATTTTGTCGCATAAACACTCGTCGTATTATTACAAAATATTGTTTTATTGATCGTTTTCATATGTCATGTCGTGTGTATGTTATGTCATATACGTCAATTGTATGAGTCTTTTTTTATTGAATGGGATTTACTTCAATGGGGTCCAAATTAATTTTAATATTATTTCTACATTTTATTACATTATTTCTTTATTATTGTTTTCTGGTTTTTGTCCATGGATGTGCTTGGCGGTGAGTGGGGTGGAGATTAAAGGTAGACTAGGTTTTCTATCAGAATACAATCTATGTCCAAATTATATCGAAGTTATATTTGCCAAATATTATTGAAATCTGTTCAGCGAATAACTTATTATATATTAAGCGTGAAAAGATAACAGATAGAGTAACTTTTACATCTAAAGGTATATATTTAAAACAAAGTCGGGTTTGTTACAACACTTATAACTCAAGAACTACTGGACCGATTTTTATGGTTTTTTTATTTGTTGGATTTGTCTCCACCCCGAATAGCAAAATAATTATTAAAATATCGGAAAAATTCACGAAAAAAAAAACATTATAATTTACACAGCTAACGCTGGCCAATAACGATAGTTTATAATATTAGTGTGTATAATAGATACTAACAGATAGAGTAATTCAAGAGGAAGGTTTATATGTATAATTTTTGTATTTCATACATACCGTTAAAATGTACTCAGGGATGAACCCGAGCGAAGCGAGGGTGCGTCGCTAGTCTATCTATAATTAACACAATTGTAAAAACTTACAGATGAGTAACATATGATTTAGTATCGAACATTACCAAAAGCTTTATTGCAATATAATTTATGAGACCTACTTTTTTACGTACAGACATATTTTTACGATTCTTTGTTAATAAATTTTATTGTTTCGAACACGTAAAAGGGGTTACCCCTAGTTATAGGCCTGATGAGCGCAGCAGGATCATCCAATAGACCGCACGCGGTGTCTTACTTGATAGCTTTATTGCTGGACCAGTTATACTTTATTGAACTAATTAATGAAACAAAAACACTTAGGGGTTGCTTTACTATCTATGTACCTAATACTTATATATAAATAGGCAAAGACAAAACAGCGTTCACCTTTTTCTTTTTTTTTATACCTTTTCCTCTTTGACAAACAGTGTCAACCGATTTTCTTTTTTTTTGTTTAGTAGCTATTGACGAGCTTTAGTGGTATTTTTTTTTTTTACTTTTTTTTAAATAGATAGGTAAATTCTATTGGTTTATGTTTTAATCAAATTTTCGAGTTTCAAATACTGGACAAATACTAGAATTTTTAAAGAGCTGAGAGCTGTGTGTAAAAATACACACGAAAATGACACTAAATATATGTGATTGTTATAAGTTCCACGTTTATATTCTCTTCTTGTCTTTTTTTGTTTTTTTTTTTAGGTATGTTTATTTATAGCTGAAAGTCTGATCGAAATAACCAATTTTGTTTTCAATTCTATTCAAATTCAGTGAAAGTTACCGAAGCGATTCTTCTTACATAGTAGTGATTCTTCTTACATTTGACATAGCAATGAAATTTTTCATTTAAAACTTCATTTAATTGAAATTTTTATGCATTTAAAAAAATTTACATTTTGATCATTTCGTTGCACAAAGTTCAAAATAATAATTAATTATTAATATTTTCAGGAGTTCTTATCTAACAAATCAAACAAACCCTCAACCGGCAAACGACAACGTAACGCAGTGATGATTATATTTTATTTACCTAAAAAATTCATAATATAAATACCTACTTATAAATAGATAATATTGCTATACGGTCCTTCTGAAAAAAAAAAAATTTAACAAGCTAGTTATTAAAGAAATGTAAAAGACTGACTTAGTACATAAAAATATAATGGAAATAAAGAATATACGAACCTTAATTCAGATGAGATCTAAAGAAAAAAGTTACAGAACGTACCAAAGGAATATACATTATACAAAGCCATATTTGTACTAATAATATTATTATATTTAAAGTTGAAGAGTTTATTTACTTGTTTGAACGTGCTTGTATGTGGGATATCTTTTACTAGTTTATTTATTGAGGTTAAAATCTAGATAGAGTTTAATCAAGCTTTTTATATCAAGCTTTGGATTTTTTCCAAGTAATTACAAATAAACTACATAGAAAGTTAATTACTATAATTATATATTATTATTACAGATTTATGACAAACAAGTCCTTACTAGCGCATCGTTTAATTTTGTAGAATTAGTCCACGTTCGTTGATCGTAGTATGAAGTAAGCTAGCCGCAATAAATCTCACTAATATTATAAATGTGAAAGCTTAGATTTTTGAATGGATGTTTGTTACTCAATCTCGTCAGAATAGCTGAACGGATCTGAATGAAATTTGGCACAGAGATAGAATATAGTCTGGAATAGTATTAGTGCTTTTTATCTTGGAAAAATGTACGGTTCCCGTGGGATAGATTTGTTTTTGTTTTACTAGACGCAAACCCGATCGGAGCGAGAGTGAGCGGCTATAAAATCATTAATATACAACACCGTTATACGTATAACCATATATACGTATTATGTAGGTATGATGAGTTTTAAATCGCTTACTTGAAAAATGATTGATTCCGCATACAAACTTCCACCCCTCTTTTCACCCCCTTAAGAGATGACTTCCGGGATAAAAACTATCCTATGTCCTTCCCAGGGTCTCAAACTATCTCCATAATAAATGTATCTATATTGGTTCTGCGGATTAAGTGATAAAGAAACAGACTTATTTTTGCATTTATAATATTAACATAGGTGTATAGAGCGCAAAAAGAAACGCGCGTTCAATCAAACAAACAAACTCTTCAGCTTTGTTTATTAGTATGGATTAACAAATTGTATTCTGGTTTTCTACTAATGTTCTACTCATGATATTATATAACCAATTTTCTAAGCAAATTCATTATTCAGCAAAAGTAAATATTCCAGTAACCTAGCTAACCGCAACGAGTACGTGCTACCGGGCTCTGTAAGAACGATTTATCTCAAGCGAACGTTTGAAACTGACGGGACAGACACACAGCCATTAGTTATAGTAGAGAATAGATACAATGACGTTGACGACTTAAACTTCTTCCACGTCACTATGAGAAATTAATTGGCGAGTTCAGTGAACTGGGTTGGAAACTACAAAGTGTTTTATTTTTTCACTGACATACAAAAATGATAATATTTCAAAGACATGTCAGTGTTTTTGTGTCACAACATCTCCGACCTATATGTATCTATTTTTATTATTGTTATAGAGTAGGGTTTATTATATGGTAAGGCCGCTTTTATTTAAATTTCATACAAAATCTACTTCTAAGAAAGGTGTTTTTAGTTGGTTTAGGCTAAATTCATATTTCTTACCTTTAAATAGGTAATTGAATAAAGAGGCTATGAAAATAAGTTTATCTATCTGTAAAATACCAAAATGAACACCACACACAACACACCCAGTGTGTATTCAAGTGATTTTGAGTCCTTGTATATACATATCATTAAAATACAAATATGGAATCTGATGAACTTTAATCCTCCTATAACACCAATGCTTTAATTAAATGCGAAGCCATAAAGCACAATTAGCAGAAGCTAAACACCTAATACCCATCTATACAATTACAAATACATTGTGAAACCACAGAACTACTTGCCATGGCAATACACTCCTTATATGGACTATTGTAAGATCTATAGATCATTTAATCTATATTGAAACTGTTAAACCAAATCCGTAATAATGTGAGGATAATTATGTTCAAAATCACGTATGTAGATCGTATGTATTATTATTAAATTTAATTTTATGGGAAAGTCTATTTTAATATATAAATCTTTTAAAGTACATATTGTACTACGTTCTATACATATATTTTGTATATATGTATATTAGAAGGAAGAGAAGTATATAAGTAATATATATATGTATATTTTATAGATATATATATAAAAAACATATTATATATAAAAAATAGTTTTTTCAAAAAAGATATAAAAATAAAAATTTGTTTTATTTCAGAAAATACACCTACGTAGAGAGACTTAAAAAGCAAAACTTTATCTAAATACAAAATTTCCTTTTTTATGTTCCTTTCTCTTTAGGTTTCTAGAGCGTTATCTTAATTTAATGTAAATAAATAAATATGTTGGGACATTAACACCATCTAGTGCCATGGTAAGCTATGAGGCTTGTGTTATGGATACCAGACAGTTGATACACTTTAAATACATAAATGTTATAAATATGAACACCCATGACTGGAGTACAAACATTCGTGCTCGTCACATAAATGAATGCCCCAGCGGGACTCGAACCCGCGACCGCTGGCACAGCAAGTAGGATCACTACAAACTGAGCTAAACTTACTATGATAACCAATGTATTATGTATTGCGTTTATACATAATTGTATAATTGTTTAATTCCTAAACAATAAATAGCTAAGTTCTAAACATTCCGTTTGCAATTACTTGAAACTTTTCATAAATTAAATCAATCTAGAAATACTAGTTAAAAAAGTCTACAATAATTATTCTGATGAGACTCTACATTCACATTTCACTTTATCGCACTTTCACAATAACCTTCGCAATTGAAAGAGCGTACGTCGTAATACTTGGATATATTCATTGAAAGCATTTTCCAGAGATAATTAATATCGCTGATATCTGTACATTGTTACATTTTTCGCTGATTCAACTGGTAATAACTATTTGGAATATTTACATTTTCAAACATGACTTTGTACTAATTAATCCTTATATACATTTTGAAACAACAGAAGTCTAAATAAATTACAAATTTACATACGTGGTCATTATTTAATTTTGATAATGAATACATATAACAATATTAATTTTATATTTTTTCCCGTAGCGATTCTACCTCTATATACTTGATATTTTGTGAACACACATCGTACCCGTTACTTCGATCATAGGTTATTCTAGTCGAACATTTTATAATTACGTACAACTGTTATTTTAATAAAATTGTACCACAACATGATTATTTATTTTTAATTTATTACCTTGACAATTCAGTGACTACCAACTATTCATTTATCATAAAATCATCACATATTTTGTGAGAAAAACAATTAGTTTCCAGTCAAAATTTGAAACATTCCTTTTATTTTTAATTCTTAAATTTATTTCTATAGCTTACGAAGTGAAATTTCTAGTAAATAACAGTAAAATTTTACGTCAGCCTCATATTACAATCTTGTACACGATTTTTGTTCTTAAGGAAACCTAAAAGTAGTTCAGCTATAAAAACTATAACACTTACACCGTACAAGATACCAATCAGCATAAAAGCTCCAAGCAAATGCTGAATACTTAACGGTACTATAGTGCCCGTACCATCGGAGCTGATCCTGTGAATAAACAACTCTTCATTCCATTTATCAATCAGACCATTCTCCGAAAGGCTTCGTATAATATTATTGAACCTCGCTAACATTGGAAACCATTTTCTAAATAATAGAACAACACCGTACTTGTATAGGTTATCGCTCTCTGGAAAGCAGTAAATCAATCCCGCACCTTTACCTAACTCCTGATCCATGTATTCGGCTTGCTTTCGCGATGAAACAACACCAAAATTCCTGGCCAAAGCCGCTCGTCTTATACCCTCGGCGAACGTAGTGATGTTATATTTGCGATACAAATAATACGAGCTAGCATTATTAGTCTCAAAATAGGATCGGTAAATCTGCCTGCCACCCAAAGGAATTCCAGACTCAATAAGATCCGATTGACTGCTTATCTGCTTTTCGAATCTTGGATGCATTAGAAAGCTTCTCAGAAATGATTCGTACGTTATCCCCATATTTAGAGCAAAGCACAACCAGCCGAAAATTAGTATGCGGAACTGCGATGATTTGGCATCGAATTTCGCAGCCCAACCCAACAGCATGCAAAATGTCATCAATATAGTATAAGTCGGCCATTTTGTATGTTTGTTTTCTTGGTAATATAAATAATGAAAAATCAATCCCATAATTACGACGCTTGCAAACGTTGCTACCCATGTCGTCCATTGGAATATAATAATTAAATTATCCCATGTCACAGCCTGTCTAGCTTTTGGTACGCACCAAGTCATTTCATCTTGAGTATAGCTTATTGTCGGATGAAATAACTTACGAGTTTTTCTTGTAACTTCAATATTGCCTATAAGAAGGTCTATAGAATTGTTCATCAACATACCATACCCTCCACTCGCTGTACCATTAGAGTAGATCTCACCCCAATTTTCTACTTTTTCTGACATACGAATAATAAGGCTCATGTTTGTGAATTGACTTATAATCTTTACAAGATTTATCTCTCCACCCTTTTGAAATTCATAAGCATCGTCCCACATTGTATTCGTAACTTTCCTTTCAGGCGGCATCACGTACGGTTCAGATATAATGGCATAAGTTATTAAAGGGCAGCCTTTTAAGTCTAATGGAAACATCTCCCTTTGAACTTCTAATTGTTTTATATTGTTATTCTTACAAATGTCTAAAATATAAACTGACTTACATTTACCGGCGCAATTTCGGTTGTCGTAAGGGGTCCAAGAATATGATGTGACTTCCTCTGTTACCGGGGAATATATGAACGCAATGCTTTTTAATAGCTTGTAATGTCGAAGTTCATTTATGAATGCTTTGACGACATCTGCGCCTTTTTCTCCTGATTTCAATCTATAATAAATTATGGCTTTAGCTAGGGGATTCCACGTGGGAAGTCCACTTAGTTGAATTAAATGGTTTAACAGCTCGAATTTCTTTTTGAGTATCATTAGATAGTTTTTTGCTTTTTCTGGAAAGTGAGAAGCGTTTGCATGTTCCCTAAATGCATTTTTTACCATTATACTATAGTTTTTCCCGCCATGCATAGTTTTTAATAGAAAATTTTCAGCTGCAGACGCTTTAGAATTTACACTGACAATGATAATGCTGCCACTTAAAGCCTTCTTCTCGACAAAGTATTTTGCAGATAGACTCAAGACGCATTCAGCGCTGTTTGTTATTTGCTCAGGATTTTCAGCATCAATTAGGAACGGATTTTTGCCAGATACTACAAGTATAAATTTTACTAAGAGTAAATATTTGAATAAACTTCTAAAGAACATTTTGAAGGGTTGTTTATTGTTTATATAGCTGAAGAGGCATTAAAATAAAGAGCATTGTAACACTTAAATATATATGTATGTATGTACTAAAAGTCAGATGCACTAAACATACGGACACAAGATACGTCATATTTAAAAAATAAATAAATTAAATTAATACTTTCTTACATTTGAGAAAATATTCAATGTTTTAAGCAAAATTATCTTTTCGGTTTTTTTCGCGGATTTATTTTGATTTTCGGTTCCTGACGTTTCGAATGCTTTACATCAATCAAGGTCACGGAAGAAACTAAGGTTATAGGCATCTCAAACACTATTATAAAGTTGTTACAGACAATATCTACCCTCAAAATAATACAAGGAATTTCAACTAATACCAAAATATATAAATATCAAATCTGTATAATTTTGTAAAATATTAATAAAATACCTTCTTAGACAATACAATACTGTATCTAGAATTATTACAGCAAATTCTTCTCTGCCTACATATTTATATGAAAATCGACCGTGGCGACCAAAACCATCATTACTTCGACTAGTATAGCTTGAGGCATGTTCAAGGGGTAAAAATCATAAAATTTCGGTATATGTGTATGTGTGTTTATAATTCTTCTTCTCCTAAACGGATTGACCTACATATTTTGATTAAAAAATATATAAAATTACTTCTAGATGGTCCTTAGCTATGGGTGGAGCCAGTATGTGGTACTGTTGTCAGATCCAGGACTTTTTAAAGATCACTTATGAATTTGAAATTTGGACAGACAAACGTCTGTCAAGTCCGTGAGTTTACTATCTTATAATACTCGACTACTGCTCGAATACTGCCTCGGCGGTGTAGTGGCTAGCATGTACGGCTGCACACCCGGAGGTCCTGGGTTCGAGTCCCGGGTCGGGCCATGTTTAGTTATTGAGTCTTTCTGTATAGTAAGCCTCAGTAACAGCCCGGAGTTGGGAAGTTAGCGGTGTTTCACCCCCGTGCCTCGGAGAGCACGTACAGCCGTCGGTCCTGCGCCTTAACTCTCACTGGTCGTGTCGAGCAATTGTCCCACCGGAGTATGAGAGTAATAGGAATAGTGAGTGCACTTGTGTCTGCGCGTACACTTGTGCACTATAATATCTCCTGCGCAGTTGGCTAGTCTCAATGAGATTGGCTGCCGTGGCCGGAATCGGTCAGGAGAGAACATCATCATAATACTAGAGACTCACCCTCGCTTCGCTCAGGTTCGTCCCTAAGTACGTTTTGACCCTATGGAATAGATAATTTTTTCAAAAAAAAATTTCGTGAATTTTTCTGATGTTTTAATAGTTATTTTGCTATTATATGATATAGGGTGTTTCATAATATTATTCTTTGTCATCAAACATACAAACATATTATTTTATTACTTATGAAATAAAAAATCATAGGTACATATAATTTAATTTTTTTTTTCTTAAAATGTTTAACATATATGTTTCTAATAAAGTTAGCCTTTAACATTATGTTGACATTTAAAACTGAATAGGACAATCATATCCAATTATATTCATAATGTTCACCGTGAACTTCTGCTTCACTGATGTTTAGAATTGAAACAAACGGCACATGATATCTTGAAAAATGTATGCCGATAATAATTTAAGTTTGTGGCTATACCTTGCTTTATTTTCTATCGATTTTCGGATAATAGATAGAAGTAGATATTAATGAACTTAAATTGATGAATTTTATAAAGGAAAAAATGTCCCGCTGAATATCTTTCGCCAGTTCGTCTCAAAACTGAGGATTTTTCTTTCTAAACTTATGGTAGACTCATAATGTTCGGTAGAAATTTTCATAACTTAATACTGAATAAAATTGAGAATTGTGACATACTTACATAATCTTATAATTATACAAACTGCCTAATAATTTCCACATCGCTCAGACTCATATTTATCATATTTGTCACAATATTATTTATCCAAAAACTAAGAATATTAACAATTAAGATTATAAACTTAAGAAGAGACTCACTTTTATGTATTTAAAATTTTATTCAGATCATTTCCTATTTTTCATCCTTAATAATGCCTAAATCTTTTCATTAAAATAGACATTTTAATCAGAAAAAATATTTCCTATCAAAATAGCCAAAGCCAAACTTGCAACTTTATAAAACGAATTCTCATACAAACTACCAATCATTTTAGATTTTAAAGATTGAATATCCGAAAATATTTTCTTAGTGGTTAGTGCATTAATAGTGTTTCATAGTTAAAATAAATAATCTGGTGTCTTTTTGCCATATATTTTATGCCTTAATTTTAAAACCGTATAGGCAACACACGCTGATAAAGCAACTCGATTGCCAGTTTTTTTCCGCCTTCAATTAAAGTTATTACGATTTCTCACAGCAAACAGTTTTATCAGATTAGAAAGTTGCGAATAAGCATGAAAGAATTTTCAGAATCAGATTAGTAGTTTTCATTACTTTTTATATTATAGTTAGTGTATATTAATAAGTATGTGATAATAAGTCTATACTATAAAACTAACTGGCTACTTACTCTCGTTTTGCTCGGGTGCGTCCCGGTGCGGTGTACGTATTTAACCCTCGACGCAAAAACGACGGGGTGTTATAAGTTTGACGTGTCTGTGTATGAGTCTGTCTGTGGCATCGTAGCTCCCGAACGGATGAACCGATTTTGATTTTGTTTTTTTTTTGTTAGAAATTAATCGGGAGTGTTATGTTTGATGAAAATCGATCCGAGGTGGTCGGGGTTTTTAATTTTAATTTAGTTATGAATATAAAAATAGTTGTTGATAGTATACTTAGGGAGGGGTTGAGAAAGAATGTTACATTATTTATTGTGCTGTGATTTGTTGTAGGTGTATCTATTATAGTTTAATAATCTTATTTTTTTAATGCAGTGGTAGTAGGTAACGCACTCACTTGGGAAACCAAGTGAAGCCGCTTCAAATCCCGGGTTTCGCACTCTGACATTTTTAAGTGGTAATCATTTCTAAAATGATTACCACCTGTCTTATGGTGAAGGAAAACTTCGTGAGAAGATCTTCATGTCTGAGAGAACCTAGCCAGTTTTCAAAAGATATGTGAAGTCCGCCAACCCGCACTTGGCCAGCGTGGTGGACTGTGGCCTGATCCCCCTCGTATTGAAGGGAGGCCCGTGCCCAGCTGAGGGACGTTAAAAACGGCAATCTTATTTTACCGATTCTTGTCTTCTTAAGTTTTCGTTACATCATCTGGCACGCTTTGAAGCCATTAAACAAGAAAATTGAATTGGATTGAAAAAGGTAAAAAGTTTTTGAAACTTTACGCAATAAAAAAATGTAAAACATATCTATGCACAAAAACATAACACGTCAAGCGGTATCATCATAGTACAAAATACTCATTATAATAAAAAGTGAAAGAAACTGGCTAAGTGTAAGTTACGAGTATACTCGCACTATTACACTTTACTGTAGTTAGATTACTACACAGATATTATAAGCTGTTGCGACAACTGCACAGTAAGAAGCTAGAAAATGGCCATATAATTTTAATCTAGTTACTTAATTAAAACTTTAACAAAAAAAAGTATCCGAAAAGATAAGGATGAAATAAAACCAAATAGCGATGTAAATTACATAATTTATTATTATTTTCAAAATTTGATCGCTTTACACAAATAAAACTTGGCCGATCGACGTCGGCTACACAACAACCGCAATCAAACTATTCAATCAAACAAATTATATTAATTTAATTAAATCTCTAAAGACAATAGATGAATGAGCTTAAACAAAAAGATTAGAAGTCGTAACTTTGTTTATTTAAAAGCAATAAAAATATCGATGACACCGAAAATTTGAAAAAAATCGTTCAGATTTGATTCCTTAGACTGTTTACTGTTCATATTTGCAATCTATTGTCCTTGAGATTTTAGCAGCGAAAACTAAAATACTTAAATAAATATTACACCAACCATTGATTACGACTAAAATTGACAAATAAATTGTTGTTCTAACATTTTGTGCCGTAAAACGAGTGTGACATACACCGTACAGTACCGCTTAATTATACTATATACAATAAATGCAACTTCGAGTACCTAAACCTGTGCTCCATAACAATCTATATAAATATGACTTTATTAAAGCTAATCGAAAATTTGTTGGGAAAGAGGAAATCGGGACGGTGGAAGGTTTTATAAGCGACGGTAATATAAAATTGTTGAAGCTTAGGGTTAGACTTAACTAACTGTGACGTGATGAGTTCGAGATGAAATTAATCAAAATAATTTAAAAAATCCGAAAATAACGCAATTCAATCCAATTATAAATGAATTTTGATGGACACGATATATTTATAGATAGGATATAATAGGACGCTTCAAGGAATTAGTCCTTGAATGTTAAATTTTTGTTCGATCATATAATTTATTTATTTTACATTCAACAATTGATTTAACATGCATTTTAATTCTTCCATTAGGCCTCTATTATTGTAACCATCTTACGGACAGGTTGTTTGGGAAGTTGCTTTAAATAATTTGATATGAATACGCCATGGTGAGGAAAACAGTTTAGTACTTAGTTGAGAGTACACCATTCTTCGACCAAATTCATGATTTGTATATGTATGCTATCTTAATTGAATTAATTTTAAAAATGGCTATATTTGATCAAATGTTACTAAATTAATCTGACATGCTTTTAGATATATTCACGTAAGACTTAATCAAACATAATAGGTACATACTCTACTGAACCACCATTTCCTACAAGCTCGTACGTATGCCTTTACGTTATATGGACCAAGCTACCTTCGACCCCAATAATAATATATTCCTACTCGCCTCTATTCATTAAAAATATTGTATAAGACCTAATAAATATAGGAAAGAGAATTGTAATTGTAAAAGTACCGTAGTCTTCAATTGAACGATATGCTTCATTTTCTGTGATGGCAGCCCGAATTTTAGCCTGTACCCTTATTAATATGGCGTTTTATTTACTATCAGATATTAAAATTTGGAGGCTCCTTCTACATCAGTTACAAAAGAAACTTGTTTTTAACTTATGATAATAACTTGCCCCAAAAGAGGTACTTTTCATGATATTTTTAAGTTTGATAATTTCATTTAAAATTTATCTTCAAAGATCAAATAAGAACATCTGATATAATAAGCCAACCATTATATTAATCTTAGCATAAGTGAAAGTATGGAAGGCGGAAGGGCCCGAATTAGAAAAGCTGATGAATGTGTACAAAATCAGAATGAATGACAAACTTTAAAGCATTGCTTACAAATATTTTTCTATAACCCTTGTTGCATAGCAAAACTGTTTACTGCTGATGAATCTATAATAGATATATAATTATGATTTGCTAGTCGTCAGAAGGGTTGACAGAAAAAACATCTGTATCTTTCTTATGTATCAGGTTTTTGCAGATCTCAAAACTTCACACCAGATCGCACAAGTGACGTTTCTACAACGTTACAATAATTAATATTTACATTAACACTTGCGAATCAGTCAGTATCTTATGCAACTTAATCATTACTAATCGACGTTCACACTTATATCGATATTAGCATTAATATCGGAATTTGGCTAAAAACACCATAAAATTGCGCAACTTAATAGTTTTTCGTAAAAGTTTAAAAAAAATTGTATATAAATGTATACTTAAGTTTTGTGAAAAGGAAATTCTTATCTCATTTTTATATTACACAGTATTTTTAGCCACATGACGATATCGATTTCAGCATCAACCAAACATCGATTATACATATATCAATTTTGATACCGATTATCCATTCAGCTAATTAGGAAAGCGACTACGGGTTGATATTCGAATCACAACTAATCCTCGTATATAAATCGATCTACAGCTGATATGTTACGTTTTACGTGACTTGTATAGATAAGTAAACATTGGGTGCCGAATACGGCTGAAAAGTCTATATTTTAAGATGGATTTTATTTAAAACAAAAAATAAATAATATTGGAAAAATTACAATATTATTTAATATTCTCCGAATAAAAACAGACTAAAATAAAAATTTCTGTTGGCTATATATCTATACTAATAATGTAATAGTATATAAAGCCATCCATAATTGGTATAAAGTTAGAACCAAATTAAATTATATGACAAATGCATAGATAAAAAACTAAGTTAATATTCCACAGACATAGATATGGCTCTTGATATCATGAAATATCTTATAAAATTATAAAAACAGTGAAGAGAACTTCAATGATACTGACAACCCTATCAAACATCATCAACACAAGTCACGTATAATTTTACTGGCACAAGACGTGAGCACAGTCTTGATATCATCATCATTATCATCATTGTTATCAATTATTGTGATCAATTTTTTTTATGTATTAGTGAAACTACTTATTGAACAATTTATTTTTGATTTTACTTTATGTTTTAGGTTAAAATTTTAATGTGTGTAGCAAAGAAAGTATAATGTATAAAATTCATATCATTTGTTGCAATATGTTACAAGTTATAAACGAAACAAGTCTGACATAATGATTCTAATTAGAACTTGTTTCTATAATAATAAATAAAATAAGAAATTTCTTCAAATCAATTTTAATTAACTAAATTCATTGAATCAATCTACAAATTTCAAAAATTCGTATGAAGTAACAAAACCTGAAGAGATCTTTGCCCATCTCTTAACACCTCCAGGTATTTTTTTAAGAAATTAATTGAATTTCTAGAAAATCTATTGTTAACTGTAACGCCGGCATGTCACCGGTCGTGGAGGGATTAAAAACATTCTTCTTTATTAAAACAAAAAATAATCCTATATAACCAAAATGCAATAACAAGTTTTTTTATTAGAATGTGCTCACGAATCTTGCCTATATAACAACACAGCTTAAACGTACCACTCCTTAATACCATCCCGCTTGACGGGTTGCGGCGGCGCGAGTGGCGTCGCACCGTTCCTGTTGAGAGGTAACGGCTGGAGATTGCGTGAAGCACTGCCAGGAGCGCTTGTAGCGCTTTGATAACTTGAGTGGGCCTGGAAAATGTAATTATAATATGATAATTGAAAGCGTCATATTCTTTTTATTTCTTTAAAAATTAAATTAGCAATTCTTGTACTTAATATATATAATTTGGTGTATATTGAAACGGCTCTAATGATTTGGATCAAATTTTGTATTTAGATAAGGTTTTGCTTTTAAGTCTATTTATATAGGTATCTTTTCTAAAAAACAACGAGCGAAGCTCGATTGCTCAAGTACTGTTATGTTTAAATTACTTAATTTAGATTACTTTTTTTTAAGAAGGTATACAAACATCTGATTACAAATATTGATATACAAATATCATATATGCGAATGTGTTAGTATGTTTCTTATTCCTTCACACTAAAACGGCTGATGGATGATGGATTTGGATGAATAGAACACAACTACGTATGACCCAGAGTAACAACATATAGGCCAGTGTTAGGCCTAGAGATGCATACGAGCAAAGCGACGGTAAATCGCTACTTAATATATATTTTAATTAATTTCGAAATAAAATATAATAAAAAAACTACAAAAATAAGTAAAGGCTGATCTATAATTTTTTTTTTCAGGTAAGCTTTATTACCCTCGATTACCCCTTATGGTCTATTTCTGTAAATCGTTTATTTATCTGTATCATGGCGGAATAGTTAGATTCTAATGAGATACAATAACAGTATTAAACTTCTATATTTCCCCGTTCCTATCATATTAATAATGACCTGGTTGCCCAGTAGAGCCGCGCTGGCGCTCTGCTGGTAACTCTTGTCTTCCGTCACCTTGTATGAAGGGTCGAGGCGGAACACCAACTTCAATACGATGATCACTATCAGGATTATTGCGATGAGCACTGAAGCTACGATACCTGGAATAATATTATTTAAAAAATTATTCATTTAGTCAGTCAATTCTCGTTTTTTATAGATTGAGAGGAATTTATAAAATATATAATAATTTTATACAATAAGACACATAATTGAGAATAAGGTATTCTATAATACAATGGTTCTCTTCAACTTATTAAGCAAAATGATAGAGTTATATAGTATCTTATTAGTGCTTTACTTAGTAAGATTATCTTTGAAGTTAATAATATTTTAATACAAATATCTGTGTAAAACTTACCAACAATTGTCGCAAAGAACTCAGATTCAGGTGGCACAACCCTACTATCAGTAGTCTTAGGGTTGTACCACTTAGTCGTTATCTCGTTTTCAAATCCGTTATAATCTGGATGTATTCTTGGGCCTCTATCGTGCTCCTCTATTTCATATGTTGGAGATTTAGTTTCGATCTCGTTGTGCTTTTCATCATAATCCGGTATATGTTCTTCTTCGGTGGTTTGTGTTGATTCTGTATGTTTTCCTGTCATTGTTGGTGTGAAATGTCCGGGATGGGATCGATCTATAATTAATATAAATAAATGAGAATCAATAATAATAAGTATTAGGTATAGATACTAATATAAATAGCTGATTACGATGCACCCTAAATAAATCTTATCTGTATACTCTCGAGCTTTCTATAAATAAACATATTTAATAAATCAGTTTCATTTTTAGCGTTAAATCTAGACTTAAAAGAAACAAAAAAATAACTAATGTTTATTAGATATTTGATATTCTAAGAAAATTTTCAAAGTTTAGCAAATTGACGCTTACTTTCTTAAATTTATGATTCAAGATATTGCTACACTATATTCTTTTGGTTCTTTAATATTTCCCATATTTTTTGCACTACACAAATCAGATTTTCTTTTAACACCAGTTCAGTTTTACTCAAATATTTGTTTTTGCTGTATATATATGCTACAACCGTAAATTCCTTACCATCAGTAGGTGTAGTCCCTCTATCAGGTGTAGTTCCAGTGGCTATAGTACCAGCATGCATAATATTGTCGTGGTCGGGTAAAGTGGTGTCACTTTTGGTGGTACCAGTGGCATCTGTACCACTGTCAGTTGATCCTGGTATAGTTTTGGCAACATGTTCAGTCGATATCGATGCGGTGGGCGATGTCATTGCGTGTGTGCTGCTGACACCAGAACTGGAATAATATTTATTATTAATATGTTTTTATTAGCCTTACATGTTTGTCAACCAAGAATTTTAATGTACACTGAAATTATTGATTATTATTATATTTAATAGAATATATCACAACTCTACTTACGTAGTCATATGATGTTCTGGCTCGGTAATATCTTCACCACTGGAGCCAGAACCTTCTATGCAGTCTTCATCATCACATGGCTTCATCAGCTTACCGCTGACATCACCCTAGAATTCAATTATAATAATTATTAACTTTGCTTTTTATCGACTTTTTACAAAATTTATTAGGCTTATAACATAAAATTCATTAGTGACGAGACAGCTTATTTATATTTATTCAAAAAATACACATTATGAGTCAGCGAGGAAATATTATTTTAGGACTGCCCTTTTCATCTGCCCTGGTTGCTTGTATAATAAGTCATGTTGTTTTAACAACCTATTATATGTATACATTTGACCCATCAGTTTACTATATCATGAGTAGAGAATTTTGAAATTGCTAGGCAAACTATTATAATAACTTTATTAAATTCTTACAAAGTACCTACAATGTGTTAGAACAAACATTTATAAAATGTACCTTATGTATTTTAGAAGGAGGTCGTCTCGTAGATGGTACATAAACAGGGGTGATCAGATCATCACCAGAGCCAGCATCAGGTAGAACACATGCGTCTTCATCATCATCTCTACATCCAGATCCTGCACCAGAGTATACCAGCTCATCTAAAACTCCTGGACCTCCATACCCTGATGGTGGAGTCTGTAATAAAAACAAAAAATAAAACGTATATCTCTGTTTTATTTTTCTTTGCAGGTGACGTTAGTGATATGATAATTAATATTTACTATCTAAGTAAAAATAAATTTGAAAAAACACGGGAAATATAACACATATTAAAAAGTTTTCCGACCTGTTAAAACTAAAAAAAGGTCGTTTCAACTCAGGATTTCATTTAAAAAGATCAACATCAAAAAGTACTAGGTCACCATTGAATATTAAATATTATTTTCACTATTTATTTTCATTCATACCTGCTGCATCCTATTAATATCTCTGTCCAATGGAGTGTGCGCTCTCCTTACATCTCCTCTTAATGCGGCAGAAGGGTCAGCAGCAGCAGCTAGATCTAGCAAACGTGCGCCATTAACAACTAGCCCAGCTACCACACCACTAAAAGACCTCCCACCACCACCGCCGCCACCGACAGTAATGCGCGACATGCTATTGAATATTGTTGATTGTTGACCACCTTAAAATACATAATAATAATATATTACAACGAGATATATTGGTGGGTAGTATATGTATATAAATAAACTGACCTAATATTTTTTTGTTATTAATGTAATAAATTAATAATAAAAACCAAAAATTTACGAATAATTTTAAATGCCTAGTTGTTAGAATATAATATGAAAAACATACAATAAATTGTTATTATACTTGGTTAAGGTTCACCTTGGCTTAGCAGTTGAATTCATACCTTACTATATATAGGATGATAAATAAACCGCGTATAATCTAAAAAAGTATTATAAACCATGTTTTATATTGGCGCTACCGTGCTATAGTTTAACCGTATTTTATTTTTATAATAATTTAATTCTGAACTTATCAATAGATGGCATAAGCCAAAAACGTTGAAAAAAATATGTTAAGGTTAAAAGAACAATTTTCATGTTGCACAAAAATTAAAAAGAGACGATAGCGTCATTATAGCATATTAACCATTGATCAACTAACTAGTACTAGATACACAATCCCATGCAAAATACAATCTGTCACCAATTGTGTGTAGGTAATTATTCTAGTTGAAATAAATATACAACAATGTAAATTGAACCTTAAATGCAATGCTTTAAGTATTTTACATAAAAAGAAGCGCGCTATTATATTTAAATGAGCGCTCATTCGGTGAGGACATTTTTGTCACTGATTGTGTATCTAGTACTTTTTTGATCGATGACATTATCTTAAGAAACTAACCTTGTGGGTGTCGAATGTTCACTGCATAGTTATCTAGTTGCAAAGCCGCGCGACTGCCGTTCCTCGTGAACCGAGCCACATGGTATGCTCCATCATCTACCCTTGCTGCTTCATCACCTAGTGGATGATCACCATCACCGACATTGTAAACCATGAAGAGGTTACCACGAATCTAAAAAATGTGATTAAAAAAATACTTCCAATTTTTCCATAAATTTTATGTAATGTATCAATTACATCAATGACCATAGTTAAATATCTTCATATGTAAGAGGCATGATGTGTTTGTATTAGATAGATAGAAATAGTAATGTACATAATATTTCGTATTTAGTAGGTTTCTATTTTGCCAATCACTTGCTTCTATCTTTTATTTTAAGGCTCAATAGTTTCAAGCAATAGTTTAATTCTCTAGCACCTCAGTATTTCTGTGCGCCTATTAATATATTAATGGCAATTTGATGTTATACAATTTTGCATTGTATCTAAATTATTTTATAAACTATCAAATATTTTATATAATATGAAAAATAACACACAGATACCAATTATTATAAATTACTGTAAGAAATTCTTATTTATCAATTTATTTTATTGCTTAGCCGGAATCGGTTAGTAATTATAGTTAAGATTTTTTTATTACCAGTTAAATTGGTCAGGATTGCCAGACGAAGAATATTAATAAACTACTCACAATCTCCATTTGCATATAATCTTGAGTATTCGACGATTCAATCCTCAGTAGCACAGCATCTGATTTGCTGGTAACAAAACCAACAGCCACTTTATCAGTCTCAGTATCAGCGACTGCGCTGGGCGGGAATGTGTATGTGAGTATACCTCGACCGGGACCAAACTCGTAGGCGATAGACTCTGGAAAATTATATGGTTTATTTGTTATTTTTTGTAATAAATCTATTTTTAAATAAAACTATCTTTTCGGATTATTTCGCGGATTTATTTTGATTTTTGGTTCCCGACGTTTCGAATGCTTTACAGCATCCATGATCACGGCAAATACTGAGGTGTTACATGTCTTGAAGGTATAGTTGTTACAGACAGCCTATACCCACAATTAACAAAATAAAAATTGCACCAATTACATTACAATATTTTTTAACTTTAAACATTTTTATAATTTTAATTATAATTGAATATGGAATATTATTTATTTAATTATTGCTATTATTCTTATAATTATTACAATTTTAAAAATATTAGTTAGTAATCGATACGCTGTCATTTTGATCAGCATATCGGACTAATATTTTTCATTTTTCATTTGTAAAAGTATATAGTAATAGTGTTGCTTAGTAATTTGTTTTTAAATAATAGCAAACTAAATTAAAATTATTATCCTTAATTAATTTTAACTTTTTAAATTACACAGAACAATTATATGGCTTAAAAATTAATACTATATTTTATATTTTTCTTTATGGTTATAAATATTATAATGGCAACACTAAATATAGATTACTAATTAATATTTTTAAAATTGTAATAACTATAAGAATAATAGCAATAATTAAATAAATAATATTTCATATTCAATTATAATTAAAATTATAAAAATGTTTTAAGTTAAAAAATATTGTAATGTAATTGGTGCAATTTTCATTTTGTTAATTGTGGGTAGGCTGTCTGTAACAACTATACCTTCAAGACGTGTAACACCTCAGTCACTACCGTGACCATGGATGCTGTAAAGCATTCGAAACGTCGGGAACCAAAAATCAAAATAAATCCGCGAAATAATCCGAAAAGATAGTTTTATTTAAAAATGTCAAACATTCGCGTAAATCTAAGAAAGTATTATATAAATCTATTTATTTCGGATTTCTTTCCGGTTTCTGTTTTTATATCTGTCACTTCAAGTAATTTACAGCAAATACTTTCATGGGAGAGACTAAAGTATATAATTATTACAGACGGTATTTACCTACAAAATTGTACATTAATTTGGAATAAAATAGAAATGGCAACAAAGTTTCATATTATAAAAAAAATCTAAGTAGTGTTGCTATAGTTTTACAATTTGAAATTATTTATTTTGTGGATGGGGTATAATGATTTTATTGAAGAACAAGATATTTATTTCAATCTGATGTTTCTAATCTTACCGTCATAACATGTAGGTCCAGTAAATGATGTAAGGTCGCAATCGCACACATACGTATTCCACTGTTGCACACAGACGCCTTTATTCGCACACGCATTGTGAGTACATTTCGTTGGACCTTAAATACAAAGTTTGTTTTGATGAAAAAAAAAATGTATTGTTATTCTATTTTAGATGTCCATGCAATGTTTTAATATTTTCGACGTCTCCAAGCTATATTACGCATAATATGTAATTCCCAAAATATCTCGTTGAATATTTAGTTATCTATTAGCAATTTCGATTGTAAAAAGTTGTTTCTCTGCATCAAAGCTATCTTATTTTAGTTCTATAGCCTTTTTGACTTAATAAATAAATTTAATATAATATATTATATACGATATTAAAAGAACTTATTCTCAAAAAAGAGAAGAAATCTTATATTAAGAACTTACCTTCACATCCTGACATTAATGAAGAACTAGGAACAACAGCATCTTCCATTAACGAGGGGGACTCCCCGGGTAAGTCTAAACTTGACATACACCCTTCAAATCCTTGCCTTGATAGCACTCCTACGGGTAATGATGTGTACATATCCTTAGGAACTCCACCCACATAAAGCACGCTATCTAACTCTAACATTAAGTTTGAACCTGAAATAAAACAAATATTATTAATTTCATAGGTATAACATACATATTTGTGATTACGGTTTTAATTTCTGCTATAAAAGTATTCCTTCCATCTAATCTGCATGCAATAAACCTGGAAGTGCATTTATTTATTTCTTTCAAATACTCACTTGTTGTATGCATTTCTAAATCTTCATCAACTTGCATAGTATGAACTTTAGGAGTAGGGCGTCTTATTGACACTGTATGCCATCTGTTATCATTTAAGTAAGTCTTTAATTTGTCCTTCATTGTTACGACTCCATCTCCCAAATTAAAAACACAATGTATGTGACCATTGACCAATTCTACAGCTATAAAATCTTGTTTCTTTCCACTATTATAGAACAAAAGTCCATCCATTTCAGTGGTTCGAAAATAAAAATCCAAGTATGTATTTCCATACGCTTTTAGCAATGGCAATCCTACGTATGTATGCTTTGATTTGAAAGTCACTGACTTATAAACATTTAGGGAATCTGGCTTTATAAATTTCCCATTAAATATTATATTGGACGTATCGTAAATATTATTACTTTCATCGTTGGTACCAATTCCAAGAATTTTTGCCATATCTATATATTTTATGCCATTAAAAATAAACTTTTGTAGATATCCTACAAAATTTGGTAACGTGGACGTCATCTGAATTTCTTCCTCAGGATGATAAAGTCCTCCCAAATGTAAAGTGGAAATTTCTAAAGTAGATGTTTTCCCTAGAATTGTTTCAGCTGTAAAACAAATCAAATTAAATTATAGACTAGTTCTTAATAAACTCGAAACATTGAATCACAACATTGACGTTAAAATCAATAGAAACTAGCAAAGTAAACTGTTAAGTTTAACAAATAGCAGCCATTTAAAATATTTACACCGAGTCTATCAGCTCAAAGATTTTGCGTAGCCAAGCTGAAGAAAGATTTATCTAAAATATTCTTTTAAAAGTGAGTGTTTAGGTAAAGTGGTAATATTATTACAGTTTTAATAACATTAGCTTAAATACTTACAATTGTTAGTCTTTCTTAGTTCTGTTGTAATAATGTTTCTTAGGTCTACTTATTTTATGTCACTATCTAGCATATAAAATGCAAGAAGTGATATGTTGAAATGTATGTTTAGTAATCGTACTGTTAACACTAAGTTCTTTATAATACTACTTGCTCTGTACTTAATTTTTCTTCATGTTTAGTTAGGTAAGTAATTTTTAAGAAATAAATTTGAAAATCATTATTAAGTAAAATTATAGTATGAGAGCAAATAGTTGATTAGAATAATGCATATAGAACAGGAAACTACAGGAAAAAATAAACCAAATTTACAGAAACAAAAGAAATCAAAGCAGAAGAACAGAAGAGTGAAGGTTCAAAGTGCCAGCTAGAAACAACTGAAAATAAGCCTCTACTCTAAATCTAATAGGACATCTAACATCAAGGGGCATTTAGTCACATCTAGCTTTGTTAATATTTTACTTCATTACTTCATTATCCATTAATTGCACAAATTTCTTATATTAAATCTAATTGGGAAGATAATAAAACTAACAAGTGCAATTGTATCTGCAAATTCAAAATATCTTTACTTAATATTAATAACTGTAAAATTGATTTCGCTTTGTATATAGCATCATTTAGTTCGCTATAAATATGTCAATTTCCAAAATTTAATATTTCTTTGAAATTCATGGCCTTTATCTTCGTATAGGTATAATATATTTCGGATATCTTTAAAACAAATTGTTTCATCAGTCATATCATATAGATATAACAGAGCAAAATCAAAAACCAACCTTATTTCCCACTACATAAGGGTGAAAATAAAACGGTGCGGGTGCTCCCGTGCATACGTACATAACGTACCGCGGACTGGCTGCCCTCCGTCTACCTGCAGCTTGAGGTTTGAGGCGCGGCGCGAGAAGCGCACTGTATGCCACTTGTCATCCGCCACGTTGGTACCAGCGAGGAGGTTCTGAAAATTATGTATCTATTTTAAAATTAGAATTAAGAGTGAAGAAAAACACCCGTAAGCTTAAATTATAGACTAGCAAAACCCGCGGCTTCGCTCGCGCTAAAACTATAAAAAAACTCTAAAAGAGTAGGTAGGTTTCATACTAACTTTCTCCCCTATTATACCTCCATATGGGATGAATTTTGAAAAATTCTAAAACACATGTTTATTTAATTATACTAAAAAGTATTAATACTAAGTTTCAAGTAATTCTGATCATAAATATTTTTTGGATTGTATTAATATAACGTATTTTCCTGTCGGAATGAGATAATCTCACGCGGTAAAAAATAGCCTATGTCACTCTCCAGCTCTCCAACTATCTCCAAACAAAAAATTACGCCAGTCCGTTGCTCCATTTCGACGTGAAAGAAGGACAAACAAACACACTTTCACATTTATAATATTAAGTATGGATGTCTCATAAAATACTGTCAATACTACAAGATTCAGTAATTGTATATCGTCAACTAAGGACATTCGTATTTCACATGAACTTTGAAAATGTTATAGAACATTTAAAAGTAAGAATAAAAAACATAGTAAGTCACAACATAGTAATATTTTATGCAGCCCTTTTTAACAGCCCCACCGCTGAGCAAGGTATTCAGTACGAGGAGGATCAGGCTATAGTCCAATATTGTATTCAATATTTGGGTTAGTTATATAAGAAATATTGACCACCTTAATTGATAATGAAATCAATACAACAGACAGTGTTTGAAAACAAAATGAAGAATTAATATTCTTCTTTAATCTTATAAGAAAGTTTTAAAGTATAACAGAACATTATAGTGAAAATTATATATGTATTTAAAAAAAAAGGTTCATAAAAAAGAGTTAATATTTACCTTCTCTCTATCACCTAATCTAACACTTGCCCTGACTCGTCCCGCAGCGACAGCTAGTTCAATTCTATCTGCAGAGTGCTCTGAAGCAGTACGCAGTAATAGTCCAGCTTTGGTTGTTCGAAATCTTAATAAGAGCTCCTCCGTTTGAGTAACATGTTCAGGCCCGAGTGCGGCTGTGAGGTGTTGACTTCCGTTGAGGAAAATTGTAGGTGATTCTGAAATAATTTACACAATATTTTGTATTAACTAAGTTCAAGTAGCTAAGTTCCACAAAATAGTTTCTAAAATTTTAGAGATTCGTTTCTAATATATAAATTGCCTATATTTTTTAAATCATATCTGATCTTTAAATATTTTAAATTCTTATTTACTATATACGGTAAATATAAATTATACAGTTTTCTATTTAGATTGAATGTAAATTAGCATAGTGTTATACCTCGTCCACAAGTTGGGCCACCATAGTTTGTAGCGGAACAATCGCAAAGCGGTCGGTTCCAGCCTTCTGAGCATACGCCACCGTGCTGGCAAAGGGAGCTCACACATTGCTTCATTAGTACATGACACGCGGGTCGAACTGATGCTGGAAATGTGAAAATAATTATTAAATAATGAGGCAGCGCGGCAATTTTTCTATCATTCACTAAGCTAGGTTATATTCGATTTCCCCCCTAACGTGCGTTCACCTTGTCGTGGTGGGGGGGGGGGGGGGCTCAGTAGTGCCTGGCAATCCAGCCGGGCGCGAAGCCAAGGGGAAGAGGGAGGTGGCCCTCTTCGGTGGGCGATGCACCATGCGGGTTGCTCCTGGTACTCCCCTGATAGCAGAGTGGACCTTGGAGCAACCCCATGGTTGTTGTGGTCTGCTTCGGCTTACCTGCCGTCGGGGCATCATAGTTGAATGCGTAAGCGATCCTGCGACGCCCCATTAAGACTGGGGAAGGTTTGGTTGGGTTTTAGTGGGTATAGTACTGGCTTTGCCAGTGAGTCCCACACCTCGTGCGTAAATGCATTTCCCAACGTTAAAAAAAAGGTTATATTCGATTTCCGAATTAATATTCATTGTATATGGAAATCAGACTATAAACTAAATACATAAAAGTAAAACCTTGAACTTATTTTCTATAATTATGTCCCAATTTACAAAATATAAACTTAAAAAATAAATAAAGAAGATTCGATTCTTAATATTTCAATCGATGTCAGTTTGTTAAGTTCTTTGGTGGATACACTGGTCTAAAAACTGCTCGTCTAAATTACTCATACTTTCGTACATAGCGCATTTTTATTTAGAATTACATATTATTTTATCATTTAATGTTCTAACAAAACATTTTGTACATATACAAAATTGTTGCTTACCAGAATCCTGTTGTCTAGCGTAAGCAGTCAAATCCTGAGGTTTCCCATTCAAAACCAAATCACGTATACATCCAACAAAGCCTTGTCGTAATGCTGCCGTCCACAGCGCTGCTGGGGTCCTGGATGCTGAGTACTCCGAACCCAGACCTCCAACGAAGAGCGGCCCATCTAGTTCTAGTTGATTTGATTCACCTTTAAATGGAAAATAATTGCCATAATAATAAATATTATTTATAAATAGTAATTATCATAATATATACAATTTCTAAGCTTAAAATGGTTAAATAAATAAAATACTAACACAATTCCCTTCCTAAATTACCCAATGTTAAGAAATAATGACAAAATTTGGATCATACCAACATTTTTGCAGAACAAAATTCTAATCTGCGTTCTTCGCTGTAGATGAAGATATTTTAATCACTAAGAACAATATACATACATTACTAATATCAATAAAATAATATTAAAAAGAAGTTATCTGTCATAATAATATTTTTTTAGGAAATATTGTACATATCTATAATATAAAAATGAATCGCTGAATGTGTTGGTAAGCGCAAATCTCGAGAGCAGCTGAACCGATTTCGCAAATTATTTTTTTAGAATATTCCTTGAAGTACGAGGATGGTTCCTACGGAGAGAAAAATTTTAAAAATTGCCTGAAAAAGTCTAAAAACAACACTTTTCTATACTCCCATACAAAAGATTCATAATAATACTTAAAAGTCAATTTGAACTTTAATACCATACCATAAAGTTTAAGTGTTAGTGGAGAGGTTCCGGGAAGGCAAAACAATTGAGTGACGTTAGTATCGTATAACTATTAATGTCAATATTTATCAATATTATTAACAAAAAAAATTATATGGCTAACGCTGGCTAATAACTATTTATATATATTTAAAACGTATCTAGCGACGAATCCGAGCGAAGCGAGGGTGAGCCGCTAGTATTTGAAAAAAATAAACCAGTAATGAAAAGAGAAAATCAAAACAAATAACAAATCAGATTTACCAGGCGTTTTGAATTCAGCATTAGCTCCATCAACAGTGACCCTTCCATCTCTACCAGTTCTTCTAAGCAGAAACTCGTGCCAATGAGAATCGTCTACTCTTCTTCTAGAGGCCCTGACCCTCACTCCACCAGAACCAAGATCGACATGAACGTATATGTATCCATTGAGGATCTCCACAGCAAAAAGATCCGCCTACAAATATGAACTTTGTGGTACTATATAATGGTGCTATATATTATAAGTCTCACTTGAAATATTTTAGTAATACACTTGTACAAACTAATACAATATTATATATCAACATCTTATAAAGGTACTTATGGTAGTTATTCTAAAAATGGTACATGCTTTTATTAAAATAATGCATCTATGTGTAATTTAAACTGTAAAATATACGTATCAAAATGCTACAAAACCTATTATTAGTTTATTATTTCCTAATATATAAACTAGACACAATATTTAAATAATTTTGAAGAAAAAATCTTTAGGCGACAAGAATGATTGAGCCAAGTAGAGTAGTATAACAAGTGTGTTATTGTGTACGCAGGGATACAACAGACAAGTTCACTTCATTACAACATATCAATAGCTTTTGTGGGTTAACTGGGGACTTAATATCTTAAAATCTGTAATTGCTATTTCAGATATCTACTACATGATAACAATGAAATATTATATAATAATTCTGTTAATTTATACTTTAAAAATAATATAATAAAACTTGTAGAATCACAGATTACATAATAGTACTTTAAGAAAATCCACTCCACATTGTAGACGTTACAAGTAAATTCTGTTGGAGTGCTACGCGTCGCTTGGAATGCATGAAGACATGCTACTCACGCAGCGATTCACCCGTGGTTTCAAACAACCTTAATGTTTCGCACCAAATAAGAAAAGAAGACGTGATTGAAAAAGAAAGAACCTTTTAGGTGCTACTTGCTCTTTAATATGCCGTACATCAGTCGCGTCTATTTAAATAACTTTGTGGAGGGAGCACTAACAAATGGAAAAATAAGATCCTTTCATGGATAGATCTTTGAAAATGAGGTCCTATATTTTCTGAATTTGGAAAAGTGATTAAAAAATTCTGATAAAAAGTACGTAATTTTGATGTTCTGCATGATATTTATGATAAACTACGAAATACAAGTTTATTTTATAGCTGTAAAAATATAAATAATGTGGATGCGTAACCTTTATTTCACAATTAACAAAATAATAGATAGCACAAAGTAAATATCTTACTACTGGTATTCTTTCAATGCATCATTTAGACTCGCCCTTGCCCAGTTCTTGTTACTTCTAGATGCACCTTAGTCTAAAACTAACATGCTATTTCTAAAGCTATTCGTAAATTTATACATCTAATGAAACTATATTAAGGTCTACACTACTACTATCCTACTGCATATAATTAAAACGATCATTCAAAATATTAAATCAATAATAATTCCGTGACATTTCTTCATTACATTGTGTTAGTAAATACGATCAGATAATTTATACTATACAGCATTGTACTTCAACACGTATTCCTGTAAGTTTGTATGTTTTTTAAGTTTTTTTCAATCATTGTAGGTTTAATTCTATTTTTTTTTTTTTTGTATACAAATATTAATATTCTTAAGACTATGAAATAATGTCCAAAATATCTCATAGATCAGGCCATGTCTAACGCATAGACTACATAGATCGATTTAATTCATGTACAGGATTTTAACAAATAAATGGAGTGTTTGAAAAATAAATCCTAATAAAATTAAAATTAATAAAGAAGACATTTCCCATTAATATAACGAAGCAGAGGAAAATGTCGACAAAATTAAAGAAATTATTATCTTTAATTTTTTACTACTTTTGCAGTACTATTGGATTTTTACTTCATTTACGTACAATCGTTAATACATAAAATATTTACGAAGATTCATTACGTAAAGGCCTCAATGTCGAAACAAAAGAATACAGAATGGAAATAAAACGTTTCAGTAAAATAAAAACGGCGCACGTAATGCATGCAAACTATTCGCAAACAATTTGAATACTAACATTCGTTCAGACCTAAACATGCAAATAACTAAGGCTGACTCTAATATGCTACCCAAAATTGGTAATAATGTCAAAAAGTTATAATACTATTATATTCTACATCTAAGTATATTTGAGTTTTATTCAGATAGATGACCTTTTAGTCTAATCAAATTCTAAAGATATATTCAGAATATTATGTAAAAAACACTACATAGAGGTAAATTTGTAAAAAAATGTTTGAAATTTGCAACAAGTATATTCTACATAATAATATGGTAAAAACTATTGGATCATGGTGCGAATTTGTGTAGGTATTAATAAAGCCTTTTTAAAAAAAGCTTTTATGAAATATATATATTAGCTCTCTTCAGGATCACGTGCTCTTCTATGATTATACAATATACAGGGTGTTCTGGTATACCATTGTGCTTGGGGTTCTACGTGCACATCGATTACAAACACAACATTTTACATTTCCAAGTGGGTGAAACTTTATAAGGTACCATACACAAATTCCCCTACGAATGTGTTCCGAAACGTTTCCAACGTCGTTGCCTTGACCTACCATGCAATTTCCTCAGTGGACATAATTAAATACTGTTAATTTATCAAGCTCACCACTACATATTTTAAAAAAAATTACTTGTTTGCCAATTAAGCTTTAATTGTAAAATTAATTCGAATGTTCATCCACTGAGGATAATTTATAGGAGATTGCAAATTTTCTTTTAATTATATTGAAGAATGAAAATTCTTTTTTGTTTCATTACAAACAAACATTTTCATGTTATTGGATACTGGTTAAAGAATAATTTAAATTGGGAACCTCGTTTAAAGAACTGAGGAATAAAGGCGTAATATTTCCACCAATTTACTGAACACAAAATTTTTGGGCTTCTGACGGATTCATATGAATGTTTATATAAACAAAAATGCGACAAAATATCAAAAAGGACCTAATATTCTGCAATCTCGTATATATGAATGGATATGGAACTGACGAAGCATCGACTGATACAGGTTTTAATGATAGTTTTCGTGATGATAGTGTGATGATTTCGATCATGTTCTCTTTTGTGATCTCCAACCCCAAAAGCTTCACCCCTTACCGTGCAACCTACCCTTGGTGGCTTCGCGCCCATGTTGAAGAGAATCAGTCCGTTAGGTTCGTTCGTTCGAAACTTGAATGATATTGTACCGGTCTTTACTGCTTCCCATTTTGGTAAAATCTGAAATAATTACATATTATTTTGTATATTGTAATATTATAAGTTTAATTATTTTATATATATATATATATATATATATATATATATATATATATATATATATATATATATATATATATATATATATATATATATATATATAGCAAGTAGAACCGCGGTCATAAACGAGTGATATATCTTTGTAATACAATCGAAAAGCAGTGACCTTGACATTCGAGTATAAATGACCAGGCCTTCGGCGCAACAATTTAAAGATCGGCTGCGATAGTACAATGCTTTCATTTTAATTACAAAACTAACTGCAATTTGTAGTTTTAATTATAATGTACATATTTACTTGCATATTCTGTTATTTGTCAATAAATACCCTTGTGGTGCACTGGTATGATATTTAATGGCCAAGTATGCGAATTCGATTTCCTTACTGGGATAAAATACCTATATATTTTGAGGATGCAAATATTGCTTACGTTGGGAGCCTAAGCTAATTAGTTGTTTATTACGTCTTAGATTTACACGAATATTTGGCAATTTTAAATAAAATTATCTTTTCGGATTTTTCGGATTCATTTAGATTTTTTTAAATTATTTGTAGTTTTACGTGTAGGCGCGGTCTATAACATCTGCATATGTATATGTAATAACCTTTGAGACGTCTAAAATTATGATTGATTCTCTGAGATCTAAGATTTTAGATTTATTATTATCTTTGGATCTCATTTTCTATTTCAGTCTTGTAACATGAGAGACGAGAGTGTCATCTTGGTCAAGCTTGGTCACATAAATTAGTATGAAAATCCATCATACATAAGAAACACATCTCATATCTCTTACCTGATAACTTCCGCGAAGAATATGTTGTGAAACTATGTTTACAATGTAATAATTAATTTTTATACATAATTAAATATAATAAAATTCTGAATCTGAGTGAAAATCTTATTGAAATAGTCATTATTATCGATACAGTGGCCGAATCTATACTTTTTAGAATTTTTGTCCGTCTGTGTGTCTGGAAATGCATCACGAGAAAAGTACTGGACAGGTTTTGATGAAATTTGGCATAATGATAGCTGGTTATCCGGGTCAACATAAAGGATATTTTTTACTGCAGGAAAATATCTCTGAGAAATCTATACTAAACGTTAAAAAGTAACTAATAAAAAATTATCTTATTCTTATATCTTTAAGCGAGAAGTTCTTGTATATATATATATATATATATATATATATATATATATATATATATATATATGTATATATATATAATTTGAATCTCGGAAACGGCTCCAACGGTTTTCATGAATTTTGGGAGGACGAGACCATACGTATAGCTGGACCACGCTGGATGGATGTAGTGCAGGACAGAGCCAATTGGAATTCTCTGGAGGAGGCCTTCACCTCAGTGGTTCTCAAATAGAAATAAATGTTAAATTATTGTTTAGTAATGTAATTTGTAATATAAGGCTTTTTTTATTTATTTTTATGTGTAGTGTATCAACTATCTGGTATCCATAACACAAGCCTCATAGATTACCATAGAAAGATGGTGCTATGTGTTCATGTCCCAACATAATTTATTATCATGATTACCACTTACCTAAGGATAAAAAAACATTATAATGGAACGTACAGGTTATACAGAACCTAACTTGTTTTCGAACATATCAATTCATATTTAACCAGTATGACTGTAGCTTGATCCCCTTGCATTGAGGGTGGCCTTAGTCTACCAGTGAGACATTGAAAAAACTGACTTATTACTGTTATTATTTTATTTAGACCCTCACTTAGCGCTAGCATCGACCAGAAATATCAATAGGATTATTTTATCGAAACGGTATTTAAACCGAAGGCACTCTAGATAAGAATCACAGTCAGACACATTTCCCACTACACCACATCGTTTTCAACATGGAAGATTACATTTTTAATATAATACTTTCGTATTTCATGCCATATCAAAACACTTAATCAGTTCTACCACCTACCTTTAAGGTAATTATTATAATGACCAAGAAAGTTAAGGGTCGAAACGTTCGTGGGTTGAATTGGAAAAAAATATGAATGAAATTAATTATACATTCAACCAAACTTTTAGTTTCAGTGACCTCTCCAAAAAATAAAAATTGTTTCATTACCTGTTTTTATGGTACAATTTTATTTTCACAATATATGAATATTCTGATATAGTATATTCTGACCTAATAAAAATTGTGGCTTCAGTTCCAGCTACTATTTTAGACATTATATTCATAAATCCCTATGTTGGTAAAAATTCGCCATATAAAATATTACATTTAAAAACAATACAATACAATAAAATACAGCAAATTACTTCATTTCTATTTATAAAATAAAAACTTAGAAACGTCATAAGTCTGCATAAGTCAATTGTCAAAAAAAGAATCTTTGAATATAATAATATGAAAATATAGCAAACAAAGCCGTAAACGGTAACTAAACTAAGTACAAATCACAATATAAAAGTAGGTATATTTCATTGAAGTAAAACGTTCAACTCAAATCCAATACAGATCTAATCAGATTGAGACCACTCAAGCACTCGACCAAATTCGAGAGTCTACCATTCAGAGTATACTTCACATCAGCGACGCTTTTTGCAATGGGTCCTGTTATATTTTCCACAGTGTCCACTGTATATTGTGTTAATTGATGCTTCCACGATACATGTATTTGTAACGTATTATGATTTCAAAGTAAAGGTTAGTGAACTGAGTGAATAAAATATTGCCAGTGAAAGGTCATAGTTTAAAAATATATAACATATATAATAAAAATAAAAATTTGAAGTATTATAAGTAAAAATTAATATTAAGTATAATATTTAAAACCGTAACGAATCTAATTAGTGCGTTAGATTTTATTAGATTCTTAAGATATAATACACGTAATAAAACTATAACACGAAAATTTGATTTTTGTCTAAGCAGGATCCTAAGATCCTAAGATGTATTTTTTAAGATAGCACTAACTACGCAGAGAGTTTCTTTATTTAAACCTTTTTATCCCGGGATTCGAACCCAGAACTTAATAATAGCCTTAAATATTAACCACTAGCAAATTATTAATTGTAACAATATATTTATATACTGTAGTTAGAAGCTATTTATCATATCAGTAAACTTGTACAACTCACTTAGCGCAGTACCTGTGGTAGGCCGCGAGAGTGAAGCAGCTCTTACGCCACACCACATACTCTCAAGATTAATGAAGCATTCAGTTATAATACCACGTATTTGTAAAATTACGTAAACCTAACGAAAACAAACCGTATACCGTGTCTTTCAAAGCTAAAGTAGAAAGTGTACCTATGTGATTCTAACCACCATCCGTGATTATTAGCGAAGTAATTATCACGGTGGTCTAGTGACTAATGTGTACGGCCGCAGATCTGGAAGTCCGGGGTTCAAGTCTTGGATCGGGTCAAATTCAGGTATTGAGTATTTCCATAAATAAATTCTCAATAGCAGCTCGGAGTTGGGAAGTTGACAGTGTTTCACCACTATGCCCCAGAGAGCACGTAAAGTCGTTAGTCCTGCGCATTAAACCTTACCAGTCGTGTCGAAGTATCGCCCCATCGGACTTTGAGAGTAACAGGAATCGAAAGTGCACTTGTGCACTGTGCGTACACTTGTTCACTATAACATCTCCTGCGCATCTGGCTAGTCTCAGTGAGATTTGCCGCCGTGGCCAAAATCGGTCAGAAGGACATTATCATTACTAGAACGGTATAGATATTTATAAAATAGACATTTAACGCATATGAAGAATATTTTACTACTTCTATTTTTTTAGATCATTTTAAATCATTACCATATTTTATTATAATCATTCCCGTATTGTACACTACATGGTCATGTCGAAACAACAGTCTTGATTCAAGGTAATTAAAAGTGTCTTAAAGCTTGATATACTTTTCAGATATATCATAATTTCAGAAAAAGAGTATATAAATGAGGAATTTAAAGAAAAACCTAACCACTCTGATATTTAATAACATTACTTACCAAATGCGCATCTCTAGTAGTAAATGTTACAGGATCGGCAGAGTCAGTAGCCGTACAAGTGTATTCGAGTCTTCCCGTAACCGCAATTAATTTGCTTCCAGTTCGTGCTAGGTCTATTAGATTAAGTCGTAGAGTGTCTGCTGAAAACTCCACCTTAAAAAGGAAGTTAAAGTTGACCTCTTGCAAAATGTTTATAAAATTCAGAAATAAGCATCAGTAGCATATAAAAATAATCTATGGAGATAAATACCCAAAATTGAATTGTTTGTTTGTAATTTCAAAATAACAGCTTTTTACTAAATGCGAATGAAATTATATATGGTACTTAGAAGGAAAACACATTTTTTTTTAATTTTTGTCTGTCTGTCTGTTCCGGCTCATCTCAGAAACGGCTTGACTGATTTTGACGGAACTTTCACTGACGGATTACTGATGTTATAAGCTATACTATTAAACTTAGGCTACTTTTATTTTAGAAAAACAATTAGGGTTCCGCTCGAAAAATTAAAACGCATCTAAAGACGCACCCGAGCGTAAGTCGCTAGTCTAACATTATTGATTTGTACTTTAGTATTATTGTACGAGGGTGCTTAATTAGAATGACTTTCAAATCTAAAAATAATATGTATGAGATAGTATTTTAAAACTTAATGTAACAGTTTTTGTAGGATTACCTTTTTAAGACATCCAATAAAATTAGTATGTACTCTAGCGCCGGGCAAAGCCCTAGCATTCAATGAACCCCCAACATGGGCTCTGGAACTGGCGAGCATTGTGAAGGAGCCAGCTACGTGTGAATGTTCAGAATAAACGTCGTCCACAACTGCTGAGACCTGGTAAGAAAATTATATAATTATAATTTACTGACGGCATAAAAAGCTTTTCTCTCTTGACAGACAGCGCCATCTATTAAAAAGTTTATAACTCAAGTGTTGATAAAATAATATTAAGATGAATTATCCCATAGAAAAGCATTATGTACCAGCCGAAATATATTATCAATATTTAAAGTAATACGTGGGAAATATTTAATATAACACTTTACACCTATGAAAAAATATTTAAAGATGAGAAAATCGATTATAAAATGACATATAGAGTCCGTATATTCATTTGACCGTCACAAATATAGGTATAAAAGAAATAGGTATAAAAGATAATAGGTATAAAAAGATTTACACACTTTAGTAGACACTTAAAAAATCGATTCCAGTCGGACTTCATCATATATTAATCTTAATCATCACTCCATCTGTAAATGATGTTTTCAGAGAAGATGACGTGCTTGATTGATGCATACACTAAAGATTACATAAAAAGATAAAGATTGTATAATAAGCAGCATAGTACTTATTAGGGTTATTTTAAAGGTTAATTCTGTTCTTTAATCAAATATTACATGTAACACAAGGAATATCGTCGATTATAATAGAAACCCTAAAGAATAAAGAGAATTAAATTAAAAAACCCCCGACCATCAACCAATTTTCATCAAACATAGCTAAGAACACTCCCAACTAATTCAATTTTCAAACAAAAAAAAACAAAATTGGTTCATCCGTTCGGGAGCTGCGTTGCCACAGACAGACAAACACACAAGTCCAACTTATAACACCTCGTTGTTTTAGCGTCGGGGGTTAAAAACAATAAATAACAAAAACATCTCAAGTGTAAATTGTGCTTATTCCATAAGTTAAGTCTATTACATATAAAATAGAACAGTTATTGCTAAATGCATAGAACATAAATAATTATAATAATGAAATATGTGATAATACGAAACCCAAATACGGGACTGACGTGCACTGAACCAATTTATATTTATTCCCAAATATCCGCAATATCACTATGCGGAAATTAGTACTACAAAATACTATTGCTTCGATGTAAATGGACCGTCAAGTGGAAACGCTAGCCACAATTATACCTATACTAGCAATTCACCCTCGTTCCGCTTAGGTTCGTCCCTAGTAAGAATTTAATATTTAATATATATTTCTAGATGAGATATTTTCTCGCAGTAAAAAGTATTCTATATGTAGACCCGGTCAACCAGCTATCATCATATCAAATTTTATCAAAATCTGTCCAGTGGTTTTTTCGTGATGTGTTCCCAAACAGACGGACAAAAATTCTAAAAACTATAATTTTGGCCTCTATATCGATAATAATTACTCTTTGAATAAGATTTTCCAAAAAATATTTAATTTACAGATTCGACTCAAATAGAATTTTATTATATGCATAGATTATTTTTGTTAATAAACAATTCTCTCAATTATTTTACACAATAATTGACCTTTGGTGCAATTAAAGTTACTTTAAAGTTACAGCATTGTAGTACCTACTACAATGGTAGTTTTTAATATCGATTCGTTAGCTATTTCTATCCAACATGATATTTAATAGTATAAACCGACTTAATTATATATTGACCGCCAAGCTGGTACTTTTTATTTATAATATTTTTTATTACTCATTATTTTTTATAACTAGAAAAAAATTGTGCTTTTATTTTAATGGATAAACTAAAAACCCGATTTAGATGAAATTAGATGTGAATATAGTTAGAGACCCTGGGAAGGACATAGGATAGTTTTTATCTCGGAAATCGTCCCTTAAAGGGGTAAAAAAGGGACATGAAAGTTTGTATGGGGAATCATCATATAACCTATCTATTCCATACTAACCGTTAAATAAAAATGTATGTATAGAAAGGGACCAACGGCAACGTGTATCACAATTTTAAATGTCATCTTTATTCTTGAGTTTGAGAGAATTATGTCACCTCGAATTTGAAATTATAAACCTTTAATGATGACCTTTAGTTTGCTATAAATAGGACTGAACAACTCGTATTTAATTAAATTAATTCTACTTCAATTCAAATTCTCTCGCTGATCGCTTTCAGTGTGAAATCTACTTAGATATTACTAGAAATGTTTCAATATTTTGTTATATAATAATTTATGTAATCTATACTAATATTATAAAAAGGTTTGTGAGTTTGTGAGGTTGTCGGGGGTAATCTCTGGATCTACAGTACCGATTTAGATTAAATTTGGTAACAAGATTAGGACCCTGGTAAGGGCATAGGATACTTTTGATCCACGAAATCATCCCTTAAGGGTGAAAATGGGGATGAAAGTTTGTATTGGGAAGCAAGCTAGGGACGAACCCGAGCGAAGCAAGGGTGAGTCGCTAATACGTATATACTAATATATAGTTTATCTATTCCATACTAACAGTTGTTATATATCGTAAAATCCTTTATTAAATCCGCCTAAATCTATACCTATAATAAAATTCTTAATCATAAAATAAAGTGAGTCGAAACTCTAAATTAAATATTTTTTGGAAAATCTTATTGAATTAGTCATTATTATTGATACAAAGGCCGATTCTATAGTTTTTAGAATTTTTGTCTGTCTTTCTATCTGTCCGTCTGGATACGCATCACAAGAAAACCACTGGACAGGTTTTGATGAAATTTAGTATGCTGAACACTGGTTATCCGGATCAACATAAGGATACTTTTTACTGCGTAAAAATATCTCATCTCTGAGAAATATACGAGTATACTAAATGTTAAAACGTAACTAGGGACGAACCCGAGCGGGGCGAGGGCGAGTGGCTAGTATAAAATAAATACTAACGACAAGCTGTCATATCGCTTCCGCCCTCACTATATCTCATGTCAAAAACGCCTATAACTACTTTGAAATATAAAACTAAAGAGAAACTATAAGTGGCCAGACTGTTTATCCAATATGTGTACGAGTAATATCTTGAAAAAACAAATTTCATTAAACACGATCTGGTCGAGAATATGAAAAAAGTTTCTCGATAAACGTTCAAAGACGTATTAAGTTAAAGTGCACAACATTAAGCTTTCAAGCTTTATAAGACTAACAACAGGGACGGACGTATTTAAATATTTTTACCTACTTAAAACTAGGAAGATTCTCAATTCTTTTGTACTTTTTTGTTTGTACATGCATTTAATTTATTTACAATAAAGTAAATTACATATTTATACACTTAATTATAATATATACAAAACATATCTTATATCTTTAAACGAGCAATTCTGAATCTCGGAAACGTCTCCAACGATTTTCATGAATTTTAGTATACAGGGGGTTTTGGGGGCGATAATCGATCTAGATCAGTCTTATGTCTGAGAAAACGCGTATTTTCGAGTTTTCACAGAAAGTAATAAATTCAACTTTCCTATTATTATATTTTAAAGTTTTGATGTTGCTGAACTAAAATATTGTTAGTCGTAACTACGAGTAGTTTGACATTTACTAATATTGTAAATGGAAAAACTGCTTCTATGGCCCAATGTCTAGCATGTATAGCCGCAGATCGACGTCTTGGGTACGAGCCCCGGATCGGGGTTAAGTTAAGTTATTGAGTCTTTCTATTAAAAAAAAAGTCAGTAACAGGTTGAAGTTAGGATGTTGGTGGTGTTTCAGCTCCGAAGACCAGTTACAGCTGTCGGTTCTACAACCGATCTCTCACCGGTTGTGCCGAAAAATGTCTCATCGAAAGAGAGTGAAAGAAAGAGAGAATGCACTTGACTATACTCAGTGAGATTGGCCGCCTGGCAGAAATCAGTTAGGAGGAAATGGAATTAGAAAAATCTGTTTATTGATGGACCTCTTGATGCCTCACACAATCGACAAATACATTAAGCAAATTTAAGAAAAACAATAATAAAACAACATAATTTTAAGCAAAATAAGTTTTATATTTCCTTACTGTCTAAACCAATTCACGAGGGTTTAACTGAGGGTTTGTATTATGTAATACCTAAATCTACCGTTGATTTTTGAGACAACTCCAAAAGTATAATCAATCTGTTCGGTTGTTTAATTCGATTTTTCCGAAATTAATAACAAAGACTTGTTAGAGACTTAATTTTTTTTATGTACAGTAATGTCAAAAAAGCAGTTAATTTTAACGTGACAAAAAAATACATTTAGGCCGCATTGAATATTATATAATACTATCGCCTCATCCGTGATTTGTTCGGGTTCGTCCCTAGGTACGTTTTTAACGGTTAACCGTTAAAACGTACCTAGGGACGAACCCGAACGAACCATTAATGGTTAAATGAACAGTTCTGAACTTTACGATTTTCCAGAAGATTTTTTTTTTTGTTTTTATGTTTTCCCTGTTTTTTTATACTTAAACCACACCTTTTTTTTTAACGTTGGGAAATGCATTTACGCACGACGTGTGGGACTCACCGGCGTAATACAGCCAGTACTACCCACTAAAACCCAACAAAACCTTCCCCCGTCTTAATGGGGCGTCGCAGGATCGCTTACGCATTCAACTACGACGCCCCGACGGCAGGTCTGCCAAAGCAGACCACCACAACCATGGGGTTGCTCCAAGGTCCACTCTGCTATCAGAGAAGTACCAGGAGCAACGCGCATGGTACACCGCCCCCAGAAGAGGGCCACCTCCCACCGCCCACCGAAGTGGGAAACCTCCCTGTGCGTTTCTTAGCTTCGCGCCCGGTTGGATTGCCGGGCACTACTGAGCCCCCCACCACGACAAGGTGAACGCACGTTGGGGGGGGATACTTAAACCACACCTGACACACCTCCAAAAAACAAATAGCGAGACTAACAAACTGCAATTGATTTATATATATATATATATATATATATATATATATATATATATATATATATATATATATATATATATACACATATACATATATATATATATATATATATATATATATATATATATATATATATATATATATATATATATATATATATATATATATATATATATATATATGTATATATATATATATATATATATATATATATATTCTGATACTTCCTTAGAAGTACCTACGCCAGTATTTGACATTTTAAATGAAACTATCTTTTTGTTAGTTCTCTTTTGAATTTTGGTTTCGGGAGTTTCGTCTCTCAACGGAAAAGACCATGTTTGCTGTAAAACATTCAAACCATCCGGAATAAAAAGACAAAACAAAAATCTGAAAGACAACTATAATAAAACTTATTACAATTATTGTTATGTAACACTAACAGTACTTACTACTATACTATAACTTGATGATGAATATTTTCTTTTATTTAATATCACATCGAATTTTTTTTTGTCGATAACAAAAAAATACAATCTTTATGAAAAAATCTTATTAGAAAAAAGCTTGTGATAATATCAGGCACAGTACAGAACTGTCAAATTTTCATTTTTTTTATAGATTTATTTATCTATGGCTGGATCCAGAACCAAAACCAAGTTTCTATTTTGATCTGACCTAGGAATCGAACCCAAGAATACAAGAATCAGCAGCCATGTATGCTTTTCACTAAACCAAGATAAAGAGACAAGAGACACGGTAATGTGTAACATTATTGTGCAAGAGATAAAGAAATATGTACATCAACTAATACTTCAAAACTAGAATTCAACTTATGTGCTTTATGTAAACTTTGCATTTGATATTGCAATATCGTTTTGAAGAATGTGGTTTGAGCTAAAGTATGACAAAAATCACATACATATTATATTATAGGAAAAAATTTATTGCTTTGCAAGTACACGCGAGTTCTCATTTTATCAAACAGTACATCGATGTATATTATAGATAGATATTATTCGATTATATAGATGTTTTTAAATATGGATTTAAAGATTATTTAAATAAATAAAAGATATTATATTACCTTTGAAATTTTGCACCCTTTACTACAAATGGTAAAAATAAATCGCGTAACATAAAAAAATAAATAAAACAAATTCCATAATAACGTACCTCCACCTTTTTGAGTCAATCAAAAATTTCATAAAGCTAAGTAAAATAACACGACGATTTTTTCTACATTACTCAAAAAAATTATTTAGAGATTTATTTACATAATCTACGAGTATGTAAATTCTAACTGATTCGAATCTGGGCATTAAATATTATTTGGAAAATCTTATTGAAACAATCATTATTATTGATACATAGGACGAATCTAAAGCTTTTAGATTTTTTGTCTATCTGCCTGTTTGTCTGGGAACGCAAAGAAAACCACTGGACAAATTTTGATGAAAATTTGGTATGATGACAGCTGGTTATCCGGGCAACATATAGGATAGTTTTTACTGCAAGAAAATATCTCATCTCTGAGAAATCTATACTAAACCTTAAAACGTAACTAGGGAGGAACCCGAGCGGAACGAGGGTGAGTCGCTAGTCCTTTATATAATTTTATTAAAAAAATCTTAATAAAATAAAAATAAATATCTAAAATATTCATTAATAATAGTCAAGGCAATATTTTTTTCACTAACAATATTAAGTTTTCGTCTGAAGAAAAAAGTATTTTTTCTTTATTTAAGCTGATCTAATTTATTTCTATATTCACTGTATATTATCATTTATCAGACAGCCTGTTTCGTCCTTAGACGTTATGGAGGCCACTGTATGATTTGAACTGGATTATATTAAACACAATGCTAGTACCGACAGCGTAAAAACATGTTTTTCATATAATAATTTTAACATTTCTAATGCTATATTTTTTATTTTTGTTTCCGTTTTTTTATTTTTGTTTAAATTCTTTATTTTTTCAGAGTATGAATGTTTTGAAATGTTTCTGAAGTATTGTTAGGGCTATGAATAAAAATTACAAAACATCTACAAAAATAATATGTATGTATCTTAATTAAAGATATATTACATATATCGATCTATGATATTACAATATATTATCAAAACGAAAGATAAAACGAAATAAACTCTCGTATGTTTTCTCTTTAGTCTATCATCTGCTTTGAAGAGATCGATCAGTTAGCAATAAGGTTATCTATTGTGCCAAGTCTTTTTGTATTAATTTTTGTGTTTAATCAATATATGGACTTGATGAACATAAAAATAACATATAGGTAAAAACATAATAATATCTTAATATACATATATCTGCATCGTTAATACATACATTTATGTGAATTATCGAACCTGTAACTTTATAGTTATAAATGCTAATTCCAATTCTTTTATCTTTAATATTTTTATGTTGACCGTACAAACAGATTGAATTCTCAGAATCGAGATAAGCGAAATAGTAGCAACTAGGTCCAGATTAATGTTTGCAAAGCGAAATTATACAGACAGAAATGCAAACAGATCGTGACTCTAATGAGATTTAGTGAACAAAGTTTTGTCCAATAATATATTAAAAACTAGTTCGTATATCCTTAAGTAACATTAAATAGTCAACAACGTCTTGTCTGTTTGTTCGTGTGCTCAGCCCTCTTAAACTGCGCAATAGAATTTGATACTTATTTAAAGTATTTTCGAACAGTTTATAATATTTTATTCGTTTAAAGTATATATAGTGTATAATATTTAAAAATAAAAAATATGTTTTTTGTAATTAAATCCAGCTAGAATAATGGGAGGGTAACTCCCTAGCATATAACATTTACTTCCACATATTTAATTAAGCAATGATTAATCGAAGATTGCTTGATATATTGAGACTAACCAGAAATAATACATATATAAAATATCTCTTCTAATACAATACATATAATTAAATACAAACATATAATAAAATTGAAACTAAGTCAAATCTATACATTAAATATTTTTTGGAAAATCTTATTGAAACAAACATTATTATCGATACAGAGGCCAAATATAAAGTTTTTAGAATTTTTGTATGTCTTTTTGTCTGTCTGTTACCGCATCGCAGAAAAAACACTGGAGGGATTTTGATTAAATTTGTTATGATGATAGCTGGTTATCCGGGTCAACATATAGGATACTTTTTACCGCGGAAAAATATCTCATTTCTGAGAAAAAATACAAAAACTGCATTGTAAGAGTATACTATTACATAAAACCTAAGCATTTGGATTTTGGTCATCTATACGCGGGCGAAGCCGCGGGCAATGCTAGTAAAATAAAAATAACAAATATAAAGATGCTATACAATAGAAGATTATTACAAAAAAACCTGAATATTTTAGTAAAATGTCACAATGTAAAGAATTTGTAATCCAATGTGGATGATAATATTATATTATAATAATTAATACGTCAAAAGCATGTAATTTGTAGCATCATAGAAGGTAGCGTTGTTATTAGCGTACGCTCTAAAATATTTTCTACACCAGCACATTTATTAATATTTCATAAATTGTAAGTGTGGAAGGTTATTTTTTACCTGTGCTTACATTAGGTCAAAAAAAAAGGTGCTCATACAAAACGGTATAAAAGTATACGTAAATATAATATAAATACTGGAATTTTAATTGGTGCACAGATTTTATACAGCGTGATCATAACTTAATGTTATATGTCATGAAATACTCTGTAAATTAATTTAAAATATTATAAGCTATATCAAATTCTATATACACAGGCACACAGACACACAGGTACATAGGCACACACACAGTCACACCACAGACACACACACACACACACACACACACACACACACACACACACACACACACACACACACACACACACACACACACACACACACACACACACACACACACACACACACACACACACACACACACACACACACACACACACACACACACACACACACACACACACACAGACATTTCGCATTTATAATGCTACGAGTATATCGAATCCATACTTAATATTATAAATGTGAAAGTTTGTTTGTTTGTCTTTCTTTCACGTCGAAACGGCTTGGCGGATCGGCGTGATTTTTTGTGTGCGAATAGTGGAGGGCTGGAGAGTGACATACCTAAGCTACATTTTACCGCGGGAGATTATCTCTTTCCCACGGGAAAACACATTATAGTACAATCCGAAAAAAATATTTATGATCCGAATTACTTGAAACTTGGTATTAATACTCTTCAATACGATTAATTAAATACGTGTTTTAGCATTTTTCGAAATTAATCTCATAAGGGCGTAAAATAGCTGATGAAAGTTTGTATGAAACTTACCTTTTTAGAGTTTTTTGTTGTAGTTTTGGCGCAAGCGAAGCCGCGAGTTCTGCTACTTAAGATATTATTTGAAGAAATTGAAGTACAAGAACTCATTTAATCTATCAAACGTCAACGAAACCGATTTTTTCTAGTATCCAAGCAGTTTATTACAGATACAATTTATTTCGTCTTAGATCATGGAAAAATCGTAGCACACATCATTCATGTCAAAATATGAAATATAGCGAAACGTTAAGTAAAAGGTATGGATGAAAGCGAAAATTGTTATATGAAATATTTACTGTGTTATATTATCTCTATTCTGAATGTATACAACATACATATTTCAACTGGTAACCCATTTTTGAACGAATTTAAAAAAGAGGTAGTCAATTCGTCTGTATGTGTTTGTGACTCATCTCTCGAGATCTACGTCAATTGTGGATCGATTTTCATTTTTGTTTTTATTTCAATGAATAGCTCTTGGGATATGTATGTACATGTATTTAGCCCTTTTTAACGTCCCACTGCTGGGCACGGGCCTCCCTTCCGTACGAGGGGAATCAGGCCATAGTCCACCACGCTGGCCAAGTGCGGGTTGGCGGACTTCACATGTCTTTCGAAAACTTGCTAGGTTCTCTCAGACATGAAGGTTTCCTCACGATGTTTTCCTTCACCGAAAGACAAGTAAGTGGTAATCATGTTAGAAATGATTCGCACAGAAAATATCAGAGGTGCGAGACCCGGGATTTGAACCCGCTACACTCGGTTTCCCAAGCGAGCGCGTTACCACTAGGCTACCACTGTCTTCTTGAGATATAACCTGTTCATTAAAAAAATAATTAGACGTCTATAAAAATATTAAAAAAAACTACTCCTCACGAGACTAAGGTAATAATTATTACGTAAAGAGAATAATTTAGTACGTAAAAAGAAGATAATTCAATTCTCCTTATAGGAAAACGAGGGTTGTGTAGTCAAAAATACGCGGGAAATAACATTTTTTTAAACAACTTAAAATATTTTAGTAATTAGAGAGATAAATAAAAATAATATAATAAAATAAAATAAAACGTCCAGGCAGATCCAGGATAGAACGCTAGTTTCAAATAAACAACTTTTATTATACCATCCATTAATAAAAGCAGAAGTGCTCTAAAGCAGCAAATATCTGTAATATAAAATGTAAAGTAAAATGTTTGTTTCAACACTTACCCTGCAAAAGCTCGTGAACGGCGTAATCTGCAAACAAACAAATAAAAATTAAACTTTCACCGTATTTAAGTTTGTTGGCTGGAAATGTACTTTGGAATTTCTGAATTCTAAACAAAAACCAGATTATCTCAATTAATATGCCTTAGTCTTACTAAAAGCTTAGCTTTGAGAATTAAAATAATAATATTATTATTTACAGTACAAATATCCAATATATATATATATATATAATAATCGAAATTTGTCTAATATTCTAAAGTTACTCTTCACTTCTCATATTTTCTAGAAATAATTCCGTCTATAAAGATAGAATAATTATTTAAAAAGTTATTTCAAATCTTATTATAAATAGAAAGTAACAATTAATTGAATATAAAACATAACACTTGTACATCTCTTAAAATAAAAACATGTAGATAGTCGATGTAAAATACAATTCAATTCAGCCACGATCTTTTTGGGATAATCTAGCTTTTCATAAGTGAAATAATTAACGGAACCATTCCTTAAACTTCAAAGTTTATCCCTTTTATAAAAAAAAGAACACTATACAATGTCTTTAAATGATATAGAATCGAGATCCGCAAGGAAACTGGCTTTCAAATGAAAAAAACCGCATTGAAATCGGTCCATCCGTTTGAGAGCTACGATGAAACAGACAGACACACAACACATAGACAAACCGACAGACAGACATCGACGTCAAACTTATAACACCCCTCCTTTTGCGTTGGGGGTTAAAAAAATAGCTTAAATAAATAATAATGTAAATTTCTATCTATTTTAGTAACAATATAGGGCTATGAGATATTGATTGAAGCGGAACGCGGTGAAAAGAACGAAGCGTATAAATGCCTAAATAAATGATTTCAACGTAGTACGCCTTTTCAACTCTTCGTAAGCTTTACTAACTCACTCTACATAGTTCGTGAACTATTTTAAATACAAGGAATATGGTGATTTTTAATTGAAAGCTCTCGAACTATTGTTAAGAGCTTATTTTAAAGTATTTTGAAGTTGATGAATAAATATTTTCTGTCCGTATGTTATTTAGTCCGTATGTTATTTAGTCCGTATTATTATTATGAATGTGAACGTAAATCTGTCTGTCGCTTGAACCGCTGAACAGCTTTCGGTATAAATTAAAGTAAGGATATAAATTGCATCCTGGGGGATAGGCTACTTTTGATCCCCGACCAGCTCATCACGCAAGCGACGCCGTAGGTAAAAACTAGTAGTATATAAGAACGAGTACGAGAATGTAATCTCCGAGGCACGGGGTGAGCACTGCCACCTTCTCAACTTTGGACTGTTACTGAGACTATCTTAACAAAGAGACTCAACTCAATAACTAAACTTGATTCGAACTGGGATCGAACCCAGGATCTCCGGATGTGTATAATGATAGCCACTACACCACCGAGGCAGTAAATAGGTAATATTAAAATTAATTAATAATAAAATTAAAAGGTATTAAAAAGTAATAACATTTAAATATACTTGTCTACACGGTACAATAAACAAATAAGCATTTTATTGCACTCATATAGTTTTCTCGTAGCTACTCTGTTTCATATTAAGGACTTCCAAGAATCCCTTTCAATGTATTTTATGCAAAGAGTTGCTTTACCTAGAACGAGTTTTGAACCTAAAATATTATGTTATATTGGGGTTTAAACATTTTTCTGACGATTTTAAATAATTTATACATAATTTAATAATAGCAACACTAAATTATATTAGTAATTAATAAAGTTTAAAAAAAAATATAATATTTATAATAATAACAGCTAAAATGAAGTAAATAATATTGCTATATTTAATTATAATACTTTATAAATTTTTTTTAAATATTTAGAAAAAAAATTAACAAATATTGTGAGGTACTTTAGTGCTATTTATGAATTTTTGAAATCATTTTTGTAAAATAGTGGGTAGGTACTGTCTGTAACAAGTACATGTGTTTGAGACGTATAACCTTAGTCACTCCTGTGACCATGATTGCTGTAAAGCATTCGAAAGGTCGGGAACCAAAAACCAAAATAAATATATAATATTATTATTTAAAATGTCAAATATTCGCGTAAATCTAAGAAAGTATTATAAGAAAGTATCATTTTTCTGACGAGTAATCATATTTTTTTTTCTAAAAGCGATTTATGAATGGTGCGTATAGATAGAATACAATCAAAGTTATCAAACAATCAAAAATATTGGCACCCTAAGAGCACGGCACATCTAAGAGCTACTCCTGAGTGTTTCATGACAGAGAAATCCAGTAACTTTTTTAACGAACCCGGAGTATGAACTCTGGACCTCACTACTTGCAGACGTACCTCAAATCTCTTTTAAATAAAACTATCTTTTCGGATTTTTTCGCGGATTTACTTTGATTTTTAGTTGCCGTCGTTTCGAATTTTTTACAGCAATCATGATCACGAGAGAGACCTACATTTAAGAGTGTTTTTAAGTTATAAAGTAAATTAATTTTATCAAAAGTTGGATGAAAATATAACTAAATAAAATTTAAAAATATTTAGAAGATCGATAGTCACCTCTTGGATTCTCCTCCTAACTGTTAGTTTATGCCATTGATGATCATCGAAGCGGGTTTTTGAAGGCTTTATATGCATCTCCTGCTTTCCATTACCGAGACCCATGGTGAGGGACAGACCCCCATCCCTTACTGCTAAGTTCAGGTAATCAGCTTCGTGGCCTGTTAGTAAAAAAATTGTACATATTTGTAAAAATTAGGAACGTGATGTAAAATTATAGACTAATACATTTAATAATCTTTTTATTCATAAGAAATATGTAAATTATATAGAGTCAAAAATGTTGTAACTTTTAATGCAAAATAAGATAGATGAGTGACTTTTTAATTATTTTTATTATATAAAGTAGTAAAATTATACTTATTTTTAATCTTTTCTTATTTTTAATTTTTTGTTTCCTTCTTTCCCATTTTCCATTTACATTGAATTACAGTGCAAATGCCATAATACAGTACTTTGTCTAAAGCGTACTAACAAAATTTATTCTAAACGAGAATCGAACCCGCGATACAACGTTCTAGCAACGGCTAAATAATGAATTGTCCATATCTACAATGACCAGTGTAAAAGAGGAGTCCATTCGGTTGTCGCGTCTTGAAGTATAGGGAGATGGCGTCCTGCGTGCTGACGATAGGTTCTCCACCAGTTTGGGTCAAGTCGTACGAGAGGAACTCGGCGCCTCGGAAAGTTGCTTCTGATGGTGCCTTATCTGAAACAATAATTTATAGCCATAATAAACTATGAAAATTATACACTTCAAAATCATCTAAAAATTGTTTGTTTGCCTTAATGGTATTATTTTCTTTACGTATGATTAAGATAATGCCATTTTATAAAAACAAATAGAAAATTACAAAATTAGCGAATATTTCGCGTTAAATACCTAAATCTTCTTTTTTCAAGTTGGATCAGTCTTTAAAGAAATTTAAACTAAACAACTAGATTTTAACTTACGCCTACTATATATTACTATGTTTTGTATATTATCACATTATATATACATATATTTATATAATATAACATGGGTGTTCGTATTAATCTGTAACCGTCATATACCGCTTTTTAATGTATAGAATCTTTAAAAGAAAGATTAAATAATAAAGATAGATTCATAGAACCACACCATTAAAAAGCAGTTAATTTTCAATTAGCAAATAAATAAAATTTATTTCACTAAGACAATATATATTGTCATTATTCAATAGTAAAAGGTAATAAAAGGATTCTTTCCCGTTTGAACTAATAGAAGAAAGTACTTCGCGCTGACTTTATGCAGTTTTAATCGGCTTTAAGCTTCCTGACACCTGAAAGAAGTAGAACTGATTAATGCTTCCAAGTTTCTAATGTCCAATTCCAATGTTTGCCAAAGACTTTATTATAATGAAAGAATCTATTAATTTTAAAATGTACCTTTGAAAAAAATATAATTTAATTTTTAAATTTTGTTATTAAAATACAATAAATATTATAGCCAAAATAAAATAAATAAATATGTTGGGACATCAACACACAGCACCATCTAATTCCATGGTAAGCTACGAGGCTTGTGGTATGGATACATATTATAAACATGAACACCCATGACTGGTGTACAAACATTCATGTTCATTACACAAATGAATGCCCCCAGCGAGACTTGAACCCGCGACCACTGGCACAGCAAATAGGATCTCTACTAAGCCAAACGTGTCGTGAAATGAATTATTATGGCTAATATTTATTCTATCTATATTATTTTTTATATCTATATTATTTTTTTGTTATTTAACAAAAAAACATTTCCGCTTATCAACTCTCCGCCGTTACGACAAATCATTCCTCTTTTCTCCTTTTTCATTACATTTTTCTTATTACTTAATTAATTAAATTTACTAATACCAACCTAACTTACTATAACTCCTGGTCCAAGCGGTTTATACCGGGCGTTATCTATGAGTCAGTGTCATAGTTTTACTAGCGACTCACCCTCGCACTGCTCGGGTTCGTCCCTTAGTATGTTTTAAAGGTTAATATAGATTTTTCAGAGATGAGAAATTTTGCCGCAGTAAAAAGTATCCTATATGCTGACCTGGATAACCAGCTATCATCAGGCCAAATTTCTTCAAAATCTGTCCTATGGTTTTCTGGTGATGCGGTCACAGATAGACAGATAAACAGATAAAAATTCTAAAAACTATAGATTCGGTTTCGGTAATATTGACTATTTCAATAAGTTTTTCCAAAAAAATATTCATTGTACAGATTCGACTCAGAATTCTATTTTATCTATATATAGATAGCTATGTCTTATTTAAATCTTTATAATAATCGTGTTATGAACTTAAGAGAAAGATACCAACAGACATATACTGCACAATACAATTAATAAAAAGTCTATATATTAAATATTTATAGTTAGCATAAGACACAAAATTGTGTAAAAAAACATCATTTTTCTGTCCACTTCAATAGAACTCTTTATGTTCACTTTGCACTATCTAAAGGTGTGTGGGATATTGATTTAATATTTCACTTGTGTAACTTCGTTTGTAATTTTAAACGAGGCTCGTATGAAAGTCCTTGCATTAAACAACTTAGTGATTGCAGTTTGTGCACTCGAAGTTTCGCCACAACGCGAGTCGCGACGGAACAACTCCACTAATTGGATATAGCTCTATTGTTTCTCTACTCATTTGTTTCATCAATTTTATCACTTTACTTAATATTGATAATTATTTTAAGAGCTCCGTATTACTAATAACCTGTACGATATTTTAATGGATTGGTTTTATTATATAAGTTTTATCAAAAAGGGGCAATCTTTTTTCGAGTATTTACCATTGGTTTGGCATAACATAGTTTGAAGCTAGAGCTTGACTCCGAGTAGATTATGTCCTGGACATGCAATATTTTAACCACTTAATAAGTCCCTGAGATAATAATTCAACCTTCATATCAATAAAACAACAAAGGCGGCTCAGAAAAGAGTGAGACGGCGAGCAATGATTTGTAACAAATAATCTGTTTACATATTTTATATTAATATATGTAGTTATAAATTATTTTAATTCAATTACGATATGCCTGATCGAGTACTACGAATATAACGTAACTTTGAAGTTTATGATCAGCTCTTAAGTTATACGTACGACTGAATATTAGAAAAGTTTTCTGTGAAATTTGCCTTAAATAAAAGTAACTAGCGGCTCACCCTCGTTTCGCTCGTATTCGTTTTTAGTAAAACAAAAACAAATGTATCCTACGGGAACCATACATTTTCCGGTACCTATGTGTTATTCTAATGTATCAGCTATATTACTATAAAGTTTCATTAAAATTCATTCAGTAGTCATAAATATCCTACTATACATTCAGACATCCATTCTCAAAAATTTTCGTATTTATAATATTAATAGGATAATTCACCTTCTTAGCCTACCACAGTTGGACACGAGCGCCCCTCAAGGTCATAGCGTACAGGCCATTTCAGAACGCTGACAAAATGTGATTTAGCGGACTACACATAAGTCATTCAAAAACTAAATAGATTTGCCTAAATATGCAGGTTTCCTCTTTTTTCCTTTGTCTTAAAACAAATTGTGCCTAGTGATTTTAAAATTTTGGAAATTGTGACCATTCTCATAATTATAAGACTCGGAGTTTTAACTGCCGTTCAAGTGACTACATTTCAACTAGGCTATCAATACAAGTAGTGAAAAACTAAACAATAAATAAACCTAAAACTAATAAAGATGCTACAGAATTTTTTCAGAGCCAAATTAACGATAAGCGGTCACAGATAGACAACAGGCAAAAACTCAAAACTATATTCGGCCTCTGTATTGATAATAATGTGCACTTAAATAAGATTTTTCAAAAAATATTTAATGTACAGATTTGATTTAAGATTTTATTAAATGTATAGATTATTGGGTCGCTTATTATTCGCGCATCGAGTATGACATCACTTGGAAGTTAGTCGTGCGTGGGTTTTACAATTTATTTAACTTATAGGAATCAATTCATTATTTCAGAAGTTAGTTGTAAAGTCCTAAAAAGAGTACAAAATAAGGGATTTTGACTGTCTCGGTTCTGAAAAAAGGGAAATATTTTAAATACCGCTTGTCAAAAATGCCAGTGAAATCCATAATATGTTCTATATACATTTCACTGTGCATAATAAATGATCGATTTATTGTTCAACTAGTGACTCACCCTCGTTTCGCTCGGATTCGTCCCTACCTTACTTCCCAATACTAACTTTCATCCCCATTTTCACCCCTTTTAGGTATAATTTCCAGGATAAAAAGTATCTTATGTACTTTCCAGGGTCTCAAACAATCTTCTTACCAAATTTCATCTAAATCAATTAAGTAAATCCAGAGATTACCCCCTACAACGTTACAAACTCACAAACTTTACCTCTTTATAATATTAGTATAGATATATTTAATACAAAATTATTTTTATATCTATCTGTACTGAATAAATAAGGGTCTATAAGTTTTTCTAAAAGGTATTAACAAAAGATCCCTCCTAAAACAGACTCTACCTACGCTCCACTTTTTCTTTAATCCTTTCTCAATGTTGATAGAGGCTTAGTTCAGTCGATTTGTTCCAAACAATCTGTCATTGTCCCACGCTTCAGGGAAACGATTCGATTTTGAACGGGGTGAATTATTAAAACACGTAATGGAGCAAGCTATAGCTATTAGTTTCGTAAGAATTTTAATTAACTATTTATATTTACTTAAAATAGTGACATAATCTATACTAATATTATAAAGAGGCAGAGTTTGTTTGTTTGAATGCACTAATCTAAGGAATCCGATTTGATTTTTTTTTAATTAGGTAGCCCGTTAATTGAGGAAGGCTATAGCCTATAGGCTATATATCATATAGTCTATCAAGTCCATACTAACCGTAAAAACGTACCTATTCATTGTATATACGTAAATATATTATTTGTGGTATATAAATAAAAATCTAATAAAATAAATAGATTTAATATTGTCATCATCGATAAAAAATGTATGGCGTGAGAATGCTTAGATAAGATGTCTATCTACAATCGTTAAAGTAAAAAGTGAACAAAAAATATATGGGAATGACGTGCTATGATTTAATCGTTGTCTGACATAATGATTAAATCTTTCATTTCAATACAACATTTAAAATTTCTATTCTACAACATCTTGCTTGAGCCCCTAATATTTCAGCGACAGCGTAATGAAGTAACAAACACTCCAAAACCGCATTTATAATATCTATTTTATAGGCAAAGACAAAATAGTTCAGTACCTTTCTCTCCTCTATTTGTCGACCGATTTTGTTCACTTGCTTGATAGCTAATTACGAGCGTTAGTGTTATCAATAAAAAAAGGTTTTATCAATCTATACATATAATAAAATTGTAACTAAGTCGAATCTCTACATTAAATATTTTTTTAGGAAACCTAATTGAAATAGACATTATTATCGATACAAAGTCCGAATCCATAGTTTTTAGAATTTTTGTCTGTCTGTCTGTTACCGCATCACGAGAAAACCACTGGACAGATTTTGATGAAATTTGGTATGATGATAGCTGGTTATCCGGGTCAATATATAGAATACTTTTTACCGCGAGAAAATATCTCATTTCTGAGAAAAAAAATACAAAAACACAAAAACTGCATTGTAAGAGTATAGTAATATGTAAAACCTAAGAATTTGGTTTTTGGTCATCTGAACGCGGGCAGAGCCGCGGGCAATGGTAGTTCATATATATATATATATATATATATATATATATATATATATATATATATATATATATATATATATATATATATATATATATATATATATGTTTTCCTCAAACTTTCGAAAGATTATCGTCGGAATGGACCAACACTGTTAAATTTAATTTTTTTTTAAAGTGATATATTTATAATATGTAGGTATGTATTTAAAGTTATATACTATCTGGTACCCATAACACAAGCCTCGTAGCTTACTATGTAACTAGATGGTGCTGTGTGTTAATGTCCCAACATATTTATTTATTATCAAAAGTAAAATGAACTAGATAAAAGACGTTAGTTTTAGACGACGTAGATCGCGCGTTGGCTCCGTCTTCTCCGACACTCGACATTGTTACATATTTATATACTGAGATTTTAGACTTCCAACGACCTACTTGGAATCGGGGTCTAAATAAAAATATGCCAACAGTTCACTTTACAAAACTCTAACATTAAAGCTTGGAGAATAATTGAGTGATTTACATACGCTGCGGCCCCCACAAATTGCGTTTCTTTACTCCAGCCAATACCTTTGTTAGGGGGTCGAATAAATCATGTATACACCAGCTTCATCTGCGGTTTTACTTTCTTTGAATATAAGGGATTTATATAATGAATATTAGTAACATTTTGTATAAAGTTACATACATATATATAATATAATAATCACGTTTTAAATTTCTATTTTAATAACATAGGCAAAATCGTCCATGCATTGATAGCCCAGTTTTATACAAAAAAAACATCCATGTACTGGAAATAAAATTCAAAACAAATAAGCTTTAAGCTTAAGCTTTTCAATACAGCTTTGCTTAAGCTAAAAATTAGCTATATGTAACATGGCGATTTACCCTTGCTTCGCTCGAGTGCGTCCTTAGACACCTAATATATAGCCTGTCTTTCTCCAGATCATAGTACTACATTACATCCAAATCTGTCCTAATCGTACAATTGTTTTAGAAATAAATTATTTATTTCTGAAGACACTTGGTAAATAAGTAGTAATCTAGTTTAATTATAAAAAAAACTTGGCAATCTATATGTATACAGGTACACACAATGCACATTTATGTACACATAGACAAATTTTAATCTAAAGCACAAAATTTTCTTACTTGATAGCTAGAAGCTTCATTATACTAATTAATAAAAGACTGGTTGACACTAAAGAAAACGTTGTTAAGGAACGCCACAATGATTGATGAGTGTGGTGCCACATTAACACAATTTCGTACACGATGTGAAATTATGTCAAATCGATTTATTTCGGCCTTGCGGTAACATCGATTATTTTTGACTAACTATGGTTATTTATTATTAAGGAAAAATAGTATAATACTTTCTTAAGTCAAAGGTAGTCCAGTCGTAACGCGCTCGCTTGGGAAACCGAGTGAAGCGGGTTCAAATCCCGGGTCTCACACTGATATTTTCATTTGCGAATCGTTTCTAATACGATTATCACTTGCCTACGGTTAAGGAAAACATCGTGAGGAAACCTGCATGTCTGGCAAAACTAACAATACTATAATAAAAAACTAGATATTATAGTTTTAAATAACTAAATAATACGCTATATTGTTTCTAAATAAGATCAAGAATCTTTACGATCAGATTTTAAGAAGTAAATGGTTGAAAGCTTGGGATTTTGCTGTACTAATAACGTATGCCGATTATTATTTTAAAACTCATCGCACTAATTTCACAAATGCAAACGATTGAGAGTGAATATGTTTGTTATTTCTCATTCGTGCTCATCACACAAATGAATGCCCCCAGCGGGTCTCGAACCCGCGACCGCTGGCAAAGCTAATAGGGTCACTACAAACTGAGCTAAACGTGTCGTCAAGTAAGATTTGAGTGAAAGGATGGAATAGAGGTGTATAAGCTCTTTCCATTTTGGTCAACTGTAACTCATGATAATTGAAATTTAAAAAGTTTTACTAATCATCAAATGCTTTAAAATTCACTTCCCTAATCCATTATCAAATCAGCTCGACGTTATCAAATTATAGTATTGTCATCCGGTTTTTGCATACTATCAAAGTTTCAAATGTATGCGACACCTAGTGTTTTCTCACGGTTTCGTCCGCGTTCTTAATTTTTATAGAATTACTCTGTTCTACACTGGAAAATCACTAGTCTCTATTAATACGTATAATCTATATCTATACTAATATTATAAAGAGGAAAGATTTATTTTTTTGTTTGTTTGTTGTTATTCAGAAACTACTGAACCGATTTAGATAAAATTTGGGAAGAAAATAATTTAAGACACTGAGAAGGACATAGGATAGTTTATATCCCGGAAATCATTCTATAAGGGGTTCAAAATGGGGATGAATGTTTGTATGGGGTAGATAAAGATATATAATGTAGCACAATATAGAGATGAGTTTGAGAGCATTTTGCGAATATGTAAACCTATGGGCGCATTATTTACATATTTTTTGAAAGTATATTATTAAAACATATTTAAAAAGCATATCCATACATAAAGGTCGATTATTATTGTCTTGTTGCTATAAATACCAAATTCAAAATAATTCACAATGGCAGCATTGGTTAAAAAAATAAAAATCATATTACACACTTCCCCATTTTTGAAGTTAGTAAAGTTCATAAATCTGAAGTATTCAACCAATCATGATTAAAAAAAATATATTTTACACCACATTTCATTCCGTAAATTATTCGTAAATAGAATCAACTACAAGCAGGTAACGGACTAATGTATTATATTAATTATTAACAATGTAGAAAAACAAACTCAAATCCCTTTTAAAATTAAACAAACATGAGTTTATCAAAATATTTGTACTGGAAAACTGATACGGGAGAAAACTCAGTCGAGTGTAGAGCGAAATCAACAAAGGAGCTAGAGATGGTAATTGTGCAAAAATCATTCATTTTAGATAGCTTTGTATTATATCATAATTAGTTATTTACGTTTTATTACACGCTTAAATACTGGTAATTAGAATAAATTGTTCGTTTTTTTGTACTCTAAATATTTATATAGAACACTAGCGACTCACCCTCGCTACGCTCGAGTTCTTCCTTAAAGTTACTCTTTAACGTTTAGTATAGATTTCTCAAAGATGATATTATCCTATATGTTGACCCGGATAACCGACTCAAATTGCATCAAATCTGTCCAGTGGTTATCTTGTGATGCGTTCCCAGACAGACAGACAAAAATATCTAAAAACTATAGATTCGGCCTCTGTATCAACAATAATGACTATTTCAATAAGATTTTCCAAAAAAAATAAATATTTTTTATATATGTAGGTACATATTCGAGTTAGTTTTAATGTTGAATTTTATTATACGAATTTTATTATAGATATAACTTATCTCAAATAATATTAAATTAATATTAGTCAGTGGTCAAAATCCTAACATAATCATTATTGAAAATTTAAAGAAAATATATACATATGAATAGAATTTACCTATCTCTATATAAAAAATAACTGGTAAAATTTATTTAAACTGATAACTAATAAACAAAAAAAAAGAGGAGAAAATTTACTGAACTGTTTTGTTCTTGCCTATTTATATATATATATATATATATATATATATTGACATATTAATTATGCCTAACGAAAAGGTTCCGTTCAGTTTTTTCACGTGTACGGTACGCGATTACTTTGACGAATGAATTGATTTTAAGAATTTTCTTTAGTTATTAGATCATACCTACCAAGAACAACGGTGGCAGTAGGATGGTGGTTGGTCGGGTGGAAGTCGACGGCCCATTTAACCAAAAAATTTTTTTTGTTTTGTTCATCTTTAGACTAAATGAATAGATTTTGACAAAAAAAATATTTTAAACATATCAAATGTCCCTTTTATCAATATTTCTAGATTATTTTATTATCACTGATGAAATGACGCGAACGTAGCATATTATATAACAAAGTTTCAACCTAACATTTATGAGCTAGGGCTTGCCTAGTACTATGTCATAACTTAAATTACCGTTATTATCATAAATCAAACTAATTTAAGTTAAAAATGTTATTTCTAATTATACCATTGTGTCTATTATCCATTACTATTCTAATTACTTAGTTGATAATATCTAAGAAATTCTAGATTGCAATGTATCATTTACACGAAATTTATATTTTAAAAGCTTATTAAAGTGGCTGGAGTCAGACGGAAGTAGTTAAAACCAGTTCAAACCGGAATCTTTGCATTAAACTGAATATGAATGCTTCTGAGAGTAATAAAATAAGAATACTATTAGGGAAACTAGTACGCTCTTTATAATTTGTTATAGTAGTACTTAAGCAGATATTAAAGTGAAAATGAGTGAGTCGGTCAGTTTGTTGTAATGGGACCCTATTTTTTGAGAGGTTCTAAATCTTACAAAAATATCTACAAAACAAATTTTTCATTCAAGTAGTTATTCATATATATATAACTAGCGATCAGACACCCTCAATTAGCCACACTAAAATAAATAATAAATTAGCTAATTTGTGATTTTTTCCATATGTTATACTTTCTTAGATTTACCGCGAATATTTGACATTTAAAAAAAACTATCTTTTGGGATTTTCTTCTTTTTTATTTCTTCCTTACAATTCATCTTACTATGATCAAATATAAGGCATAAAATGTACCTCATTGCAAAAATTTAAGTAAATTCGTCACTTCATTGATTCTTAAAATGCTAGTTATAACTACATACTATAGTATATGTTTAGACATCACATCGCCTGTTTATAAAGAAAAAAATAAATTATCTATTAAATTAACACAGTGCTTTAAATCTAAAACGATTCATCCAACGATTGGAGAATTCAAAGTAGGATTGACATTATGCAAACAGATGGCGACGGAATCGGGTAATCGAAAAATACGACAAAAAAGAGATACAAGCTAACTGCAATCCGTAGAATGTGACGGTTCTAAAATTGAATTTTCAATTAAGGGATGGTCTGGACGACCCTCGATCAAAATGCCTGGGGACACATTTTCATAATGTTTTATTTATTTCGAGTAAAAATTTGTAATTGCATTAGAGATGGACCTTTTTGCGAAGGTTGGTGTAATACATATTATGTATACTTTATATCCGTGTATATACAATATACGTGCATGCCTATATTGATGTAAGTTTCTTATAAAATACATACTTAATAATAATTAAAATGTCCGTATGTAATTTCAAAATAGCACATATTACATTCATATCGAGCCTGAGGAAGTTTCTCACGAGACTACAAGACTGTTTTTAGAATTCCGTACCCAAAGGGTAAAACGGGACCCTATTACTAAGACTCCGCTGTCCGTCGTCTGTCTGTCTGTCCGTCTGCCACCAGGCTGTATCTCATGAATATTGTGATAGACAGTTGAAATTTTCATGGATGATGTATTTCTGTTTCCGAAATAACAACAAACACTAAATAACAGAATAAAATAAATATTTAAGGGAGCTCCCATACAACAAACGTGATTTTTTTTTGGCTCATTTTTGCTCGATATTGATAACGGCAACAGGTAGACGCTTGAAATATTCACAGAATATTTAGTTATATATTACTTACACACTTACACTTACACTTTAAAAATAAATAATTAAATGAAAATAAAACAAATATTTAAGGGGGACAAAAACCGGCAAAAAATCATGTTTGTATGGGAATACAACAGACGTGATTTTTGCCGTTTTTATAGATAATGGTACGGAGCTTTTCGTGCGCGAGTCCAACTCGCACTTGGCTGGAGTTTTTTTTTTTCAAATAAAATAAAAACTCAAAGTAGAGATTTATGCTGAATAGATGTTACTAGTACAACGTGGTTCTATTGCTATACCATTCTTCGGTTAATAAAAACATCCATCTACGCAATATTCGTACCCTCGATTGTTAAAAATCAACATTATATTTTGCTTTAGAAATAAAACTCTAATGAATATTTTAGTTCATATACTTTATTTAAATTTCATTTTTAGTATATTTAGAAACATAAATAAGAAGAAAATTATAAATTTTAAAAGAATCCAATCGTCGCCAAAAATTAGAGCAAATATTTTCGCATATCAATGTGAACACGTTTACAACTAACTATTAGGTTATTCAAATGCCGCGTGCGTCCTAAATTGCAGATCAAAATCTGCCACCACATTTCATCCAACCCTATATATTTCACAGTCAATATTACATTTACACCAGCTTTCAACCGTACAAGTCTTATAAGAAGGATGATTTTTCAGCAGCCTTGAGGAATATTTGAAGACCCAAAATCGAACGATGAAGAAAATTTAAAGCGACAGCACATTCTCAAAAGGTTGCTATTCATTTGGAGATGCCTTAAATGTACCACCAGTCTCTAGTCGCTCGGCCATTTCCGTACAGTAATGGCGTCACGGAAATGCTACGTTGACGTTATCCGGAAACTTATACCCATGTGACTCGCATGACACGCTTCCGAAATTGGCGACAGTTTTTAAATTGGAATTCAGTATCTTATAATATACTAAAGGATTTATTAAGCAATAATTAAAAATGGTATAAGAAGCCAAAAATAAACGCCCCTTACTTGATTTGAATTTTAAATACAATATGGTGTATATAATATGGATATGATGGTATAATACTACTAGTAAAAACCGACTCGATGGCTTAATGACTAAGATGTACGGTTACACATCCGGAGGTCCGGGCTTCGAGTCCCGAATCGGGTCTAAGTAACATCCCGGTATTGAAAAGTTAACGGCGTTTTATCTGCGTCCGAAGAGGACGTATAGCCTTAGGTCCTGCGCTTGATCTTTCACCGGTCGTGTCAAAGTATTGTCCCATCGAAGTTTGAGAGTGAAATATAGACAGATAAATTAGACAATACACTGGGATCTATGCGTACACGCGCTTCGCTATATCTTCTATGCGGAACAATAGTCTCAGAAAATTCGGCCCATTATATCGACATAAATTTCTGACATTCTTTATCGACTTTGTGCTAGTTCAGTCAATCAAAGCTTTTATAACTTTTGATAATGTATTTGAAAACTACGGTGTTAATATAATATTCGAAAAGAGTTTTGATTGTTGCTAGATTGAAAGGTATTTTTTTTAAAATGATAGATAATATTACATCACGACTACAAACTAAACAAACATTAATAAGCGAATGAAACTGATAATATTCATTATTATTTGCTTTTCCATCCATCAATGCTAAGCTAATTCTCTAACATACTGAGCCTTTTGCTCTGAGATTAATACCGTTGATTAGAATAAGTGCTCCATTTCATTGAACGTGATTGAAAAACCTTTTCGAATGGAACGAGAATGCATTTTATTACTAAAAAACAATATTGGAGCGTTTCCAAATTTCGGGAGCGCTGAAATGCATCGCAGGCCACCTGTTTTGTGGCATAAATTGTTGCTACAATAGAATACCTTTTCATCTTAAGAGATCTGACAGCGGTAAAAGCAAATCAGATAATGTTAGCAGTATAACATTTTCCTTTTATAAAATTTTGAACGTTGGCAACGGATTTTGTTTGCTCTTCGAATGATAAAGCTGTGTTTTCTCTTTGCAACATTTTGTCAAATATTTTGGAGGCCAATATGCTAAATATTTTTAAATATGTTTATCTCGAAACATGTCTTGATATTTAGTGTAGTGACGTGAAATAAGTGAATCAATAAAAAACGGTTAAAATATCAATTGTAGACACATTAATGTCTGACATTTGTACGTTTTAACACGCTATATGTAAACTAAATCAAACTATCATAAAAAATTTACCGATTTTATGTCTGACCTTAAAAGGGACTTGAACTAATGACATGCCAAAACACTAACGACTTCACGTAATTCAACCCTCATAAACCTTTAGAGTACATTTAAAACTAGCCCAGTAGAAATATATTTTCCGAGATAAAAAAGGCATTAACCGGGATCATTCTTTATCGGGATAATGCCTCATTACCGGGAAAGGTCAAGCGAGGTGAGATCTAGATTTTAGATAGCTCTTAAATTGACCTAGAAATCGCATTTTTTTATTAAACTCACGACCTTATTTTGATGAATGAATACGACATACAATAGGAGCACTCAAATCTCCATCCATACTATTGTAAGACTGTTTCACTATATTAACATAAATATAACGTGATATTGTAAGTTTTAAATAAATAACATCATGCAATCAACTGAACCTATGTACTATGAAGCTTTGTATTTAGCATAACACTTAAAACGCATGGACCTAAGGACCTTAATGCCTAGATTGTGACATTTTTAAAGTTAGAAATATGGCGATTCATGTTAAAGCTTATCGTCATATTACCTATTCGAAATCTTATTGGACTTACTGCTAAGTACAAATTAATTATATATACACGGTCATATACTACGGGTTATTATATATATATATATATATATATATATATATATATATATATATATATATATATATATATCATTGTTTTTTTTATTATTTATTTATTTTTGTATCTTTGCAAGAAGGGTATGTATGAGCTATCGTAAAACAAAGTTAATAAAACAGAATTTGCGTGGTATTGTGATGCGTAAACATACGCGGTTGAGCGTAATCTCGACATTTTACATATTTAATGATGTTATTTATAGACTCGTCGCATGCCCTTTGATCATCCTCATATGAAATTCTTGTAAAAATTTTCAATTTCGTTGTACAGACGAAATGAATGAAATTGATAGTCTCCAAACCAAACACTGTACCGCTATCATTATACATATATAATAGTAAGTCGACAACAAACAAGCGTCTGCCCGTACGTATGTTAGTGCTAATCTCGAGAACTACTTAACAAATCGAGATGCGATTTTTGCTGCTATGATCTGTATTTCTCTAGAAAGATTTTAGCGTGTTAAAGATTGTTCTAGCACCTATAGAGAGGCAGTTATTGACAATATTAACAGATATACATATATGTAGTTGCTCATATACTTCAAAAAATATTACTTGACTAAGTAGCTTTTAGATAACTATTTGAACGACTCGATTTAAGTCCTTATAAAAATAAATTAACTCATCGTCAGTTAATAGAAATATTAAGATTTTTGGTTATATATGTAGATTAGAAGATAATGAAAAGGGCAAATGAATCACATCATATTCGCAAAGTTATCTATGGACAAAGGGTGCATGTACAATATACATATAAATTATAACACATATATAGAGAAAGAAGTTGCAATTCATTTTAAGTGCAATTTTGTTATGAGTAGACAACAGATTTAATTTAGGTTTCTAGAAAAACAGAAACAAATCTATTCCACTGGAACAACCGTATATTTTTACTATAATCTATCTCTGTGCCAAATTTCAACCAGATCCGTTCAGCCGTTCTGGCGTTATTGAGTAACAAACATCTAAACTTTCACATTTATAATATTAGTAAGATTATTATGCACAAAGCTATTGTAGATTTTTTTTATACTTATACGGGAGAGATACTTAGATATACTTATTACAGACAGTGCCTACCAAGTATAAGTGTGGATGACCATGATTGCTGTAAAGCAGTCAAAACGTCGGGAACCAAAAATTAAAACAAATCCTCGACAAAATCCAAAAAGATAGTTTTATATAACACATAACTTTATTGTTACATTCTTAAAAAAATAACAAATAAACCGACCTTCGCGATCACATTTGGATTAATTAACAAAAGCTTCTTTTAATTAGTAGAAACTCGTATATGACACAAAACTTTTTTGTCTAATTTCGATGATAAGGCATTGATCAGAATCAGGCATTTTCGAGTTCCATCAGCCATGAAGTAAAATCGGAACTCACATAATTTCATCATGTTTGTTTTTCAATCTGTTTTATTATTTTTATTTGTATTTACAACCATATTACACATATATTATTACTTGGAGGCTATTGGTACCGTATTAATGAATTTTGACAAATTTGTTTTTTTTTTAAATAAATGAAATTGGTTCTACGCTTATTATTTCAGTTAGCTTACAGACCCCAAAATAAGCTATGTTTTTTCTAAACAATTTTACTAATATTATAAATATGAAAGTTAATAGTGTTTAAATGATGTTTGGATGTTTGTTAATCAATCACGCCAGAACGGCTGAACGCATCTAGATGGAATTTGGCGCAGAGATAGATTATAGTCTGTAATGGTGCATAGGTTACTTTTTATTCCAGAAAAATGAATGGTTCCCATGGGATAGATTTAAATTTGTTTTTCTAGAGGCGAACGCGAGTGAAGTGAGGGTGAACCGCTATTATAAAATATGTACAAAGAATCTAATTGCATAAGCATAAGCGATTTACCTTTGTTAGCAAAATCTAATAATGTATGTAGTCATTTAAGGAAACCTATGAAAAGATAAAATATATATTTGTTTTTGATTAAAATGAAATATTTCTAGATTTTTTTATAAACAGCTTTAAAATTAATAATAGTAGAGTCTGTGCGGAAAGAGAACCGCCATAAGATTTGAGGGCAGCTTTATTTAATTACCGTTTTTTTTATGTTGACAGCACTATAGTGCGACTGTAACATCTTGATACTTTGAAACTATGTTAGAATATAGTGTTTTCAGATTCCGTCTTAGTAATTGTTTTAAGGAATGATTTTAATGATAACTGTTAGAGATATTTCTGAATGGATGTCATGTGCATTTTAAATCAATTTTCTAAGTTCTGTTACGTTCAATGAGTTCGGGATTCGGAAATAAAGGACGTATTCTGCACTACAGTAGTTTTAATGCTTTCGCTTAAAAATTTACATGTTTTCTCCGGCGTACACCACATGCCGTTATTAATGAAACTTTCTTTTTTTATTTTAAATACTGTATCACTACTCACTCCTGAAAAAGTAGAAAAAATATTTTAAGTTAAGACTAACTTTACTAACTCGCTTAAACAAGCGCATTATAAATTAAAAGTATCAACACTCTTTATACCTGCTATCAAAAATATTGATTGGAACAAAATAAACAAATATTATCATATTTCTAAATGAATTCCTTTTAATTTATACATACATATTTTGAGATGTCAGAGACAGCAGGTTACTTAGGAAATCTATAAACATTCAAATAAAACTGTTACATACCGGACATATCTGCCACACGTTCCGTGACTTTATTTAGGTGAATAATGGTGTTTTGCTTCTTATTCTCTTTAACAGAATTGTATAATATTAAATATTATTTCCCTTGTAGAACTGTGTAAAGTTTTATACCTTTTCGACTGATTTAAAATAAAAATCACAATAAAACATCACAATAAACACGAAATAAAGTTTGACATTTGACAGATGGTTAGATTGGATAGCCATATAAAAATCATAATGTTAGTTTCATTTTATGCCACGACGGTTCTCTTTCCGCACAGACTCTAATATTAAATATATATATTTTTCGAACATTTTTAAGGACTTTTAAGTGACAACCTAAGAAACAACTGCATATATGTTTTTAATATACTGGATCCAGATCCCGCTGCAAGATTGCTACTTTCATAGCGTATTTATTCAAAATATTTTTTTTATATAAAATAATAAAAGGGACAATAAGTTTTGACAGGGGTGCCTATTCAAATGTGCCCGCTAGTATATTTAATTAACTAAATAATAGTTGACTTTTTTGGAACAAAAACGATGCATTTGTTATTACAATGAATTATACGCCACTTCACAGAACTATACGTAGAGATCTTGAAAAATGATAGCTGCCGTTGCGCACTTGGCCGCAACCTCTTCGCAGCCAAGTGTAAGCGGGTCATATGTTGGGACGTTTATACGTTCATCGTGTATGTTCATCATTTATACTCGTATATCAAATATCTCTTGAATATCTATGATAAAATATCTCTTACCTATGTAAAAGCGGCCGCAATGGAAAGAAAAGAAGGAAAAAATATAATATTATTTATCATTTGTGAGACAATAACAACGGTTACCATGGCATATGCATTGTAATAACAAATGCATCGTTTTTGTTTCAAAAAGTCGGCTATTATTTAGTTAATTAAACATAGTAACGGGCACATTTGAATAGGCACCCCGGTCAAAACTTATTGTCCCTTTTATTATTGTATAATATAAAAAATTGATTTCGATTAAATACGATATGAACGTAGCAATCTTGCAGCGGAATCTTAGTCCATACTTTATTAGGCTACATATTTTCATGAAACTGGAATCAGTATAATATAGTGGAAAAAAATTAAAGTCATAGTCAGCCAGTGCACTGTTTTGTTTTAAACGTTTTATATTTTTAAGTAATAGGAAGTCGCTAATATTATATATTTTATTCATCAACTCAGCTAAAGTTAAAATATTGTTATACATTGTTGGTATTGCATCTTTTAACTAAAGTGCTTTATGAATAAAATACCTAGTACGCTAACGCAGACTAATGTATAGTGAACTCTGCTGTGGGTGTGTTCGTAATACAAATATGTTTTTCTGAAGTTCTTTTACTTATATAAAATCGAATCCTTGAATTTTGACTCACAAAGTTATTAGTTTTTTTTCTAATTTCAATAACTTAAATTGTCTAACGTGTGTGTAGGAATACTCCAATATAAGGTTTTTCCTAATACTGGTTTTAAAATAATACAGAAATCAACCTGCAACCATCGCTTTACGTTATATATTTCAATAATCACACTGCCACTGAACTAGTGAGTTACTAAAAATTATAGTCTTATCAATTTTGCCCACAGCTCTGCTTAGTATGTAAGGCCATAAAAAAATCTATAATATGTCAAACTAGAATACATACATATAAACTATCTGCATTTCGAATGTCACTCAGTTCCTTGGACCATAACAATTAACAGTATACACACATAAACTCCTAATTTTGTGTAAAAACGCTGACAATTATTTTGGCTTCTATAATATTTCATACTTAAATCAAAGTTTTTTGTATAACTGACTTCAAAAAGGGAGGTTTGTGTATGTTACATAATAAGATAAACCTTAAGAGCAGTTCATCACTTTAAAAAAAAACACACTTAGGGATGGGATAAATAATTATGAATATTTAATGGTTTTTAAGAAAGTTTTCCATTCTGGCGGTACCAACTCAAGATAAAATCAACAATGAAGTCAAAGTAATATTTTAAACTTCCAGCTATAAAATATTTACATACGAGTAAGGTTTCCACGCTCTTAATAGCGTCGATCAAGTTACAACGCAAATGCGAGTTGTAAGCAGTAAGTAAAACTGTTTATGGTAATTGGCTTGTTAAGCCTTCAATGATACGTAATATAGGTGACCTATAGACGTAATAGAACTATTATAGGTGACCTAAATTGCTTAGTGATTATTGGAATAGGTAAGTCGGCTTCCGGGAATGATTATAACATTCCAAAACCGTGTTATTACTCTCACAAGTTTCAACAAAACTAGTTAAAAAAAATTGCTTCCCACATGTCTTCATTGGGAAGAATGCTATCAACTCCCGGCAAACAAAGTGATGATGCTGAGTTCTAAAGCGATTATGTTGTTTCGGACAGAAATTGCAGAGAGATGTTGCACAGTGCACTAGTTCCAATAGCAGTCTTCTGGTCGAAGTAGATCGATCAACCAATTACCACCTGGAGGAGCTATTCAATCTTATATAACCATGTCTAAGCAATAGCTAAAAATAGAAGGGCATGCAGAACTACTGCTGAAGCCCTAAGTTACACAATGGAATAGCAGGACAATATCAATAAGAAAAAGTTCAATTTTGAAGTTCTACGAAATATTTCATTTATTGAGCTATTCATATGTAATAGTTAACAAATTAAATAACAAGAATTTATTATTCAGTGTTCTGTATTAAAAACAATTTAGCTATTTTATTGGAATCCGTCCACTCATGCATGCAACTCGAATATTGCGACGTACTAACATAGTACCTACGTAATATGTATGTATATTGTATGTCGATATATGTGTGACGATTAATTTGAATCAATATTAAATATGTGCAAAATAGCACAATTATAATAAAAATATTCTCCAGATCGAGTGCGGCTACGGCGGCCAGTCTCACTGAAAGTAGGTAGCCATCTGAGTAGAATATACATATTATAGTGCGCAAGTGTGCGCGAAAAATTCAAGTGCCATCTCTATTCCTGTCACTCTTGACACGACAGATTCGAATTAGACGTATTATATATGCGCACATACCAAATAGTATATAATAGCTAGTATCAGGAAAATCTAAGAATAACCGAAATGAATAATATAGCTCTGCTCACAGATAACATATGAGTATGTATTCCATCTTTGTGTGGACAATGTACATGCGTTTTTACAACATGATCCCAGAAAATATTACAAAATCTCTTGATAGACCACTGACGTTCAGTAAGAAATTGAATAATTTAATGTTGTACAAATATATTTTCAATTCAAACAAAAAATGTTCCGGAAAAATATTCCTTAGTCTCGAAAATCTATTAAAATATGATGACTACATTTCTTCGTATCGTACATTATATTTTTATATAAACTACGCTATTTAAATACATGCTTTAAAAATCTACAACAGAACCTAAAAACACCACAGCTTTTTAGAAGTTAGCTAAAACTGTAGCACGAAATTGCAGTTGACAGATCGATCAAACGTTACACGTGTGTCCAAAGTCCGGCCACATTAACAGTAGTGGTCGGAAATTGACTCGGTAAAATTGTTCAACTGTTCTACACAAGGTTTTCGAGTAGAACACTGGGCCTACATTGTCTATCGAAAATTCTGGCTTAGTTAAAACGTGTTTTTCTCACTTTGTCTTCTACTTTCTATTTTTATTGCAACGCTCACACCATGTTTTATTCTTGTACTTATATATCCTTATCACGACTCAGATCGTAAGCCAATTTACGTTAAGGTACGCTTTATAGCATGTTTTTAAATAAACATCAACTTTTAGCTATAGGAAAAGCGAAATATGATCAAAGTTATAAAAATGACATGACATCGTGCGAAATAATTTTATACTACTCTACAGTATTTCTTGTAACATTTCAGTCATACAAGATAACTTTTACGGAAATGAATAAGTTATTTCATAGAACAAATTCGCAAAAATATTATACTTTAAACTTTTGTTGCATATAGCGTATCACGTGTGTGAATACTAGCGATTTTACCCTCGCTTGGTTTGAGTGCATAGGGACGAGGTAGTTTATAACATGTTTCTTATTAGCTTCACTTATAACTAAGTAATTAACAAATAATGTAATAAGATCATAAAAGTCAATTTTAACTTACTTCTAATTGTCGTATTGAAATGAAATTTTGCATGTATATGTAATTCAAATGACAGTGCTATAATTTGGTATATTGGAGCTGATCTGATGATGCAGCCAGGTGAATAGTGGGACTCTTCAGTGGCTACTAGTATGCCTCACGAATTTAGGATCATATGGTTCATCTCCACGCGTCTCAACCATTCAAATTCATCAAAAGAGTGTTTTTTGTTTTTAAAACCATAATTATTGTAATTATAATATGATATACAAAGCAGTACTATCTTTTTAGCAATTTTCTTACTAAAAGTAGCCTATGTGTCTAGATTATAGATTTCTGCGTACTAAACATACAAATCCGTTCAGTCGTTTCGGAGTGAAAAAGTAACAAGCAAACAAACCAATATACATTAGGGTGGAGCGAAAAAAAATTGTTTTTTTCTTAGCTTGGTGGTAGAACTTGTAGCTTATAAAATAACAAAATTTTAGAAAAAATTGTACAGGCCCACTGATTTTTAAAATAAATAATTAATTAACTTAAATTTTTAGTTCGAATGATTTTCTTTGAAAATATTTAAGGATTGACGAATATAGACATTTTCTACTTAACCTTCACTGTAGTACAAAAAAAGTGGCATGTTATTTTTTCAACTTTTTTTAAAATTGTAATAATGCAATATTAGAGTGAAAGTTGGATGAAAATGACTATATTCTTCATTTCTTGAATGTTTTTAAAGTACCGTTACCAAGTATCGACTGGTTTGCACCCGGTTTGCCCTATTTTGCTTGTGACTACGGCTTATTATTATACAAATCCGTAGTATCGTTATTATATAAACATACATACACTTATCTTTCGCATTTTTGATAACAAAATATGAATATGTACGTAACATCAGTTAGGAAGAAACGAAGTCAGATTAAGTTGCTTTCCAGGCACATCACACTCGCCGGTATCAACTAATCCAAAAAACGTGCACGAAATACGAAACAAGTTTTTAGATTACCCACGTTGAAATTGGATTCTGAATTTAGTCTAAGATGGCGTAGAAAATGAATATTCCGAATTGGACAAGACCTTAGAACAATATTTTATAAGAAGGGTCATAAGTAACGCACCCTATGTTAAAAATAAATTTATATTATTTTATTTCATGTTTTTGAAGACTAATTTAATCTATACATATAATAAAATTCTAACTAAGTCGAATCTGTACATTAAATATTTTTTGGGAAATCTAATTGAAATAGACATTATTATCGATTTAGAGTCCGAATCTATAGTTTTTAGAATTTTTGTCTGTCTGTCTGTTACCGCATCACGAGAAAAACACAGATTTTGATGATATTTGGTATGACGATAGCCGGTTATCCGGTCAACCTATAGGATACTTTTTACCGCGGTAAAATATCTCATTTCTGAGACAAAATACAAAAACAGCATTGTAAGAGTACACCAATATGTAAAACCTAAGAATTTAGTTTTGGTCATCTGAACGCGGGCGGAGCCACGGGTAATGCTAGTACTAAATATAATAATAATACTTATTTAAATATTTATAGGCCTTTCCCGCAGCTTTGCCTGCGTATTTTAATTTTACAAAATCACTCCACTCTCGTAGATTATAGTGTAATATCTTATTTCCTATAGCTGTGCTTAAAAACAAAAAGAATTTTTCGAATCGGCTAAGACTTTACTTAGGAGTAAATCCAGAAATTTCCACGTTCAAACAAACAAACAGACAAACATTAGCAACTATTGATCAACCCATTACACGCGAATACAGACCATTGAAAGATATAATAATCTATAAATACCATTCATCAAAATACCATAAAGTACAAATAATATGTATTCTTAAATAGAATTCGAAATATAACCGTTCCAAAATCTGCGATTCTACATATAAAACTGTCCCACGCTGGTAGCTTATTACAAGTACTTTCTGTAAAATGTGATTGTGTGTAAGTGGCTTACCGTCTTATTAGAATTTCTTTTTCAGAAAGAAAAATATTTTATAATGGATCTTATTATATTATTATGATTTAGCGGTTAATTTTTGGCAATTTTATATTCATTATTGAAGTCACTTTTAGAGTTACGCAATCGAAGGATGGAAACGAAAATTTAACACTCTTCATAAACCCGTTTCATGTATAAATTGTTTGCTTGTATATTTAACAATTGACTAGCGACGCACCCTCGCTCCGTTCGGGTTCGTCCCTAAGTACATTTTAACGGAGAGTGTAGACGACACAAACAGAAAGGCAAAAATTCTAAAAACTATAGAATTGGCCTTTGTATCGATAATAATCACTATTTCAATAAGATTTTACCAAAAATATTTAATGCACAGATTCGACTCGGTTAGAATTTTTTATATGTATTATATCTAGATTATCTTATTTAGACACATACACAAAAAGTTGGTGTTAACATAAGTTTTAGGATTTTAGAAACGTATAACAGTGAGTATTTAAATTTTCATACTTCTCATATTAGTATCACTATATATTTTTTTTACTTTTATCATAATTTAATCACCCATTTAATGGTACACACGAAATTTACCTTCAGAATTTCATGGCTGCAATATACAGACAGACCGACAGATATGTATGGAACCCTTATAACAAAGTATAAGGGTTCCATTTTTTCTTTTCAACTACGGAATCCTTAAAAGTAAAAAAACTTCAATACCTACCTTTTGATTATTAAGTATCTAATTCTAAGTCCAATATAAATAATTTGATAATATAGCGATGTTTGAAATAAGGTTTTATTATGATTTTTTTGATTTTTATGTTTTAAACGTGTAAACAAACATTATTGAATGTATTTAGCCTTTTTTAACATCCCATTACTAAGCACGGGCCCCCCTTCAATACGAGGAGGATCAGGTTATAGTTCACCACGCTGAACAAGTGCGGATTAGCGGACTTCACATGTCCTTCTAAAATTTGCTACGTTCTCTCAGATATTTTCCTTCACCGTAAAACAAGTGTTAATTATGTCAGGAATGTTTCGCAGATGAAAATATCAGAGATGCGAGAAACGGGATTTGAACCCACTTCACTCGGTTTCCCAAGCGAGCGCGTTACCACTGGGCTACCACTGCCTATTATTATTGTATACCTACATTATTGAATATATTAAAGATATTAAAACTACCACAACCAAACATAACCATGGTAAGATCTACCTACCTACTTAGATAACCATAGTAAGAGTCAACCCCAAAACTCGAACATTGCAATTTGAAATTCCAGTAAATAAAAAAGCATTTTACTCGTATTTCACTGTAAAAGTGAAATTGTTTCTAAGTAAAAGTTATAGAGTATAATGGGTCATAGAAAACACATGCGCTCGTAGCGCAGTTCCTCGTAGTCGTAAATTCAACGAGTTAATGACAAAATGTCAATGCTGTGCAGTCAAGGTGAAAATAAACAAACCGTAAGCACTACGATATTACTGCGTATTCGGACCTTTAGTTTTTTTCTAACAATTTAGCTTTTATTTAGGCGTGCTTTACTCGATATTGAAGCTGAGTTCCTCTAATATTTATAAATTATTGAATGAACATCGAAAACTGACATTGAAAAATACGTGTATTAGTAAGTGTATTTAATACATATGTTGGTTTGCCTCACTTTCAACGACGTAATAATTTACATAAAGATGGGTTTGGGGCCGAAGTGACATACCGTCGTCTCAGTGCTTATTTGTCCAAGCCAATTTCCCCTAAAAGTTTTACAATTCTGTATATTATTGTCTCTTAAATGTGTTTTCTATTGGAATAAAATACAAATTTTATTTAAAAAAAAAACTAAAAATATGATCTATCTATATATGTATATAAATCTTTGCTTTTAAAATAGAGGAAAAAAGTCTTTATTGAAAATTACAAGAAATATTGGTAGTTTGAATAAATAAGCACTAAGGCGACGATACGCACTGTTCATTAAAGTAAACGAAGGCCTCCCCCAATGAGCGCCAACCTTCCCGGTCCTGGGCAGCCCGCGTCCGTCCGCTATCTGCCAACTTTTTTAAGGTTATCTGTCCATCGTGCTGCAAGCTACAATGGACCAAAACTGGTCGACGTAGCTAGGGCCGACCTCGGCACCACACCCAACATAAATAATAATAATCGTGCTGCAGCGCATCCTACACTACGCTTGCTTAAACGCGCTCTCCAATCCAGCATCCCGTTGACCATCAGTACGTATGAAGAATGACCGACCCACTTTCACTTCGGCAAGCTTATTCCGCACGCGATGTCGGTTACTTTAATTCTCTTGCGAATGACTTTGTTTCGAATTCTCTGCCAGAGAAACCTCACAAAGCATAAATCATGCAAATTAATGGTTTATCGAACTATCGAGCCTTCCATTGGTATTCAAATTAGTTAGGTCTGATTAAAACAATTACAAGGCAATTTTAGGTGCGACTCTCCTTATTCAATTAATACTATCATTGCTAAAATTCTCCTATAAAATTGATATACTTATTAAACGTATTTTCCCGTGGGAATAAGTAAACATTCCGCGGTAAAAACTAGCCTATATCCCTCTCCAACCCTCCAAATATCTCTACATAAAAAATTACACCAATCTGATACTTTGTTTCGATGTAAAAGAAAGACAAGCATAGTCAAAGTCAAACTGTATATAGTGGAAAGAGAAAGTATCAAATCTACAAATGCATTCAAGTAGTTTATATTAATTTTAAGGTTGCGTTCATAATTATATAAAGTAGGGAGAAAGAAAAATGTGATATTTATGTTTTTCCGTAATTTCTTTCAATTCTTCTCTTCATAAGAACCTTCCTTGGACTTCAACGAATATTTTAAAAAACGAATTACCCAAATTCGTCCAACTCTTCTTGAGTTTTGGGGTTAACAACATATTTAGCCATTCAGTTTTATTTATAATACAATATTTATAAAAAACATTTCAGATCTACAGATAATTATTATATATCACAGCAATTCTGGTTCAAAAGGTCTCAAAAATGCCTCTATATAGCCTTCTCTATAACACTTAACTGATGCTAAATACCTTTTCGCTAAACAAAATTTATAATATCTATCAGTAATATAGATTCTTCAGTAGCACACAATGCAAGCAGAACCGCAGGCAAAAAGTAGATGTACGAGTATATAAAGCTACTTATATTCAAGGGTACTTAGCAAAAGCTTTGAAAAGAAAAAATTTTAGACAAAACAAGGTTTTTTCCAACTTTAAAAACCTTTACTGGTTAAAGCTATATTTACTCTCTAACTTTTGAAAATCTTTTGTATTAGTTTGTATATATTTACAAATAAAAAATAAAGTGTCTGTCTGTTATTTGATATAGTTGGTTATTTCAAAATATGTGGTTATATTGATATGAACTATAAAGCCATTAACATATTTTACGTACCTTTCACATTTAGTTTCACATATACATATTTTCAACCAACTTCAAAAAGGAGGAGGTTCTCAATTCGACTGTATGTTTTTTTTATGTTTGTTACCTCAGAACTCCGTCTTTTATTAACCGATTTGGACAATTTTTGTTTTGTTTGAAAGGGTATACTTCCAGATTGGTCCCATTTAAATTTCAAAAAAAAATACTATATAAATATTTTGGTAAAAATACTATATAAATAAAAAAAAATACTATATAAATATATATAAATATTTTGGCTAAGTAATTAAAGCCTACCTATTAAATACATACCTAATCAAATATTTTCGAAATCGGTGCCAGCTTATACAAAGCAAAGCACACCGACTTCGAAAATATTTGATTAGGTATGTATAGTAAATGAAAACTACCAATCAGTTATTTTTTAATTTTTAGTGCTTTTGTTTGAAGTCGGTGTTTATTTTTTTGTTAAAAAGTTTTTTTTATTATATTAGTAGCAACTTACCCTCTCTTCGGTCGGGTGCATCCGTAGGTACGTTTTATATAGATAAAAATAGTTATTGCGAGTGTACCTTAAGAGATAGACATATCCATTGCAGACTTTTCTATAGGTCTTTTCAGTACCTAAAATTTTTATTTAGGACATTGTTTTGATGTGTCTCTAATGGTTTCTAATGTAAATTGTGTTTTCGGGAGATTTTCCTGTAGTAAAAGTTAAATGTTGAGCCGAGTAATATGCTCATTACACAAAATTTGGTTAAAATCTATTCAGTTATTTTTGCGTGACACGCACAGACATACAGAAAACAGACAAAAATTTCAATAACTATTGTTTTAGAGTTTGGACGCTTTATTATGTACACAATACGTAACTATCATTGTTTTAAAAAAAATTAAATGTGCAGATTTCACTTAGTTACTATTTTATTATCCTTACTCCCTGTTTTCCAATTACAGAGCATAATGCCGTACTTTGGCGCACAATGCCGAAGTGTGCTAATGCTTAATTGGTACGTGAATTAGTTTTCAAGTGCACCAGCAGAGGGCACTAGGTTCAGTGTTGAAAGAAAAAATATAACTTATATATTACTACTACTTATAATATGTATATAATAAATAATAATACATATATAATAATATATAACTAATTAATATATAATTATATAAATAAAATATTAACAAATATTACCTACTAACGATACTGTAAATAAAATTTTGATCGATGCAAAGAGTATAATAATATAAGTAGGTATAGAATCAATGCCTCCTTGAAGTTTGACACAGATTTATATTTATTTTTGAACACATATAATTTTTTTTTTTTTATATTTTATCAGATTACGTCGAAAGCTTTACGAATTAGTTCAACACTAAACAATATTACTAACGATAGTTGTTAATAAAATTTTGTTCAATGGCACCTTTAAGAAAAAACATTTCTCATATTTTCTGCTATTTAGTTGGTATCCTGGCGCGCATCACGCCAAAGCAGTACTTTTCAAAATGTTCGATTGAGCGTAACGTTGCGGTAGTAGAAACATTTGATGTTAGCATTATGCCGCATAATGCGCTTTAGTGTTAACTAAACTTGTAAAATGTAAACTTATAAAATATTAAAAAATAAATTTGTATATAATATACATATGGCCACTACAATTTTGTGTGTGTAAACGCCTCAACGCTTACTAATCATTATGGTAATGGATACTGTATGATGTTTGTCACTCCTTTACTCGGAAACGGCTAAGCCGATTTGGATGAAAATTTCTACACAGATAGACAATAATCTGAAGAGCCCTTGTGTTAACTTCTTTAGGCATGATCTTGAGCAAAATGAGGGTATTCCCTAATTTATATCATACATATAATAAAAGTGTAACTGATCGCTGTCTGTACATAAAAGATATTTGAGAAAAACTATCAGTAGCGGTCTTTATTAACGCAATAGAACCCATAACAATGATTTTTGGAATTTTTGTATGTGCGTTTGTGCGCACTAATCTCAGAAACGGCTTAACCGATTTTGGTGCGGTTTTCACTAATGTATCGTGGTAAGCATCACATTACACACACACAAATGGTTTTATTTCAATCGGTTTATATATAAAAAAGTTATGTCAATTCAAAAAATCACCTAAGTACGAATCCGAGCGAAGCCGAGCGAGTCGCTATATTATAATAAAAATCGATTTACGAATACAGATAACACAGATTTTCCCCCACTTATCATAAAATAGCACGTATAAAGTGCCACGTAGCTTAATAGGTTATCGAACTACGTAGAGTATGGTATTCAAGTGTGTTAGGTTTAATTAAAACAATTACACGGTAATTTTAGATGTCACCTCTTCCCTTCCAATTTAGATACGCTTAGCTACGTTAGGCGAAACACTTACGCTGCATTTTAGTATATTAGTTAGAAAGGTTATCTATAGTAATATATAAAGTTGAGAAGTTTGTTTGTTTGAACGTGCTAATCTCTAGTCTCTTTTTCTAGTTTAACTGATCCTATTTGAAAATTTTTTTTTGTGTTTTAAAGCCTATTTATTATCTCTCACTGCGATAGTAGTAGATAATTCTGCAAAATTAAATGACGCAGGCAGAGCTGCGAGAAAACCTAGTCGCAAATTATATACGTACGCTTTAACGTTTAGTATAGATTTCTCAGAGATGAGATGTTTTCCCGCAGCAAAAAGTATCCTATTGGTTGATCCAAATATCCAGCTATCATCATACCAAATTTCATAAAAATCCGTACAGTGATTTTCTCGTGATGCGTTCCCAGACAGACAGACAGACAGACAAAAATTCTTAAAACTGTAGAATCGACCTCTGTATTGATAATAAGGACTATTTCCATAAGATTTTCCAAAGAACATAAATGTACAGATACGGCTCAATTAGTTTCTAGGTACAGAAAAAAATTTGCTTTAATTTGATATATAAATGATGAACAAACGCGATGAACGTATAAACGTCCCAAAATATGACCCGCTTACACCTGGCTGCGACGAGGTTGCGGCCAAATGTGAAACGGCAGCTATCATTTTTCAAGATCTCCATGATTCTTTGGGCAAAAAATTAGCCAGCTCTCTTGTCACCAGTAGAGGCGATAGCACGAGGCACTCACTCACTCAGTGAATTTAAATAATATAGTTTTTTTAATTTATTTAGCATAACACAAAACTAGAATTCGATAGCAAATATTTTCAACATGTTCATGAACAAACTTCGCAAATAGCACTTCTACATCTTTCTGTTTTGAGTACACATAAACGAGCTTTGTAGAGCAATAAACATGGCTGAATTTAAACTGGTAGAGATTCACAACGTACCAATTAAATATGACCCCCGGGTTGAACGTAATTTAGAATAACAAGTGTTTATTGCGATAGTTGGATTCCATTTAACCCCTCAAGCTTTATATTTGTCCTTCGAATGTTTGAAATACTTATTAATATGCTTTAATATTCGTTTAAATCTTTATAAATACATCGATAGAAACTCCACTTTTAAGGTATTTTTATTTATATTTATTGTTTTCTTTTTTGTTTTAACTTTTAAAATGGTTTTGAAGTCGATGTATTTATTCAGTTAAAGAGTAAAGAGCAATTTGTTCATTTATGTATGTATGTGAGTTGTATGTATACAAGTGAAATACAGCTTACTGATTAATCACGACCCTTAAAGCGGTTAAAAAAGGTTGATTTTTATAATAATCCTGTCAAGATCATGTTACTTTTTAAAGTTACAGTGACCAACATCGTAAATTATCATTCTAATTAAGAATGACGCCTACTAATTCTAATTTAAAATTTTAGACAGTACATCCTTTGGGGATGAAAAGTAGGGGATGATGTAAATAATATCTATATAATATGAATGTTCGTGTGCTTGTCGTCAATGCGTTCCTGCATTATTGATCCGATTATGATGAAACTTTGGTGGTTATTCGGTATGAGCGTGCGAAAATTTTAAAATTTTGAAATAAAATTATTTGGATGTTTGTTATAAGCGTTCGTTTTAAGCGTTCTTAAACCATACAAACTTAGGAACGCACCTAAGCGAAGCTACGAGTATGATAAGTCACTAGCTATAAATGAAAAGTAAAAATATAAGTATTAACCTCGACAATTTCTCTCTTTCTCTTTTTCTCTCTTTCTCTCTCTCTCTTACTTAAACTCTAAAATGTCGTTTGTATTCAGTTTTGACACGCTGATATAAGATAAGGGATGATATAGAGTGATAAAGTATTATAGAGTGATTTTTAATAAGTATCTAAGCTTTAGATTTAAGCTTGAGTGCCCTTAAATTGCATTATAAAATCTCATAAAAAATAGACCGTTAAATTTTTATGAAATTTATATGCTGTTTTAGTATCTTGCATGCAAAAATGCTTGTTTCGTCAAACTAATTTTTACTTTTACTCTAAAGCTCGCTTATGTTGTTTAATTCTGACACGCTGATATGAGTAGTGAGAGGAAAATTAAAAATTATACTCCTGTCGCCACAAACAAATGTCTTGACTGAAGATTTAAATTCATGCTAATTTAAAATCTCATGTGAAAAATCCTTTTAATTTTTTTTTATTCCTATTTCTTCTTTCTATAATGAATAATATAGGTGCATACGTATGTCAAGTTGTATAATGTATTGTTATTTTTAACTAGCGATTTATCCTCGTTTTGCTCAAGATGCCTTTTTTATTTATAACTAGCAGGACTCGCGGCTTCGCTCGCGCTAAAACTCATCTCCTATTTTACCCTCTTATGGGATGAATTTCGAAAAATGGTAAAACACCTATTTATTTGATTTTATTGAAGAGCATTAATACCAAGTTTCAAATAATTCTGATCATAAATATTTTTTTGGGTTGTACTATATGTGTTTTCGTGGAAATGAGATAATCTCCCGCGGTAAAAAGTAGTTCGGCGTGAAAGAAGGACAAACAAACACACATGGACATTTATAATATTAGTATGGATACCTATTATATTTTATAATATTATATACAAATAGCGCCACCTTATGGCAAATTTTATTACTAACACTGACAGGTGTATACCAGGTCTATATCTATACTGAATATCATCCTAGTTCGTCCATTTGTTTCAATGTGAAAGAAAAACAAACATACACACACGTATAAACTTTCAAATCGATAGTAGTAGTGTCACTATATTTGATTTCTGTACACATTTAGAACAAACCATGAATAAGTCTAACTAAAATTCCGTATAGCATACTAAATATGCATTATGTACATTCGTGACATAAAGAGTAACAGGAATGCATGCTGGCGCAATTTAGTCCAAGTCAGTTTGAGGGTCGTTAGTTAAAATGTATGGATTCAAAACGGTCAGCCCGCACGCTACTTTGAAAGCTACTAGACGAACATTTGATGTGGCAAAATAACCGGCTGATTTCCATTGCCAAAGTTAGACCACATAAACTAAAAGTTTGAATGGTACTTCGAACGATGTAGAATATCATAATCGATGTACAATGTAAGTAAAATACTAAAGGTCATGTCAAAAGAACGTAACAGGTTATACGTAAGTCAAATAAACAAGTAGCGTCTCCAAGTGACTTTTTATTTCGTGACAACTGTTTATTGATAAAAAGTAGCTTATACATACTTATAATAAATGTGAAATAACTCTGTCTGTCTGTTACGTATTCACGCCTAAACCGCTGAAAATTTGTTTGGGAACAAATCATTTGTCAAGTTAAGGAGTAAGTGTCAGCGTCTCAAAAGTGTCTTCAAAAAAAACAAACACACAATTCGAAATAAAGAAAAAAAAGATAAGAACAAAATATCTATTGATTATAAAATATAAATAGGTACGAGCAAACCCGCAGGCAAAAGATATACATATACAAGCAAGCGTACTGACTCAAAGAGAAATTTATCTAAAAAATAACACAGTACTTTTATACTTTTAAGATAAATATGTACGTATGTAGTTCTTGAGACTACAAAAAAGCTTTACAGCCTCGTGAAGGACTCTAGGTACTTTACTTTAAGGAGTAGACGAAGTTATCTTAGAGTTCTTGAAGAATCATAAATGTATGTATTTTTCTCACATATATGTTATGTATCTTTCTCATAAGTGTACGCGCAGACACAAGTTCACTCTTTATTCCTGTCACTCTCATACTCCGGTGGGACAACTACACGATACGACCAGTGAGAGTTAAGACGCAGGACCAACAGCTATATTACTCTCCGAGGCACGGTGATGAATTACCACCAACTTCCCATCTCCGGGCTGTTGCTGAGTCTTACTAAACAGAACGACTCAATAACTAAACTTGGCCCCTCCCGGGATTTGAATCCTGGACCTCAACATGTGCAGCCATACATGCTAGCCACTGAGGCAGTTAATGTTCTCAGATGAATAAACTATAATTGTACAACAAGAAAAAAAAAACAATTTTAGCATGCTGCAATAAATAGGACCTATCAAAAGGGATCAAATGAAACTGAAAAATATTAATAGTAGTCAATGAAGAATTCCAACATATTCATCTCTTTGTTCCATCATCAGTTCTATGGTGTCAAATTAACTATTGTGTTGTCCGGACTTTACATAGACTCTCAATATGGCAATCTTATTATATTAAACGAGGAATTCTTAAATATCTAATTATATAGAAAGAATTTTATCTAAGAAAAATTAAAAGGAAATATTTAAATATCTTCTTCTATCTCGGAAACGGTGCTAACGATTTGTATCAAATTTTGTATTTAGATAAGGTTTTGCTCTTTAAGTTTGTCTATATAAAAGTAGATGTCTTTTCTGAAAAAACGTAATTTTTATGTTTTCTTAAAAACGCCGAGCGAAGCGCTATCGCCCAGGTACTTAGAATTAATATGTTGAAATCAACTTCCAAAATTTGATCACATTGTTACAATTGAAGCTAATAATATGGGCTAATAAAAACATACACGCGAGTGAAATGGCATAGTTAGTAATTAATTAAACATCATTATTACGCGACGCAGCTATCTATGTGCTATTAGGCGATTTGTATGTGTGGGCATGTTTTGAACGACACGTTTGGCTCAGTTTGTAATGACGTGTGTTTGGAATATCGTGGGTTCGAGTCCCGCTGGGAGCATTCATTTGTGTTTTGAGCACGAGTGTGTGTACTCCAATCATGTATGTATCTATTTAAAATTATATATGTATAGTGTATCAACTATCTGGTATCCATAACACAAGCCTCGTAGCTTACCATGAAACTAGATGGTGTTGTGTATTAATATCTCAACATATTTATGTTTGTTACGTTATGCGTCCTTCACGCTGAAACGGCTGAACCGAATTGGATGAATTTTAATATTCAGATAGATTACGATAAAGTAACATATAGGCTACTGTTAGATATCTAGGGACGCACCCAAACAAAGCCGGGGTAAGTCTCTAGTCTATATATAAGTACGTCGTGGAAACGGTTCCGATGGCATAAAATTTGCACATTTTGTCCTGATTGTAATTAAATGATAGTCGTAAGACTCGAGTGGCTCTGAAATGGTCATGTCGGACCTGATTTGAAATTCGGCCAAGTACTGACAAGTTTGTTATGTAAAAACATGTAATGATGCCACTCATAATATTTTTAATGTAATTTACGTTGTAGGTTTCAAAAAAAATATTATAATTATTACACTACGGGCATAACTTGTACAGTAATAACTAAGTGTACATTTGTTTTGTATAATATAATTAAGTAGGTATATTTGTAATTGTCTTTATTGTAAATATTTTTTTTTATATAATATATACTTTTATTATGCGGAATCAATTACACTGATATCTATATTATTAATTATTATAAACAAAAAAGGTTTGTTCGTTGTAATCGATAAACTTTAAAATTACATAACCTATTTCAATAACTTTTTTTAACCCAAAACAAAAAGAGGGGTGTTATAAGTTTAACTTGTTTGTTTGTATATGTGTATATGTGTCTGTCTATCGGATTGTAGCTCCTAAACGAATGAAATAAAATAAAACCCAGAATACAAATGAAAAGACGATTGTTAAAGATAAAGTATTAGCGACGCCCATTATTAAAATATTGACCATCAAATACCAACCATGTTGGGCAGAACCACGTTCACAAACTACCTAATAATATATTTCGTCTCTAAAACAGTTGCTATTTTTACTTAACTAATATAACACACATGTATCACACATAGTGCAATTTAAATTTTATGTTGTTTCAAAGTAAAATAAATTTTCATAATTATGATTTATTACATAAAAATTCTAAGACAGTACAAAGCATTGCATAGAAAATTTTAGCATTCCCAGAGCATATAAGAATCGCGTGCTAAGCCAGCATTATACATGGTGTTGCCATTAGCGAGCAAGTCTCGCTTAAAAGCACTGCCTGAATTAATAGCTTTCATTTTCCAACTTTTTTACAAAAATTCACCATTGTTTGAAAATTTTCACTGTTTATTACTAATAGCTTAAAGAGCTAACAATGCTAGGCTGAAGTACAAGGATTGTGGATGTTTTGTGTTTAAATAAAATTTTAACCAACTTTAGAAAGGTGAAGTCTCAGAGTGTGTATATTTTAACGTAATTTAAAGGTGAAATATGAACTTTTGCGTTATTTTATAGTGTTATCAGGAATCTATTAAAAATAATATAAAGGTTATAGACTTAACTATTTTACAAAGCCATTACCTATTAGTAAAGTTTATATAAAACACGCGGCGTTACTTTCGACATCACAGTATGTGAAAAATCCAACTAGGATAATAATTTGTAGGTGGAGGTAGGAAAGAGCGAAACTAAGCATCCTATCCTTCTCGTTACATTTTTTTATTGAACCCAGAAACGGTAAGGTAGGGGACCTTATTCACGGTGCTGTATTTTATTATACAATCAAAAGTTTTATAATTTGCCTTTGGAATTCTACAAACGTGCGAGAATTTTCAAAAAAACTGTACATTTTGTAAAAAAAATAATTATTCGATATGCCTGCAACATAATGTATGTATATGTAATAATGTCCTCCTCACCGATTCGGCCACGTTGACCAATCTCACTAAGACTTGCCATGTGTACAGGAGATATTATAGTGCACAAGTGTTCGCGCAGACACAAGTGCTATCTCTATTCCTGTCACTCTCTAAGTCCGATGACCCGATAATTCGACTCGATTGATCTCGATTGCTGTTACTAAAAATTTCTTGACAGAAATACTCAATAACTGAATTTAGCCCGACCCGGGACTCAAACCCAGGACCTTTGGATCTGCAGCTGTACTTACTAGCCACTAGACTGCTGAGGCAGTGTAATATGAGATATTAAAACGTATAAATTATCTACAAATTTAATATTATATTCTCACCGTCATATACGGTAACAGCTGTTAAGAGAAGGTTATAAAAAATGCACTAAACCTACATTTACTATACGACGCGTGTTTATTGTTCCCATCGCGATACTCAGAAAGATCCATCAGCAGCTTTTATGTATATAATAAGCAAGATTCACATTACGTCCTTTGTGAAATAAGCTATGTGAAATATCGCTATAAGTCTCAGGCAATTAATGTTTTAAATTTCCTTTGGCCTTTGATTTACTTGTCTATATTTAATCAAACTTGTTATCACTAAGTCATCTACTTTTTTTTTGTTATTTTTTAAATCTAACTGCACTACACGTTAATAAACTTATATGAATCAGATATTTCAAATACTAAAATTCCTACAAATAGTCGGGTTTTAAAATATAATCCAAATAAGTGAGTTAAATCCGTTAAAAACGTTTCCTGTTAATAGAATCATTAGGAAAACTATAAAAACTTACGTCATTTATATAATATACAGGTGTATATTAACTTTTAAAAACTATATATACTCTTACCTCTTTCACAAAACGCTCCCTCGTAGTCTCCATCCCGGCACTCGCAAATCGGTCCATCGTCAGTGCTGATGCAGACTCCTCCATGCTGACAAGGGTCACGACGCTCGCATGCGTCTCCACTGGCATTTGTTATTCGAGAGCTCTGTAACAATTAATTTACAATACATATATGATACTAGCGCCTCATCCCCGCTTCTCTCGTGTGCATTAGTAGCATGTGTATTACTCAAGGATATAATCTATCTGTGTAATAAATTCCATCCCAATCAGTTTAGCCAAGCGTAAGGAAGTTCTCATTTATAACAGTAATCCGATTTGTACATTTAATAATTCACCACCACACTGCTGGGCACGTAATTTTCCCTTCCCACTAATCGCTAAAGGTAATAAGTACTAATGTATACTAATATATAAAGCTGGAAGCTGTTTATTTGAATGCAGTAATCTGTGTATTAACTAGCCCACTCACACCCCCCAGTCCCTACCCCCCCCCCCCATAACATTTTATATATTTTTTATATTTATGAGGGAGGTTTTAGACTATCTTTCTTAACTCTAACCTACGAGAGTGGAGTAAATTTGCAAAATTAAATGAGAAAACGCTAATAATATAATATGAACGCGCAAAATAACAAATAAAATAGATAGCACCGTACTACACTGTTTACTGCCGCGGAGCAAGGTTTTAATTGGTTTCACATATGTTTGCTTCTAGTCATTTGGTATTTGATCGTGTTTATAGGATATTAGCGACTTGCATGAACTTCTGCCAAAAATTCTTTATTAGAAATACCAAAACTCGACACGTAAAACGAAATTTAAAATAATTGAAATTTGAATTATTATTAAGCGTTGAATGCAACGGTTAACTTTAAACTATCCTTTTTTAATTAGCAAATTACATTATCTTTTGGTTTTTTAGTTTTGACAGACTTCAAAATTGCTCAGTTCCAATGATTTTTTTTTATGTTATGCTATTTTCTTAGGACAATAATTAGGACTTGTGGTTGACCTTGTGGCTAGCATATACGACTACAGATCCTGAAGTAATAGGTTCGAGCCGCAATAAGTCGGAGCCGCGCCCAATCTCTTGCCGATCGTTTCAAATTGTTTTCCACCATTTGAGAGTAATAGCAATATAGAGAAAATGCACTTGTTTCTGCATGGCCTAAATTGGTCGAAAGGACATTATATGCTGGATAAATATAATACGGTCTACTCCCTTTACTATCGACATATCTAAATCGCCACCGGAGTTTTGATACATATAAACTAGTATTTGATAAAATGGGAGAAACGCTGGCTTTTCTCATGGCTTCGCTCGTGCAGTCTATTTATGTATATCTGTTATGATCCTAAAAGTTGTAGCGTGACGTTACATAGCCTACAAACTTTCCTCAAGAATTAAGATAATAAATTTAAAAGAAACCGATAGGTAGTACCAGATATTAACGCGTTTAAACCAAAAAGCAAACAAATTCTCCAGCTTTATTATATTACCATAAGTTAAACATTTTAGTTTAAACTGCTTTGAAAATCTAAAAAAATATATTATCATTTATGTTTATGAACACTATAAAAGTATAAGGACTCAGAACGCTAATTGAACTCATACTTGGCTATTTTCTTCCCAAATAAAAACGGAATTATTAAATAATTCTAAGAGATACTTCAAATCGTTTCCTTTATTAAATTAATAAAATAATAAAGTATATAAGGTATCAAGTGCTCCTTACCTTTCGATTGGTTCTAATTATCAAGAATATCTTTGATCTTCACTAAGTGATCTCTTATTCATGATGTAAATTATCTTTCTAGTCCGACACAATTCTGTTATCAGAAATGCTTTTCGTATAATATGAAATCTACAAACAAGTACACTAATACCTTCTTAGATTTACGCGAATATTTGTCATTTTAAATAAAACTATCTTTTCGGATTATTTCGCGGATTTATTTGGATTTTTGGTTCCCGACGTTTCAAATGCATTACAGCAATCATGGTCACGGGAGAGACTGAGGTGTTAGATGTCTCGAAGGTATAGTGTTACAATACTTATCAAAGATATTCTTAATTAATCTTAATTAATATAACTTTTTAAATTACACATAGAACAATATGTGGTTTAAATAATTAATATTTTACTTTATATTTTTTCTTTATGGTTATAATTAATATAATAATGGCAACACTAAATATAGATTACTAATTAATATTTTTAAAATTGTGATAATTATAATAATAACAGCAAAATTAAATAAATAATATTCCATATTCAATTATAAAACTAATTAAAATTATAAAAATGTTTAAAGTTAAAAAAATATTGTAAAGTATTTGTGGGTAGGCTGTCTGTAACAACTATACCTTCGAGACATCTAACACCTCAGTCTCTCCCGTGACCATGATTGCTGTAAAGCAGTCGAAATGTCGGGAACCAAAAATCCAAATACATCCGCGAAATAATCCGAAAAGATAATTTTATTTAAAACAAGTACACTAATTTATTTACTTCCTAGCGACTCACCCACGCTCCGCTCGGGTTCGCCCCTCGTTACGTTTAAAACTTTACTATAGATTTTTCAGGGATGAGATATTTTCCCGCAGTAAAAAATACTCTATATGTTGACCCGAATAACCAGCTATCATTTTACCTAATTTCATCAAAATCGGTCCAGTAGTTTTCTCGTGATGCATTCACAGACAGATAAGCAAAAATTCGAAAAACTATAGATTCGGTCTCTGTATTGATAACAATGTCAAATGTGGAAATTATCTACTCTCAAGAATTATGCATACATACGGGATGCCGATTTCGTCCACGGCGGCAAATTATGTCATTAAGACAAATCATAAGCGCAGAAGATATTATACTCGTTGTGCACAAGTATGCGCGCTAACACAAGTGCTCTTTCTGTTTCTATTACTCTCGACACGACCAGTGAGAGTCAAGGCGCAGGACCAGAAGGGTATTTACATGCTCTCCGTGGCACGTGAGAGAAACCCCTCCAACTTCCCAACTGCGGGCTGCTACTGAGAATTTATTGACAGGAAAACTCAATGACTGAACTAGGCCCAACCCGGGACCGAAATGCTAAGTCAGTTAAATTTTAAACTCTATTGTCTACAGAAATAACTACATTTTTATTTATTTCGAGATATCCAGTCAAGAAAAAGTCAGATCAACTAAAACTTAAAAAAAAACGATGTTAACGACAAAATCAAATTCAAATTGCATGAAGTTAGCGTGACTAAAAATGAAGTAATTAAATCTAAGAAGTGGCTGTAAAATCTCTACAGGTGCTGTTGGCTGGCCGCCAGAGCATTTGCCGAAAAGTTAATGGTCGCACCTCCTTTTTCTTCTGCCAGACACTTTTCCGAACGAATTCGGTAATTTCTAGTAAAAACGAAACTCGCTTCTTTAAAATGTCACCTATTCATTATTAAACGAAAACGTATTTTTTTTTACAAAATCACCTGTATATTAATAGGTTATGAAGCGATTATTTTGCCGCATAATTATATGATCGTGATTTACTCTGCATATATTAACGTATAAGTCAATTTTATTTAAATGTTTATTTTAATGAACACCTTCTAACGTATATACATAAAAGAAAGAAAGGGATTTTTAACTTAAGACTACCATAAAATATAATATAGCTTGGAACATTATTTCTAGGAGAATTTAATTTTGAGAAATCTCTCCTATATATAATCTATTATAAAGAGACAGAGTTCGTTAGTTTGTTCGTTGGTTCGTTCATTCGTTCGTCCTTTCAATCGTTAGTTTTTTCGTTTGTCTGTTTGACGCGTTAATCTCAGAAACTACTAATTCGATTTGAAAAATTATGTGTGTGACATTACATTAGATAGCCCGTTTATTGAGGAAGGCTATAGGCTATATATCATCATGTTACTACCCAAGGGAGGGGAGCAGTAATCATAAATGTCAACAAATCGGGCAGACTTCCATACATTATTGTAAAACTGATGTTTATATCGGAAGTTTAAATGCGGACGAAGCCGCGGGTATTGTTTGTATGTTTATATTTTTAATGTGATCTTAAAAATATAACTACACAGAGCTATATGATAGAATAAAATTAACTTCAAGCCTGCTACGTACATATTAAAATATTTAATTATCTCATAAACGTTCATGAAATCATAAATGATATTTCTTTAGTATTATGAAAATGTGATTAACATAGTATGCGATACTAGATTATATTTTTGACGACACGTCTGCCTCAGTTTGTAGCGACCCTACTTGCTGTGCCAGCGGTCGCGGGTTCAAGTCCCGATGGGGGCATTCATTTGTGTGATGAGCACGAATGTCTGTACTCTAGTCATGGGTGTTTATATTTATAATATGTGTGTATTTAAAGTTATATATAAGTATTGTATCAACTATCTGGTATGTATGACACAAACCTCGTAGCTTACCATGGAACTAGAGGAACATATTTATTTATTATTATTATTTAACTTATATAACTGGTATATAACCATGTTATTTATATTACTTTACTAATCTTTGTTGAATGATACAAAGCCAAATATCAGTTTTTTCTTTGGCAGATAGTAAAAAAAAAATGCTGGGTTTTATTATAAGCAATAGAATAGATTTAAATACGTAGTGACTTTTTTTTTTTTTTTTTTGTTTTCGCTGGGGAAACCCATCATGGGGACCCTACCGGCCGTCAATGGGTAGGGTACTGTGAGACTCCTACTCACTAAAACCCACAGCGGAACCCGTCGCCGCAGTGCAATGGGGTGTGCAGGATCTCTTGCGCATTCACTACAACACCCCTGAAATACGTAGTGACTAGATCAACTTTATTATATCTCTCACATCGTTACTCTTGTCTCTATACCTTTTCAGCACACTATAAAACGTTATAGGGCCGTCTGCACGAATCAATCGTTCTCGGTCGAGAACTTCAACGCCTTTTTTTTAATGTTGGGAAATGCATTTACGTATACCACCTGTAGGCATACAGGTAGTTATGTGGGAGTCACTGGCTCGAAAAGCCAGTACTACCCACTAAAACCAAACAATTTTCGCATTTCTTTTATGAGCCCACCAAAATATTATGTATCATCTCCTGGAGAAATTGCTGAAAACCTGGGTCTACGAAGATTAGAAACAGCTGCGTATATATGTATAATATTTCTCAGCTTGTTGTGTATATGTATTTAACAACCATATTTAACAGCCCTAAACTAAATACAAGCAAGTGAAGTCAAAGGCAGTAATAAATATTAAAATTTAAACTTGTAAAGTTCCTAATTACATTATGTTATAATAGGTCATTAAAACGTTTATATTTATTATCGAATACAACACATGATCACGCTTATAACAGAAATCACGAACCATCTAGCCGTAGTCTAGAGCATAGCGTGCTTTGACCGCCCTCTATAATGCGACAAAATTTGAATTCCAATTAACAATAAAAAATATATTATAACTAGGAAAACAAAAACAAACCTATCTCACGGGAAGCGTACATTTTTCCTAGATAAAAAGTAGCCTATGTGCTATTTCAGACTATAATCTATCTCTGTTTCAAAATTCATCCAGATCCGTTCAGCAGTTCTGGCATAAGAGTAACAAACATCCATATTCACTTTTTTCTTTCTTTATTAATATTAATACGGATACCCTAATATCAACCAATATACAAACGTTTATAAGTTGGTATCATTTTTTGGTTGTTGTACTACATTTTGTATATCTCGATGGCTGCAGATCATGAAGTTCTGAGTTCGAATCTCATCCAAAGCTACGTGATTTTAGGATTTCCTGTAAAAAGTCCTCTAGTTCAGTTCACACTTAAGTTTTGGGCGGTGTTCTTTGACTTGTAAGCACAAAGCCGTCGGTCTAGTATAATAATAACTGCCTCGGTGGTGTAGTGGCTAGCATGTACGGCTGCACACTCGGAGGTCCTGGGTTCGAGTCCCGGGTCGGGCCAAGTTTAGTTATTGAGTCTTTCTGTATAGTAAGTCTCAGTAACAGCCCGGAGTTGGGAAGTTGGCGGTGTTTCACCCCCGTGCCTCGGAGAGCACGTAAAGCCGTCGGTCCTGCGCCTTAACTCTCACTGGTCGTGTCGAGCAGTCGTCCCACCAGAGTATGAGAGTGACAGGAATAGAGAGTGCCCTTGTGTCTGCGCGTACATTTGTGCACTATAATATCTCCTGCGCAGTTGGCTAGTCTCAATGAGATTGGCCGCCGCAGCCGTAATCGGCTAGGAGAACATCATCATGATAATAATCATATTATGATTGTATCGGGTCGCCATTCTTTCACAGTATGAGAATGAAGGATTAGACACTGCGCCTGTGTTAAAAAAATTGTACACTATAACACTGTAGATAGCCATTAACTAGTCTTAGGAACTTGCCAATGTAGCCTAAAACCGATCAGAACCCTATTAGTACCTAAGAGAGCTTACTTTTTAGCAAACAATTTTAAATCAATAGAAAATAACTATTCTACCGTTCGGGGTGGAATTTTTCGAACTTTTTTTTACTTTTTATATTTTATAAAAATAATAGTTTATTATGACTGGCAAATATATCACATAAAAATGAAAATGGAGCTATAAAAAATTGAATTGTGTTAAGGAGGAAGTCCTTTTAGAAGTTAATCAAGTGAAGAACGCACTTCTCTATTATCTGCTTTTTGCTGGTATTTTGATTTTGCTCAATTAAATATTAGTTATATTTTATGTATATACCAATATACAATAACCTAATTAAAATATTCATTATAAAATTTTACCTAACGTAACATTCAAATACAAAAGCAATTCTGAAAACTGACATCAAACACTACATAACAAATTGCAAAATCAGCCCACGCGTTGTGATACCTCAATGACGGTACAATAGGTTCATATAACATATTGTTATATAACAAGGGTATAACGACACGTGGGCGGCATTGTGGAAATACGGATCTTAATTCTATATCAATGTTAATAACGTGCAAATTCAATTAAATATTTAAATGTTAAACTTTAACACTTGCTTCGACCCGCGGTTTTACCTGCTTAAAGTATTTATTTTACTTTTGCAAAATTCAGCAACGCCATCTATTGATACGTTTAGAAAGAGCTAAAATACCCAATGTGTACTATCCTACTGAAATGCATGGAAACTAAAATTATTCTATTGGCTTCTATTTCAGGATATGGCATATTTGATTATGAAGTTTAATCCAAATTTGTTTAACCCCTTGTTTCACCCCGTGCTTCGAAGAGCTCGGAAAGGCATCGGTCTTGCATCTGTTCTCTAACTAGTCATGTTGAATTGTCATCCCATCGGATTTTGAAAGTATACCTACTGATGTCTGTGCATACACTTGTGCACTACTTATAACATATCTTTAGCTTTTGGACAGTCTTAGTGAGATTAGCCGCTGTAACCGATATCGAATAAAAAGGCGTCATCATCACATTTGCTACGGTTTACATATATACTACATATATAGTGTTTATTTTACAAATTGCTTCATTAGAATAACCTAATTTTATTTTACAAGTTTTTCGTGAAATAATATATCTAAACTTATAATAAGCATAAAAAAAATTAATTCACCAGCTATCTCCACAATGGACGTGAGACTCATTTAAATTTGAAATAGCAACGGTAGCAATAAAAATGTAATTTTCATATGACCTGACACAGTTCACTCATGAATGATAAGAGCCAACAATTTGTCATATATAAAAGGGGCATTAAAGAGCAAAGTTGACCCGCTTGGCGCGTATTCACTATCTACTGCGATAAAAAGAAAATTTTATGTTGATTTGGAGGTAATGCAGTAAATTATCTATTAAGTAAATAGTAAAGTAAATTTGTGAGTTTTTGACGTTGTATGGGGTAATTTTTGGATCTACTGAACTGATTTAGATGAAATTTGGTAAGAAGATGGTTTAAGACCCTGGCAAGAAATCATCCCTTTAGGGGGGTGAAAATGGGATGAAAGTTTATATTGGGAGGCAAGCTAGCTATATATGTATAGTGTATCAACTATGTCGTATCCATAACACAAGCTCGTAGCTTACCATGGAACCGCAGGTGGAAAACACTTGCCTCGGTCATAAGACCTGCGAATAAAATATATTCCAGAATCGAACCCAAAAGTAGGTACACTACATAGAATTATTTTCTTTATACGCGTTTTTAAATGCGTTATATTTTTTTAGCGCATCCTAAATATAGATTACTAGCTTCGCCCGCGTTCAATCTACAAAAATCTCTTTTGCTTTATGTAACGACTCACCCTTGCTTCGCTCGGGTTCGCCCCATGTATATATATGATATTAAATTATTTAGGTATTGTTCATACAAAAATACTAAAATCGCGATTAAAAACAGGGAGTGGGGATAGGAGGGTGAAAATACTTTATGACCTATTCTCATACCAGCCAAATATACAAAAAAAGTTTATTAAATTTGGTCGAGCCGTTTCAGAGAAGTGCGACCACAAACATCGTGACACGAGATATTTATATATTAGATAACATTATAAAGATACGTATGTTTTCAGTGACCTCCGCCCACAAACATTAGCACCAGCTACCTGCGCACAATAATTTTTGAAATGCTTTACGCGAAATTAAACACATATTACTCTATTCATGCTGCTACTTGAGGTGGTTTTGGGGTACACCATTTATCATAATTTTCAACACATTTGCTAAATGCGCTCTCAAGGGATAAAAGCAAACAAAGTTTCGATATAGACTCGGTGTATTTATTTTTTTTACCTCAAGTGGAAATGGAAAAAATATATTTATTTAAAAATATATAACTAATTGCTATAGTAAATATGTAGGATTAATCTTAGTAATATTGATTTGTGAATATGAGAGCATTGTTTTTTAATGAATTTTGGTCTATAATATAACATATATTATAGCACAGCCTTTGATACCTTTAGATAGCTCTCCTGACTCTTTACTCTAATTTATACAGGAGGAAACTGGTTCGATTTTAGTACATTTTTTTTTAATATCTATTAAAAAATTATAAACTGAACTGTATTCGTCATACAGCTTTATTATAACTGTTTTTAGACTCCAAAAACCAACCCACAGTCTTCTGTTCTTACTTCTATCTTCTATTATTCTTACAATAAAGTAGTTTTAGAGAAAATATGGTGTGACTAACAGACACGCAAGTGATAATATTAAAAGTACGAACTAAAAATCAAGCTACATATTTTCTCAATAGAAGCAGATGATAAAAAGTATTATTTCAAAGTTATCGTTGTTTGTTAATTTATCTTCATTTTGAACATTCTTAAATACAGTCTGGTAGAAACACGGAACTTCTTAACTTTAGTGCTTATTTAGCTTTATCAATTTTCATATTGCTTGGTTTATCCAATAACGTTAATTGACTTTCAACTCAAAAGTTTCCAACTTACACGGGAAACCGCGCAAATTAGTGCTTTTGTATATGACTAGAAGCCTGCTCAGACTTCACAGCGCTGTGTTTTAGGGTTCCGTAGCCAATAAGAGCTATAAATACACGTATGTTAAAATTTGAGATAAAATTTTAAAAAGTTAAAATAGATATAATAGAACTAGCCATTCATCTTCGCTTTGCTCGGGTTTATCCCTAGGTTGCTTCCCCATACAAATGTTCACCTTCTTAAGGGATGATTTTCGGGATTAAAACTATCTTATGTCCTTCCTAGGGCCTCAAACTATCTTCTTACCAAACATCTAAATTAATTAAGTAGTTTCGGAGCTTATTCAGTACAAACAAACAAAAAGATCTTTTCTCCTTATAATATTAGTATAGATAGACCAAAATACTTCCAACGTTTTTGAGGTATGAGATATATTATGGGTGGATGGGTAAATATTTTATTTTTACCCATCCTAATATATTTAACCATGTTGAAAATGATTCGCACTTGAGAATATCAGAGGTGCGATACCCGGGATTTGAACTTGCTTCTCTTGGTTTTTTCTAGCAAGCGCTACCACTCCCTCAAAAATTAATATGTATGCATATAATTTATTTCATTTACTTCGATTTCTCTACAATTACATTATTTTTAGAATTTCGTACATCTAACAATAAAATGGCACTGTTACGGTATCACTTGCGTGCTTATACATCGTCTGTCACAGACTATTTTCTCCAAATGTACTGAATACAAAAGATTAACATTTAGCCTTTTTGTTTTACCTTTATTCCTATTCGTAAAAATATTTTTAGAACCAATACAGTAGTTTGAGAGATTAACACTGACATACAAGCAAATAACTTTTATATCTTTTAATACATATTGGTATCTGAAGTCCAAATCAATAATAATTAGAAACATAAATGAAATGTAATACGCTACTTCCTTAATATAAAAAAATAATATTTGTATGAAATTTGACCACACCGCACACCTGCTTAGTGAGTCTTGAAAACTTTATTTTATAATTTATTCAATAATATTATTATTATCATAATAATATTAATAAGACATTTTATTGATTGTTGTTATAGCGGCAATAGAAATACATACTCTGTAAAAATTTTAACTCTCTACCTATGGTTCATAAAATACAGTCCTCTGACAGACAGGCGGACGGACAGCGGAGGCTTAGTAATAGGGTTCCGTCAGCACCTTTCGGGTACGGAACCCGATAAAAGGAAAAAACTTTTTGCAAAATACGTACCAGTCAAACTTAAAAGAGAAAATATTTCAGTAAGTAATTCACTAAAAGCAAATTTCATAAGGATTTTCACGTTGACACATATTAGATGTTCAATAAGGAGGCGACATGTCGTTCTTGTGTTCCTAATTCTCCATCCTTGACATTTGTCGAGTACTTAAGTGCTTTGCGCACTTGCGTATCCTTGAAATAATTTCTATACAAAATATTTTAAGCCCTTTCATAGTTGACATTGTACTTGGATTGTATTAATATTCTATAATGTATAACATAACTGATGGATCAAAGCTGGTTTGGGGGTCGAGTGACTATCGATTTATCGATTTAATCAATATCAATACCTATCAATTTAACCCCCATGACTGTCCAGCGATTTTTGGGGGTTCCAAAATTATTTGGATTTTACAAATTAAATAGTGAAAACCAAATTTTAGACTAAACTTCTAATGTTTTTGACCAACTTCAAAAATGGAAATACTCTTACGGGTGTATAATTTTTTGTGTATGCTACGTGATAGTTTTGATTTTTTTTTATTAATTTTAAGGTTATTTTTAATGATATGAATATTTTTTTATCATTATACCTTATAGATGATCTCATACAAATTTCAAGAAAAGAGCATGGGCTCTTTTCTCGTCAAGGGAATTGGTTTTATTAAAAAAAACTAGCGACTCACCCTCGCTTCGTTCGGGTTCGTCCCTAGGTACGTTTTGATTTTTTTGAGCGGAACTCTAATTCTTCTTTTAAAATAAAAGTAGGCTATGTTACTCTCTATAATATCAGCTATCTTCAAGTGCAAGCCCCGTCAAAATCAGTCCAGCCGTTTTAGAGATTATCCGGAACAAACAGCAGACAGACAGACAAAAATTTTAAAAATTGTGTTCTTATTATGAGTACCGTACTTTCATATGTATTTAGTAAAAAAATCTGTTATTTTAACATTACAAACAGACATTTAAATTTTATTTATCTACATGAATTTCAAAAAGAAATGTTACACAGGGTTAAATTTAAATTTCATAATCCGATGACATTCTTACTAATAACATGCTAAGAGTGGACCTACATTATATATTATTCTTGCACAATGACGCTTCTTATGTCACTGGCCCCTCTCAGCACAAGAGGGCTTGAACTTGCTTAACCAAGTCATCTTTTACATTGGATTAAAATTGCATCTGGAAAAATCTTATTTAGAGCTGATATGCAGCATGTTTTTCTTTTATATCCATCTTATTTGAGAGAATGGCAAAATATTTAAATTTACGACATTATATCTTGTTTTGAAATGACTTCAGCATCAGAAACATCATTTTTGAAATATTATGTAATAATACTGGTGAAGGTTCGTGACTAGAGAAATAGTAGGTACTAATCAAGACATGCAGAGCGGCAAAAAATCGCTGAATTACTATTTGCGTAAATAAAATTACCATATATGCACCCAGCTTAAATATAATGTTGCTATATTTTTTATATGAATCGAGAAATAGGGAATAGATGAAATTCTTAAGTTGAAAGCGTCTTCAATGAAGTACTTCATTCGTCTTGCTATTTTTAAGTAATTATGACTGAGCTACTCGTATAAATAAAATTAAAATCCCATCTATACATAGATAATATTATGTACATATGTATAATAATCTATATATACATATAATAGAATTGTAACTGAGCCGGATCTGTACATTAAATATTTTTTGGGAAATCTTATTGAAATAAACTCTATTATCGATACACAGGCCGAATCTATAGTTTTTAGAATTTTTGTCTGTTTGACTGTCTATTACCGCATCACAGAAAAATCACTGGAGGGATTTTGATGAAATTTCGTATGGTGATAGCTGGTTATCCGGGTCAACATATAGGATACCTACCTACTTTTTACCGCGGGAAAATATCTCATTTCTGAGAAAAAACACAAAAACTGCAATGTAAGAATATATTAATATGTAAAACCCAAGAATTTGGTTTTTGGTCACATGATCGCGGGCGGAGCCGCGGGCAATGCTAGTTATTAATAATCCGAAAGTTTGTATGAATGTTTTTTACTCATTATCGTCAGAACGGCTGTACGGATCTGGATGAAATTTGGCACAGAGATAGGTTATAGTCTGGAATAGCACATGGGTTACTTTTATCCCGGAAAAATGTACGGTTCCGGTTATTTTTAATGTATATACAAAAACGTATATTTAAGGCTTTGTATGAGGGTGACTACTGCCAGAAATATAATCGAAACTATATAAATCAACTTCTGGATCGTAGACTATTAATAGTTAAATTAAGATCTTGATAAACTAAGTACAAACTTACTAAGAAGTATCTACAATTACCAGCAATACTTTGTAATTACATGTAATATTATATATGTAGATATGAACATTTCCGTTCGCTACCCTCATCAATGATAGAGCAAGAAAGAAGATGAAAACTTTTATATGATTATAATTAAAACTTTTTACTAGTTCAGTACTTATTGTGTAATATTAGCAATATTAAAAAAGAAAATGATACCTATTTATAAAAACCTATCAACTTGACTTAGCCCGATGTTTCTATTTAGTTTTAGACAGACAGACAGAAAAAAACTGTAAAAACTATAGATTCGGCCTCTGTATCGATAATTAATAATGTCTATTCCAATGAGATTTCCCAAAAAATATTTAATGTAGGTACAGTTTCCGCTTAGATATAATTTTATTATATGTATGTATATATGTATAGAAAACCATATTATAATGCTAATTAATAAAATAAGCATTTGTACCAAATCAATCTCTAAGAAGTCAAAGATAAAATGTAACTTAAGTTGGCGTGGCAACTTGAGCACATGAGACTCACATTTGGTTAAAGCTATGACGTGTTAAATACCTCTTCTCTATAATGTAATTCAGTACGTATAAATTATGTATGTATTATTTTCAGCCCTTTATAACCTCTCACTACCGGGAATGGATTCCCTTCAATACAAGTGAGATCAATACATAGACCACCACGCTGGTGAAAATATCAGAGAAGCGAGACCCGGGATTTGAACCCGCTTTACTCGTTTTACCAAGCGAGCGCGTTACCACTGAGTTATACTTCAATGTTCAGTACCTATTTTAAAACATACATAAATTTTAATTATTTCAAGCGTATTTGAACACACTAAATAATATCAACCAAATTAAATTTTGCATCGGTCTCTGACATGACAAGATAGCCCGCCATCACCGCGTGCGAGGCTATTAAGTTGAAGTGGGTTATTAAGTACGAAATTCACAGGTTTAATTAATTACCTGGCGAAAATTAATCGTTTTGCAATTTGCTAAGCATAGCTTTAATGTGATTTGTGAAAACCAATACTGTTCTAATGTATTGAGCACCCAAAATGTATTATTGTAGTTATACTTCTTTTTACGTTTGGAAAAAATATGAGAGTAAAATTTTTATGATGCGCGCGCACACCGACAGCCAAAAAGCGACATGATGAAGTTAGCTATATTTCTTTTAGAAACAGAGAGTTGTGACATACGGGATGAAACCTTTAGCTATTTTTGTTCTGTTACGCCAAAGAAGTATAAATTCTTAAGTGCATACGTAAGTACACACAGTTTTTTTTTTGTATTTTATTTGCATATTGGCACGTTTGCTTCTTTACGACCACTATACTTAGGTACGCGATATTGGTATATATTTTTTTCTATAAAACCCTCTCTCAATTATACATTTATTTAAAAGCCAATATTATATAATATAAATATTCGCTAATATAAAGTTATTAATTATTATTTCGTACATTGTTTAATCTTAGAAAATGCATTTACGCATACCACCTGTATACATACAGGCGGTAATGTGGGACTCACCAGCTATAAAAGCTAATAACTACACACCACCAACTGAACCTCCCCCGTCTTAATGACTCGTTACAGGATCACTTCACTCGTTGAGGCATCGACGGCAGGCTTGCCGAAGCACCCCCCCCCCCCCCCCCCAACGTGCGTTCACCTTGGCGTTCACCTTGTCGTGGTGGGGGGGCTCAGTAGTGCCCAGCAATCCCGCCGGGCGCGAAGCTAAGAAACGCACAGGAAGGTTGCCCACTTCGGTGGGCGGTGGGAGGTGGCCCTCTTCGGGGGGCGGTGTACCATGCGGGTTGCTCCTGGTACTTCTCTGATAGCAGAGTGGACTGTGGAGCAACCCCATGGTAATGGTGGTCTGCTTCGGCAGACCTGCCGTCGGAGCGTCGTAGCTGAATGCGTAAGCGATCCTGCGACGCCCCATTAAGACGGGGGAAGGTTTTGTTGGGTTTTAATGGGTAGTACTGGCTGTATTACGCCGGTGAGTCCCACACGTCGTGCGTAAATGCATTTTCCAACGTTAAAAAAGAAAAAAGCTTGCCGAAGCACCCCCCCCAACGTGCGTTCACCTTGTCGTGGTGGGGGGGCTCAGTAGTGCCCGGCAACCCACCGGGCGCGAAGCCAAGAAACGCACAGGGAGGTGGCCCACTTCGGTGGGCGGTGTACCATGCGGGTTGCTCCTGGTACTTCTCTGATAGAAGAGTGGACTTTGGAGCAACCCCATGGTTGTTGTGGTTTTAGTGGGTAGTACTGGCTTTGCCGGTGAGTCCCACACCTCGTGCGTAAATGCATTTCCGAACGATAAAAAAAAAGGCTTGGCGAAGCAGACCACCACAACTATGGCGTTGCTTCAACAGTCCACTCTACTGTAGGAGAAGTACCACGAGTAACCCACATGGCACATTTCCCACCGAGGTGGGCCGCCTCCCAATTCGTTTCTTGGTTTTACGCCCGGCTGGATTGCCGGACGCTAATGATGCCCCGTTCCCTCCTATCCCACCACCACGATAAAATGCAACCTTTTCGTTACAGTCCACTTTTCTCACCTGGTTGATACCAATATGTTTCGATGTCATTTTAAAGACGTTTCACGTCAAAAATTTATAACTGTTCTTTCTATTTAATTTATTACAGCTTTTTTAAGCCTCTATTACTCTACCAATTAGTGTTTGTTGTTTAATGTAGGAATAGGTCAAGTGCAACCATTTTATTTTGTGTATATAGAACATTATGGAAAAGCTTTAGTCACTGAGAGCTTTTATGTCACGTCTGGTATAAGATAATATGGTAGACTAAGCTCACTCTATGTCCAGCAATCAATCAACCCGCCTTGAGAGATTATACACTGACAGGTAACGATGTCAATGTACAGTGTAAAATTAATATTTGATAGCTAGCGAAATCTGTCGAAATTATAATAAATAATTTTGTTACATGTGTTTTGAATGCATACTTAAATCTTATAGAAAAAAGCAATGTTCAGTTTTTTACAAAAAAATTTAATAAAATTTTCCTGGCAAATTATACTTACATTTTTTGTTCACTGACCCTTTTTCGGAATTATTCAAATAATTTAGTATGTAATAATAGGTGAACGTTAAGAAACGGCATTTCATTTATTTTTTATTTACAATAAAGAAAATTACAAATATACTTAATTATATATACAAAACAAATGTATAATTAATTATTACTGTACAAGTCATGTCCGCGTGGAATTGTGGGAAGAATGTTAGCCGCACTCCTGCGATGAATGGCAATACAGAATCTTTGGACGATAAATGAGTCTACTCGATGGCGATAAGATCAGTATGTCTTTTAAGAAATACTTAGCAATTTTTGTAGATTAATATATGTATTTTAAAAATAAAGCATCACTAACAGTTTAACATAACCTGAAACGCTCTCTAGATGAACATAAATAAGAAAAAGTTTTGCTATAAGATCAATATAATATATACAATGTTATATAAAGTAACAAAATTTTAATATTTCTTAAGATAAGGCCGCTTTTGGGCGGAAACTTTGAAATATTTTAATTTCTAGATCCCTTGTGTAAAGTTTTGAAAGGAAACGTGACAATATTTAACAATTTTTTTATACATCTACTATGGGTGTTTTAAATAACCTAAACTAATATCAAAAGCACATACTAAATACCAATTATAACGATATAAGTGATATAATCGGTAACGATTATCAAAAAAAATGTACTGAAGGCCCTAGACTAATGTTACATTTCCAATGAAACCATTAATATTAAAATCCATTACTCTAATCAAAATAATAACAATACACAAACGTACTTATGCTTATCATTTTAGTATAAACATAGATATTTATTGTATACATTTACTATAATATAATAAACTAGCGACTCACCCTCACTTTGCTCGGGCTCGTCCCTGAGTTGATTCCCCATACGAACTTTCATCCCCATTTTCATCCTCCTAAGAGATGATTTCCGAAATAAAAAATCCTATTTCCTTCCCAGGATCTCAAACTATCTTCTTACCAAATTTCATATAAATCGGTTCAGTAGCTTTTGAGTTTATTCGTTACAAACATACAAAAATATCAAATCTTTATAATAGTACATAAGTGTAGATGTTGATTAGAAAACTCATTTTTGTGTTTTATCTTATTACAAGTGAACACAAAACACAAATTGACAGTATTACTTGCAAATAAATATTTTTACCCGACTACGGCAACTCAAAAAGAAGGATTATGATCTTAGCAGTCTATGTAGATCAAATCTTTACCTTGACCATTTGTATACCTATGTCTTGATTTATATCTGAAATATTATCTTGTTTCGTAATTTTTAGATCATTTTTATTTTTCCGTAGTCATTTTTAGGGTTCCATACCCTGAGGGTAAAACGGGACCCTAATACTAAGACTCCGCTGTCCGTCCGTCTGTATGTCTGTCCGTCTGTCACCAGGCTGTATCTCATGAACCGTGATAGTTAGAGTGTTGAAATTTTCACAGATGATGTATTTCTGTTGCCGATATAACAACAAATACTAAAAAACAGAATAAAATAAATATTTTAGGCGGCTCCCATACAACAAACGTGATTTTTGTTGCTCGTTTTTGCTCGATATTGATAACAGCAACAGGTAGACGCTTGAAATATTCACAAAATATTTAGTTACATATTCACTTCAAAAATAAATAATTAAATTAAAATAAAACAAATATATAAGAGGGGCTCCCATACAACAAACGTAATTTTTTAGCCGTTTTTATAGATAATGGTGCGGAACCCTTCGTACGCGAGTCCGACTCGCACTTAGCTTTTTTACACTTAATTTTTTATTTCTTGCTTTATAGAAAGGTATTATACGATATGACGTACGGGATGTATAGCCTAAGCAACAAAGTCGGGTAACTAGTTACCAATAAAGCGTTCAAAATCACTGCTATAACATACTTTACATCAGCTTAAGTCATAAACGGTTTTATTCCTCATAACTCCATGTTATAAATACACATAATGGGTATATCAGTACGGTATATTTTAGGCTTCAATAAAAACCGCAATAATTATAAATTTATAGGTCAATAAAGAACAGCCTGTACATACTAAATAACCTATTTTCAGTTAACAAAGTATCTAAATAAAATGCGGTCTATCGATCCACATGCTGTATTAACAAATTGTACCAAAATATATAATACTATATGCGTAATATATATTCAACCCTTTTAAACGTGCCACTGCTGGGGGTGTCCCTTCAACAGGAGGGGAATCCGACCATAGTCCACCACGTTGGCCAAGTGCGGGTTGACAGACTTCACATATCTTTCGAAATCTTACTATGTTTCTCTTAGACATGCAGGTTTTCTCACGATTTTTTCCTACACCGTACATATAATATTACCTTCATATAATATCTAATATATAAAATTCTCGTGTTACATACAGTGTTTGTAAAAAAACTCCTCCGAAACGGCTTGACCGATTCTTATGAAATTTTGTGTGTATATTCAGTAGGTCTGAGAATATGACGTAAACTATTTTTAATTCCCTAAGTGATAAGGGTGGTCTACCCCAAAAAAAATCTTTTTGTTTTTTAAACAATTTTTTTTTATTTTATTTTTTTTATTATTTGGCATTAAAAATAAATACCTACACGCAGTGAGTCACTAGTTATAAAATAAAATTGTAAAGGACTCAAAGTAAGGACACAGATTTTTTAAAAATTTAAAAAAAATTTTTGCTTGCACGCAAAAAACGAAAAATGATATTACTTGACATGTAATTGATACAAAAAGATGTTCATTAGATTTTATTCTATTTTATTCAAATGACTTATTTATTTTTAAAAGCATCAGTGTGAAATTAAAATATTCTAAAGTAAATAAAACAAACGGTCCTATTAGATATTCTACATATTCCCATTTGTAGTGGTGAACATTTTTAGTGTTTGGGAGCCAAATATTTATGCAGGTACATCCACAGGTACGATATTCAAGGCTTTAATAACCTATCAACGCCCAATATCTGAAATTTTAAGAGTCCACAGTTTATTGAACTTTAACTCTAAAACAGATGAAAAGTATGAAAAATAGTATATTATGAAAGTCAAATTAACAAAAAGAACAGCTGGTCGGAAGTCTGCTAGTAATATAATTTACGTGTTATATCCGTGGAAAAGGAAGACAGAGAGCGGCCGTAATGACTTCCCACTCAGCCTAAGTGGAATCGTTTTCTACTGTTTTAGTATAAATTCGTATTAAATAGCTGTTAAAGCATTACTTTTTTCTTATCACATCATTCGGAATTGTACTTTGTTTATCACATAATCTATATTTACGAGTATGTTTATAAATTGAATGATTAAACAAAACCTCCAAAACTACTTGTTCTAATCATCTGCCGAATTTCTGCCTCTTAAGTCAACAAGACCTAAGAAGGCTAAAATTCGATCTAATCGAAATAAGTTTTGTATAGGTGTCAGCTAAGAACGGATTTTGTGACGGGGTTGAAATAGATGGGTCTAAAAACACAAGGGGGTCTTAAGAATAAATATGAGTTATCCTGATTACACACTCATCTTTAAAGTAAAAATTTAAACTTTAAAGAAATCGCACATCGACGGCGTATTTATATCAAAATTATAAGTTCATTTATTTGAATTTCTAAATCTACACTTAGATTCAAGTTATTTGTCTAGACTCATCTCGTTTTACATTATATAAAGTTTTCCATCTTGTTAAGATAACTGTGAAATTTAAAAATATACTCGAAATAAATCCGTTTGAGTTGTTTGTTATTTATAAACCTATCTCCTAAAAAATTTACTGTATTATTTTAGTTTTAACTTGCTCTTACATTCTTTAGTTATAATGTTAACTTAGAATATTAACTTCAAATGTACTAAAATATTTGTGTCTCATGTCCCAGCCCCTTTTTTTTAACAACCCACTGCTGGGCATTAGCCACCCTTCAGTATGAGGGGGATCAGGCCATATTCCACCAAGATAGCCAAGTGCGGTTTGGCGGACTTTACATGCGTTTCGAAAACTTGCTAGGTTGTTTCAGACATGCAGGTTTCCTTACTGTATTTTCTTTCACCGTATGACGAGTGGTAATCGTGTTAGAAATAATTCGCACATGAAAATATCAGAGGAGCGAGACCCGGGATTTGAACCCGCTTCACTCGGCTTCCCAAGCGAGCGCGTTACCACTGCCTATTTGTAATAATGATTAATTACAAGACCTCAGCAAGTAGTATAAGCGCTACAAACTTGAAAGTTTATAAATAGATTTTTTATAGGGAGTATCCCTAAGAGACAATCTTGAAGTTCAATCCCCTAAAGGGCTTAAAAAGGGATTGGAAGGTTGTATTAAAATCCGTTATTTTTAAACTACACCTTAGTTTTATAAGTAAACTTAAGCAACTTAAATTAACACATTAAGGTTATAATATGACACTTATTATTTGTAAAGATTATATTACACTCAACAATCACAGAGGAAAAATAATATCGCAGAAAAAAATGTACTAAATATGTAAAATAAATAAAATAATTTAGAGGAAGTGCCGTGTTTCATTTCAATTTGAATTTAACAGGGAAGTAGGTCAATAGCGTATTTTAAACTATTTCATATCATTCCCTCGGAACTAATATGAGAGAACGAACATGATGAGAATGATTATTAAATCTCTTGGGAGAAATGTGACACACTCTTATCTTCACTCTTGCTCAAATCTGGGATGCTGTATGCTGGAAAGTGAGCAGTTGTCTCTAACAATCTTTTATCTTGTATTTCAATAAACATTTTTATGGTCTATATATATATATATATATATATATATATATATATATATATATATATATATATATATATATATATATATATATATCATCATCATCATCGAATTCACAAGTTTTAATATTTGCAGTACTTACACCTATTACTAATCGCCACGAAGTAACATTTTTATATATGCATATATATAATACACATTTCTTTGTATAGTAATAGGAAAAATTTCGTTTTTATGTAAATTATAAAAAATCGTTTCAAAAGATTCAAAAACTAAACTTCACCCGACTCGGGACTCGAACCCAGGAACACCGGATGTGCAAGCGTAAATACTAGTCATTAAACCACGAAGGCAGTCAATTCCAAAGTAAACGATTATTTTTAAGATCTTTTTAATGGTTATACTTGTAGCTTATTAACTATGCACTTAATCAAATCTTGGAAGTCAATATGAATCCCACAGGATAAAGAAGCCAAAAACAACAAAATTCAATTTTTATATAGGGTCGATTAAGCTTCGAATTTGAATTCATTTAATTTGTTATGACCTCCATAACATACAGTTAAAGAAAAACATATTTTTCCGGTATTTTATAAAATATTTTAAGAAATATATTTGCAAAATAACACATAAATTAAAGGCTTGATCGAATAAAGTGACATTTTTATTTTAAAGTGCCATGAAATTTTAATACTATTATAGTTTGTGAAAAAATTTCAGGTACAGATTAAAAACCTATCTAGTATGCAAAAACATAATGGGTTTTTAATGGGGTCCATGTAGTCCCAGCCTCACATTTTGCTACTTATTACTTTTAGAAAAAGCGTATTATGACATGGGAGATAGTAGCATGACAAAGACGCCGGGAAATAGAATATCTGAGATGAAACCGCTCGGTAATGGAAGAAGTTTTAGTCAGCTGGACGAATTGAGTGTCTGAAAATCTTTCTGAGTTTGTTGAGCCAAGTTGAACTTGAAAGTAGCAAATGGGTATACATATTGTTAAAACTACATATATACTTTATCTGTAAAATCTGCTAGAATTGATGTCTTAGATAATATTTGTTATAATTAATTAAAGTAATTTTAAAGTAAGATGTAAGCCATAAGTCTTGGATTCGATTTTTCATACATACCTAATTTTAAGGCAAATTATTTTTTTTTCTAAATAACTTAAAAATCGATTGTGTTGTTCATTTTTAAAAAGAAACACATCGACTTTGAAATCACTTAAAAGTAATTATTTAACCATTCGAGCTGTAGTTTGTTAGGACATTAAAAATAAGACTACCTAGAATATTAAGGTATATATTATTTACCTACTATTTTATCTGTACCTTTGAGGTATAAAAAAAATGTTGATCAAAAATTCAAAAACCAACAAAATATATTCTCATACTTACGAGTATATATATAGACTAGTGTTCGCACAGTGGTCGAACTTCGTCTTATTATTGATAAATTGAGATTTTATCTATCTATATAATCTATTTCCAATTTTTTTTATTGGTAACATTAAAGCGCGTCAATAGCTTCTAAACAAAAAAAAAAGAAAGTCGGTAGACTAACTGAGGAAAAGTACTGTAATGTTTTATCTTTGCTTATTTCTATATAGATAATTAATTATATCTTAAATAAATAAATATGTTGGACCATTAACACACAGCACCATCTAATTCCATGGTAAGCTTCGAGCTTGTGTTATGGATACCAGATGGTTGATACACTACACTTATATAACTTTAAATACATACATTTTATAAATATAAACACCCGTGACTGGAGTACAAACATTTGTGCTCATCACACAGATAAATGCCCCCAGCAGGACTCGAACCCGCGACTGCTCGCACAACAAGTAGGGTCACTACAAAATGAGCCAAACGTATCGTCAAAATAACAAACATAAAAAAAAAAAAAAAAAAAAAAACATACAGGCGAATTGAGAACCTCCTCCTTTTTGAAGTCGGTTGAAAATATAAGTAAAGATATAAAAATTAAATTTTAAATGTTCATTTGTGCCTGTATAGCAAGTAATTTCCTGCACGCCTCGACACTTTATACATTTACCTATATATAACAGTAATAGAAAACGGTAGCGATATTTGCCGTCGAAGATTATTTTGAACGAGTCCGCCTTATATTGAATTCTGGATAGTGCCTGCACTTTATTCACGACTGCCATGTATATGAGAATAACGGAGACGGAGCATATTTGAACAATCTTTAGGGATCACATCGATTAGAAATCAATATTAATAATTATTATTTAAAAATAACATAGCTGCGATTAAAAATACCTTAAATTATTACGTTTAAGCTTGCATTATTTCGTTTTTTGATTAATAGAATCAAAAATGTTTTATGACGTAACATAAATGCGAAAGTTTGTATGTATTCGTATATACTATATACTAGTATGTGTTTGTGTATGTTTGTCCTGATGTTCCTATGTGCCTAAGAGTCTATCTAGGCTATGGTCCAGGTCAGTCTATCTATGTAATAAATTTTATTCAAATTCATACAGCTTTTTCATCGTGAAAGAGTAAGAAACATACACAAAACGTACATGCACACAAATATAAAATTTTGCATTAAAAAGTCTCTATTCTATACATATAATAAAATTCTAAGTCGAATCTGTACATTTAATATTTTTTTTAGAAAATCTTATTGAAATAGTCATTATTATCGATACAGAGGCCGAATCTAAAGCTTTTAGAATTTTTGTCTGTCTGAGAACACATCACGAGAAAACTACTGGACAAATTTTGATAAAATTTGGTATGATGATAGCTGGTTATCCGGGTCAATATATAGGATACTTTTTACAGCGGGAAAATATCTTATTTCCGAGAAATCTTTAAAACGTAATAGGTACGAACCTGAGCGGAGCGAGGGTGAGTCGCTAGTAATCTATAGTCTAAGCTATGATTCATACGGTACAAAAACGTAATAAGTCACTTTAAGCGGAAATAAGGGTATGTTAAAACGACATTTTCTTTCAAGAAACTATTCTTATTTTATTTTAACATCTCATACTGTTGCAAGCTTGGCGTCAAATTTAACTTTTACAAGCTTTTATAAAATTATAATGAATCAGCGGTCGGAAACACAATTTATTAGTAGGAATATAAAACCGCCCGAAGTGTCCCGGGACTTATGAAACTTCCTTTTATAAAATCTGTTGTTGAATAAGAATCAAGTTGATGCAGAATCTCAGATCTTGAATTTAAACTTGGACACAAACAAATATATTTAAATGTCTTTCTAGTCCAATATAAAACTACATTTTATACGTATTGCAACTCAGAAGTACTATTACATATTATACATAGAAGTATCTAGTATTTCTAAATGAACGAGTAAATAAATAATTTGCATGTATAAAAATAATCGAGTTAATTTGTTATATATTATATCAAATCGATGAACGGTTATAAACTATCAATTCACTATCAAAAGCTTACAAAACGATTTGATTCGAACTAAAAATAAAATTACGAAGCAATAGCGAAAATCTAGCAGCGAGCATAGTGCTTATTCTATTAAGTTTCACATAGTTGTTCCACAGAGCACTGTAGTATCGATACTTAACTCTTGGGGCGGTGGTCATGGGTTTCGTCGGGAACAAAAAGTAAAATAAAACCGCGAAAAATTCGAAAAATACTTAAAATGTCAAATATTCCCGTAAATCTAATGACGTATTAAATAAAATTTATTAAGAGAAAATGTAAGATTATTTCTTTAATCTATTCTAATATTATAAAGAGAAAGATTTTTTTGTTTGTTTGTTTGTATCGAATAGGCTCCGAAACTACTGATCCCATTTAGATGAAATTTCGTAATAACATAGTTTAAGATCCTGCAAAGAACATATGATAGTTTTATCCCGGAAATCATCCTTTGAGGGGGTGAAAATGAGGGTGACAGTCTGTATGGAGAAGCAACCAGGGGACAAACCCGAGCGAAGCGAAGGTGAGTCGCTAGTTCACTATACAATTAAAAATACATACATAAGCACGTATGAACGTACATTGAAAATGCTGGTATCGCACAACATTTTTAATCTACACGTTTGAACGCAATCTTGGCAAGTTTATTGTCTCCAAGAACAAGATAAGCAGATATATAGCCCCATATATCAAACCACATGTTATCTGGCTATCGCATAAACACGCCAGTTTACGACAGCTACTTGATCTATGATCCCTAAATTTTATCTACATATATTGAAAATCTGCAACGACTTTATTTTGAAGTATTTTTCTAGACACTTGATCAAATTGTAACAAAGCTTGAATATCTTGTTCGTAAATAGCTAAAATAAATAATTTTACAGTTATCTACTGTTTGTTTGTTTATCGGTCTATTAATCGATGCTTTTCTTAAACATTAAAACAAGTGGTGAATCATGATAGGATTCATCATTTTAAAATCTAAAAAGCTCGAGATCTAGACTTGTATACATTTCATTTGATTTTCAAAAGGATATTTTACCAAGGAATTACAATAATAATAATATTAATATTAATTTATTACTCAAAGACATATATACATATAGAAGAATTAGTAGTAACATAAGTATAATATTCATCTATAGTAATATTATAAAGAGGAAAAATTTTTTGTTTGTTTGTTTATTTCTTTTCTTGTTTGTTTGTACCAAATAAGCTTCGAAACTATTAAACCGATTTAGATCATATTTAGTAAGAAGATGGGAAGATCATAGGATTGTTTTTATTCCGGAAATCGTGCCTTAAGGGGTGAAGTGGTAGATAAAACAAATAATAATATTTTCCACCAAATGCGCACTATAAAATATGACTTGAAAATGAATACAATAGCTGTAAAAAAAACAAATTTCTTCTATGTCTACGACAAAATAAATCATATCCATGAAACGGTTTCCGAGACAAACATTTATCACAAGCACTGACTGATTCAGGAGTGTCATGTTCTATTAATTATTTTGTAAATTAGCACGATTTTTAAAGTTTTCAACTAAGCAAAGGAAGTTAGTGGGTAAATATTTTAAAAGCTACGTATAAATTTCATCTCAATGTTTACCACCTTAAGAGATGATTTCCGGAATAAAAACTATCCTTTGTCCTTTCCAGGGTCTTGAACTATCTTTTTACTAAATTTCATCTAAATCGATTTAGCAGTTTCGAAGCTTATTCGGTACAAACAAACAAAATCTTTTCTCTTTATAATATTGGTATAGATTATCGTTTCTCAAATCGCTAACCGTTATAGTTATAATATATCACCGTTGCCGAGCTAAATAGGTCAGATAGAAAAATAAATGGAATAACCTTTCAGCGCTACAGCCTCCGAAATAACGCGGCTATAGATACACGCGACCTTCCCACTTGTAATCTGACCAGACAGGTAACATTTTAAATGTCTAGTTTTATTTTAGAATTATAGCATTTATTTTATAGCAGTGGGTATTTTTATGTAAAACGTTGAGACTTTGTTGACTTAGTCTACAAATTAGAAGGTGTTTATAAGGGTTAAATTTCTTTGCCATATTTTTGAGAAACGTGGATCGATTTGGATAATACTTTCTTAATGAATAGTCTATACATATAGTAATATACCTCTTGTAGTAATGGATAAATAATTATATTCCTCTAACCGATTTCGGCAACGGCGGCGAATCTCATTTATGTTAGGCAACTAAATGCGCAAAAAACACTTAATATAGTATGTGTACACAGTAAGTGTATTTTCTATACCCATGCAGTCTCCATACCTTTTACTCTCGAAGGGCGCGATAAAAGATAGGGTGCAGTACCGGCGGTTTTACGAGTTTACCGAGGCTCGGCCTGTAACACCATCTACTTTCCAATTCCGCACTGCTATTGATAATTTCGATGGTTCGATTATGTATCTCTATATCTATAAAAATGATAGCCTATGTAGTACTCTGACGTACAAACAATATTACTGTAAAGTTTCATCAAAATCTGTTCAGTAGTTTTTGCGTGAAAGAGTAACAAACATCCATCCATTATTAGCCATATAAATATATCTCGTAAATCAATCTTGCTAAGTTACCACTAGGCAGATGCAGTCCACCGCGGCATGCTTAAATTTAATTAAACATTATAATTAATATGAAAGCGAGATAACGGAGTGTTCATGTAATATTATGAGAGTTACTGAAACGTAAAGGCAATTAAGAGATTGTGAGATGCTCTTTTGTAATTAATCTGACTCACTTCACGTTGGCAGATCATGTCGCGTAGATCTTTTCCGTCGATTTGGTTTACTTTCGTGGAATCTATAACTTTTCTGTATGTCCTAACGAAAATTAACTAAAGGAAATAATTATATTGTATCCAAAAATGCTATTATAAAATCTTACTACTATATAAATGCGAAAGTTTGGATGTATAAATGTTTGTTACTCAATCACGCCAGAATGGCCGAACGGATCTGGATGAAATTTGGCAAAGAGATAGATTTTAGTCTGAAATAGCATATAGGCTATTGTTTATCCCAGGAAAGCGTACAGTTCCTGTGGGATAGTTTTGTTTTTATTGTTCACTAACGATGAACCCGAGCGAAACGAGGGTGAGCCGCTAGTATGTTATAATATACATACAAAAATTATACGTAAGCATCCTTTTTCAAATTTTCCCGTTGCTAAAGTAAAAATATATAATTAGCGATTTCTAAAAAAACCATACAATGATAAAGAGGAAATTCCAAGATTTTATGGAAGAACGGTGACATTTGTTTGGTGGATTAAACCTTTAAAGCTCGCTTCTGCCTTTGACTGGGACTGAATTAGAACGTAACGTTCTTTGTTGGTTCTTTAAATTGAAAATGCATTGTAAAATGAACTATATTTTAAGGGAAAAGAGTTCACTTTACCTCAACAAAAGGAAAGCGTTGAGATGTTCTTAATATGTAACTCATTCTTTGGAATTTTATATTCTCCTTTCAGCGTTATTTTAATAAAGTACTTGTAAGCGATCTCTTTCTCCGTATTCACTGACTACCTCATTGTTTTATCTGTAATAGTCTATCTTATTATATGAAGTAACATAACGGCGACACGTTTGGCTCAGTTTGTACCCCTAATTGCTTTGTCAACCGTCGCGGGTTCGAGTCCTGCTAGGGGCATTCATTCATTACTGCAAACTGAATCAAATATCATGAATATCTCACCTTTAAATCTCGCGAGTGTCGCAGTTCTTGTCTCCGCGGAGGCTGTCCAGGCAAATCTGAGTATACGAGGTTACGTACAGAGCCCTTAAACTTAGGCTCGAAGATGACTGACGGTAGAGCCAGTGTAGACAACTTTGAATTATATCTGTGAACAAAATAAAATAATTTTTAAAGAATCGTGTTAATTTTAACCGACTTTTTTACGTGTTTTAGCTTGTGTTTCTACGCGATATTATCTTCGTCAATTTTGAACTATTATTATATATAAAAAAAATATATTGCACAAATAAATTATTAAAAAAATACACAAAAAGTGACGTGGACGAATATGGTTTTAGGACTTATTAACGTAATATCGCCAAAATATCTATATTCATGAAATAATTACATTAAAATAGATGTTCAAGTTGCCTATTCCTTTATTTTAAAAGTTATTAGCTATTTACGTCGTTCGTTGCATCGCTTTGGTCTCAACAGATAATTCGAGTACAAAAATGACTAAAGTAAAATCAGTTAATCGTCATGTAATATATAAAAATCTCGTGTCACTATGTTTGTGGTCGAACTCGTCAAAAACTTGACCGATTTTAATAATTTTTTGGATATTTGGTAGGTATGAGAATAGGTCGTAAAGTATTTTTCACCCTCCAACCCCACCCCTTATTTTCAGATCGCGACTTTAGTATTGTTGTATGAACAACATTATATAAAAACATAGCAACAAAGCCGAGCGAGAATGAGGTTGAGTCGCTGTATAACATAAAGCCAGAGTTTTTTTTTGTAGATTGAACGCGAGCGTAGCCACGGTTTATGCTAGTATGTACATATATTAAGAGCACCTCTATAGCTTCTAGGCTTGTAAATAGCATTTTCGACTTTTAAAATAGGAAAATAGTAATTGATTTACAATTTTTTCTAATGGGCATAAAGTAAAATAGATATATTATTTTTTAGTATTTAAATGATTCCAAAATTCTTAGCCGTTTAGAAACAGTAGGACAGGCAAGTCAAAAAAATACCATTTCTTTAAAATAAAAAACTAATAGATATTTTCGTCCCACGAAAAAAAATTTACATGAAAATATTGTTTAAGAGTTGATGATTCACATATATTTTTTTCAAGCATTTCGGTCAAGCCATAAACGAGAAGTACGCTTTAGAAAGTAGCTCTTTGCTAGCTCTTGAGGGTACTAATCGCCTTAAGGTATCCTACGCAAAACAATTAGTCGATACAATAATATGTATGGCCGCTATTATACTATATGTGCATACTTCTCATTATAAATGATGAAGGCGTGAAAATATATGAAATCAATAAAGAAAAATGACTCATTTTGGCATTTTTATATTAAACAGGGTTAATTAAAGAGTCCTTTATTATTGAAAAATTATACATTTCATTTTCTTTACATAAAAAATAACAAATGTTTTTCATCATGTTTTTTTTCCTTTGAAGTACAAATTAAATGTTTTTCTAACTGTGTTTTTATTGAATTTATATCCAAGCTCTTTGACGCAAGGTTAAACTAATTAGAGATGAATACAAAAAATTAAAAAAAATTATCAAAGTCAAATATATAAAAGGGTTTTTTTTAATATATTTTAACGTCTCACTGCTGGGCACGGGTCTCCCTTCTAGGCCAGTGGGATCAGACCATAGTCTACGCTGGCCAAGTGTGGATCGGCAGACTTCATATGTTTTTCGAAAACTTGCTAGGTTCTCTTAGAAATGCAGCTTTCCTCATAATATTTTCCTTCATCATAAGGCAAGTGGTAATCATGTTGAAAATGTTACACACATGAAAATATGAGTTGTGTGAGACCCGGGATTTGAACCCGCTTTACTCAGTTTCTCAAGCGAGCGTGTTACCACTAAGCTACCCCTGGCTTACTTACATTTAAATATAGGTTTCTGATTAAAACAAATCTTAATCAAAATAGGAAAAAAAAATTCACCTAAAAGAACATTCAATTAGTAATAAACTTCATATTTTCTAGTTACCTCCTTTATAAATAACTTGACTTAGAAAATAAGAAAGCTATTTTTCTTTTAAACGATTTTATAATATAACATCGTTTCAGTTTAAAAGCGATTACGCTATCTATCTGGTGGGACAAGGACGCAATTTATCTTCTCTCCTTTTCCTATAAAGTGTTGACAACGCAATATATTTGAACGTATTCTAACATCCATCTTTAGGTGGACACAAACTGACGTGAAAACTAAGAAAAGCAAGATTTACGGCAAAGAAGCTGGTGCAATTCAAGAATAAACCATCCGTGTAGTCATATTATAGTTCAATTTACAATTTACAATTAACACTTTTTAGCTGAAATTTTGTACACATATAGATCTAAGACCTGGAGCAATAACTAGGCTAGAGACATAACTGAGCAAAGTAAGAGTAGCTCGCTAGTAATAGTAATAATAATCTATACTAATATTATAAAGAGATAAAGTTTGTGAGTTTGAGAATTTGTGAGTTTGTGACGTTGTAGGAGGTAATCTCTGGATCTACTTACTGAACGGATTTAGATGAAATTCGGTAAGAAGACAGTTTGAGACCCTGGGAAGGACATAGAATACTTTTATCCCGGAAACCATCCCTTAAAGGGGTGAAAATGGGGATGAAAGTTTATATTGCCAAGCAAGCTAGGGATGAACCCGAGCGAAGCGAGGTTGAGTCACTAGTTATAAACAAAAAGGCACCTAAACCAAGCGAAGGTAAGTCTCTAGTGTCAAAATAAAAAACAAATAACAAGTATTTCTATTTCAGTCTCCTTCATCGACATGAAAAAGTAATTGCTCGAATGTTATCAAATATTTTATAATTTATATAAAAAGAAATATAATGAAAAAATCCAATAAATCTGAATAAAAGTTTGGAATCGTCTTTTTTTGGGATCTGCAAAGTATTTTCAACTTAGATTAAGGACAAATCTTGAGCGACTTAGAAATACGTTTAGGGAAAAGATTTGCATATAAATATTTAGACAAGCAATGTTTTAGATGGAAGGAAAACGTCAGGATTCAGCTACATTTACCAAATGAATCGTGCAGTGACATGGAAAAGTACCTTAAATTTGGAAAATATCGTCAAAAATCACGTTTCACTCGAAGGAAATTTTCTTTTATTTTTAAAAATATAAGTATTTTTAAATATTTTTTAAAATGCTTACCTGAGCCGGTAATTGAACCAGCCCTACATCCAAAGAAGTATAACGTCACTATTTTATCAATCTAATCTATAGAATCTATTGTAAGAATAAAATATCTCGAACAAACATTGTATTTATACGTCATAATTAGAGAAAACCAAGAAATCTTGCAATTCGTAGATACATATCGACTCTACTTCATCGATATTTTTCCAATAAACATTTCCTTTGCATAGGAGGTTGTGTATTTTTTGTCACTGCATAAAATAATGCAAAAGTAACATTTATTCACTTATAAATTATATGAGACTTGTTTTATTTTTTATAATTTTTTTCAACGTCTTGAAATCATTTCATTAAAACTAAAAAACACGACGCCCATATCGACGCTTAAAATCAGACTTTTACATTTTTTTTATAATTTAGAATACCATTATGATGCTTGCATCATTAAAATAAATGAAATGACGTAATAAACCAAAATCGGTTAAACTGTTTAGTAATTATGAGGGAACATAGGGTCGGACATAGATATAAATACAAGACCCTCCTTTCAGGCTTTGCCGCAGTTTGATAAAAAATACTAATACGAATTACATTCCCGCAACAGATACTGTGATATAATTTCTAAGCTGAAAATATGACCAAAAGCTGTCACGACTGACCTTGCAATTCAATTAGCGCTTACGACCTCAAAGCTCGAATAACTAGAACCAACTAAAACAGTAACTCTAGTATACAACTGATATCTAATACAATTTAGAGAATAGCGAGCCATATTAATATATTGTACGATATTATTAAAATTTACCATAATATTTATTGTCAAAACAAACATAATATATTAATTTTGCGTTTTTTGTATTTTCAATTGCCACAAATAAAAATTTCCCATTACCAGGTTTTGACTTAATTGAATTGATTAAGATATCTATATATAGGCAAAGACAAAATAGTTCAGTACATTTTTTCATCTGTTTATCAACCGACTTTTTTTTGCTTAGTTATATTTTGACGAGCTTTAGTATTACCAAAAAAAATGTGGAAACAGTTAGATTTTTATGTAGATAGGTATTCCAACCTTCCAAATCTTCTATACATATAATAAAAGTGTAACTGATCGCTGTCTGTACATGGCAGATATTTGAGAAAAACTATCATTGGGGGATCTTTATTTACGCAATAGAACCCAAAACAATGATTTTTCGAATTTTTGTCTGTTTTTCTGTCCGTTTGTGCATGCTAATCTCAGAAAAGGCTTAACCTTATTTTCTCTTAAATTCACTCATATATTGTGGTTCATAAATAAAAAAGTTACGTCAATTTAAAGAATCCCCTAGGCACGAACCCGAGCGGAGCGAGGGTGAGTCGCTAGTAATGATTGAACTTTAATTCTTATATTTGCAAAATGCAGAACCTGCTTTTGGAAACCTCAACGGATGCTAAGAGACCAAGAATTTATAACTTAATGAAGGTTAGCCGAGACAGACTAATACTATGAGTGTGTGTATCATTAAAAAAGTTAATAGTAATAAACATAAGGTGAGATACCTTGTATTTATTAATTCTACAGAAAAAGTGTCAGAAAACACTACTCTAAATATAATATTTTGTTTTCCTAATAACGAGATCAAAGCAAAAATCTACCAATAAACAAGAACTGAACTTATATCCTACATTATAGCATATAGTACCGCCACACCACACCACACCACATCAGACGGTCTTTATACCTTTGAATGAGTTCTAAAACAGTAATCAAAAGATTAAATCTCAAGCTCAAAGGAACTTTTTTGTTAGTACTAAAAGACATCTAATAATAACTTTCCACTCTGTATATTCCGTGGTAGCCGTGTTTCGCTTCAGTCGGAACTGAAGTTCCATAGAACTTCGACAGTTCGCGGTTGTACCTATTCATACATCTCCCTCTGGAATCGAATTCTACTTTAGTTCAAGTTGTAGAAACTTCTTGAATGTTAAACTATATTTTTTTAGTTTTTTTTTTAATATTGCTTGGTTATGTTTTTCTATTTTAATAACACTGTGTTTAAAATTATCATTTATCTGTATTTCGATTGTTTGCAGGTTTATTTATAGTACCTGGGCGATCAAGTTTCACTCGAAGTTTTTCGACAAAGATATAATATATATATATATATATATATATATATATATATATATATATATATATATATATATATATATATATTAAAAATAGAACTTTATTTAAATACAAAATTTGCTCCAAATCGTTAGCCTTTTTTGAGATACATGAAATAAATTTATATATACATATATACAAGAATTGCTCATTTAATATTATGAGTTAATATACGTTGTTGAAATTTTATATTTAAATTATTCCTACGACCATGGATATTTTATTTGATTTAACATAATATATAGTTGTAAAGATGTGGAAGCCTTTACAAGTACGTAATATATCATATCGATGCCTGTATGGAATAACGTTATAGCTTAATATAGAGCAATTTTATTCTGGGCTTTATTTTTTAATCCCCGACGCAAAAAGAGGGGTGTTATAAGTTTAACGTCGATATCTGTCTGTCTCTGTGTGTTTGTCTGTGGCATCGTAACTCTCAAACGGATGGACCGATTTCGATGCGTTTTATTCATTTGAAAGCCAGTTTCCTTGCGGTGTTTCTTAGCCATGTTTGGTTTATGTTGGTCTAACAGTGTAAGACTATCAGCTCTTTTACAAAATGATGTAAGGCATTTTGGCGTATCATTACTCGATTAAGTGCTTGCGTGTGCCAGTGTAATCGTTAAATGACAATTAATTTGCGCAAGGGGTTTTTAAATTAAAAAATTAAAAAAACCCATTATACCCACCAAATTAAATTAAATTTAATTAAATTTATTATTATATATTAAATTTAATTTAATTTTGCTGCAGAAACCTTTCTTAGCACACGGGGTCAAAGTGCGAAGCTCTTCTTAAAAGACATAACGCGTCTTATCACCTCTACTGGTGACAGGAGGGCTGGCGCATTTTTCGCCCAAAGAATCGGCATTGCCATTCAACGGGGGAATACGGTTAGCATTCTTACCACTATTCCACGCGGACATGACTTGTACAGTAATAACTAAGTGTACATTTGTTTCGTATATATAATTAAGTATATTTGTAGTTTTTATTATTGTAAATAAATTGTACACAAACATTTAAAAAAATTATAGTTATACTTTACTTTATACAATATTGAGTTTATATTTCACTACTAATTTCGAACAACTTAACTGTTGAATTATAAATCATTACTTACGAGCATATCGTCGATTCAGTGTTTATTTGTCCAAACGACCACATTACCGAAAGAGTTTTTATTACAGTATTATCAACTTTTAAATGTCAACTCTATCGGTAATAAATACACATTTTACTTTAATAAAGCCGAAAATATTTATTATTTGTAAATATGTATAAAAATCTTAGAAGTAAAGCTTTATTTTTAAAAAAGAGACAGAAAAAAAGCTCTCTATATCATGTTATATATAGCTCCGTAAATTACAAGTATTGATAGTTTAAACAAATAAGCACTAAGGTAATGGTATAATAAATAATAATAATGACCTACTGACCGATATCGGTCACGGCGACCAATCTTATTGAGACTAGCCAGATGCGCAGGAGATATTATAATGCACAAGTGTACGCGCAGACACAACGTGCACTCTCTATTCCTGTCACTCTCAATGTCCAATGGGACGATACTTCGATACGACCTGTGAGAGTTAAGGCGCAGGACCGACGGCTTTACGTGCTCTTCGAGACGACGAATGAATAAATTTTAACACAAAAATCAACTTATGGATAAAAACTAAACTAAAACTGCTACAACAAAAGTCCTTTTAAATTAGTTCAAGTGTAAAATAGATTTAAATTATGTAAGCGTCAGAGAAATAATGTAAATTGAATAGAAGCTAACAAAAACAACTTGTTCAACAAATAATAAACATTTCTTAACAGCAATATTAACCAACAGACGGCAAGGTGTCCAAGACAATTAAATTATAAAGCCGGTATTGCACAACGCTTTTAAGTAATTCCTTTTTATCTTCTTAGAAAACATCGTTATACCCCTAACAGTAAAGTGTTATAAAATATCTGGGTGACATTCTCAAGATTTCTGCATTGTTTCATTATGAGATAATTTAGTATCACGTTTCTACGTTAAATGAGTTGTTGGTAACTTTTATACAAAAATACTAAAATTCTGACTGAAAAATTGAAAAATTTAATATTGCTAAAAAAATAATAACTATTATGATCACACTCTTAATGTGAATGGTGAGTTATATTTTCAAACTCTAACAGAATAAATAAACATTTATTATGTGGACTAAAAACATGGTTTGTAAAAATCGAATTCGTGATCTAATGTATGATGAAAGAGCTAGCTAACCTTTCTTAATTTCAATTCAATTCAATTTAAAAAAAATATTCAATATTTAATTTTTATATTTTTTCTTAGAGCATCTTAGTATTCGAAGAACTGGAGAAAGAAACTCAGCAGAAATAAACATATTACTTTATATCTGATCATTTTTAGAAAATTATAAATATATTTTTGAACACTAAAAAAGCCTGGAGGCGATCACATCATTCTAAGGTAATTTTAACTTCTACAAAATCATTTATTATATAAAGTTCTTTAACATACAAACGTTCTTTAGTATTTTTTTAAATCTAGCAATAACCGTTTTTGAAATTCTTTTGGGTTCAAATCATTCTGTTTTAAAATCTGTCTATATACTTTTTTTCTCCTTTCCAACCTTTATGTGCTATACGCATATAGATAAGGCAAGGTCATAGATTGCATCATTGGAACGTATATAAGCTATCACTTATATCCAATCGCAAAAAATGCGAGCAGAGTCGCGGGCAAAAACTAGTTCTCCACGAAAACAATTACCTACTAATTAAACATACATACATACGCATAATGTATACATGTACATATTGTACTAGCGACACCCCCTCGCTTCGCTCGGGTTCATCTCTAGCTTGATTCCCAATACAAACTTTTATCCCCATTTTCACCCCCTTAAAGGGATAATTCCCGGAATAAAAAGTATCCTATATCCTTCCCAGGCTCTCAAACTATCTTCTTACCAAATTTCATCTAAATCGATTCAGTAGATCCAGAGATTACCCCCTACAACGTCACAAACTTACAAACTTTACCTCTTCATAATATTAGTATAGATAAAAGAAATAGTTCATCGTACCAATAGAACAAACGCAAAAATAAAATAGAAGGCCGATACAGTACATATAACACGCGGTCCTGAGAATAATTGAATTGTAGATCATCCGGGTGTATTCATTCACTTTGTATATAATACCTTAGCACAATTGAATGCGACGTTTCTATTTGATTGCTTTAAAGCTTGTTTTCAATTAACATTTTTTATGTGATTTTATGAATGTGAATCACAAGTTAAGTGAACTGACAAAGTTTACTTGTAGTCTAAGATCCATATAAATAGAAAAATTGAAGTAGTTAATTCCTCAGATCGATCGTATTTTCCGGAACCAACCAAGTATCACAATGTAGATAATTTTATTACAAATTTAATAGTATATGGTTGTTATACCAAAACATCTCTAGAGGTTTTTTTATTAAAAATAGCCTGGAGCTTTTTGGCGACAACCCTCCTAGGTCGTGTTTGTTAATATGTTTTATTGTTTAAAAATATATTTCGTTCCTAGAAAAAGAGTGAATGATCTCCTACTGTAGGTTTGACGTAACCAACAATTCAATGGGATTTAAAAAAAATAGTCAATATGACATATCTAACTATATTTTTTTTTTGGAAAAAGATCCCTTTTATCAATTTTATCCTTATCTAGCTAAAAGTCTTCTAGTAAAAGCCTAGCTCTGTGCCTGTCTGAATCATACAGACAGACGGACATGGCGAAATTATAAGGACTTCGTTTTATCCATTTGGCTACGAAACCCTAAAAAATAGAACATACGTAACATTAAAATAGAACGTATAACTATCAACAATCAAACTAATTTAAAACTCCAATTAAAACAAACCTTTGGGAAAACATTTAAGATACCTAAATCATTTCTAGACCATAAACCGACTTAGCTTTAATACGTGAAACCCAGAATAAGCTGTAATCTTACATTCCCATTAGACATTTCGTCTAGACCGACCCTTACCAAGCGAATATACTTGTATATTATCATTTATCTGTGCTTAGAAGAACGCTTAGAAGCCATTAACAAAAATTGACTTAAACTCAATTTATTTATTAAATTATATGTATTAATGAAAGACTGTAATGGACTATATGTAAGGCTATAATGAAATAAAGTAATTTTGTTACTTGACTTTGAAGAGAATAAAATATAAATGTAAGGTATGACAGTCGTCAAATATAATCAAATGAGCCCGAAATCGAGTCAATGAAGTTCCGTTAGCTACCTCCAGACTTCATCGTTATGTCAGCTCCATAGTTTGAACTGTTGTAAATTTTAATTCAATCATCGATTTTATCAATATGTGAAATCCCGAAGATATTACATACTTAGGAAGTTTTAAATTGATACCATAACTGTGTTCATAAAAATATAAAAGGTGATCTTTCTAATACTACTAGCGACTTACCCTAGCTTCGCTCGGGTGCATTATTTTTCTAAAATAAAGTTGTCTAAGTTACTCCTTATAACTTCAGCTATCTGCCAGTGAAAATCCTATTAAAATCGGTCCAGCCGTTTTGGAGATTAGCCGTAATAAACAGACAGACAAAAAGACAGACAAAAATTAAAAAAATGTGTTTTTTCTTCTAAGTATCGTATATGCTTTGATATATATTTAGTAAAAAGCTATTGTTTTGACATTACAAACAGCAAGACTTCAATTTATTTATTCCAATAGATAATAAATATTATAATAGCTTCTGCATTTAAGTTTTAACGGTTTTAATTTCACTTTGTAGTATTATTATGAGTTTCCGTACATACGCTTTGTCAACCCCATAAAATCTACAGCTATCAAACAGCTGTTGTTACTATACTATACTCCATGAATACAACTTTATTACGCATTCGTTAGCAAGTATCGAATACGAAATCATAGTAGAGGCTACAAGCAAGACTCACTGTCTAGACTTCACTAATGAACTTGGTGGCCTGGTTTAATAGCATCTGTGTCGAATTTAGTTCCGTCTTCAATGACTATGCATCATATTATATGTAACATGTCTTGTACTATAATAATATTTTAGTCATATGAACTTACTTTTAACAAGCGTGCAAGTACCCTTGCTTCGCTCAGGTTCATCTCTAGGTAAGTTTCAACGGTTAGTATGGAATAGATAAACTATATATTATATAATTAGAGCCTTCCTCAATAAACGGGCTATCTAAAGCAATAAAATCGCATTTGCAGTTCCTGAGATTAGCGCATTCAAAGAAACAAACAAACTCTGCCTTTTTATAATATTAATAATCATAAATGTTAACAAATCGGTCAGACGTCCATACATTCTTATTAATAGCATAAAACCAAAGAGTTTCCTTTTGTAATATTAGCGCGAGCGAAACCGCGGGTTCTTCTAGTTGACTTATAAAATACGTTATGTCCTAATTGAACTCATTCTTTTGGCAAAAACCCAAACGATATTGAGGACTTTATATTATTGAGTCACCAGTGTAGCTTACATATAAACTTTTAAATTCGATTAAAAACTCATATACATTTATCTCCAACCTTGAACATCCATACTGGCAAACTACTCCTATATATATATATATATATATATATATATATATATATATATATATATATATATATATATATATATATATATATATATATATATATATATAGGGGTAGTTATATACTTTCATATGCATATAAGTACCTTATATGCATATGAAAGTATATAAGGTACTTATAATAAAAAATCTAATTTTAATTTTTTGTCTGTTTGTTCCGGTTAATCTCCGAAACAGCTGGACCGATTTTAATGGGACTTTCACTGACACATAGTTGATATTATGAGGAATAACTAAGGCTACTTTTGTTTAAGAAAAAGGATTCGGGTTCCGCCCAAATAAATGAAAACCCATGAAATTGCAAACAAAATTCGCGTACCGAGCGAAGCGAGTGTAAGTTGCTAGTTATATAATAAAATTATGACAGTATAAAGTATTCTAAGTAGCTATTTACCGTAAATATTTTTTAAAAGTACCTACTATATTTTAGCCATTATTGCTATAATTTATGTATGGCATTTTGAAATAAATATATTCTATCACATAAAAAACGTGTCTGTGTACTTATGTACGCACGTAATAAGTTAAACTTTTTCGGCGTAAAAGAAACGCAGCTAACTTCATCAAGTCGCTTTCAGCTGACATCGTGTGCGCGCGCATTGTAAAAATTTTTCTCTCATATTTTTTTCCAAACATGCCAAAAGAAGTATAACTTCAAAGATATAATAAATGATTCGTCCTTAATTATATGAACGAAAGCCACGAATAATAACTAGTTTAGTGAAAATAGAGTCACTATAAAACGTCCAACCTTGAATAAGTTACGTTTTACAAAGCTCAGTAGTACGCTATATAAGCTTCAGAAGCTTAAGTTTATCAGTTACGATTGCGTGCGAGAGGAAGTTTTCTTATTCACTACGTTTGTTCTAGTTTTGCTGCTCATATTCTAGCCAAACAAAAAAGCCAAAAAATATCAAGAAGCTTCTAATAGCTTTACTTATAGTTATACAATCAAATCTTTAAAGTTCATTTTTAGCCTATTTTTTTAATGATTTTAAATTTTGTAACAATTGATGATTTTAAATTTTGTTCGATTCGTTATGACATGCTGTGCCAGCGGTTGCGGGTTCGAGTCCCGCTGGGGGCATTCATTTGTATGATGAGCACGAGTGTTTTTACTCCAGTCATGGATGTTCATACTTATAATATGCATGTATGAAAAGTTATATATGTGTAGTGTATCAACTATCTGGTATCCATAACACAGGCCTCGTAGCTTACCATGGAACTAGATGGTGCTGTGTGTTAATGTCCCAACATATTTATTATTATTTAATGTTATAACGATTCATAAACAGTGTTAATAAATCATATTAGTATTAATCTCAAATGTACCCCGATATATTTTGTTTTTGAGACTCTCACTGACAGATCGCTGATGTTAAAGGGAGTACCTTAGACTACTTTTATTCAATTTTTTAAAATCAGGGTTCCGCGCAAAAAAATTAAAACCAATTTGTGAACAAAATCCCAGAGCAAAACCAAGGTAAGCCGCTAGTTATATAATTTTAAGCTTTAAAATATATTAAAACCAACATCCGGCAGAAATATATTCGTTGGAGAACACCAGATAAATAGACCTTTAAGAGACCGAAGCGTATAATACGAGTATATGCACCATATTATGTATAGGCCATAAATAATCTCGTGGTGTGTTCTGGTAAGAGGGTTTATTACACGAACGATCCGTTGTTATTTTAGATACTCCTATATTATATTTTATGTATGTTCAAGGTGATTGAGCTGTTGTATCCTTACCAAACAAGCTTTTAGTTAGGAATTTCTTACATAATTATTATTGGATAAAGATTTAGAATCGATTTTAATTTACAGCAGATACTCGTATAATCAGATATTTTTGAATCAGCTAACGTAAAGCAAGCAAATGTGTTTATATATGTGTAAATGCATATACTAATAATAAGTAAATTAATATTTTTTGTTTATATCTAAATTAAATCTACGCTTCTATTATAAAGAGGAAAGACTTGTAATTTTGTTAGTTTGTAACGAATAAACTCAAAAGTACTGGACCGATTTAGATGAAATTTGGTAAGAAGATATTTTGATATCCTGGGAAGGACATAGAATAGTTTTTATCTTGGAAATCATACCTTATTGAGGTGAAAATGGGGATGAAAGTCTGTATAGCGAAGGCGAGTCCCTAGTCTTATATTAACACCTCCAGGTAAATTTTTAAGAAATTAATTAAATTTCTAAAAAATCTATTGTTAAGTGACACGCCGGCGTGTCCGCGGTCGTGGAGGGATTAAAAAAAATATACTAACATAGCACGTCCTCCCTACTGAAAATTAGGTAAACAGTAATAGCCTTACAATTTACCAATAGCGAAAAATCGGATGAAATCAGGTTGAAATCCATGTATCTGTATCCATGACATAGTTGAACGGTATTGTTAGCTTTCATCCAAAACTGGACTTATCTATGAGATATCTTAAGCGTTCGAGCCGTGCGGATTTAGGTCACAGGGGCATGACGTATTGTGATATACGAGCGATATACGTTATTCATATATAATATAATAGCATATATCTATACAGATAAATAAAATTGAAGTGTCTGTTTGTAATGTCAAAATAACAACGTTTTACTAAATGCATATGAAATTTTAAACGGTACTTATAAGAAAAACACAGTTTTATAAATTTCTGTCTGTTTGTTTGTTCCGGATAACCTCTGAAACAGCTGGACTGATTTTGACGGGACTTTCACTGGAAGATAGCTGATATTATGGGGAGTAACATAGGCTACTTATATTTTAGAAAAAGAATTAAGTTTACGCTCAAAAAAATTAAAACGTCGCTAGTTTGATATAATACTGTTTATTTGGTTCAATAATATAAAAGATAAGAAAGATAAAAATAAAAAAAAAATCGATTGAAAACGGAGGAAGAAAGATTCTGAGCTCTGTTGTCTTTGCCTATTTATATGAAGATAAATCTTAGACTAAATGCAACAAAAATTGGATATTTGAGACAGATTAGTCTGTATTTTATACTACGATGTTAAATACAGAGACTAATCTGTTAATGTAATAGGCCAATTTTCGTCTATATATTATGTCGATATCGATTCGTCTACAATATGTAGTATAGTAGAATTTCATGATTGAAAAACGCAATAATTGTACTTGGCCCAACTCGGGACTGGGACCTAGGACTTACGCATCTGCAGTACTACATAGCGACTAGTCTCATGAGGCAAATTTTTCCATTGAGATTATATAGTTCGATATTTTTGCCTATTTAAATGGTGTAAAGTTTTTTATTAATATGGTATGCCTGAAGGGCCACACATACGTACATATATTGTAAGATAAAATCTAAATAATGAATATATTGTGGTTCATAGTACTGATTCGTTGCTTATAGCATGCTTGGTACGTAGCAAAAAATTAAAAGAGGCACTAACAGATAATAAAAATAACAGTTTTATTTTGTTTCATATGACGCAAACGATTTGTATGTGAACGTTGTCGGTTTTATGTGATTTGCATTCTATTTGCGTACATTTACATGACCTTTTAGTGTAATGGAATGGTTTTTGCAACTGATGTTTTTATTCAGCTTTTTTCTTTACAATATTCATTTCCTTATTTACAACCCTCGCTCCGCTCGGGTTTGTCCCTAGTTACGTTTTGACGTTTAGTAAAGGTTTCTCAGAGATAAGATATTTCCCCGCAGTAAAAAATATCCTATATGTTGGACTCGGATAACCAGCTATCATCATACCAAATTACATCAAAATTTGTCGAGTGGTGTTTTCGTGATGCGTTCCCAAACAGACAGACAGAAAAAAACCTAAAAACTATAGATTCAGCCTACTAACACGCAAGAAAACAGAAAATCGGTTCACAAACAGAAAAGAACGCGACGCCCCATTAAGACGGGGGAAGATTTTGTTGGGTTTTAGTGGGTAGTATTGGCTTCGCCGGTGAGTCCCACACCTCATGCGTAAATGCATTTCTCAACGTTAAAAAAAGATAAAGCAGGCGAAACCGGGCCATATAACTAAATTATCGAAAATTACAATCATATATTTATAAAATATCATATACGGACAGAATATAATATTACATATTTTTTAGACAATAACAAAGGTTACCGTGGCAACTTGGCAACGTATTCTATCTCATTCTCTCGCTGGCTTAATCCTATATATTTATATGTTTGTCTCTTTTTAGTATCACATTTTCGTTTCATCGAGTGTTAAATCACAATGATTCTGAAAAAGAATCACTTCAGAAAACTAAATTTCTATTTGTCGATGCGTCCACTTCTTATCTTACAAAGTAAACACTAAAAAGATTCTAAAAACGAAATTCCAATGAACTAACATAAAATTCAAAAGATTTTTATAAAAGCACCGCATTCCGCAACGCATTGAGACTTATCACTTTATCTCATAATCATACTAAATGGTTTATTTTCACTAAATCGTTAACATCTGGGTCGACTTCGAGAGTTTAAGGACAAACTCTGCGACTACGGTATTAATGATGCTATATTTCAAGACTACCATCTTCTATTAGACGTTTAATTCGGATGGCCCTAGAATGGGGAGATGGCGATTTAATTATCATACTCTTACCTTAATAGTAAGTTATATTTCTGCGTTAAAATGAATTGGGCATTACATTATAAATGTAAGTGTTATATCTATGATATATACACAAAATTACATCAAAAGGCAGTGGCAGCCTAGTGGTAACGCGCTTGCTTGAATAACCGAGTGAAGCGGGTTCAAATTCCGGGTTTCGCACCTCTGATAATTTCATGTACGAATTATTTCTAACATGATTACCACTTGTCTTACGGTGAAGGAAACTTCGTGAGGAAACCTACATGTCTGAGAGAACCTAGTAAGTTTTCAAGACAAGTGTAGTCCGCCAACCCGCACTTGACCAGTGTGGTGGACTATGGTCTCATTCCTCTTCTATTAAAGGGAGGCCAGTGCTCAGCAGTAGGATGTTAAAAAGGGCTGAATTCAATATAAAGACATCAATTTGCTATGCCTCAAAGGAGGACTTGCAATTACAAATTTTCATTTTTAATATTAGTAAAGAGACTCATTTTCATAGGGTCAATAAGTTAATATAATAACTTACCCTGCATTTTCAGCTTTGGTTATAAAAGGTTAAATGGGCATCATAACATAAAAATAACCACGGAAGGTGAAATAAAAATAAACATGGGTACATAATAATTATCGAATATAAAACTAAACATTTTATATAACCTAATGACAGATATTCGAGTAATTGGATAATATGGTAATCGGATTAATCGGATCGATTAATAAAATATCGTGCATAAAAATTGAACCCACTATCAAAGCTCTAAGTCTTCATGCCAATCCGCTTCTCGCCTACTCTTACACCTTTCACCGTAAACTATTTAACGCAGACTCAATTAAGATTCCTTAGACGTTTCAGACCACTTTTATGAGGGCAATTTTGTCAAAATGGAAACCCCCCGTATCTCGCGACTTTCTTTTGAGTTGATTGGTTTCGAAATACGTGGAATTTAAATTTTACTCTATATTACAACATAAATGTAGGAGAAAGTATGATTTTTTTTTCCCTGAAAATATACGGAAGTGGCGTGGCCCTTATAATCTTTTAGTATAACGATGTGGATAAAGAATGCTGTTTTATCAGACGTTATAATCTTTACACAATGTTATAATGGGGTCGAGTTGGTAGAAATGTTCACGAACTTTCGATTTAAAAGCATGTTTGGCTTCTACATTTTTGATTGGTGAATAATATGTTATTATTAAGCTTATTTTTCGATATTACATATGTGTTAATTAGTTTCACACCAATGCATTAGAAGACCTCGTGATTTTTATATTAATGTAATTTTCAGTTATATAAATATTTCATTCCGAATATACGTTTAATATTAAAAAAAATATATAGTTTTTTTAGTAATAGCTTTCTCCTCACTCTTTTCTTTGGACGTTGTCTTTTTAACCTCCCACGCAAAAAAGGGGTGTTATAAGTTTGACGATGTCTGTCCGTCTGTGTGTGTGTATGTCTCTAGCATCGTAGCTCTCAAACGGATGCACCGATTTCGATGTGGGTTTTTTTTCATTTGAAAGCCAATTTCCTTGCGGTGGATCTTAGCTATGTTTTGTTAATATCGGTCCAGCAGTGTAAGAGTATCAGCCCTTTTCCAAAATGACGTAAGGCATTTTGACGTATGATTACTCTAGTAAGTGCCTCACGCGTACCAGTGTAATCGTCAAATGACAATTAATTTGCGTAGGTGTATTTTTAATTTTTAATTTATAATTATATGCGTTTTTAAACCATTTGAGCTCAAGGACGCGCTCGAGCGAAGCGAGTGTAAGTCACTATATAATTCTTCATCGCATGTCTTTACTATTGTATATAATGATAAAGATATGCGATGTCCACTGATTGTAAATATACTTTGAAAATGAAGTTGATAAAGCATTTTTATCAGGAGCTTTATATAACTTTTTAATTATGTTGGTAGCTAAAACTACCACTTATGATAATAATAATGGGCGAGCTATAAAGCTAGTGTTAAAAAGATTAAGTAAATTGTCGATAATTTCATTTAAGTACTTTCTACATCTTTTGTTTATGATAAATGGCTTAATTAAGTTGCACAATGTTTACTTTTTGTGGTAAAACACACTCAGTACGCCTGCTGTTTCACTTATAACCTACATGAATCATTTAGTATATTGGGATAAAAAGTATCCTATATGACTAAATCCATAAAGCACCTCGATGCGTTGCTATTTTTTCAAAACAAACTTACAAAAACATATAGGTATACAATACATATAAATATAAGTACCTGGGCGACCGAGCTTTGCTCGGAGTTTTTGGCCAAAAAAAAAAACATTAAAAAAAACAAACTAAGAATTTAAATAAATACAAAAAAAACATATTTAAAAACTTTGTGTCCGACCGGGATATGAACCCAGATACCTGTGGTTGTCAAACTTGCGCATTGACTACTTGACCATGATGCTTATATCTAAGCGTGCGAAATTATCGAACATAATATTTTGCGTGGAATTATTAATTTATTGAAATAATGCAAAAGAAATCATAATAATAATAAAGCTCTATTTATTTATTCATTTATTTATTATAAAGGCTTAGTAACTAAATTTACATAAAAACATTTATTTAACATTATAATTTTACCTATTTATATATAAATTTAATTAAGTATGCACAGCTTTTTATAAAGTATTCCATTAAAATTTTATTTGGTTAAAAGTATATAAGGAGCCATTTTAGTAGTACAATAAAAAAAATGGCCTATATGACTTTGCTGAAATATAAAATTATATAATTTATTGACTATTTTAATAACTTATAATTTTTTAACTAATAATTTGTGTAATCTGGAATTAAATTATTTTAAAAATCTTCATATTATTTGAAATGATATTGTATATATATAAATTATCATTAACAAATAAATAAATAAACAATCACAATAAATTAAATAATTCAATTGAGTAAATACTAAACATTTCACAATAATAAATATAAATAAAATTTCTTTCCATACATTAATTCTGACAATAGTTATAAATTAGGTATTTAATTTCATAATTAAATGTATTTATTTTAGTAAATGTCTTTTTCATGTATAGACCCCTCTCAGGTTAAAAGCCTCCTCCAAAGTAGTCCTGCATAGAGCTCTCCGTTGGAGATTATGCTTGTATGATTGCAAAGGGTTTCTTTTCAAATTTTGTTTTCAATATATAATTTGTTTCTGATATGCCTATAAAGTTTATAATTTTATCTTTGTGTTCTTTTGATTTGTTGTAGGAAATGCTGCTTTTAATTCTAGAAGTTTTTTTGGTGAAGATATGTATACCTTTGTTCATTGTATGTCTGTTTTTCTTTGGAGGGTTACGGTCGAACTCCCCCATAGTGACCGGCCGTACTGGTGGATAAGATGAGGAGGTTCCTACGGTGTTTTAATATACTGTATCTTGCTGTGTTGTTTTTTAGTTGTTCCTGGTTATCATGTGTGGTTGAAAGTTAATTTTGGTTTTTGTAATATAAAGTCTTTAATATTACCAGGTATGGTTTTCTTTGTATGTTGTTTATTTTGTTAGTTTTTGTTTATAATTGAGGTAAGGAGTTTCTGGAGATACAGGCAGACTTCTTTTTTATTTCCGGTTTAGTTTAAGACTATTTTTTCCTCTAGTTTCATGATAGGATTTTTTTTTAAGTTCTTGCGCCTAATATGTCTTTCTAAATTATTTATTGAGGTACTTTGTTCCTGGATTTTTTTCTCAAGAACTTCAATTTTATTTTTAACTGTTTAAATTTCTCATTTAAGTATATTATTGTTGATTGTATTTTTAATGTCTTCTTTCATTTCTAACATTTGTTTTCTGCTGTCTTATTTCTTGTTGCATGTTTATTAGCAACTTTTTTATGTCCTCCATCTTAAGTGTGAAGTTGGAAGTAGAAAAGCTGATTGAAAAAGAGCACCAATTATACCTAGTTGAATTGGCAATTTTATACCGAGTACCTATTAGTTTTTGAGGTTATAAACTTATGTTTTAATATTTGACGCTTTCACTTCACAAATTATTTTGTTTTATTGTCATCACACACAGAAAAGATGGTTTTGCACTGATAGTATCTTTAACTTATGTTTGTCACTTTTGTATTTGTTTGGTAGGTGAATTTTTAAAAGCTCATTTGTTCTTCAACACATCAAGACTTGGTGATGTTTACATATTGCCCATAGGTTTTATTTAAAATTTACTATTTTTCTTTAGATTATTTTCACTGAAATATATTTAAACTTGATGTAAATACGGACACGATGTTGACAGTTGCACAGTGGCGCCGCCTACTCACCAGAAGTGACAATGCAAAAATTGTGAAAATGCAAAAGAAAATCGCATGAAAATTCGAAAATTCGCGTTTTTTTTCCAGATATAAGACTAATCTAGATCGATTTATTCGCCCCCCCGAAACCCCTTGTATGCTAAATTTCATGAAAATCGTTGGAGCCGTTTTCCGAGATTCAGATTATATATATATATATATATATATATAATATATATATATATATATATAATATATATATATATATATATATATATATATATATATATATATACAAGAATAGCTCGTTTAAATATATAAGATATAAACGTGATAATAAAAGTAAATATAATAAAAAATATCTATATATGTAAATAAAAGTTAGTAATCATCAACATTATATTTTAATATGTAATTATATGTATGTATTGTATATATGTATTGTATGTATGTATAAAATATATATAGTATTATAATTATTATTGTTATCTATGTATTTTATATACTTATATGTTTGTGTTATTTATTATACTAAGACTACATGTGTATTTTATTTATATATATAGTGTTTTTTTGTACTTTATTTCCATATTACATTGCACTTTTCTGGTCCGCTAAATGACAATATTTCTCACCTCCTAGGTTGACTGGAAGAGATTTCTTTTAGATATAAGTCCACCTTTGCCTTCAATTTTCTCTTAATAGTTGTAATTTTTGTTTTTAATGTGCAATAAGGTGTATAAAAATGAATGATCGTATGTTTATCCTCTATGTCTTCCTAAACAATTGATCCGATTGTGATAAAACTGTAGTGGATTATGTTGTTTACGCCTGCAAAGGTTTCTGGCTCAAAAAAAAGATTTTACTAGTACCTTATATAACGGAGCAATAAAAATAAATTTTAAATGGGTTAAATGGAGGATGAAAGATTTTAATGAATTTGGTCATTTACGATATTACGTGAGAGCTAGTACTAAATTATTACATCGGGCACACCGCTAGTCTATACCAATATTATAAAGAGGAAAGATTTGTTTGTTTATCTGTTTGAAAAGATAGAGATCCTGGGAAGGACATAGGTTAGATTTTATCCCGGAAATTATCCCTTAAGGAGGTGAAAATGAGGATGAAAGTTTGTATTGGGAAGCAACCTAGGGACGAGCCCGAGGAATCAAAGGTGAGTCGCTAGTATATAATAAATATTTTCTTGATAAAATTACTGAAAATCAGCTTCGTTTCCTCAAACGAAAATAATGAAGAATGCCCACAAAAAAACAATACGAAACAATACATTGCCTATGACATTAAATTAGATAAACAGCTGACCGAGCAAGACATACATAAATATTTGTCTAATAAATATTAATAATACGCTCTGAGGAAAAATATGTTTAACTTATTTGCAAAGAAAAAAATGTTTTTGCTACGTACATACGTTTACATAATACATACATAAAATTCTAATATATTCAAATCTAAAAATATATATGTTCCTAGCGACTCACCCTCGCTTCGCTCGGATTCTTCCCTAGCTTGATTCCCTATACAAACTTTCATCGCCATTTTCACCTGTTTAAGGGATGATTTGCGGGATAAAAAGTATTTTATATCCTTCCTAAGGTCTTAGAACAAAAATAGGTAAGATTTCATGCCGTATGTCACAACTCTCTGTTTCTAAAAGGAATGATAAATTTTAATAAAAATACTTAAATAACGCATAATTATTTATAGAATATCATTCATGGAAATAATATAATATTATATATCATTTGTCAGACAATAACAACGGTTACCATGGCAACAGACGTTTTCAGCCGATCACACTTTTCGTAACGCTCTCGTCACGCATTCACCAGCTTACTCCCCAAGTCAAGCGTGCGTAAAGAAATTTTACTTCAATGATCAAATTATTATTTAAAAAAATTAAAGCTATCCATATCGCTAAATAATTTATACATAATTATGTTGGCTGATATTTGACGACACGTTTGACTCTGTTTGTAGTGACCCTACTTGCTGGGCCAGCGGTCGCGGCTTCGAGTCCCGCTGGGGCATTCATTTGTATGATGAACACGAATGTTTGTACTCTAGTCATGGGTGTTTATATTTATAATATTATGTATTTAAAGTTATATATTTACTACACATATATAACTATATGATGCTGTGTGTTAATGTCAAATTCCAACATATATGTATTTTAACTATACTAGTATTCGCCCGGTAGTGAAAATTCGACCTTTTTTTTTGTTGATAACAATTAATTGTCATTGAAAATTTTAGATTAATTTATATGAATAGAATTTACCTATCTATATACATATAATATTATATATATATATATATATATATATATATATATATATATATATATATATATATATATATATATATATATATATATATATATAAAGAAAAAACTATTTCCACGTTTTCTTTATTAATAATAATAAAGCTCGTCAATAGCTACTATAAAAAAAAAGAAAATCGCTTGACAAACCAAGGAGAAAAATTAACCGTTTTGTCTTTGCCTATTTATAATTATGTAGTGATACTAACTACTCACCATCGCTATGCTCAGGTTTGTTCCTAGTTACGTTTTAACGGTTAGTATAGATTTCTACGAGATGAGATATTTCCCTGCAGTAAAAAGTATCATATACATTGATCCGGATAGACAGGTATCACCATACCAAATTTCATCAAAATCCGTCCAGTGGTTTTTTCGTGATGCTTTCCCATATAGAGGGACAGACAAAAAATCTACAAACAACAGAATCGGCGTCTGTATCGATAATAATGACAATTTCAATAAGATTTTCCAAAAAATATTTAATGTACAGATTCGACTTGGAGTTTTATGATATGTATGAATGTTGAATTGTAAAAATATTTGACTATTATTATACGTCTCAATCTAATCTATGATATCCTGAAACTTAAGCAGACACTGTATAAAGTTTATCAATAAGCTTTCATTTGAAAATGAATATGGAAACCCCTCGCTCTTTGATGCTCTTTGAACTACCACAACAAAGAATACTATGGAACAAGGAATGCAGTGTGTGAGACAAAAGGATCCTTGCAATCAAAACTCCTTACACTGGTGATGATAATGTATGGATACGTATATAGGTATTCAAATAACTATACCTATATAATGAGCTTTTTGTTTGTTATGGTACTGTAAACAACTAAGACGAAACTGCTTCTTCTAAAAGCTTTTGAGGCAGTAAGTAAATGCAATATGCATTACATTTTTATATTTTCTTTTGAAAGCAATTATCTTAAGAGATTATTTCCAGAATTTTCCATGCTATATTTTAAAAATGTATATTTCAAATTTCAGCAACATTGCTCCAATGGTCTCCGACAAAAATGGATATGACATACGATCATATTGGCAGATAATGACAAAAATATGAGGGCTCAATATTTTTGGTTACTAAATAGGAATAGGTATAAAATCATTACAAAACTTGTATAGAACAAAACTCTTTACTGAGCTTAAACAATACTTTAATTAATCAATAATTAGTGAGGTTGAGTAAGAAGTCGTTTAGTAATTCAATAAATACCAATATCTATAATTGTTTAAACCCACTTTTTATACATTTCCCCATTTGAACATCCCACCGCTGGGCACGTGCTCAATGCATGGGAGATCAGAACAGAGCATAGTCCACCACGCTGGCCAAATGCGGAATGGTGAACTTCTCATGTCTTTCGAAAACTTGCTATCTCTATTAGATTCTCTTAGAAATGCTTATTTTCTTACGATGTTTTCCTTCATCGTACATCAATTATCATGTTGAAAATGATTTGTACATGAAAATACCACAAATGCCAGACCTAATATGAAGCCGCTGCATTTAGTTTTCTAGGTGAGCTCCTTACCACTACACTACCACTGCCTAAACTTACTTATTTACCAAAAATATTATAATTAATAATACTTGACAGTGTTGTGCTTAAGTTGGCACAACAGTACGTTTGTCTATCAATAAGACTCGCCGTCAAATGTAGATCACCAGGTCATTGTGGGCATCAGTTTGCTTCGAACGATTAGATTAGTATCGGCGAGTGTTCCCAGAGGAAGCTGTGTGCAATTGGATTGGGACGATGGCAGACTGAATTTTGAGCAGACTTCAAATAGAAGGCATTTCAACCGACGATTGTGATCTTGTTGCAATTTCTAGGGTATTTTTGTTCTTGTTAATGGTATACGGGTACGTAACACGTTTGTAACCGAAGAGTTAGGTAGAATTTGATTCATTACTGAAAAAATATATATTCAGAATGTAACAAATGCCTTAACAAAGTCACATCGGGTCACTAGTAAAATGAAACATAAAATTATATACAAGAAAGATACATTTTTAAAAAAAAAACTGTCTGTCTGTTGGTTCCTACTAATCTCTGAAACGGATGATTAGACTGAACTGATTTTAAAGTCGCTAGTATTTTAATAAAATTAATTTGGCACAAGTGTATAAAACAGATACATCTAAAGTTGCAATCAAGTCCAGACCAACGCATTGCGGGTCTCGCTCGATTTCGATCAGTTATTCGATTAGAATCGGAAAGTGTTCCCAGAGGAAACTGAAGAGAATGGGATCGTGTCGGTCACTTGTGACATTTGAACTGTGGATTTTCCAAATTATTCTCGAATGTTACACATTCTTAAGTTTATAAAATATCAAATAATTGTATTTTTCTTAGATTTTTATGATATTTTGCAAACATTATTTACAATCATTAATAAATTTCACCCGTTTTAATACGTTTTATTAAGATTTTAAATAAAACTATCTTTTCGGACTTTTTTGCGGATTTATTTTGATTTTTGGTTACCGACGCTCTGATTGCTTTACAGCAATTATGATCACAAGTTTTACTTAAAATATCAAATATTATGCATATATTATAACTAAATAGTATACTTAAAGAAATTATAAAAAATCGATGTTTGTCTTATTATGGTGTCAATTCATTTTATTTGTTTTATGAAGCTCATACATAACACTTGAAAAAAAAAATTTTTAGCACATAAAACTATTTTTTTAGCTTTTAAAGTTTTAAACGACGAAAATCACCTACAGCGCTAAAATATAGTTATATTTTAGCGCTTTAAGTTATTTTCGTGAGATATTAAATGATTAGAACATGAACTTTTTAAACGTAAACTTTTAAAATTTCTAATAATATGCGAGATGCAATTAGATATAGGCTATAGATATTACGTGTGTATACGTATTTCTAAAGGTAAATGAGGCATATATGCAATATACCTAATATAGGAAACTTTATCAAAGATACAGTATTATATGTTATTATTTTGTATAACAAGGTACAAGGGATGGGTCAATATACATATGTATAAGATAAGATACCTTAAAACTTATCAACCCCTATAAACCAACATAACGTTGAAGCACAGTAGAGTATAGAGTGAGTGTGTACTATCTAGAATTTTTAAATTTGATAACGACGCGACGTCCTAAAATATATTTTTAACTAGCGGATCACCCTGCTTCGCTCGGGTTCGTCCCTAGGTACGTTTTCAATAGATATATGTAATTAGTTAGACATGTAAATTGTATTTTTTTTCGGATGGCAGAGATAAATCCAACAAATCCAAGATCATAGAAATCGGTCCAGCCATTCTTGAGTTATACATGGCGTTATTAAAGTTTTTTTTATTCTTAAAATTTTAATTCTAAAATCCATACTTCTATTTATACATATAATAAAATTCTGAGTCAAATGTGTTCATTAAATATTTTTTGGAAAATATTATTGAAATACTAGTTATTATCGATACAGAGGCCGAATCTATAGTTTTTAGAATTTTTATCTGTCTGTCTGTCTATGACCGCATCATGGAAAAACTACTGGGGGAATTTTGATGAAATTTGGTATCATGATAGATGATTATCCGGGTCAACATATAAGATACTTTTTACTGTGGGAAAATATCTCATCTGTGAAAAATCTATACTAACTGTTAAAACGTAAGTAGGGACAAACCCAAGCTGAGCGGCGGTGAGTTGCTAGTAATAATATAAATATGAAAGTAGCTCTGTGATCTGTCTGTTATCTTTTCACGCTTACCATTTAACAAATTTTGATAAAATTTGGCAAGGATTGAAATCAGGGATCGGACATAGGCAACACTTGATCCCGCCTCGCTTATCACGTAAGCGAAGCCGCGGACAAAACCTAGTTAACAATATGTTGCAGTGTACAAGAATTTTAAAAGAAAATAAGAAAACATTTTCCAGGAAGTCTGTTTCAGTGGGTCAGGTAAGGAATATCTTTATAATAATTATATTATATATATATATATATATATATATATATATATATATATATATATATATATATATATATATATATATATATATATATATATATATATATATCTTTATATTAATTATAATAATTAATAATTCCGTGATTCCTTTGAGTATTTTTATACTCAAAGGAATCACGCAAAGCCATTAATCACATCCGTTCTTCGTTGGAAAAATTACACACCTGTATAATATATCAGGAAGAAAGTCGACAATTTCTAATAGTTTGAAAATTATATGAAAACCTATACATATAATAAAATTCTGAGTCGAATCTGTATATTATTAAATATTTGTTTGGAAAAATTTACATAGGTATTCATTATAATCGACACAGAATACATACATAGATACAGATACACTCATTACTAGTATTATCGAGACAGAGGCTTAATATATAGTTTTTAGATTTTTATCTGTCTGTATGTCTGTCTAGGAATGCATCAACAGAAAATCACTAGACAGATTTTGACAAAATTTAATTTAATATCCTTGTCAACATATAGGATACTTTTTACTGCAGGAAAATATTTCATCTCTGAGAAATCTATACTAAACGTTAAAACGTAACTATCAACGAGTCCAGGTGGAGTGAGGGTGAGTTGCTAGTAAAATAATATATCAGAGGGATTTATGTAAATAAAAAAAAAACAAATTCGATATTACTTTTATGGACTGTAAGGAACCTCTCCTTTTGTATCTCACCAAAGAAACGGTGAAACGGAAATTACATATGAAAATCAATATCTAATAATATTAACATAATAGGTGACCCACAAGACGTTGTCCTGTCCTGTCAATAACGTTTCTAATCCATAGAAAAAAGGATATTCAGTTATCCCGAATTTCCTATATTATAAAACCTCATTCTATTACGAATATTTTTAAAAAATGCCAAATTAGTCGAGCCATTCTTAAGTGATGACTTATTAAAATTACAAAAAACGTTTAAAATTAAAATTAACAAATATTGTAAGGTTTGGTGCCCTTTTTGTATTTTTAAAATCATTTTATAAATTTGTGGGTAGATACTGTCTGTAATAATAACCTTAGTCTCTCCCGTGACCATGATCGCTGTAAATCATTGGAAACGTCGGAAACTAAAAATCAAAATAAATCAGCGAAAAAATCCGAAAAGATATTTTTATTTAGAACAGCATTTATTAATAGTAGATTGGTTGTAATAACATGAGTTTATATTTAATTTCAACATAAGATTAGTGAATTATACATAATCGATTAATACAACTCGAGTCATAAATAATCGCGTGGCAAGTATAAATAACAATTGTATCGGACGTAATATCGATTCTATAATCATTTGCCCATTGAGTCTGTGATCTACGTTCGCCGCACCACTGACTGCATTATAAATGCAATGCTAACTGAAATTCTACTTAAATGAATTCAAGTAGAGTACTGAGTATAACTTCATTCAATTCTCGTCTCTGTACGACTGATTTGCATAGGTATATGTTTTCGCCGTTTACACCTCTATTATTTTTTTTATTTCTAATTGTTTTATTCCTTAAAATAATATTTCCCTAAAATATATTGTGCATAATACCTTTCAGGTATGCTGTATTTATAACTAGCTGTATGTATTTAAAGTTATATATGTGTATTGTATCAACATTCTGGTATCCATAACACAAGCCTCAAAGCTTACCATGCAACTAGATGGTGCTGTATACTAATGTCCCAACATATTTATTTATTTATTAACCCTCGCTTTGCTCGTGTGTGACAAAAAATTAAAACGTATCTAGGGATAGATACGTTTTAATTTTTTTAACGGCATCCTAATCTATACGTATTATAAAATTGTAACTAAGCCGAATCTGTACATTAAATATTTTTTGGAAAATCTTATTGAAATAAACATTATTATCGATACAGAGGCCGAATGTATGGTTTTTATAAGTTTTGTCTGTCTGTCTATCTGTCTGTCTGTTACCGCATCACACTACTAAATGGATTTTAACAAAATTTGGTATGGTGATACCTGGTTATCCGGGTCAACATATACGATACTTTTTACCGCGGAAAAATATCTCATTTCTGAGAAAAAATACAAAAACTGCAATGTAAGAGCATACTAATATGTAAAACCTAAGATTTAGGTTTTTGGTCATCTGAACGCGGGCGGAGCCGCGGGCAATGCTAGTTGTATTTATTTGTACACGAGTGTGTAACAAGTTTTGTAGCGCAACGATCGCAATGCTTTCATGTATGTCAAACATTCAATGTTTTATTTAAATTTTATACGTTTAGACCAATCGGAATCCGATTATAGTGTTCGGCAATCCAGCAGGCCGCGAGTCCAAAAAAACGCACTGGTGGCGATCCACCTCGGTGGGCGGTGTGCTATGCTGGTTGCTCCTGGTACTTCTCTGAGCAGCTAAGAGAATGGACTGTTGGAGCAACCCCATGGTTGTTGTGGTCTGCTTCGACAGGCCTGCCGTCGGGGCGTCGTAGTTGTGTGTGTAAGCGATCCTGCGACGCCCCATTAAGACAGGAGAGGTTCCGTTGGGCTTGAGTGGGTAGTACTGGCTTTGCCGGTAAGTCCCACATAACCACTTATATGTATGCAGGTGGTATGCCTAAGTGCGTTTCCTAATGTTGAAAAAATTGGTATACTTAAAAACTAACCAAAAGTGTTTAATGTTTAAACAAAACATCACTAAAACGCTTACGCAAAGTGTCTCTATTTAACTAATAGCATTATACGAGTAAGTGAAGTAACTATATACCGTCAAAAGCTTTTAACTTAGATAAAATATATTCTATGATTATTCATTATAAGTTAAAGTAACGGCAATATGAAAGAGAATGAGGTATGAGTTAGTAAGTTGTAATAGCAAATCTCTGACGCCTTTCCGTATTTCAGTCTAATGAATTTTCGCTACTTATGAAATGTATCTCTTAATCTAGCGTGATATAAATAAACTAAATAAATAAATATGTTGGGACATTAACAGCCAGCACCATCTAGTGCCATGGTAAACTACGAGGCTTGTGTTATGGATACCAGATACATATATCAACACACGACACATATATAATAACTTTAAATACATACATTTATAAATATAAACAGTGTGTGTGTGTGTCTATCTGTGACAGCGTAGATCTCAAACGGATGGGCCGATTTCGATGCGGTTTTTTTTATTTGAAAGCCAGTTTCCTTGCGGTTGTTCTTAGCTGTGTTTGGTTAATATCGGTCCAGTAGTGTAAGAGTATCAGCTCTATCCCAAAATGATTTAAGGCATTTTGGCGTATGATTACTCGATTAAGTGCTTTACGCATGCCAGTGTAATCGTTAAATGACAATTAATTTGCATACGGGGATTTTTAATTTTTAATAGTGAAGTACAAACCGGACTACAACACGTCAAATTTTAGGTTTATATGGCGTGTTTTTACAATAGTACTTTGATTTATAGTAGATAATAGAATTAAATTATAATATACTAGCGGACCCGACAGACGTTGTCCTGTCTACACGTCTTTAATTTGAAAATTTCAAAATTTTTGGACAAAATTGTGAATCTAAACCATTCCCAGATCCCCTTGAACACACACAAAAAATTTCATCAAAATCGGTCCAGTCGTTTGAGAGAAGTTCAGTGACATACACACTCACAGAAGAATTATATATATAAAGATGTACATAGTATCATTATTTATTTATTTTCAATCATTGAGCAATTTTTGTATTTTACCATTATCTTTTTATTGTTGTAAGTTGCTCCTGTAGACCGAGCATTAATTTATAGTTTTTATTCCACGTTATAGTTGCTAATTTTCAATATTACCCTTCGAGCTCATTCGTGTCTTCCTCACAATACGTGACACTGGCAGAATGTATTGCGTCTGTTAACGCGAATCTAAGCCACTGAAGAAAAAAAAAATAGTTCTTTGTCTAGGCGCCTTTCGTGATAACTTACCTTACTCACCTAATAAAATGGGTAGATAGTTCTTTTTTTAAATGAACAAAGTTTGATCCTATATAACTTAAAAAAAACCACAACTGACAAAGAGCTCACCAGGTGCGGTTTACCAAAATGGTTCTTGTATACGATATCCAGAATACGTATGTAAATATTACATGATTAAAAAAACCAATTCGTTTATTCGACAAACCGTATACGACAAACCGATTCGGTAAAATAGCTATACGGGAGAATTACTTCGAAGTAGTTATTATTTCATTAATTACTTTAATAAGTGATTCCAAAGTGAACATTTCTTAGAAATAAATTTACATTGACCCACCATTAAAGCATTCATTCAAAAAATAATAATAAAAATCGCTTAACAATAAGCGAAAACATCACATAAGATGCACAAAAACATACACATTCCTGTCTCCTGTTTTTAAAGTCGGTTAATTTAAGTCATTTATATTTATATCAAACAAACAAAACGACATTTACGCTCGAAACCCTTACTTATAGCTTTAGGGGTCAAAAGTAAGTTGTTCCGCGTTTGACCCGAAAAAGTTTCATTCATTAGCACTAAACATTTGTCATAAGTCCCCTCGACGTCATAAAGTTGAACTTAGCGACATTTAATTAAAAAGAATCCCTCTTGTTCTGAGATAACACTGCTTTTGTCCACTAAATTTATAACGCTATACTGTGGTGTTAATTTTGTATGGTAGAAACTATTATTCATATTTCTGACCCGCAGATTTTCTTTTAACTTCTTTGGTAAATGCTATCTAGGTGCATATATCAGTAGATAACTGATAAGTGCAGAAGTAAAAACTTGTAAAAATAACTTTAGAGTGTTATAACAAGTTGCCAACATCAGCTATCTTCCAGTGAAAGTCCCGTCAAAATCAGTCCAGCCGTTTTAGAGATTACCCGGAACAAACAGACAGACAAAAAAAATTAAAAAATGTGTTTTTCCTATAAATACCGTACCTATATAATTTTATATACATTTAGTTAAATGCTGTTATTTTGACATTACAAACAGACGCTTTAATTTTATTTAACTGTATAGATTTACTTTTACCCACATTTTGATTATATACCTAAATATTTGCTATCATATTTTTTTGTAAATTATAGCTTAACACTAGCTACTTACCCTCGTCTCGCTCGTGTCTAACCGTAGCCCTTGTGCTACTCCAGGTCAAAGATTAGCTTTGTACTAAAGTTCATGCAAATTCATCTATCCATTACAGAGTACAAACATACACAAAATTTTGTAAATATAATAGTAGTGAAATGACACGTTTGCTTTTTCACTTATTAATCTTTTTTTAATTGGAAAGTATAATACTCCGGGCTGTTACTGAGAGTATCTTAACAGAAAAACTCAGTAACTTAGCCAAACCCAGGACTCGAACCCAGTACCTCCGGATCTGCAACCGTACGTACATACTAGCCACTAAACCACCGAAGCAGTTAATGTATACATATAATAAAATTCTAACCAAGCCGAATCTGTACATTAAATATTTTTTGGAAAATCTTATTGAAATAGACATTATTATTGATACAGAGAGCGAATCTATAGTTTTTTAGAATTTTTGTTTGTCTGTCTATCACCGCATCATGGAAAAACCACTAGAGGGATTTTGATGAAATCTGGTATAATGGTGGCTGGTTATCCGGGTCAATATATAGGATACTTTTTACTGCGCGAAAATATGTCATCTCTGAGAAATCTATACTTAACTTTAAAAGGTGAGTAGGAACGAACCCGACCGGAACGCGAGGGTGAGTCGCTAGTAATATTATAAGATGACTGAAAATATAGCGATATGTACATATCTTTATTTCCCTACAGGTGGATAGCTGACTTTATTTCCTCTTAATTCCACTTTGAAAGTTAAAAATACTACGCAGTGTTGCTGCGACCGCAAACTTGCGGTACATATTGCGATTAAAACTTCATTAGCCTTTAAACTAAAGAATATTGGAAAATCGGATAAATTCTTACTAATCGTTTAAAACCACACGTTATATGAAGCAACATACGGCTTCGTTATAAAAATCAGGCAAGTGGAAGCCTGACTTGCACACAGAGGGTTCCATAGCGTATTCAACCCTTTTTAACGTCCCACTACAGGGCACAGGGCTCCCTTCAGTATGAGGGGAACTAGGCCATAGTCCACCACGCTGGCCAAATGCGGGTTGGCGGACTTCACATGTCTTTTGAAAACTTGCTAGATTCTCTCAGACATGCAGGTTTCCTCACGATGTTTTCCTTCACCGTAAGACAAGTGGTAATCATGTTGGAAATGATTCGCACATGAAAATATCAAAGATGCGAGACCCGGGATTTGAACTCGCTTCATCCGGTTTCCCAAGGGAGCACGTTACCACTGGGCTACCACTGCCTTCCGTAACGTGAAACCTTTAATTTATGTTATATTTTAACTTACGTAATATAAACGTAACGTAAAATAAAACATTTCATTGTTATTGGTTTTAAAGCTTGCCAGTTGAGCACAAGTTATTTTAACAATGTCACGTAGAATGCAGAGATAGAATACATTTTAGCAAAGAAAGAGATTGACACATTAAGTCAAATTATTTTTTTAATAAATTAATTGACATAAAAAGACAACATAATAATAAAATATTATATACTAGCAGAACCCGCGGCTTCGCTCGCGATAAAACTACAATAACAAACTTTAAAAAGGTAGGTTTCATACAAACTATCATCCCCTATTTTACCCCCTTATGAGGTGAATTTCGCAAAATACAAAAACTCGTATTTCTTTAATTGTAATGAAGAGCATTAATACCAAATTTCAAGTAATTCGGATCATAAATATTTTCTTGGATTGTATTATAACCTATTTTCCCATGGGAATGAGATGATATCTCGCGATAAAAAGTAGCCTATGTCACTCGCCAGCTCTCCAACTATCTTCACACCAAAAAACACGCCAACTCGACACTCCGTTTCATCGTGAAAGAAAGACAAACAAACACACAAACAAACACACTTTCACATTTATAATATTAAGTATGGATGTAGGTATACTGGTAGAAAGTGATATCGTATAACAAAAAAAAATTCCAATCCAAACTATATTTAAATTATATCCGGAATAACAAACATATTCACTTACAAACTTTAGCATATATTAATTATTAGTTTAATGAAGTTAACGTATAGAACACTTGATTTGATTGAAAATTTGATTTCGTTATTTGATATGTGTAACGTTATGCATATAATAAAATTCTAAATGAGACGAATCTGTACATTAAATATTTTTTGGAAAATCTTACTGAAATAGTCATTATAATCGATACAGAGGCCGAATATATAGTTTTTTGAATTTTTGTCTGTCTGGGAACGCATCACGAGAAAACCGCTGGACAGATTTTGATGAAATTTATTGTGAAGATAGCAAGAAAATATCTCATCTCTGAAAAAGATAAAGAGAGACAGAGATAAAGAGTACTGAGTCGGTAACAAGTTAAAACTAAACAAAGTAACACGCTTTCACATATTATTATTATTAAAATAAAAGAAAATATTTTTGTGATTTCATTTTCATTTATACTGTACCATTATATTTATATTTTCTTTTTCTTTAAAATAACAACCGGATATGAAAGTAGTAAAAAATGCATCTGTATGCGCTTTAAAAATTTACAACAAGGCACTTTATAAATGGTCTCCCTGGACGTTTCAGTGTAAGTCCAGTTGATCTCAGAACAAAACAATAGAAGTGGCATGAGCGATATTTACTTGTCACAAGGTATGACATGAATAAAATTATGCTAGTCACATCGTAGTTGGGTACATAACTGACGTAAAATACATAAGAGGTCGCAGATTCGATGTCCCTTTAGTAAACATTTCTTATGATAATACAATTGTTTATACTGATCTGGCTTACATTAAATGCGGAATTGAGATCTGTCAATTTGTTTATATACGTATATCGTATTAATTATATAATATTACCGTCTATTTTGCACGGAACGTGATATGATAAATTAAAGAAAAATATTAATATCAGGCAAATATTTCATATAGTTATTTAACTTATTCATATTAAACTTAACCAGCGCGAAGGTTGTCCAGGGGCGTTAAAAAAAGTGAATACATTAATTTATACTTATGTATGCACACAAGAAGTTATACTTCTTTGGCGTCACAGAACAAAAATAGCTAAATATTTCATCCCGTATGTCACAACTCCCTGTTTGTAAAAGGTATGATAAATTAACAAATATATATATATATATATATATATATATATATATATATATATATATATATATATATATATATATCTCCACTGATATAAAACACATGTTATAGATTTATGTATATTTGAAACTACTTTGAATATAGTTATGAGTTTTCACAGGAACCGGAAAGACAGTTATCAGCTAACTAGATCATGTCGCTTTTTGGCTGTCGCTGTGCGCGTGCATCGTAAAAATTTTACTCTCATATTTTTTTCCAAACGAAGTATAACTTCAAAAACCTAAAGAAACATATATCTACTCTATAGAATAAAACTGTGTTAAAAAAAAATAATTGTGTTGAAATCCATTGCGCCAGCTTTTACTCTATGGCGTTAACAAATAAACGTGTAGAAGTGTTTGAGTTTATTTTTTAATTTTAAACTAATTTCGCTCTCCGTTTCACGTTATATAGTTCATATTTGTACAGAACTAGGTTTCGAGCTTAAAATATACGAATAAATATATACCCACTACATATACGAATAAATATTTTAAAATTAACAGCTTCTATTGTTTCACCGTGCATGTTATCTATGTATGTATCTATGTTCCTCTTCCATTGAAAGGAGCTAGTACACCCATAAAGAAATATAGACAAATTTACTACTCCTTTACGATGTCAGTCAAAAATAATGTAGTATAACTATTATGAAAGAGCGCTTGGGACAATTAGCCGGCAAAGTTTGGTGAGTACTTCCCTCATAACTCTCTATTTGCTTAATAAAACAGAAATATACTACAGGTATTTTAAGCATAACTATAATTTATGAAACATTAAGTTTATCCTTAAACTAGCGACTCATACCTGGTTCGTCCCTACTCCCTAGGTACGTTTTAACGGTTAAATATGGAATAGATAGCCTATGTATGTTTATCCAACGGGCTAGGCACGGGCCTCCCTTCAATACGAGGAGGATCAGGCCATAGTCCACCACGCTGGCCAAGTGCGGGTTAGCGGACATTACATGTCTTTCGAAACCTTGTTAGGTTGTCACTCAGGCATGATGTTTTCCTCGCGATGTTTTCCTTTATCGTAAAGCAAGTGGTAATTATGTTAGAAATGATTAACACATGAAACTATCAGAGGTGCGAGACCTGGGATTCGAACCTGCTTCACTCGGTTTCCCAAGTAAGCGCATTACCACTGGGCTACCGCTGCATTATAGCATCCCTCAATAAACGGGCTATCTGGTGGAACATATATAAGATACACTATTTAATTCTTATCATAGACCATCGATTAGCTCGACAAAATAGTGACGATGTCCTTTTTTATATTTTAACTCTTTCGATTACTGTTTTGGGTAAACTTAAATAAAATATACAGTTATTTTGATTTTTAAAAATAAGAATTTTGAATAAATCTCATGATAACTTTAATATTTTAAAGTACTTTTTTTCATGTCCCATCCATTTGGCCCACTCTATATACACTACGTTTATGACTTTCTTAATTATTTTTTCATTTCATAATATGTATGACGTATGTATATCGACTGCATCAAATACATAACGATTAGTACACATTTCTGAGAAATGAGATATTTTCCCGCAGTAAAAATATCCTATATCTTAACCCAGATAAACAGCTATCATTATACCAAATTTAATCAAAATCTGTCCAGAGGTTTTCTTATGATGCTTGTCCAGACAATCAGACAGACAATAATTTTAAACACTATAGATTCGACTTCTGTATCAATAATAAATAATAATGACAATTTCAATAAGATTTTCAAAAAAATATTTAATGTACAGATTCTACTCAGTTAGAATTTTATTATGTGTATAGATGTAAATTCAATAAAACTTCAATAAAGAGATCCTTAGAAGCTGAGATCAAATAAATAAGTGCTTCATGACGAACGTACGACGCCTCGTACAGAGAATGTTGACAATGAAGTGTAAAAGAATATATATATATATATATATATATATATATATATATATATATATATATATATATATATATATATATATATATATATAACAAATTAAGTTTAATTTTGAAATTATCCTAGTACTAAGTTACTACTATGTTTTTTGCAATTGTATGTACATAAGTATAATTTAGACAACTTTTAATATGGTATATAATTAAACTATTACAATTTTTCCAGTATAAATAAAAATATTTAAAAAAATAAAAACCGACTTTCAGGCACTAAAATGTAAAAAATAACTAAACGGAGGTTTTCATTTAGAATAGATACCTAGATATTTTCGAAGTCGGTGCCAGCCAATGCCAAGCAAATCTAATGTATTTAGATACATAAAATACATGTTTACCTATAACATATTCATATCTTAAAATATTGTCGACTGGCACCGACGAAACAATTTATTTAAAAAAATATATATCGTTGATTTTTAAAACAACCGCTCGACCGATTTCGATTAAATTTCCAAATCGGTTCAGACGTCTTCGAGTAATCGGTGAACATACATAAAAAAAAGATTCCGAGGAATTGAAAACCTCCTCCTTTTTGGAAGTTGGTTAAAAATAACTTTTACTAACCTAAATTGGGAAGCTATCTCTAAAACTAAGCAATGCCAGAGCACATCACTAGTAAAATAATAAGTAAATGTCATAAATATCCTAAAGCTATGTAAAACGACTCGCATTAATGTGCGGAGCATGTGAGCGTTACGACCCGTCTGAGTAATGTCGGACTCGTGCTTTAAACACCAAGGAAGTTACATTGGAAAATGAACTCTCCAAAAAAATAATAATTAGTCTATATCTTTGTATCATATGAGCGTATATGACGACTTGTTTGGGTCAGTTTGTAGTAACCCTATTTGCTTTGCCAGCGGTCGCGGGTTCGAGTCCCGCTGGGGGCATTCATTTGTGTGATGTGCACGAATGTTTGTATTCCAGTGATGGGTATTTATTAAATACTTACTTTACTTTGAAAACCAAGAGAACGCTACAAGTGTACTACTACTGTTGCTGGTAAATAATATAATTGTAAGTATTTCAAATAATCCTTTATAACCTACTAGCAGAACCCGCTGCTGCCCTTGCGCGAAAAATACAAAAAAAACTCTAAAATGGTTGGTTTCATACAAACTTTCATCCCCTATTTTACCCCCTTATAGGATGAATTTAAAAAAAATACTAAAACGCGTATTATTTAATTGTATTGAAGAACATTAATACCAAGTGTCAAATAATTCTGAGCATAAATATTTTTTTTGGTATTAAAACGTATTTTCCCATGGGAAAGAGATAATTTCCGGCGGTAAAAGTAGCCTATGTCAATGTCCAGCCCTCCAACTCTCTCTTCACAAAAAAATCACACCAATCCGTCAATCCGTTTCGACATGAAAAAAAACCCAACAAACAAACACACTTTTACATTTATAATATTAAAGTATGGTTGAATACAAATCAGGCTTTGCTAATCCTTATATGCTAAATATGCTAATCCTTGACTGTATAATACAGTAAAGATTATGTATAGAGGTTAAATCATTTTTATAAAATGTATTTAAATAAAAAAAAGAAACATAAGTGGCGTTTTAGAGTAATACTTTATGTAAATAATTTCATTATATTTAGAATATTTAGCCTGATCTGGCCTCAAAGGTATTTTAAATTTAAACCTAAAATTTATTTTTATATCCACGTCTAGGTTTCCCATAGCAAAAATTTTAAAATTTAACCCCTCAAGGGGTTAATCCCTTTTATGGGTTAAATTACGTAATATCCTTTGTTTGTACATTACTCTATGTAAAATTTAAATCTTACACATTCTATTATAATTGGGTTTTTATGGTCGAAGTACTTTGACAATTATTTACTTAACAATTACTTGTAATACTTAATTACGTAATGTTAGATAACACTATATTGTTGTAGCTAATATAATAATCGACTTACGCTCGGTTCGCTCGGGGCTGTCTCTAGGTGCGTTTAGTGTTTAAACAAATAATATAATAAATAAATATGTTAGGACATTAATACACAGCGCCGTCTAGTTCCATAGAAAGCTACGAGGCTTGAGTTATGGATACTAGATAGTTGATACACTACACATACATATTTAACTTTAAATACATACATATTATAAATATGAACACTCATAATTGGATTACAAACATTCGTGCACATCACACAAATGAATGCCCCCAGCGGGGCTCGAACCCGCGACGGCGGGCACAGCAAGTAGGGTCACTACAAACTGAGCCAAACGTGGCCTCAAACAATCGTATTTACAATAAAGCATATTAATATAAAAGCAGCGTCACTTTTTAGCAAATTTAATTACAAGCCTTTACAGAGAGACTTAATATCATAGTCTATCTCTGTACATACATTTCGTTTAAATGTATGTACAAAAGGTATATGTATGTACGATGTACAAATATAATAACTCTAAAATATAAATATACAAACTTTCTTATATATAATACATAATAGTGTGTGTGTACTATATCTAGTATATATATATATATATATATATATATATATATATATATATATATATATATATATATATATATTATATATATATATATATATATTAAACAAAAGATAAAATCGATTTGGCTAAAACCTAAGCGTCATCATACATTAAAAAAATCTCTTGATGTTAAAAGAAATATCCCATTACTAACTCCAATAAGAAATATTATTTTTATTAAGTCGGTAGAAAAAGCTTACTTAGCTTTAATCTAACCTTTGCTTTCACCAATAATAAATATATGTACATTCAAATGGATTTTACTTCCGTGCCCAGGAAGTTATTTCCCTTGACCTTAGCCGCTTTGTTGCATTTCAATTAAATAGTGTATAATTTACCAATCGAATCAAATACCAATATTTAGAACTAGCGAGTCGCTTTTGCCTCACTTCGGGTCGTCTGTAGACTAAAACAAGTCTATTCTACGGGAACAGTACATTTTTCCGGGATGATATTATTATAGGCTATATATAGCCTTCCTCAATAAACGGGTTTTCTAATGCAAAAGAATTTTTCAAATCGGATTAGTAGTTTCTGAGATCGTTAACGCGTTTAAAAAAACAAACAAATTCTACCTCTTTATAATATTAGTATAGATTTATTCTTACCACTTATTTAGTATTTATGTATAATAAATACACTGCAAAATTCAAAATTTATAAATCCATATACTGTTTTTCGGCGGGTAGTCACGGCAGATCTAATTCTCTACGTTATTTTGTAAAATGCAGGTCCACTGTAGCAAGCTAAGGATTTGCCTTATACTGTCATCTAGCATCTATCCCCGGCTTGGGACACTGTTTTTTTTTTTGACAATTTACGATCACAACCAGCTATAAAAAACCAATCAAAAAATCGTACTACAGGGCTCAAGATGTCTAGATCGTGTACATCCTGTACATACTAGGCACTAGACCAGTGAGGCAATATATAAGGATAAAAACGTACAAGTGAAATTGTTATCAAATCGATTTTTTCTAAAATTAGCTAAACCCGTTATAAAAATTAACAACCTTATTTGAATAACGATATTATTATAAGCTGTCTCGTTATCTAAGCTTAAATACAATGCCTGGACTTAGCTTCCAACGTCATTAGCCACGCAGCAAACCAAAACAATTTTATATGCTTTGTTGTCACGCGACACGTAATTCGATAAAGAAATAATAGAAATTATGATATCCGTTTAAAATATGATTAATGTTAATTTTATACAGAAACTATACAACTGGATCAAATTGATTTTTTTATCTGATTAATTTGAAAACTGCTGTAATTATAATGAGATGATTGATGACTTAGTTTACAGTTTACAGTTTTTAGACTGCTATTAGAATTCATTTGGTAAATCCTAGGTTTTACTTTTGTTACTACATTCATTAAACACTAGTATTGTCCGCGGCTTCGCCCGCGTTCAGATGACCAAAAACCAAATTCTTAGGTCTTACATAATATTAGTATACTATTACAACGTAGTTTTTGTATTTTTTTCTCAGAAATTAGATATTTTCCCGCGGTATAAAGTATCCTATATGTTGACCCGGATAACCAGCTATCACCAAACCAAATTTTATCAAAATTCCTCCAGTGGCTTTTCTGTGATGCGGTAACAGACAGACAAACACACAGACAGACAAAAATCCTAAAAACTATAGATTCGGCATCTGTATCGATAATAATGTCTATTTCAATAAGATTTTCCAAAAAATATTTAATGTACAGATTCGGCTTAACTACAATTTTATTATATGTATAGATGATGTTCTCCTAGCCGATTCCGGCCACGGCGGCCAATCTCACCGAGACTAGCCAACTGCGCAGGAGATATTATAGTGCACAAGTGTACGCGCAGACACAAGTGCACTCTCTGTTCCTGTCACTCTCATACTCCGGTGGGACGACTGCTCGACACGACCAGTGAGAGTTAAGGCGCAGGTCCGACGGCTTTACGTGCTCTCCGAGGCACGGGGGTGAAACACCGCCAACTTCCCAACTCCGGGCTATTACTGAGACTTACTATACAGAAAGACTCAATAACTAAACTTGGCCCGACCCGGGACTCGAACCCAGGACCTCCGAGTGTGCAGCCGTACATGCTAGCCACTACACCACCGAGGCAGTTTTTTTTTTATATGTATAGATATAAGCCGTATAATGAAGAGTTTTAAGTATTATCGTTATCGGATTATAGTCAAAATAAAAATCTATAAAAACACAATCGAAATTTTGTGGTATGCTCTTGCCTAGGTTTATCTCTTATAGAACAAATGATGGAAAGATGAATTCTTTACCTCAGGCAACGTTGCAATATTGACGATATTAATCTTCTGCTTATTAATTTATAGATAAATTGGGTTAAATACTATAAATACGCAAAATATTTAACATAAACACTAAAATCGGACTAAATAATAGGTGAAATATAAGTGAAAAAGAACCTCTCGTCTTGACCACTGTCAGCAAATGTAATATAGTATTAATTTATCTAGTACACTATTAGTATATACTAAAAAAACTGCTTTTGATAAATTGTACAACAAGAGACGTAGTCGTATACCCCATAATTATTGTGATAATTAAATGATTTTAGCTGCTTGTTGAAATTGAGAACGACTCCTTCGCTAAAACATATATATAAACATATATATATATATATATATATATATATATATATATATATATATATATATATATATATATATATATATATATATAATCTGAATCTCGGACACGGCTCCAACGATGTCCTATGAAATTTAGTATACGAGGGGTTTCGGGGGCGATAAATCGATCTAGATTAATGTCTGGGAAAAGGCGTGTTTTCGAGTTTTCATGCGGTTTTGTTTCGGCGCAAGTTTGACAACCACAGGAGTCTGGGTTCGTATCCCGGACGGATACAAAGTTTTTACTTTTGTTTTTTTTTTGTATTTATTGAAATTTTTAGTTTGTTTTTTTTTATGTGTTTTCGACCAAAAACTTCGAGCGAAGCTCGGTGGCCCAGGTACTTATAATATTAAATGAGCAATTCTCGTTTTTTTATATACCTATTTATTTCTTGTATTTACCTCGGAAAACGCTCTGAAGATTTGGATCAAATTTGGCATTTATATAAGGTTTTGCTTTTTAAATTTATCTATATAGCTGAATTTTCTTAAAAAAAATCAATTTTTACATCTCTTCCGAAAATACCAAGACTAGAACAAGACTTCACTAGAATCATGATCTTCAATTTATTCTTTTAAATATTTATGAAATAAACCCGCACTTAAAAGCTAGTTAGAAATATGATCTTATTAAAATAATTGAAATATATTCACAGAAGTACAATATTGTGAGTAATGGCGTGATTCACTATAAATGCTCGCCCACAAATCTAAATTACAAAGCACCGTTATTAGGCAGCGTCTATTTCTATTATTATACGGAATACAATATATACGAAATATTTGTTTACTAACAGCTTTGTTTAACTATGACAGAAAAGAATGGTAATGAGTTTGCTTGTATGTCTATATATGTATCTATATATGAATTTATATATGTAAACGTGTTAAAGTAAGTACACTGCCTACCTCAATGTTGCTTACAAGCGATACGGCCGACTGCATTGAAATTTCTTTCTTTTCCGAAGTAAAAAATAGCCTATGTGTTATTCCAGACTATAATCTATCTCTGTGCCAAATATCATCCAGATTTGTTCAGCCGTTATGACGTGAAAAAGTAACGAACATACATACTCACAAACTTTTACATTTATCATATTAGTATAGATGGGTTAGTAAAAATTTGGTAAAGTGCGAGTTAGTTGTACCATATATTAGTGATGCATATTTACCAATGCGCGACATATTAAATAGAGCGAGTCTGAATAACGCTTCAACTGGTTTATTATTTGTTATTTTACAGTTTATACTTTTCATGGAATTGTGAGAGTTAGTGCACCAGACTACCCATACATTCATACATTGATATATATTAGTTACAATCTATACTAATATATAAAGCTGAAGAGTTTGTTCAAACATGTAAAACAAGTTGTTCTATTTGAAAAATTCTTTTTGCATTTTATAACCTATTTATTGAGGAATCTTAAGGTTATCTTATATCACACGATGACCTTCGAGCGTGGAGTAATTCCACAAAATTAATCGACGCTAGTGGAGCAGCTATAAAACGTTAGTAACATATAATTAAAATTAAAACACACGTTTCGTTCAGTTTGTAGTGACCCTACTTGCTGTGCCAGCGGTCACAGGTTTGAGCTCCGCTTGGGGCATTCATCTGTGATGAGTACGAATGTTTGTACTCCAGTCATAGGTGTTTATATTTATAATGTATATGTATGTATGTATTTAAAGTTATATGTTTAGTGTATCAACTATCTGATATCCATATCGTAAGCTTACCATGGAACTTGATTGTACTGTATTAATGTCCCAACATATTTATATTTATTATTAATAGAAATAGCGAGAAACTAATATTATATTACCTATTTCTGTGTCGAACTTAATACATTTGACTAGAACAAAAGACGCAATTCCCGTATCCTTTCAGACAATGGCAGCTAAAAAGTAAACAGCGTTCCGTGACCCAAATCTCATAAGTTCTTTGCCCTCATACGTTGAAGTCAACGTTTCATGGATACGCTTAGACAAGATGTGTATACATATAAGTTAAACTACTAACTTATACCTTTTTTTCTTACCTTTGGTGAGAATTTATTTACCGGATTTCACTTTTTTATCATTCTTTTTAAAGCTTTATATAGAAACTTACGTATACGTTTTAACGTTTAGTATAGATTTCTCAGAGATGAGATATTTTCCCGCAGAAAAAAGTATTCTATATTTTGATCTGGATCACCAGTCTAGATAATCATCATACCAAATATCATTAAAATCTGTCCAGTAGTATTTTCGTGATGCGTTTCCAGACAGACAGACAAAAATTCTAAAAACTATAGATTCGACCTCTGTATCAATAATAATGACTATTTCAATAAAAAGAGTTTTAAAAAAATATTTAATGTACAGATTCAACTTAGTTACAATTTTACTACATGTATAGATTGTTAACAAAAAAAATACAAAAACAAAGGAAATATTAAAAATGTAGCCAAAATCAAATTAAATCCTCAAGAAGATGTGAAATGGAAACGTCCAACAATGTTATATTTCATTTCAAAGCTTAAAAGTAAGCTAAGTACGGTAAGACTCAAACTCCCAATGCTGATTCCAACATAAGGTTTGTATACAAAAAAATCCTTTGTAGTATCCAAGGGAAGCTCAGTAACCCCTTGATGGAGATAGGTCATGTTTTGTTTTTAACTGTAACGACATACGTCAATTTTTTATGCAAAAGTAACTGTTATTGTCTTAGCATTAGACTAGAAATTCGTGAAGCACGTAACGTATGTGTAACTACATGTACACTTGTCATCCTTTTACGAAATGAAGCAATCAGTCCGCTTATTGGATGTCTTATATTTGAAAAGTAGCAAATGCAGTTTGTTTTGACAAAGTTGTATAGCATGAATAAAATTGTTTGTTATAGAACTTTGTCAGACGAATATGAAATGCATGAAATCTATATTCTATATACATATAATAAATTTGTAAATGATTGCTGTCTGTATATGGAACATGTTTGAGAAAAACTATAATTGGGGTCTTTATTCATGCAATAGAACCCAAAACAATGATTTATGATTTTTTCGTCTGTTTAACTGTTTGTCTGTGCGCTTGTGCGCGTTAATCTCAGAAACGTCTAAACTGATTTGGCTGCGATTTTCACTAATGTACTGTGGTAAGCTCCACTTAACATTTAGTATTTGTTTTATTTCAATCGGTTCATAAATAAAAAATGACAATTTAAAAAATCCAAGCAAACCCGGGTGAGACGCTAGTTTATTAACAAATATATTAAAGTTATATTATAGTCACGGGATCTATCACCATTCATTTTCACAATTCACAATTTATATTTTAACATTAATAATATTTTAACTAAACAAGTTTAGTTAGTTTTTAGTTTTATTGTTAGTAAAGATGACGGTGATACAAAAATTCTTACAGCTATTCATTTAAAATCTTCATCAATAAATATTAAGGGATAGAAATTTTCTAACAAAACTATACTACTATACTATATATTTCTAACATAACTATAGATATTGCTCTAATTTTAGATTACGTATAGGTATAGAAACCATCGCTTCCGCATTTCAATTCAAATACCTATCAAACTAAATCGAAGTATTTCTCATCATTCATACTTTGTTGTTTACCAAATATTCCAAATTTTGCGCTTCACGTAAAGGTAACTTCACGTATATATATATATATATATATATATATATATATATATATATATATATATATATATATATATATATATATATATATTTTTATACTTAAAAAAGTGACAAACTAGTGCATACGATGAGAAAGGGACAACAAATAAAATGTTAATATTAGAAAGGGATGCAATATTTCCTTCTACATCCGATCCAGGTAGCTTTTACTACAGAACGTGATGATATTCTCAGGATGTTGCTCAACAGAGCTTCCTTTGAACGCATGTAGGTCGCGTATACAGAGCACAGAAATCATTTTTATGGCTAGCACAATAAGCTTACGAGTACTTCTATATCTTAATTATAAAAATACTACGTTTTCTACTTAGAGGGAATGCAGTGAATCTAAATAAAAGTCCGAAAAATTTGCATTTGAAAAGGTTTGTGCATTGTGAAAATAATTTAATTATTAAATTAGGGTTTTTAATTTTATAAAAGTACTTTAGAAAATGTATGAGTATTTGTGTATGTGTGTTTGTATGTATACTATGTGTGTGAATGAGCGATTCGATTGAATGAATTTGATGATGCGGCCCCTTCCATACTCAATCATGATGCCCGAAGGCTGGCCTGCTGAAGAAAACTATAACAATCAAGGTCTTTCCCCCACAGTCCACTCTGCCATCAGAGACGTACCAGGAGTAACTCCCATGGTACTCCCCCCACCGAGGTGGGCCTCGGCCGGTGACCGCTTCCCAGTGTGTCTTGGCTTCACGCCCGGCTGGATTGCCAGACGATAATAAGTCCCCACCACAACAATGTGAACACACATCGGTGTGGATATTATTTACTTCTGGAATAACATACGCTACTTTTTGTTGATGTTTAGTGAGTAACCTTCGAGTTTACGCCTATTTGATTCATTTTTATGAATACCGTATATAACGCTTGGTGTGTTAGAGTGTATACGACTCATTAGCATTAGGTCAGCTGTTGGCGATTAATCAAGATAAAACGTAAAATTCTATACTACAGTGTCAAAATAAGAATTCGTAGCTTCGTAGCACTTACGTAGCTGAGACTAATATTTAGTTAATTAAACATACTAGCGGGCACATTTGAATAGGCACCCCTGTCAAAACATATTGTCCCTTTTATTATTGTATATAAAAAATTGATTTCGATTAAATACGCTATGAACGTAGCAATCTCGCAGTGAGATATTAGTCTATAAGTTCATTTTTTGTGACTTACTAGACTTTTTGTGACCTAAATAATAATTATAGAAAATCTATTTTATAATCTATACTAATCTTATAAAGAGGAGATTAAAAATGTGTGTTTGTTTGAACGCGCTAAACTCAGAAACTACTAATACTATTCGAAAATTCTTTTTGCATTAGATAGCCCGTTTATTAAGGAAGGCTACAGCCTATATATCATCCCGGAAAAATGTACGGTTCCCGTGGGATAAGTTTGTTTTTGTCCAGGGATGAGCCCGAAGCGAAGCAAGGGTGAGTCGCTAGTGTTTGATATAGACAAAGCTGAAGTTTAAAAAAAAGCAAATAAAATGGACCAAAACAACTTACACTCACAATAAAATACACACAGGTTTTCGAGTCACATAATTATTACTACATGTTATATTCCTCAATAAAAATCTTATATTTAATTAAGTTAACAACGAACATTCGTCACTATGGTTTTCATTCGCTCTTTCAAACATTTCATTCATTTGAAAGTTTAAAGATATTTTTAACCGTAAATACCAAAGTACAGACCGGGTCATTAATTACATTAAATAGAAAAAACCCACGCCACTAGCTCTTACGAGCATGCAGCGGCGTAGATCATTGAGTTACGACTATAGCTCGTAGTGAATGACGTAGCACTAGCTGTACATTTCCGGTCTAACAGAGAGCTGTATTTAATGCGTTTACTGCGTGAATAACCTGAAAAGTGGTGGTTTAAAATAAATATATATTGTACATATAAACAAGATAATAAATTATCTTATTAAATAATTTCAGTATCTAAGTAATTATAATTAAAACTAGCGACTCACCTTCGTTCAGGTTCGTCCCTAGATTGCTTTCCCATAAAAACTTTCATCCCTATTTTCACCCCCTTAATAAAAATACTATGTCGTTCCCAGGGTCTCTGACTATATTTTTATTAAATGTCATCTAAATCAGTTCAGTAGTTTCGGAGCCTATTCGGTACAAACAAACAAACGAACAAACAAACAAACAAACAAACAAACAAACAAACAAACAAACAAACAAACAAACAAACAAAAAATCTTTCCTCTTTACAATATTAGTATAGATAATTCTCCTTTGTGTCTTCTTCATTCTACTTGATATAGATGAAGCTACGTAAACTGGCACGTTTTGAAGCGAGCACAAGAAAATTCAATTAAAATATTGCATATTTCATAATTCAATTATCATCTATACAGATAAATAAAATTGAAGTATTCGTAATGTCAAAATTACAACTTTTTACTAAATTGCATATGAAATTATATACAGTACCTACTACTGACTTATAAGAAAAACACAATTTTTTAAATTTTTGTCTGATGGTTTGTCAGTTTGTTCCGGCTAATCTCCGAAACGGCTGGACTGATTTTGACGGAACTTACCCTGGCAGATAGCTGTTATTATAAGGATCAACTTGGGCTGCTTTTATTTTAGAAAAAGAATTAGGGTTCTGCTGAAAAAAATTAAAACGTGCCTACGGACGCACCCGAGCGAAGCGAGGGTAAATCACTAGTATATAATAATTAGATTTATATTGCCTTACATTAACTGGCGCCAGCTCTAGTAGAATTAAAAAAAGAAGTAAATATTCAAATAATATTATTGTATGTATATTAAATAAATATAAATAATAAATATGTTGGTACATTAACACACAGCGCCATCTAGTACCATAGTAAGCTACGAGGCTTGTGTTATGGATACCAGATAGTTGATACACTACACGTATATAACTTTAAATACATACATATTATAAATATGATCAGTATTATTATAGCCAACAACTTAATAAAAATCACATACTTAATTATAATTCTAATTAGAATATTACAACACCGGCGTCATAGCGTCATAAAAGATTTAAAGCCAGTATAAAACTTGAATATGATAAAACTTCTGAAGTATTATCACTTTGGATGATTCAGAGTCGCTGTTAATGCTTCTGGGGAACGGTGTGAAAGAAAACGTGACACGTTTTAAAATAATACTTTACTGTCTTCTACATATATAATAAATAAAATTCAGATAAACTTAAATGTAGAAAGTTAATTAGTTACATAAATTATTTATCATATATTTTTTGTACGTTGACTGTTTAGCTTAGAGAAGAGGTAAACTGACTGGTTAGTCTATTAGCTAGCAGCTGCAGATCCGGAAGTCCTGGGTTCGAGTCTCGGGGCAGGCCAAGTGAAGTTATTTGGTTTTTCTATCAAGAAATTCTTGGTCATATCCTGCCACCTCCGTACTTGTGGTTTTTCTTAATGAATTAAGTTTACTCATGGACGACCCCATAGGTCCAATTTCAGCAAAAAATATTAAGGGTAGAACAATTAGGTACCTTTAAGATGATTATAAATTCGATTTTTCTTCTTTATTAATAAATGTTTAGTGTTCAATATACAGACTTATATTTTATCAGACTAAATAACATACCTAAACATTTTAATCGGTCGAGTAAATTCAAAGATATTATCTATATCAACTCAACGCGCTAATGTATAAGGTCATTTTAGAGGTTAAAAACTAACTAATATACACAAGTTAGTTCATAAACAGTTAATACTATAATATGAAAGAAAAAAACGTGTGTGTGTACTTATGTACGCACGTAAGAAGTTATACTTTTTTGGCGTAACAGAACAAAAATAGCTTAAGATTTCATCCTGTATGTCACCACTCTCTGTTTGTAAAAAGAATGCAACTAGCTTCAACATGCCGCATTTTGGCTGTCGGTATGCGCGCGCATCGTAAAAATTTTACTCTCATTTTTTTCCAAACGTGCCAAAAGAAGTATAACTTCAAAATGTTTCATATGCTATTATAGTCAAAAATAGGTTCTACTTAATATATAGGTGAAGTTAAGTGTATTGACACATTTTAAGCAATGAACAAAAAATTGAATTGAATTAAATTAAAATATTGCATTTATAATAAAATTATAGTATAGATATTAACCAGCGCTAATAAACAATTCAAATATAAAAATTATACAAATCAAACACACGAGCTTTATAGGTCAAGAGTTATGTACCTAAGAGCTATATAAATAAGAGGTTGAATTAACAAAGTCTAAAATTAAACATTAAAGGCTATCCAGTTGACACTTGTATTAATTAAGGGAGAGCGAGACACAATAATTTATTTTTCTTTGTACTTATTTTGCGGTAACAAAGAAGCTCTTGAGATTACTCTTAGCAATTTCTTTTAAGTTTTTAATACACGAATGGACCCCTGTTTACTGCTAGATATGATACCTAGTAAGGCTGAGGTGTTCTTTTATTATATATGTAATATCTAATGCAATACTAGGCACTAAGGCAACGGTAGCCCAGTGGTAACGAGCTCGCTTGGTAATCCCAGTCAATCAGGTTCCATCCAAGAGAAAAATCCAAGTGATATACGTTTGCTTGGAAATCCGAGTGTAGCAGGTTCGAATCCAAGCGGAAAAGTGAGACCCGTCTTGCACCTCTGATATTTGCATGTGCGAAACATTTTCTAATATGATTACCACTTGTCTTACGGTAAGCAAAAAGATTGTGAAGAAACCTGCATATCTGAAAGAACCTAGGAAGTTTTTGGCCAGCGTGGTGGACTATGGCCTGATCCCCCTTCGCATTGAACGGAGGCCATGCAGCAGTAGGACGTTAAAAAAAAGACTGAATACAATCTAATAAGTATATAAAAATCTCGTGTCACGATGTCTGTGGCCTACTCCTCTGAAACTGCTCGACCGATTTTAATGATTTTTTTTGTATATTTGGTAGGTACGACTATAGGTCGTAAAGTATTTTTCACACTTTTACCCCCACCCCTAATTTTGAAGTAACGAGAGGCGAACTCGAGCGGAGCAAGGGCGAGTCGCTAGTAGTGATAATATCTTAGAAGATACGATACAAGAATTTCAATTATAAAAGGAGCTAAAAATTTATAAAATAATGTAAGCATTTTTATTATAAGACGTTTATGTTACATTGGACTCGACGATAGCCATGCATTCATAATAAAGCAATTTTGTACTATAACGACTCATGTTAATTTTATAAACAACTTCACAATGTCAGGTAATGGGCTAGACAGTCTAATTACATACCTTAGTAATAAGGCTTCACAATGTAATGCATGGTCATTCCTATGTCATACTAATATTATAAACGTGACTTTGTAAGGATGTATGTATATGGATGTGTTTGTTCTTTCACCCAAAAACTACTGAACGGATTTCAATTAATTTTAATAGTAAATTAAAATTTAACAAGCTATATTAGTATAAATTTGAACGAGCGAAGCCACGGGAAAACGCTAATATCACTGTCAAACTATATTATTATAATCTCATCATTGTCAAATTCCCATGTCACGGTGTTGGTCCGATATGAACTTCTAAACTACTTATCCGATCTTAACGTATTTTTTTTAAATTATGATTTGTTTCAACTTAAAAGATAGGATAGTTTAATCCATTTTTTTGCAAAATTAACGATTTTGATATGTGTGCCACAGCAACGCGGGGCGGGTCTGCTAGTCTATACATACAATAAAACTCTAACTGATTCGAATCTGTACATTAAATATTTTTTGGCAAATCTTTATGAAATAGTCATTATTATCGATACAGAGGCCAAAATTTATAGTTTTTAGAATTTTTGCCTGTCTGCTTGGGAATGTATCACAAGAAAACCACTGGATAGATTTGGATGGAATTCGGTATGATGATAGCTGGTTATCCGGATCAACTAAAGGGAAAATATCTCATAACTGAGAAATCTATACCTAGTATATATAGTTAAAACCCAATTAGGGACGAACCCGAGCAGAGCGAGGGTGAGTTGCTAGTTGCTATAAAAAGAGATGTTCGATTTTCAGGTTAGGTAAACGTTTATATTGATTATGCAAATATAAACCAAGATAACACAAACAGCATGGGTAAATGTGAAAATGATCCTGCTGTGCCCCATTAAGACCGGGAAGGTTGTTTTTCTTATGTTTTGCGTCAGATTTAAGGAGGTAGTACTGGCTTTTATGGTTTATTAATACCCTGAAAATTTCGCTGTACGAATATATTTTCATCTCCATATTAATGAAGCAATAACTTACATGCTTATTATTTTCATTATAAAAAAATGTGAACGTAGGAATTCATGGAGAGGTAATATGTTAAATTATATGTTGATCACCTTTCTTCTGAAGTTGTATTCGAAATTCAGTATATACTCGTAATTTTATATTGTTTATTGTTCTTAAATTATGATAAACCATTTTTATTAACCTCTTAAATCAAAATAAAACCGCTAAAAATCCGAAAAAATAGTTTTATTAATGTCAAATACGTCTAAAAAAAGTATTTATTCCCTAAGTAACATCCTACAACTGATTAATCCTATAGGGATTCAAAATCAATTGTGACTCTCTGGCCCATAAACCATTTCTATGTAAAAAATCACGTCAATTACCTTGTTGCGTAAACAAAAGACAAACGTTGACTTGTTAGTATACTTGTTGTGAAACATGTTTTGGCATTTGTAATATTAAATATTAGCCCGAGAGCTCGTGACGAATTTTGGGAAGGTCCTTTTGGCAAGTTGAAATTGTGAAAAAATATAATTTCGTGAATTGGCGAGTCCAGTCCCGCGAGTCTGGTATAGCTTTAGCGGTTATTTCGCAACTGCGCAGTATACAACATTAGCAAAAAAAATATCCAAAAAAACATATTTTTGGCAACTTGATTTTTGTTTAATCCTTTAATTTAGCTCTCATATAATTCAAAAAAAGAACCCCAGACGTTTTTGTCGGTTATAAAGTATTGCCAGACCTCTCCAATATTCTAAAAAACATACTTTTGGCAATCTGAAATTTTAATCACGTATTTATTGAGTAATTTTCAATAATATTTGCAAATCGCCAGACGAATTTAGCGGTTTTCAACCCTTCCCAGACGTAAATAAAGTTTACAAATTAGAACTACAAAAAAGTCTTTTTAGGTGTAAGAAAGATAGCCTATCGAGTTTGCCAGCAGCTGATGGGGGCCCAAGGTCGTCGCGCTGTGATTTGTTATCGAGAAACCGCACGTTTCGAACTTATGGTTCGGGCTCTGCGTTCACAACAGAGTATTTAAGAGTAGTTTATTAGAGTTCCGTACCCAAAGGGTAAAACGGGACCCTATTACTAAGACTCCGCTGTCCGTCTGTGACCAGGCTGTATCTCATGAACCGTGATAGTTAAACAGTTTCAGTAGTAGTTAACAGCCGCTAGTCTTCTATATAAATAAGAATGAAATGCTGCTCGCTGATAAATGTATCACTTGAAAATGGCTGGCTTGTTGAATGATTTGACCTAATTTCTTTTTTAAATATTTGTAATAAGTTTTTTGAGGGAAAAATGGAAAAGTTGTCCGGAAAATTGGGAAATTTAGGAAAAACTGCATTTTTGTATAAAATCAAAGTTCGCAAAAAAATTGATTTAAGCTTTGGCAGGACGTCATCTGTCATGGTCAGATAGTTAAGAGTAGTTTTATTATAGCCAACGATAAAAAAATATCTACATAATTTTTCTATTTTTTTTTTTTAATTTATTGACTTATTACTTACATTAGTAGCTAGAACGAGAAAAATTCGAAAAAACTTTCGTTAACATTTAAAGCTCGTCCTATAATTAAAGAGAATCACAAAAAATAAGAATTACGATGGCAGACAAAGCCGCTGTAAATGTCTAATAAAATATATGAGGAGCTTTTGTAGAGTTTAGTAAATCGCTTCTAACTGTTACATAGTTGTATACCAAAGTTGTGTCCAAAATAAATCACGACGGACTGTTTCAGGCCTCTGATTGCATTATTGTGGTGAATTTGTGGCAATTAAGACGAGCCGAAACAAAATCAACATTTACTTAATTAGCAAAGAGACCGTTATGCACCACGGTTCTGCACATGGCAGGATAAAGTCGTTGTTTTTAATGCTTTATTATTTTAGATTTATGTTCCACTGTCACTTTGGTTTAGCTCTTAACAATCTATATAAAGTTCATATCAGAAAAAAAGGTAGTGACGTAGCCGGGGCAGGTCGCTGGTGAAAAATATACGTAATAGTGGCGAAGGGTCCATACAAGATGACTTACCTTAAAATTATTTTGCTATAATTTTACATACATTTAATATTACTAATTAATATTATTATAAATGTGTAAGTAAATCTGTCAGTTATCTTTTCAAGCCACTGAACAGATTTCGAGAAAGCATATTATAATTTTGCAGATGTTGATGCAGAGACGTATGAGATTACTATTATTTCATACTCACGTAGAATGAGAACATAATTATTGTAAAATAACCAATATTGCAAATTGTAAATAAATATTATATTTAAAAAGAGCAAATATTGAGTTTTACGCTAGCTCTTCTCAGTAGAAATGCCTTTTGAGCCTAAAAAACTGACAAAACAAAAAGTTTGTCTCTTTTTTGTTTCCATTGCACTTATTACCAAAGAGTTTATCTTAAAAATATAAATCAGAATCGAATTTGCTACCTTGCAATATTTCTTTTAGAGTAAACAAAGCAAAGATGGATGAAAATGTTTAATAATATCTTGAATGAAGAAAGTTAATAACGGCTACCATTTTGTAATAACTCGCAGATTTTAAAGTGTCTCAGGAAAATCGCTTCTGTCAATCTTCAAACTTTGCAAAGAGAAAGTTTAATTATTAAATAGAGCAGAAAAATTTCTATTTTAGTAAACAGATTTACCATTTTTTGGATCTTTAGAATTCGAATTCGATTCTCACTTGGAATTAAAAATTCAGTTTTATATTTTTCCTGCTGATTTTCTGTAAAATGAACAGATAAAGTACACAAGTTTGTCCTAAGTCGAGTATCCATGTAATTTACACCAAATATATTAATATACAATTAGACTACAACAGGTACTTGATGTTCTCCCGACCGACTTCGGCCACGGCGGCCAATCGCACTGAGACCATCCAACTACGCAGGAGATATTATAGTGCAGGCACAAGTGTACGCGCAGGCATCAATGAACTCCGTATTCCTTTCATTCCCAAATGCCGATGGAGTGATAATATTCAACACGTCCGGTGGGAGATCAGGCGCAGAACCGAAGGATTTACGTGCTCTTTGAGGCACGCTGTTATTTTGACTTTTTTAACAGAAAGAGTCCAGAATTAGACTTGGCCCGACCTAGGACTCGAACCCATGATCCGGATCTGCGACCATACATGCTAGCCAGTAGACCACTGAAGCAGCTACAATAGCCATATAATTAATATATGTAGGTACATATCCACCAATCATTCACCTATATAACATGTTATATACTACATTTTAATTAAACAAAGTCTTAAAGTCTCAGAAACGATTATCGACTCAGTCAGTCATTTAAAGTTCAAGCTAAAAGGAAATTGGTTGAACCCACTGGACACCGATACGGCTAATGAAGCTATAGAAATACGCTCGTTACTATGGATTTCAATTATATATATAAAATTACATGTTCCGACGTATGTATGTGAATAAATACATTTATTTTCTTTACTTAAAATATTTTTTTATTTTAATAATTTGAGTATTTTAAAATCTAGCCCTTAAATTTTGCTCAAAATTCCTTTCTAAAGAAGATCTTATATCAATTTAGCTATGTGACTATATTGATATCCAAAAGTTATATTAGGTACTAGCGACTCACCCTCGCTCCGCTCGGATTCGTCCCTACTTACGTTTTACCGTTTAGTATAGATTTCTCAGAGATGAGATATTTTCCCGTCGTAAAAAGTATCCTATATGTTGATTCGGATAACCAGCTATCATCATACCAAATTTTATCAAAATCCCTCCAGTGGTTTTTCCGTGATGCGGCAACAGACAGACAGACCGACAGACAAACAGACAGACAAAAATTATAAAAACTATAGATTCGGCCTCTGTATCGATAATAATATCTATTTCAATAAGATTTTCCAAAAAATATTTAATGTACAGATTCGGCTTAGTTACAATTTTATTAATGTTTAAATTGCACGTGTGAATAATACATAAAAATGCTTAAGTTTATTTTACGAATATTTATGGATTTTAATTTTTATTATATTACACACTATAGAGCTAAAATCCAAGATAAAAATTGGTTACATCTGACGGACCACGTTTATTTTAAATCACAATTATATAAATAAATAAATTATAGAATTAAAAAAAATAAAATTGTGTTAAAAAGTCGACGAATAAACATATTTATATAAAAAAATATTTCTTTCTATTTTTAAATTAAATTTAAGATCTCTTCTAAAATACATTTCAGTATTCTCAGTTCATATCAGAAAAAAAGGTAGTGACGTAGCCGGGGCAGGTCGCTGGTGAAAAATATACGTAACAGTGGCGAAGGGTCCATACAAGATGACTTACCTTAAAATTATTTTGCTATAATTTTACATACATTTATTTTTTTAAATGTATAAATATTCTTTTGATATATATATATATATATATATATATATATATATATATATATATATATATATATATATATATATATATATACTATTTCTTTCTGCATTAATACATATATAAAAAAATTTGTAACGGTTTACCTCTGCTATAATTTCACCCTTCGCCACTGATACGTAGTAATCCTTGCTTAATATGACGTATCCTGTATCTTATTCTTATTGATCAAAGGTTTCTTTAGTAGACGCTTAAGAGACTTTGTTAGGTTAGAACAATACAAAACATAAAAAACATAAAAATATTTATTTACTTTTTCATAAGCTTATCAGTTAAAGGATTAAAGTGATAGTTTTACTATCAAAATTGCTTTTTGGACTTATATATGTACATTTGCTACTTCGTAGAGATGCGAAACTCTGGACCTAACAAGCGAAATTTTGTCAGGAAAAAAATTCTGCCCATAAATAGCGTCCCAGTTGAGCACAGATTACTTCATCATCGTCGCGTGGTAAAAAAACGAGTGTAAAATGGCTCCAAAGTTTGTTTGGAAGACAATATTTTGGGTTGTTAAATAAGAAATGTCGGCATAGCATCGCCGAATAAATCTACAAAAATTCACTAAATAATCGCATATAATCGAATTGAGTAACTTATCAAATTCGGTCAGAAGTAGGACAAATATCCCATTTCACAAAATAAATTATATTAGTAGCCATTGAAGTTATAAACAGTTGCTACATTTAAAAATTCGAATTTGTATACAAAATTCTTAACGCTGGTCTAAACAAAAGCTAAGCTCAGGGAACTTGGTTAGGTATGTCTGTGGGAACGCTTAAACATTCACACAAATTTAGCGCAATCCTTTGCAAAAATGCGACATGCGAAGCTTCCCTGGCATTCTAGCTATTTCCCTCGCAATGCTTCGCTTGGCATTTTTATTCTATTTTACTATGTATAAAAGCACTGAAGTTATTTTGAAAGTGGCTTCTGAATAATAGAAACTAGAATATTGTCGTCATCCATCACAGTAATTATAGTATTGTATTTATTTGCGAGCTTTTTATTTTAACCCCCGACGCAAAACAAAAAGGGGGGTGTTATAAGTTTGACGGTAATGTCTGTCTGTCTGTCTATGTGTGTGTGTGTGTGTGTGTGTGCGTGTGTGTGTGTGTGTGTGTGTGTGTGTGTGTGTGTGTGTGTGTGTGTGTGTGTGTGTGTGTGTGTGTGTGTGTGTGTGTGTGTGTGTGTGTGTGTGTGTGTGTGTGTGTGTGTGTGTGTGTGTGTGTGTGTGTGTGTGTGTGTGTGTGTGTGTGTGTGTGTGTGTGTGTGTGTGTGTGTGCGTGTGTGTGTGCGGCGTGCGTGCGTGTGTGCGTGCGTGTGTGTGTGTGTGTGTGTGTGTGTGTGTGTGTGTGTGTGTGTGTGTGTGTGTGTTTCTGTCTGTGGTATCGTAGCTCTCAAACGTATGGACCGATTTCGATGCGTTTTTTTTTATTTGAAAGCCAGTTTCCTTGTGCTGGTTCTTAGCTATTTTTGGTTAATATTGGTCCAGCAGTGTAAGAGTAGCAGCTCTTTTCCATATGATGTAAGGCATTTTGGTATATGATTACTCGATTATATTATTTAAAGTGCTTATTAAAACATTTTTTCGAGTTTTCACAAACCATTTGTATGAGAGATTTACATTGATACAGAATCTAACTCGCTACACTTTCGTAGCGTTAAGGATTAATTTTATGTAATTAAAAAAAACATTCACAAAAAATATTTTCCCCTTCAGTCACCAGTATACAGTAATATATATATATATATATATATTATATATATATATATATATATATATATATATATATTATTTCTTTCTGCATTTAACTTTGTTTCGTGTCTCATGCAGTATATGTCATGTAATATATCTTTTAAATTTCAACTACATAGACCAATCGTCTGAGAGTAAAATGGCTATGATATACAAGCATGGCAATGGTAGCCCAATGGTAACTCGCTCGCTTGGGAAATCGAGTGAAGCGGATTCAAATTCCGGGTCTCGCACCTCTGATATTTTCATGTACAAATAATTTCTTTCTAACATGATTACAACTTGCCTTACAGTGAAAGAAAACATCGAGAGGAAACCTGCATATCTGAGAGAACCTAGCAATTTTTCGAAAGACATGTGAATTCCGCCAAGCCGTACTTGACCAGTGTGGTGGACAATGGCCTGATCCCCTCATAAAAAGAGCTGAATACATACATATATACAAGCAAGAGAGACATGGCAAAATTATTCGCCTTTTGTCTCCGGAACCCTAAAAATGCCTAGAAAAACGTATGACTTTCAATTATAAATCGCTTTCCAGAACACTTGTACATGATAAATCCTACGAATAATAATAACGCAAAAGTTTGTGACGATATATGGATTTACGTTTATAACTGTTTCACGCAAAAATTACTGAACAGATATGTCTTAAGTTTTCATGGTCATTGACAATATTATTATTATATACCAGTACGAATCTGTAACAGTGCCGAAATATCGAGAACTCTCAAAAATAAGTGCTACTGAACACATCTTGATGAAACTTAACAGCAGTATAAGTCTTACATCGGAGTAACACGTAAGGCTTATTATTTAGAAAGCTTTAATAATACGGTAATGCATTACGTGGACGAAGCCAAGGAAACGATAGCAATTAATATGAACATACATAAATAATGTTAAATGATGTTTCACATTTCCCAAACGTTTTATGTTCATATTTATTATTAATAATAAACTACCTAATTGTCCCTTCAATCATTATGCGATCGATCTACAATATTTTATTATAACTAACTTTTATTTTTCCATTACAGATATTTCTTCAGTGAATTTATTATCTATACATATAATAAAAGTGTAACTGATCGCTGTCTGTACATGGAAAATATTTGAAAAAAAATATCATTGGGGGTCTTTATTTACGCAATAGAACCCAAAACAATGATTTTTAGAATGTTTGTCTGTTTGTCTATTTGTCTGTGCGCGCTAATCTCAGAAACGGCTTAACCGATTTGGTTGCGGTTTTCACTAATATATTGTGGTAAACTTTACTTAATATTTAATATTAGTTTTATTTCAATCGGTTTATAAATAAAAAAGTTACATCAATTTAACGGTGAAGGAAAATATCGTGAGGAAACCTGCATGTCTGAGAGAACCTAGTAAGTTTTTAAAAGACATGTGAAGTCCGCCAACCCGCACTTGGCCAGCGTGGTGGACTATGGCCTGATCCCCGTCGTATTGAAGGGAGGCCGTGCCCTGCAGTGGAACGTTAAAAAGGGCTGAATACAATACATCAATTTAAAGAATCACCTAGAGACGAACCCAAGCGGAGCGAGGGTGAGTCGCTAGTTTCTTACTAAAAATAGAGAAGAATTTTGATTCGAAACCAAGTGCTTCGTTAGAAAAGCTTTTAGCGATGTTATTAGAAATAGCCGCTCAATTAAAATGTATGATACAGTTTATCCAAATAGAAACAAATCAAACTAAAGTATACTCTGGAAACTCCGATTCTGTATCTAAATTTGCCAAAACAACATATTGCTTTTGTTAAAAGTGTTTGTTATTGTTAATTTTGCACCTTAAGGTAGAGAAAGCTCAAGATGTTAAAGTAGTTGAAATAACAATTACAGCTTATGAATATTTGAGGTTATCTAACTTCTCGAATTTCTAGTTTTAAAAGAAACAAAAGCACTGGCTGAAAAAATGATGTTTTATTTACAGGTGTTCATTAATACTTCATTTATAGAATATAAATTATATTATTAGTAACTTGATATACATATATATGTATGTATGTTAATAAAATTTTTAGGTATTACTGTAAAAAAGGGTAATGTAACGATTTTCACTTTAAACTATACTTAGATGAGTAAAAAACTCTAAAGCCTATATTAATATTTTTTATGTAATTTCTTTTTGATTCAGAAAATAACTACTGAAAAGTGCAAATATAGGTGATAAATTCAAAGTAGTTGAAACGCACGCCATTGGTCAGACCGAATATGACGTCAAAGTATTATCATAACAGAGTGATTAGCGATTTTGTTGCTACAAATTGGGTCGTCATTTTTCTGTGTATACTGTGATGTACATACTGTGATGTCACGTCAAGTGCGCGAAATGGCGGGCACTTAAAATATCTTTATCAATTTTTTTTTTATTCTAAATTTTTGTTCTTTTGGAGCAGGATATTTTTTTACAATTACATATATATAACGTTGTTAGCTATTGTATAAAAAAAACACGCATACCCCCTATTAACGGTTAGCTTTCACACGGTTAGGCTGTCGAATAGATTTGCTAGCTAGCAATATATATTACCGTTCTAAATTGACTTATAGGAATACTTAAATTACTTTCCACTTTTATTTAAATCGAGTTTGAGTTTATATATATATATATATATATAAGAAGACGTGATCTAACTTCTGGTTCCTTAAAAAATATATTTTCATGAAAATATTGGATTAGAACATTACAAAAAGTAGATACAAATTATTAAAAACTATATCATATAGTACTCACGAAGGAGGTATTCCCCCGACGAAAACGTCGGAGTTGGTATTGAATTTGCCAAACGCAAACTCTTTACCCCTCGAGGTTTTGCTTTGTGTGATGCCGTCCACTGCGAGATTGGTATGTTCATCCCGGCGAGCCACCTACATAGTAAAAAATGATTATACTAATATTATAAAGAGGTAAAGTTTGTGAGTTTTTGAATTGTGAGTTTTTGACGTTGTAGGGGGTAATCTCTGGATCTACTGAACCGATTTAGATGAAATTTGGTGATACTTTTTATCCCGAAAATCATCCCTTAAGGGAGTGAAAATGGGGATGAAAGTATATATGGGGAATCAATTTGAAAGTTATAAATCCGAAAGTTTGTATGTTTTTTTGGATTTGGTGAAATTTAGTATTTAGATGGACTATGGTCTAGAATAACACGTAAGCTACTGATAGACACCGGCACTGTTACATTAATTATTATAAGTTATTAATTAAATTAAACTAAAATATTTTAACCCTACAAAACTTATATAAAGGTTTGAGAAAGGGTGATAAAGTTTGTAAGGAAAATAATACTAAAGAGCTATTCAGAGCCATTTTAGGGTGATTAAAAATCTATCTATATACAGATACTCTACTAGCATTAACCGCGTCTTCACCCGCGTTCAAGCTTTCAATCACTACCAAACTTCACAGGATCATCCGCTGGGCTAATCTGAAGATTGCTTGAAAATTTCATGAAAATCGCTCTAGCCGTTTTTAAATCCATAAGGAACATACATACACATAGGTTTTTATTGATACAGATTTCTGAGTTCTTTTATTAACCGCTGGTGTATTATTTGTGTAGCTTCTGAAATAATTTATTACATCCTAGAAAATCATACTCTACAATTTTTGAAAATATTTGTTGTGATAAAGGACATTTTAATATAATTAAACCTATTATTTATGCCCGAAACGACGTTTCGTAAGGGTCGCGCCTGTCGTCGTCATGCACTAACTGGAGTACCGCGCACCCTCGAATAGAGCGTGAATTTATTTATTCAAACTGAAATTTTCAAATACAACAAAATGTATATACAAAAAATATATAATGATTTATGGATTGAAAATTTCCTCATAACAATTTTTTTTATATTATACTCAAGCATAAAATGAAAATTATAGTTTTAAAACCTAACAAAACTCGCTTTTTTACGACTTTACATATATTAATATAGGAAGTTTTGCTAGGAACCATTAAAAAGTTCCACTACCCTCCTTGCCCCATCATTAGATTAGTTTTATTGTATTTAATTTTTGTATTCTCCATTAAATTTTACCTACTTAAGTTTCATAACAATACGACATTTAAATAGACGTCAAAGTTTTCAAACCAAACAAAAGTTGTTGAAAGGTTAAAACAAGAAATCAATTAAATTTTCCAATTTTCTACTCACCTGTACTTTATGCCAGTGTCCATCATTCAAATTGCTGCCCACGGTTATAATTTGGGCGCCCCCTCCCAAATTGTATCGCAACCTTAACGCGCCGTTCACCAGTTTCAACTCAAAAAAGTCGTAAGTGCCACCATCATCTGTGTATAATAGCAGACCATTCGGTTGGTCGGTTTTGAACTCAAGTTCTAATGTGCCGTTCAAACCGGCGTTCCACTTCCTAAATTGGGAGTATGGGTTCTGCTTATCGAGAACGAAGGCTAGGTTTCGGTTGAGCGTTAGAGAGAGAAGGCAGAAGAGGATGTAGCGCATCGTTCTGACGTGGACCGGCATAGCGAGCACGTCACCAAACAACTGATGACCTTTTACGTCTCATTTCTTGTTGTCCTGAAACAAAGTTTTAAAATCAGTTATCTCTTTTACCGATTTAAAAAAATGGAGATAATCAATAAGAAAATTCAGTTGTGTATATGTATGTATTCGTACATACATCACAGGATACGACGCGATAGATATCTAATACTGTATATGTATGTAGAATCGATTTCATGATTATTTATTTAATAACAGGTATGATTAGATTAATCATCAAACTATTGTGGCCTAATATATTACAACAAATATCCTGCCCTGAGGGTGAAATAAATAACTTTCTAAATAATTTTGAAGTTAACGCTTCTTTATAGTCAAAAATTAATTAGTTAGGCATATTTATTCGAAAATTGAAATTAAATCTAGCGTAGTTTAAATGCTCATATTTTTCTATGACAAAATGTTCCTTTAAAATCAGCAGAACTACTCTAGAACCAGGGCTTGGAACCGGTTTTAAAATCGGTTTATTTCGGTATAATGTTAATTCATCTCTCGTTCTTTAACCGGTTAATGAAAACGAACCCTTTAGTAAACCGAAATAATAATAATGGTTGACGGTTATTGTCAGATATAGGTTGGGTTTGGTTTTGACACCGAAATAAACCGGTCTATTCATTCATAAGTAAGAAACGTATATGTTTTCTTCTACTTAGCCATTCACCATTAGCAAAGAGGCACGAAATGTATACGCACAAAACCTCATTTTAACCGGTTAGTTTTGGTTATGAAACTAAATTCGTCAAAAACCGTTCTCCCGGATTTACCCGGTTAAAGAACGTAACCGAAACCTTTAACCGAAAAGCCTTTTAGTTTAGGGTCAATAAGTGAAACTGGTTTAAAAACTGAACGGGTTTCCAATCCCTTTCTAGAACAACAGAAAAGAAAACATCTAAAACTTTAGATATTCCATATAAATCTGGAAATAAATTTATTATATCCCTAACTCAATTATAAAAAAAACTACATTTACATATTTGCCCATATTTAAGAACAACAAGTAAAAATATTGTTTACCTTCAAACTATAAAACACTTCTCATGCTTAATGGCACTTATCTGTTGTCAAAAGAATTCTTAATTAAAACAACTGCCAAATGTAGAGATCTTTGAAAAAACTTTTCCAATTAATGCATAACAATACTCGAGTCAAAGATGAAAAACATCAGACTAGTAGTAAGCAAGAAGCAATATTTCTTGCCAGAACTATATTGCAGGTAAAAGGCACTTAAAAGAACAAAGCGTCTACCGATGTGAAGAAACTAGGCCGTCTGTGGAGAGACTAATCAGTAGAGAAAACAAAAGGATCGCAAAATGCAAGTTTGGGATGCTTCACATATACATATGTATACATAATATAAAGTCTCTATAATATTTAATATTAATGGCTAGCAATAGTTTGTTTTAATGCCATGAAAAAGACCATATCGTTTTTATATTGGGTACCATCTATGTAAGAATTACTAAAAGACTCTTTAATGTATTATAGGTGGTAACTTATAAATAAATATGTTTGGACATTGACAACAGCACCATCTAATCCACGGTAAGCTACGAGGTTTGTGTTATGGATACCAGACAGTTGATACACTACACATATATAATTTTAGAGACATACATATTATAAATAATTAAACATAAGCACCCATGACTGGAGTACATTCATCACACAAATGAAAACCCTTAGCCGGACTCAACCCGCGACCGTTGGCACAGCAAATAAAAATCACTACAAACTGAGCCAGTGAACAAACTGAGTGTTGTCAACTTACGTAGATTAACAATAGGTATATGTTTATTTTTTTATGGTTACCAACACGATATATGATTAAAACAATTATAGTATGCCCCGTACTATGAACTTATCTTTACTTATTTTCTTAGGCGCTCATCGAAACTGCAATCAGTAGTTTTTGCTGAAAATTTGTATGTTTTGTGTACGTTTGTACGGCTACACCCTAAAATAGCTAAAGGAATTTGGATTAAATTTAGTACACTGATAAGTATAACCTGAAATCATGTCAGCAATAGAATTTATCGCACTATATAATGTGTAGTCGAAAGTTTTGCAACAAGTCGGAAAAGGCATCTGGGGACCCAAGTAGAGCGAAGGTAAGTCACTAGTGCTAAAATGTAATCTTATAGAAAATCTGTTCATGTGATAAGAAGTTGTAAAAACCCTTCCATTTTACTATAAAGACGCTTAAGCAAACAAAGCTACTGATGTAAAGAACAAAGACGGTCTACTCCGGAAGACTTTGAACGCAAATAAAAAGAGCAAATTAAATAAGAGTAAGAATTTTATGAAATTTACTTTACAATGCTCTTTTAAATGTTTTCATTTAATCAGTTCCTTTATTTCACTTGCGACTGTCTGTCTGTTTGTTTATTACGTATGTATCATACCTAAAAGGCTAAATTAGTTTTGACTCGTATAGGTCTCTATTGATCTCTTTTATGGTATAAATTAGACAATACAAGGTTCTCGCAAAAATAAAACTAAAAAGCGAAATAAATTATCATCCCTTATTTAAAATAAGGGATGACATATGGGGAAATCATAATTTCTTAAGTTCAAGCGTCAAAGGGCTCGAGAAATAGGTATGCTTATGATTACCTAGGAACGAACTTGACGCATCCAATCAATCCTGTAATACCCAATAGTGAATATCAAACACGATAATTAAAACAATACCAGTAAGCTATTTAGTCAATAGAATTCCTCACGCCATTGTTAATCTATCAAGCAATACATTTCATCCTCTTATTACGAAACTGAGAACAGAAACTTGGCACTATTCACCGCTAACTTGTTTTTCTCAATAGCTCTTCGATTTCACGAACAAATTTATTCAATTCATGAAGGAAAGTTCATCTCTCGTGCAACTTTGTTTTTAATTTCTCAACCGCTAAATAGTCTATTGGATGGATATATTAATATATGTATGTAGAATTCTTATTAGCCTTTGCGGTCTCTGTTTAAAAAGTAAATAAAAGATAGCAGCATATGAAATAAAATTATAAAAAGGATATAATAATAAATAAATAAATATGTTGGTACATTAACACACAGCACCATCTAGTTCCATGGTAAGCTACAAGAGGCCTGTGTTATGGATATCAAATAGTTGGTCCACTACACATACGAGTATATAACTTTAAATACATAAATATTGTAAATAACCCATGACGGGGGCACAAACATTCGTACTCATCACACAAATGAATGCCCCCAGCGAGACTCGAACCCGCGACCGCTGGCACAGCAAGTAGGGCTTAAAGTGAATGTCGTAGTAGTAATATTAATTGAAATATTGCTTTTCTCTTGTTTTTCTATTTAAATACGGTCTTTTATATTTGAAAAATAATGTTTAGTCTTATTAATAACAATAACAAAATACATAAGTCTTCATCAAACACATTAAGTGATGTACCAATCCGTAGCTAACATAACAAAAAGTAGATCTAGGAAAATGTGAAATTTTTCTATCGCAAAACGTGCTCATTTCTCACGGTCGAGACATAAAGGGTCTAGTTATGAATAAACTAGAATCAATGGCGCAAAAATAATGAACGATTCGATGTGAATGTTCTAGCCTTCAGTAAATCAATATGTTATCATTGTTATAGGGAAGTGTTTATACTTCTCTTATTTATTAATAAATATGTGTATAGCAGTGGTAGCCCAGTGGTAACGCGCTGGTTTGGGAAACTAAGTTAAGCGGGTTCAAATCATCGTGAGGAAACCTGCATGTCTTAGAGAACCTTACAAGTTTTCGAAAGATATATAGCTGAAGCCTATAAACACTTGACCAGCCTGGTGGATTGTGGCCTGATCGTCCTCGCATTGAAGGGAGGCCCATGCCCAGTAGCGGGATATGAAAAAGGGCCGATTGAGAAACATGTGTTATTAATATATATATATTATATATATATATATATATATATATATATATATATATATATATATATATATATATATATAATAGATCACCTGCTTACCTATTTATATATGATACTAATAACGCGTGCTAACTTCGCCCGAGTTGGTCCCTAGAAAACTAGTCTACGTTACTCTCGAGGCCTCTATTTCCATACAGAAACAACCATATCAATCGAAAATTCATATGTATTAGTTTTATTAGATCGTGTTTTCTCGTAAAAATAAAATATTTTGTATCTCACTCTCCAGCTCTCTATTTCTGTATAAAAAGACACAAAGATCTGTCGCGTTTTGATAGATTAAGTGACAAACAAACAAACTTTTACCTTTACATTGATATGATGCAATAGCCTATATTAAGAATTATTTTTTATTAAAAAAACGAATATCTTGATTCGACTTAACGGTTTCGATATAAACGGCCCGAACTATTATTATTAATAAAGTTTTTTTTTAATGGCTTATAGTTATTACTGAACATTAAAATAAATAGTACGCGTATTTTATCTCGAGTTAATAGATAGCTCCTATGGGGATATAACTTTGTATAAGCTGATTGAAATTAACTTTTATGACCAAAACATGGTATTATTAAATCTACATATTTTATAAGATTATATATTTTAATTTAAAAAAAAATCATGATTTTGCAAAAATGACAAATTCCATATAAATGTTTCTTTTCCTTACGAGATGGATCCATCCATATATGGATAGAAATATAATCTCTTAAATACCATATAAATACTATAAATACGAAAGGTTGGATGGATTTTTGTTACTTACGCCAGAACGGCTGAACGGATTTGGATAAAATTTAGCACAGAGATAGATTATAGTCTGGAAAAGCACATAGGTTACTATTTATCCCGGAAAAATAGACAGTTCCCGTGGAATACATTTATTTTTGTTTTTCATTAGAGACGAACCCGAGCGAAGCGTGTGTCAGTTGCTAGTATGTATTTCATATAACATATTTAACTTTTCACCTATTAAAAGTGCATCTGTTCATGATGCACATTATCTAATAGACAAAGCATTGAATATCCAAAAATCCTTTCTGAGAACCAACTTTCGTAAAGCCTAAAATTTATGATTCTAATAATAACACAATCATTTTCATTCAACATCAAGTGATAGGAAAATTCTTACTAACAATATAAATACGAGAATGTACTTATCGGTTTTCCTTTCTTTAAGAATTAGCAGAGTTATTGTAAGATTCATTTCTCTCAAATAAATATGTCACGTCCACGATGGCGTGTTACATACGTCTAGACGCCCTATCTACGAGTATATCTAGGTCTGACTAAAACTAATCGAGACTTTGGGCACAGTCATTCAAAATATTACTTGTCAAGAATCACTTAAACCACCGTGATGATTCCTACAATAAGCACTTTTCTATTTCCGACCCGACAGCCCGAGAGCAAAATATATGAAAACATGGAACGTTTTTCCAATATCCCACGCGGCTTTATACATTTATATATACCCACTATTGTTAGTAAAAAGTTCCGAATACGCAGACAGCGGTTGCACTTTCACGTTCGTTCGCGACAAAGGTTACTTAACACCTTTTTTTTAATAAAAAGACAAATACAAACCAAAACCTTGCAAGCCTAAAGTGGGGCTTAAAGTATATAAAAAGTATCATAAACGTTTTCATAATATTGTTATTTAATAATTTTAAATCTATACATATAATAAAATTCTGAGTCGAATCTGTACATTAAATATTTTTTGGAAAATGTTATTGAAATAGTCATTATTATCGATACATAGGCCGAAACTATAGTTTTTAGAATTTTTGTTTGTCTGTGTGTTTATCTGTCTACCTGGGAACGCATCACAAGAAGGACGGATTTTGATAAAATTTGGTATGATGGTAGCTGGTTATCCGAGTCAACATTTAGGATACTTTTTACTGCGGAAAAATACCTCATCTCTGAGAAAACTATACTAACTAACTAGGGACGAACTCGAACGGAACGAATGTGAGTCGCTAGTTTATTTAATAAATAAACAATAAAGTACATAAACCGACGAAGCAATATGTAGTAAATATCAGTATTCTATAGCATTATTCAACAGAAAAACTCGAAAAAGTACCCATTAACAACTAAAATAATGATCACTATTTTTATTACCGAAATCTGAAATTTTAACAAAACCTTACAACAAACAACCTTGGTCTTTTGTTTCCAATTTTATGTTTAACTTTTTATACCTTGGTAATTCGGTCTGAAGTCTATACAAAATATTCTATTTAAAGCATAATACAACACAATTTTGATCTTGTCGCTTGTTAGGCTTGAGATAATAAACCATTTAAAAGAAAGAAATAAAAGTTAATAAACATCACTTTACGTAATCATGTCAGCTGTCAATGTCAATTAAACTTAATTTTGAAAGGGTATTTTATACATTTTAGCGCCATTTTTAGGGTTGTTAACAGAAATTTAAAAAAGCTGTAATAATTTTTACAGCTGCTTATAGAAATTTTAAAAAGCTATAATATAGATATTTTTATTGCAGTCAATGAAACAGTTAATGAAAAGTAAGTGAGAATACAATTAACGAATTAAATTAAATTTGACATTCAAAGTGTTCAAAATGACAGAATTAGACGTTATTAATAATTATGTTACTTTACTTAATACATTACATTAACGTACTAAGAAACAAAGCCACAAACATAAATAAGCGCTGTAGAGAGAGCTCGTAGCAAGACTGCATTCCGCTAATGGCGTAGGTCACGCAGATACGATCTGCTCGAATTACACTATACAATATATAAGGCCAAAATGTTTCGCTGGTATTCAGGATAGGATACACTAGTATTATTATTGTATATATATATATATATATATATATATATATATATATATATATATATCTGTCTGTTTATCTGTCTGTCTGGGAACGCATCACGAGATAACACTAGACAGATTTTGACGAAATTTGATATGACAATAGCTGGTTATCCGGATCAACTTTTAGGACACTTTTACTGCATGAAAATATGTTATCTCTTAGAAATCTATACTAAACGTTAATACGTAAGGGACGAGCCCAAGCGGAGCGAGGGTGAGTCACTAATATAACATATATTTTAAATACAGCAATTATATCTGTTTTTAGCTTATTCAAAGTAAACACATCTTTTCATTATTTGTTAATATAAAAGCTGGCATAGCAAAAGGTATACGTTTCGTTCTATTTATTTTCCCTTTGAGATGAACGCAGCAATTTACAAACAAGGCGTCTAATCCCTCGTAATTAATCAAGGAAACGTGTCAATAGAATGTGCTACAAAACAAAACTTTTATGCTTTTTGACTGTATATTTCATAAATAACAATATCCAAACGCTCCCTCCCGATCCCTAACCAACGTAAATGTGAAGCAATATCTTCATCTTCATACACTTTGATGGTGATCTATATATCCATACAAATATTATAAATGTGAAAGTCTATTTGTTTGTTTGTTTTGTCTGTTTGTTTGTTCCTCTTTCATGTCGAAACAGATTGACGTAGAAAAGACATATGTTAATTTTTACGGGAGATTATCTCATTGTCACAGGAAAACACGTCATAATACAACCAACAACAACTCATCATACCCATATACTACTTTAATTAATAACGGTTAAAACGTACCGCTAGTACTAATATAAAGGTGAACTTTAAAATCGCTAATCTCTGGACCAGTGCAATTTGAAAAATTATTGTTGCTTTTATAGTTCTCGTGCATCCTCATCTCATCTAAAATCATGCTATGATATTTAGGTAGAGCAATTGAAGTACTATTATAAGTGCGAAAGTTTGTATGTGTGTTTGTGTGGTGTGTATGTTTGTTACTACTTTATACCTAAACGGCTGTACGGATTTGGATGAAATTTTGTATACAGATAGACTATGACCTGGAATAATACATATGATAACACGTTTGGCTCAATTTGTAGTGACTACTTGGTGTGCCAGCGGTCGCGAGTTCGAGTCCCGCTGGAGGCATTCATTTGTGTGATGAGCACGAATGTTTGTACTCCAGTCATGGGTGTTTATATTTATAATATGTATGTATTTAAAGGAATATATGTGTAGTGTATCAACTATCTGGTATCCATAACACAAACCTCGTACCTTACCATGGAACTAGATGGTGATGTGTGTTAATGTCCCAACATAATTATTATTTATATGTAGACTAGTATTCGACACCCAGGGACGCATCCGAACGAAGCGAGGGCAAGTAGCTAGTTACACATAATAAATTACGTGGGTGGAACTGCGCGCAATGCTTATCTGATATATGAATCTCTAACACATCTTTTATCTTATATAATATAAATAAAACATACATTTAGGTGTTAATGATAGCTTAAATATTTGCTGTCCTTATCAGTGTAAAGGATTTATGTTGTCATTGACCTTTATTATGTAGCACACACAACTTCGAAAGCGGTATGCCATAATTGTTTATTTTTAACTTATAATATTGTAATTAAAATTAAAACATTTAAATAACCTTTTTAACACCTCCATCCAGGTAAACTAAGAAATTAATTAAATTTCTAATAAATCTATTGTTAACTGACACGCCGGCGTGTCTTCGGTCGTGGAGGGATTATTACAGTTGAAGAAAAAAAAGAGTAAATAATATTATAAATTTCCATAAATAAAATCTGCATTTGATTTTTAATAATTATATGTATTTTATTTACACAGATATTCAAAAACAATTTGATGACATCGGATTAATTAAATATTTTTATGAAAAAAACAGTTATATAAAATTTTACTACATTCTTTTGTACATAATGAAAGCATATGAATTAAAATAATTGATTTAAATTAATTCAACAAAAATTCAAAAGAGGCTAACCTAAATAATTTATATATAAAAATCCTTTAGATAGTAAATTCTTCATGATACTAAAAACGTTTCTTTATGAAGGTTATTTCAAATAAATAATGTAATGTACTCCAATTATAATATAACTTAAAATTTGGGGAAAATAACGTATGGCAACACTGTCTGAAAGAGCGAGAGGGATGTATTTCATGCAACTACTAGTTTATCGCATGCAGTAAAATCACAATTGACCTTTTCTACATGACTTAATTCAAAAAAGAATATTTAAATAATCGACGCCACGTTTGGCTCAGTTTGTAGTGGCCTGCCAACGGTCGCGGGTTCGAACCCCGCTGGGCGGCATTCATTTTCGTGATGAGCACGAATGTTTGTACTTCCATCATGGGTATTTATTTTTATAATATGTATGTATTTAAAGTTTTAAATATGTAGTGTATCAACTATCTGGTATCCATAACTAGATGGTGATGCGTGTTAATGTCCCAACATAAAAAAAATATATAATTCTCACAAAATATATGTAAATAGACGAAATAAAAACTTTTTAACAAAAAAATAAAAACCGACTTCAAACAAAAGCACTAAAAAGTGAAAAATAACTGATTCGTAGTTTTCATTTACTATATACCTAATCAAATATTTTCGAAGTCGGTGTGCTTTGGCTAAGTAATTAAAGCCTACCTATTAAATACATACCTAATCAAATATTTTCGAAATCGGTGCCAGCCCATACAAAGCAAAGCACACCGACTTCGAAAATATTTGATTAGGTATGTATAGTAAATGAAAACTACGAATCAGTTATTTTTCACTTTTTAGTGCTTTTGTTTGAAGTCGGTTTTTATTTTTTTGTTAAAAAGATTTTATTTTTCCCTTTTTAGTGTAGACAGTAGTAGCAAAGTAAGGATTCTAACGTGTTAGGCTTGTCAAATCAAACAAAATAAGCCCAAACTCAAAGTATCTACTATTAGCCGTTGAAGAGTTCCACCTATCCACCTTCTGGCCTTGCCATCAGATCAGGTCAACAACACCGAACCACTGTACTATCAACGGAAATAGAAATACTTGCAAAGTTTCAAGTCAATATGACAATTAGAAGTAGGTTAAATTCATCATTAGGTGTTTTTCCACCCTTAGGGGTGGTATTTTTTTTTGAAATTTAAATGGGACCAATCTGGAAGTATACCCTTTCAAACAAAACAAAAATTGTCCAAATCGATTAATAAATGACGGAGTTCTGAGGTAACAAACATACAAAAAAAAACATACAGTCGAATTGAGAACCTCCTCCTTTTTGAAGTCGGTTGAAAACGATACTAGTCACATTATAATCTATTCAAAAACGTGTTCGACACGAAAATACAAACAATTTACGTGACTTTAAAATATACAATAAACAACTCCAAACTTTATTTCTTATCTTGCCTGTATATGTTACGTATTATAAAAACAATAAGTCTCGTCGAGTTTTTTTTCCACCCTAAGAGGTGAATTTTTATTTTATGGGACTACCCTTGACGTAATCATTACATGTTAATAAATTAAAAATCTACCCACTTATTATCACATTGAGTACCTCCTGCTTTTTAAAGTAAGACAAAATAAACTTAGAAGTGTTCATTTGTTATACATTTTATGAGATTTTTTGGAAATAGTTATATGTTAGTTATTAGTTAAGTATGTATTTTCCTTCAATACTAATTAGGTGGAATTTTGACAACTAGACGAACACTCGTATGTATAAAATTACATATATTCTATTGTCTAATTGAGCATAAGTGCCACTAAATCTGAAACTAAGAAAAAAAAGAAGAAAATTTACATGCCTAAAGGGAAAAAGATATAAATGACATACAATATACATGTCTAACTTATTACACTACTAATGAGATACACAAATAATGTTCGAAAAGTGTCTATTAAAGAAATTAACCGAGCAAAGCAAGGCACGTTAATAGTTTTTTATAAAGACTTTGACTTGACTTTGATTTGATCTTTGACTTGATGTGATATTTGTAATAGGAAGATCAGATACAACTTAATCTATTTGCTTTGGCTCAAATTCATTGAATGACATGGTACTAATAATTATCGATAACGTAATTGATTCACACATTATTGCACTTATTTTTCTTTATTCATTTACTAGCGACTCACCCTCGCTTCACTCGGGTTCATCCCTAGCTTGATTCCCCATACAAACTTTCATCCCTATTTTCACCAACTTAAGGCATGATTTCCGGGATAAAAAGTAACGTATGTCCTTCCCATAATCTCAAACTATCTTCTTATCTTTCATCTAAATCGAGAGATTACCCCCTACAACGTCACAAACTCACAAACTTTTTCTTTATAATTTAGAAGATTTTAGATTATAGATATATCCTAGCGGCTCGCTTCACTCGAGTCCATCTCTAGAAAAATAAAAACAAATCCATTGTACATTTTTTGTATCGTATATTATTAGTTTTCCAATGTACATTTTTTCGGGATAAAAAGTAGTCTATGTGCTGATTTAAACTAAGTATAGATAACTATGTATCTATGAGTAAACATTTTGTATAGTTATATGTTTGGAGTATAGGATAATTTAAATGCCAACTTGAAAAAACGATGACGGTTATAAGTCATCAAATATTACATTTAAACAATAAATAACTTGTCTTGCAAACATACATATACCATAATACCCAATGAAATTAACTTTTGAAAATTTCAAGTATCGACTTATTAAAAAGATTTTACCAATAGAAACGAAGATATGCGCCCACTTTGAGAATTAATCTCAGCCCTGACCTTCAAATAACACCAAAAAGCGTAAAGCCAAGAATTATACACCAATACTACAATACTGGTCACTATCTGACCCAGAAGCAGATTAATTTTTCCTGTCAAAGTATCGAAACGTATAGACATTGCAACTGAAACAATACTGGCTTCCGCGAACCTCAAGAGGAATGCTCGCCCTGATTGTATCCCCCTGAATAATTCATGTCTCTTTATTCTGCCGCATTGTGATAAATGTATAATCGACACACACGAATTTAAATTTCTTAAAAACGTGAGGTGATTGCTTAGTCGAAAATGATAAACCACATTTTTAAACCATCTACTCCTACGCCATCACTACATAGTATAAAACAAAGTCGCTTCCAGCTGTCTGTCTGTCTGTACCTATGTATGCTTAGATATTTAAAACTACGCAACGGATTTTGATGTGGTTTTTTTAATAGATAGAGTGATTCAAGAGGAAGGTTTATATGTATACATGCATATTATACTACAAAAAAACCGAATTTAAAGATTTGTATTTGATACTAACCGGTAAAACGTACCTAGCTACCCTAGTGATTTATAGGAATAACATAACTTCGATGTGAAGAACAAGCACAACACAACCGCGCTGACCAAGTGCAGTGTGGAAGACTTCACATGTCTTCCGAAAACTAGCTAAGTTCTCTTGGACATGCAGGTTTCTTCCCTATGTTTTCCTTCACAGGTGTAATCGTGTTATAAGCGATTCACACACAAAATTATCAGAGTTGCGAGATCCGGGGTTTGAACTTACGTCACTTGGTTATCCAATCAAGGACGTTGCCCAACAATAGTTATCTTATATGAAATCATGAGTTGTTAATCTGTCAATCTTTGAATACAGTAAAATATATACTTTATCTAAATATATTTAATCCCTATTAAATATAACGGGCCTTTTTTTGGTAATTTTAAGCATGATTTGTTGATGCATTAAAGCACGAAGAGTTTGCGTTTTTCGTCTACTTTTGAATATTATTAGTAGTTATAAATAATTATAAGTGGGAGAAAAATCTGTTATCAAATATTTTGTGGCTTCCTCCTCTTCAACTCGTTTCCCCTCGAGTCGTTATTGCGAAAGGTCAACATTATAATAGAAATGGCAGAACACAACCTGAAAATAGTAATAATGGAGGAATAACAAACATTAAACATACAATTGTAGCTATAGGACGGTCTTATGCACAATTGCAGCCACAACGTCTGAACGTAAATTCCGCCGCGAGCGAAATGCTATTCGAGATTGCACCACTGTGAATAATATCGCCCTTTTACTGTATAGTATTTAATCGGGGGAAAAATCCTTGGAGGATAAAACTTGGAAAATACTTTGATGCACCAATAATATAGAAATGTTCCGGAACGTTTCAAAGAGGTGTGTAAATTAAAGAATTCAATGGAAGGTTTGATTCTCGCGCAGGGCACATTAACTCCTTTTAGGGTTTCGTAGCCAAATGGCTAAAACGGAACCCTTATAATTACATATGTAGGTAAGTGTGTACATGAACGCGAATGATTTCGAAAAAGAAACGCTGAATAGTTTTTGAGGCATAACATCTTTTCATTTTCATGCGTTCGACCGCAAATACAACTTTTTTACTAATAGTAGTACAATGAGATACAAACTTATTTATGCTGTCAATGAAATGAGTATCATAAATTTTATTTTTCTTACTACAGAACCTTCGGTGTGCAAGACTCGCACTTGTCCGATTTTTATTACTTAATCATAGTCTTATAAGGGTCATCTTTGGTTCAATTTAGTTATTTCAGAATTTCATCATCCACTATGAAATTATACCAAAAAAACATCATATCCAGTTGAGTCCCTCCATATTTTTGAAGTCAGTCTTAAATTGCAATATCTCAACAGTATGCCCGAGTGCACTGAGGAGTTACAATATTGTAGACATTCCTCTTTTAGAACGTGATTTACAGTTTTACTTTTGCAACTTGCATTTCTTATTTAAAGCCATATATCAGTGGACTCTGTCCATTTTTATATGTGAGATAGTGTTTCTTTATAGTCGAAATGAACCAGACGATACAATTCTTACGACCGAGAGCTGCAAATCTTTTATAGTATCATTTTATATCAAAGTAAAAGGTTTCTTGCAAAAACTAGCGCATGATTTTTTGATTCTATTTTTATATTGCTGACTATTCGCCTTTACTTCCCTATCGTGATTTATTTTTATATTGCATTATATCCTAAACTTTATAACCAATGTACTTCTACCGAGTTCAAGTAATGTACGTCTATCAAGTATTAATGATAATTAAATATTTTAAACTAGCGTTTTAACGTTTAGTGTAGATTTCTCAGAGATGAGATATTTTCCCGCGGTAAAAAGTATACGTATAGAATATATTGACTCGGATAAACAGCGATCATCATACCAAATTTCATCAAAATCTGTCTAGTGGTTTTCTCGTGATGCGTTCCGAGACCGACAGACACAAAAATTCTAAAAAACTATAGATTCGGTATCTGTATCGTTAATAATAATGACTATTCCAATAAGATTTTCCAAAAAATATTTAATGTACAGATTCGACTCATTTAGAATTTTATTATATGTATAGATGTTCCATACCACAGACATATTCTCCATGCCTTTTTTTGAGCTATTTTTTGTCGTGATTATTAATATAAACTTGTAAAGATAGATATTTTATAGCAAAAGCCATCTTCGAAACCTTGATTTTTAAAAATAAGACAAAAATTTTTACACATACGATTTTTAAACATACAGAGTTGTATGTACAGACATAAAAATGTAAAGACGAAAAAGTAAAAAATAAGAATCGTTTGTTTTTTTTTCTGTCGAGCGAAGTTAACCAAATCGTGTTTTGAATACATAATTGTACTAAATAAAGGGCTTAAGGAACTTCTTTTATTTGAAAACTATAAGAACTTTTATAAAAATCTTTAAAAGTTTAGAAGTATATTTTTATAGCTAACACAGCTCTACTTTTATTATCTTTGTGTTCTAATTTACTTACTTTATACTTATTTAAAACTAGCATTGCCCGCGGCTCCGCCCGCGTTCAGATGACTAAAAACCAAATAAAATAGCGATATTGTTATTTCTTTTTCAAGATAAGCTATTTTTAATAGTTTTTGCCTTATTTACTAAGATACCTAGCTAAAATATATGTAGCATCATCGTTGTTTTATTCTAACCAGTTTTTGTATTTTTTCTATGTGTATATGTTGACCCAGATAACCAGTTATGACCATACCAAATTTCATCAAAATCCGTCGAGTAGTTTTTCTGTGATGCGGTAACAGACAGACAGACAGACAGACAGACAGACAGACAGACAGACAGACAGACAGACAGACAAAAATTCTAAAAATTATAGATTCGGCCTCTGTAACGATAATAATGTCTATTTCAATAAGATTTTCCAAAAAATATTTAATGTATAGATTCGACATAGAATTTTATTATATGTATAGAAGACGTGCCATAATTAGAAGTCATGTAGAAGTCAAGCTAATCACCTAAAGCAAAAGATTACCTAATTATTGCCATATTATTATTGTTGGATTAACCTAATATTGCCTAAAAAGAGCATTAAACTTCAACAAATAGCAGAATTATGCCTTCCTGCAGAGCTTAACTATCTAATATTAAGAAAGCAGATTAATCCAGTGGAAAATCAAATCTTTCTATCATAGACCCAAGGTTTGAAAATTTAAATGGATATTTAAAGCAAAGAAATGATTATAATCGAAAGATAATTAAAGAAAATCCAATCTAAAATAGAAAAATCATAAGCAGACACTTGTATTTTATACAAGCTTATAACAACTGTGATATTGTTTCAGCGCTTTAGAAAAAAAATCATTAAGCTAATGATTCTATTTCCAAGTAGCCTCTGGCGCCCTCGCGACATCAACCCTCGTCGGAGGGTCTGTATTTCAATGTCATTGAGTGCTTCCGTCAGCAAAACCAATAATAAAATGAATATAAAACAATATCTTAATGATAGTTTCTAATTTATATTTAAATAGTGTCGTTATGAGAAAAAAAAATAAAAAAAAAATAATTTTACTAGCAACTCACCCTAGCTCCACTCGGGTTCGGGTAGTTACGTTTTAACGTTTAGTATAGATGTCTCAGAATTGAGATTTCCCGCAGTAAAAGTATCCTATATGTTAACCCGGATAACCAGCTATCATCATACCAAATATCAGAATCTAAATCTGTCTGTGTGGTTTTTTCGTGATACGGTCACAGACAGACAGACAGAATGAAATTTTAAAAACTATAATTTTGGTCTGTTTATCGATAATAATGTCTACTTCAATAAGATTAAAAAAAAAATATTTAATGTACAGATTCGGCTTAGTTAGAATTTTATTATATGTATAGCTTAAGTTTAACAAGCTAACAAAGTACGAGTATCATCTTTACATTACTTATATTTCAAAACTAAATAATAAAATAGAGTTTGCCTCTTCCTTGAAATTCGATCATAATCATTATGGAAATATGAGAAAAGCATATAAGAATAGAGCTTATCTATATACTTATACATATACAGAAACAATTGTATCCAATTTTTTTAACGAAGCTAGTGTTGATCATAAACAGTGGAGAGAAAGGTACTGAACTCTTTGCCTCTTCCTTGCTGTTGACATATACGCATAACTTATAAAATGTCATTTTTAGAGTGGTTATATTAAAATAAAATTTATTTTAAAGCTAAAAATCTTTTAAATACTTTGTATAATATAGAATCTTACTACTACTCGTATATAAATGCGAAAGTTAGGATAAATGGATGTCTGTTACTCAATCACTCTAGAACGGCTGAACGGACCTAGATGAAATTTGGTGCCATAATAGATTATAGTCTGGAAAACCACATAGGCTACTTTTTATCCCGGAAAAATGTACAGTTCCCGTAGGATAGATTTGTTTTTGTTTGTCACTAGGGACGAACTCGAGCGAAGCGAGGATGAGCTGTTAGTATATTATAAAACCTACAATTACTATACTTGCGGTGGAAACTATTACTAATGCAATCTAATTTAGTACAACACGATGTATTATTCAATTCTTTAGGTAATTAGACCATGAAATCGTATGTTGAATATTTAATTGTCTTATCACTCTAGAGTGATAAACGATCCAACGGTCCATTCGTGAGATTGCTCGATATATTTTAGTAAAATCTTTTGTACCACGTTATTAGCTTAACTATTCATTCAACTCTAGGAAGTCGATTTGAACCTACATTTATACTTATCGATTTTAAGCTTTGCATGTGAAATTCAAATCACAATCTATAGGTACATGTAATAAAATTGTAACTAAGCCGTATCTGTGCATTAAATATTTTTTGGAAAATCTTATTGAAATAAACATTATTATCGATACAAAGGCCGAATCTATAGTTTTTAAAATCTTTGTCTGTCTGTCTGTCCGTCTGTCTGTTACCGCATCACAGAAAAACCACTGGAGGGATTTTAATGGAATTTGGTATGGTGGTAGCTGGTTATCCGGGTCAACATATAGGATACTTTTGACCGCGGGAAAATATCTCATTTCATTCTGAGAAAAACCACAAAAACTGCAATGTAAGAGTATACTAATATGTAAAACCTAAGAATTTGGGTTATGGTTATCTGAACGCGGGCGGTTTTTAAGTTTATATGTATAGGTGTCTGTTGTAAAACCTCAATTTTTATATCTTCTCCAAAAAACGCCGAGCTAAGCTCGTTCGCCTAGGTACTAATATATATAATATAATTTCATTGATGGTGCCAAGACATAGATAGTGGGCTTTAATGGCTACTAGTAAAGACTTTGAATTCAGGCTCATTTGATTCGTTTTGACGTGATCAATATACCAGTGTCGGTCAAAATCATTTTTGTTATTATTATGCTATAATGGTTTTATAGAAAATGTCCTCATTCAAAATAATCGATTTTAATCGATGATTTCGATCGATATATGCAAAAAAAACGAAAATAGATTTTTAAATACCATTGTTCACCTGCCTTTATAAAGCAAAATAATGCCTTTATAAAGCAGGGACATGGTTTATGGATTGATTAAGAAAACGCTGGCGAAGCCTCAATTACTTTTTATGTCACATATGTATAACACTCTTTAACACCTCCAGGTAAATTTCTAAGAAATCTATTGTTAACTATAACGCCGGCGTGTCCGCGGTCGTAGAGGAATTAATATTTCAAATTTAAATATTCACTGACATACATGTATATACAAAAAATAAATTGTGGAAAATTGTGTAGAAAGTGTTTGACACAGCCAGTGTAGTTTTATATTGACATTAATTTTTCAGACCTAAATAATGCCATATTAATAAAGAATACAATAAAGAATCTGTGAATTAAATCACGTTATTACTCGAGAAAAAGCTTTAGAAAATACATTTAATACGTATCTGTAGAGGAAAACCTCAACCCGCAGATGCAGTTGGAAGCTATTCAAGCAAATAAACACGAATTCCGCATCTCCTGCGTACCTCGATTCTGTTAGCTTACTTCTATCTTTTCACATCAGCTTTAACATTGTTATAAATTTTAACTTTCAATTATGCCTGTAATATAGAAATTACGGGTGATATAAATAAAATGTGAAAGTTATTAATAGCTAGCGTTTCAGTTTTTTTAAACGGAACCCTAATACTTTTTCTGATATAAAAATAGCCTAAGTTACTCATTATAACATCAGCTATCTGACAAACAAAGTCCCGTCAAAATCAGTCCAGCCATTTTGGAGATTAGCCGAAACAAACAGACAGACAGACACAGACAAAGAGACACAAAATTTCAAAATTGTGTTTCTTATAAATAACGTAGGTATATAATTTAATATGCATTTAGTACAAAGCTGTTACTTTGGCATTACAAACAGATACTTCAATTTTATTTATCTGTAAGATGTAAAGATGAGGAATAATTATGAACTACGAATGAAATACAATTAATACGTAATTATACGAAATGAAAAAAATATTCTAAAGAATACAATCATCTAATTTTTCTCTCGTTTTTGTTTGAGAGTAACATAAGCTACTTCTAATGAGCTTTAAAGATGGAGATTTTAGCCTCCACACTTTCCCCAAAATATAGTATGAGTCTTAATCTACACCGTAAAGAACTGATAACCTAAATTAACTATGTGTCAACTTTTACCCAAATTAACTTAAGATTAAGATCGTGTCGTAATACGCAATTTACAGTTGACTTATATAACTATTCGATGTTCGATCACAACTATTTTGAAAATTTGAGGAAAACATATGTAAATGGAGGAGAAAACATATGTAATGGATCTATATAATCTATACATATAATAAAATTGTAACTAAGTCGAATCTGTACATTAAATATTTTTTTGGAAAATCTAATTGAAATAGACATTATTATCGATACAGAGTCCGAATCTATGGTTTTTAGAATTTTTGTCTGTCTGTCTGTCTGTTACCGCATCACGAGAAAACCACTGGACAGATTTTGATGAAATTTGATATGATGATAGTTGGTTATCCGGGTCAACATATAGGATACTTTTTACCGCGGAAAAATATCTCATTTCTGAGAAAAAATACAAAAACTGCAATGAAAGAGTATACTACTATGTAAAACCTAAGAATTTGGTTTATAGTCATCTGAACGCGGGCGGAGCCGCGGGCAATGCTAGTATGTATATAAAAAGCTAGCTGTTTCCAATTTTTTTATTGATAACTGTAAAGCTACTAAACAAAAAAGAAAGAAAATCGGTTGACAAACCGAGGAGAAAAAGGAACTTAACTGTTAGTTGGTTTTTAACTTTGCCTATTTATGTACATATTTATTATGTATATATAGATTAAAAATGTGTTTGTTTGTAAGGAATAATCTTAAGAAATATTGATTTTATTCTTAAAAGCTATAACTAACAAAATAAATATATAATACTTATCCTCGCTTCTCTGATGCGAACCTAAGTGTGAATTTTATTATAATGACAGACTCCAAGTCTACTTGTGCAGTTAGTTCCATCCAACCCGTTCGCGTGAAGAAGTAACAAAAACACACAGACACGCACTCAAATAAACAAACATATAAACTTTCACATTTATAATAGTGGTGTAATAAAAAAACTACACAGTTCCTAAGTAATACTCATTCTTATCGACTTATTGCTATTGCAATATTTCAAATACTTCTTCTATAGATAGAGAGCATGCAAAAGAAAGGCATATGATAAACTAGCAACTCACCTTCACTTCGGTCGGGTTCGTCCCTAGTGAAAAATAAAAACAAATATCCCACGGAAACCATACATTTTTCCGGGATAATAAGTAACTTATGTCCTATTTCAGACTATTATAATCTATCTTTGTGCCAAATTTCATCCAGATCCGTTCAGACGTTCTGGCATGATTGTGTAACAAACATCCATCCAAACTTTCGTATTTATAATATTAATTAGATTACTCCATTTTCTTTTATTCGTCATTTAAAAACTATTTGATGGGTGAGCAGTATTTATTCAATTCAATTATCTTGTTAATGGCTTCAAAGCGTGCCAATTAAGCACACATGTCACGTAGAATGGAAAAGACACAAAGGAGATTTGTCGGTAGTATTTTTTATTACTTTTTCAAATAGACTTTGACAATAACTTCGCCAATTTAAAGAGTTAGTGTGGTCAGTAGTCAGGAAACTACAATCGGAGCGGAATGCAGTTTTACTATGAAGCCGGTGAAACTCCACAATGACTCTTGGAATGTTTATTTATTCCTTCAAATACAGTACCAGAGATATTGTATAAGAGAAAACTAGGCATATTTTTTATCTAGAAGATATTCTCGAATAGAGTATTAGTAGGTACTTAATGAGGTTTGTTCACACGCCTATCCATACTAATATTGTAAATGCGAAAATAACTCTGTCTCTCTGTCTGTTACGTTTTCAAGCCTAAAGGGCTAAACCAATTTCGGGTCTACTTTTTGTCGCAAAAATGAAGTTTGATAGGAGTTGAAAGTTTGTATTGGAAACGAATCATTTCTCAAATTAAGAACAAGAAATTCATTATATCCTGTAATTTTTGATAGGAAAAAAAATATTTCGGCGTTTATGACCAATCAAGGTAAAATAGTTTTTTTCAATTTTTTTTAGGTATTTACCTACTTTTCTATACCTATGTATATATAGTCTGTCGATACCATACACACCGTTAAAACATACCCATAGATATTATAATATATATGAATGTTCTGCATAAATTGTTCAAATTATATTTTTGATTCGAACCTGCCACCAACACCGTATAAAACTTATATTTCAAAATAACATTTATTGTGGATATATAAGTTTGGGCAGAACCTTATAACTGTCGGTTCAGATCACAATAAGTATATAAGACGAGTCTTCGGGGAAATTAACTTCGAAAAAAAGTAACAATTACGAATTATCTGCTATCTATGTACTTTAATATAGAATTAATTATTTTCAATATTTTACTATTCCTATTATCCCTATTATATTATTTTGCATGGTGCATTATTGCCAAAGGTATAATAATGATAAACGATATTGTGTAATCTATACTGTATATAATAAAATTCTGAGTCGAATCTGTACATTAAATATTTATTAGAAAATCTTACTGAAACAGTCATTATTATCGATACAGAGGCCGAATTTATAGTTTTTAGAATTTGTGTCTTTCTGTCTGTCTGTTTGTCTGTGGCTGCATCAGGAGAAAACCACTGGAAAGATTTTGGTGAGATTTGGTATAATGATTATCCGGGTTAACATATAGGATACTTTTTACTGCGGAAAAATATCTCATCTCTGAGCTAAATATTAAAAGTATATTATAATTTATCTGTAACCTATAGAATTTAAAAAATAAAAATTATTTACCTATTGTAAACTACAATTTTATGTTTTTTTTTGCATTGTTAAAAAAAATAGTTGTTTATAATGCAGTAAAATGACAGTAAGGTGGCATTTTTCTTTATAAGTGAGTTTAATGAAGAAAAGTACTATGAGGATACATATGTGCAAGTAATATCTCTAAGTTTTATTAGTGTCATCCTACACTTTATAACTTAGTACTATAAATAGACTTTACGACTAGACTAGGTAGCTACGTAAATATAAATCTTTAAAATTTCATAAAAACAAACGTTACTGTTGGACTAAATAACTAATTTGCTAGTTATAAAACTTAATTGATTTTTTTTAAGCTTATTAAAAAAATGCATTTATTCAGCCCTTTTTAAACGTCCCACTGCTGGACACCAGTCTCCGTTCAATACGAGGGGATCAGGTCATAGTCCACTACGCTGGCCAAGTGCGGGTTGGCAGACTTCACATTTCTTTCGAAGACTTGCTAGGTTCTCTAAGACATACAGGTTTCTTACGATGTTTTTTCTTCATTGTAAGACAAGTGTTGAGAATGATTGGCACATGAAAATATCAATGATGTGAGACCCGGGATTTGAACCCGCTTCACTAGGTTTCTCAAGCGAGCATGTTACCACTGAGCTACCACTGCCTTAAACGTAATTTACATTAAAAAAAACATAAAAATTCAGATAACCCGATCACCCTACACGATATGTCTCCCCGTCAACGACTCCGTAATCAAATTCTGAACCAACGTAAAATAATAATTACTGTACTTTTTCAACCAAAAAAGAAAAATTCAATCGGTGCGTTGTTGGAGATGGTAAAATCATTATTAGATTTTATATGTATATTAAATCCATGCAGAATACCTCACATTTTAAAGTCGATTTAAGTGTCGAACTTTTAATTAAAGGTTAACTTTTGATTGACCTGTAGGCATAGACAATTTGACATTTTACAATCGCCTACGAATTAAAATTCAAAAACACATAATTGAAAATGACATATATGATATCTATACATATAATAAAATTCTAACTCAGTCGATTCTGTACATTAAATAGTTTTTGGAAAATATTATTGAAATAGTCATTATTACCGATACAGAGGCCGAATCGATAGTTTTTAGAATTTTTGTCTGTCTGACTGTCTGGGAACGCATCACGAGATAACCACTGAACACATTTTGGTGAAATTTAGTATGATAATAGCTGGTTATGCAGGTCAACATATAGGATACTTATTACTGCAGGAAAATATCTCATTTCTGAGAAATCTATACTAACCGTTTAAACATATCTAGGGACAAACGCGAGCGGAGCGAGAGTGAGTCGCTAGTGATTATAATATATAACAGTCATGACGTTTTAATATGTCATTTCAAACGATTGAAAACTTTTTTCCTTAATGGCCAAGGCATTAAGAAAAAAAACGATTGTAGATGGTCATTAGTCTAGGTGCCGTTATAAAAAACTTTATATAGCGTATGCCTCTTTCCGATACCATGATTTACATATGTATAGAATCCGTTGATCCTTTGTCCTATTGCGTGAAGGACAACCCGATATAATAAAAATTTCGTTTATAATATAAGCAAAAGAAAGGAACAAATATATTAATACTTATTTTTTTCAGCTTTTCGTCGTCCACTGCTGGACGAAAGCCCCTATAAATACCATAGATCCATTAATATCTATAGATAACTAAAATAGTTTTACTACAAGAATTCAGCCTATAATTTTTAATTTACATTTTTCAAATGTTATTAAAAGCTCAGAAGCTTTTAATATAAAAATGAATTTCTAGTGACAAAGTTTTATTTTCGTTTTATGTGGTATTAAAATATCTACGTGAAGTATAAACAAACATGTTTAATATTTCCTCTTTGCACCCGATAGCCTGTTTTAAAGCTTACAAACCACAAGTACTAAAACTTTCGACATGATAATATTAAAGCTTGCAAGTTTGCGAAATTTTATTGCCTAACAATATTTGAAACTTTATGAAAATTACTAAAAAGATGAAAAAATAATGTTCAATCAAACTAAACCTTATTTGTCAGGCCATAAAATATACGTAATTTTACCTTGGATAATACAATTTATTAATGATAGATAATTATTTAATTGTATAGGAGAAGTTTGATAGATATTTGACCATTGAAATGAATATGTAGCCAATTACATGCACACTTTATACATCAATTAACTCAAAGTGACTGTTATATTGAAACGCACAAAGTAATATTTGATTTTATGCAAAGTATAAATACTTTATGTTTAAGTCACAAAATATATATATAGAAATATATAGATTTATTGTCATGTTTCATTGATTTTGTGGCAAAATCACCATTTTGTCACAAAAATGAGTACGTATAATAAAAAAATATAATTAAAATACAATAAACCACTGATACACGAGCTTTTAAAAATAACAAAAAGCAATATATCTGCAGAAACCATAGATTAAATATTTTACTAGGGTTTTCTTTTTATGCTGTCTGTTCTATAGCACGAGTGACATCTAATACAGCCTTAAAAAAATCTAAATTTTTAACTGTATGTAAAAACAATTGAACAAATGAGAAGAAAAGGTAATAAATATCACTAGTGCTACCATAAACAAGAATCGAAACCAAATTAAAAATAAACTAAGCACTACTACGTTCGGAATTACAACAGAGCGTAGCGTAGCGTGCTAACTCTACACTATATCATACCTATTTTTTATCCATTCGGCGTTTTATCCAAGAAAACTGATCACACAAAATATGAACACTATTAATAACGTGGTAAGTAAATATTATAATCAAAAAAGTGATGTGAATATTATGTAATTATATTGTTTTAAGACGCATGGCGCGAGCTGGGCGCGCTGGATACGACTGCAGGCAGAAATGGCGGCGGTTTGCGCGCGCAACCCGCCCTGCGGTTAACATGTCGTCCCACTAACTCGTTAGGGCGGATATTTTGTCGACAAAGAGTTTTTATTGAACTACTTTGAGATTTAGTTGAGAAACTAAATAAGTTGTCATAAACTTATAACAATATTGAAAATGTTGAACAAGTCTTTATTTTTATTTATTATAGCGATATAATAGAACCTTATAGAAGTTTTAATAACAATGTGAAATATTTACAATTTTATTCGCTTTTAAACAAATACCTTTTGAAAAACTAACAATAAACTATCTGGCTAAAATGGATGAACAAGCTAATACAACAGATATAGTAGATGCGTTCAAGGAAACTACCCTTAATCGAGACAAAAGGCTCACACTTTGTAACGTTCAGCGTTACCTTTCACCAGAAACAATTTTCATGTCCACTTTTGAACCCTTTCGCTATCCATTGCCTTTTTTTCTCTAGTCCTTTTCTCTTCTATCATAAAAAAGCGGCAATGAAAGCTACAAGCCTGTAATCATCATACAAATGTGTGTAAAAATTACAGGGGAAGCGAGTCATCCTGAAAAAAGCGTTGATTTTCGTGAACGAAATCTCCCGTTGAGAAGTGCAGGAGAAATCAAGTAATTCTTTGTTGGGGCGCGTAATAAGGGCGGGAACATAAATTCAACAGTTTATGCTTTCGGCAAAGTAGGGGCGGAATTAATACACGTGTATTTTATTACATGTTTCGTACCTGCGATCTCGTTTTTTGAAGCTCAATGAAAACGCTTTACCAATTTTTTATTACTGGTTTGGATACTTTTGCTTAAAATTAACTTTTATAGTCAATTATTAAAATTTGTTTTTAACAATTATGTTTAGGCTAATATAGCTGGATAGTTGTCGTTGCTGCCAATAAAATATACAAAACTTTGAATCTGTCAATTATTATAATAATTAAAAAATATAATTTATAAATAAAAAAAACAATATAATATGTATATTTGAGTTATAACTTTTAATGTGCCCAAGTTAATTTATTGTAGCATATACTATGAAAATTGACAATGTAAATTATTAGATCGCCCTATATATGTTATCATTGTGACCTTTGTCTGATATGCCAGAGATTATTATAGAGGTTTGTATCATTGAATGAAAATCTCGCACCTAAATCGGTAAAGCTATTTACTTTATGTTAGGGATAAATTATATTATTTTATATTTTGGTACATTTTAACGGTTAATATAGATTTCTCAGAGATGAGATATTTTCCCGCTGTAAAAAGTATCCTAAATGCTGAAACGACCCACCAGCTATCATCAAACCACATCAAAATCTGTCTAGTCGTTTTCTTGTGACATTTTAAAAACTATAGATTCGGCCCTTGTATCGATAATAATAACTATTTCAATTATATTTTCCAAAAAAGTTTAATGTACAGATTCGACTATGTAGTATGTGATATGTATGTACAAATAATGTGTCCGTCCATCTTTAATGTAAAGATTTCCTTCCGAAACTTAGTGAAAAATGTTATTTTTAGTGAGTAAAGAATTGTGGAAAATACTGTGGGAAAACCTGCATGTCTGAGAGAATCTTGTTTATTTGTAATAAATGTCTTATTTGTTTTTGTTTGATTAGCTGCTAAGGAGAAATTATTATATGCCATTTCCGGAGACTAATAAAGGTTTCACATTTTCCTAACACATCAAGAGATCCCGTGGAATTATGATTCTAAAGCAAAATCTTACAGGAAAACTCACAGTATATAGTAAATGCCTGAGTAAAACAAGGTGTAGCTATTAATTAATAAATCTCCTTTTATATTAACCTATACAAATATAAAGTACTAATTGATCATCTTCCCACTACTCGCTAAGTAAACTGTATGCTAATGCTACTTTGATGAGCGAGTCGACTGTCGAGTACCGCCTACGAGCTAAGATTAATTTTCTTAGCAAAATTGATACAAGATAACACAACCTACGCAACTTTGTAGATATAACTAATGGTAATTTAATTTTTTTGCCTATATTTACATAATAAATTGGTTTACAATATACATTAATTTTCATTATTAGTAGGAAATTTTTATTTTAGCTTACCTGTTAAAGAATTTTTCAATTTCAACCATATCGAGATGTTTGAATTATTTTAATTTTGTAAGCATGACAGATATAAATAAAGAAATATGAGATCGTTCATTGATCACGTGAGGCTCGAAAGGGGGATGAGGGGGTCCTGAAAAAATAACGAAACATCACAAGGGGGCACATTCGGGTTTTCAATTTCATTCGGCATTCGGGTGTAGTAAGATATCACGTATATTTATTTTATCGTTGAACTTCATCATTCGTCATTCTTTAGTTGAATTCAGAAGGCTGGAGAATTATTAAATAAAACTATCTTTTCGGATTATTTCGCGGATTTATTTTGATTTTTGGTTCCCGACGTTTCGAATGCTTTACAGCATTCATGGTCACGGGAGAGACTGAGGTGTTACATGTCTTGAATGTATAGTTGTTACAGACAGCCTACCCACAATTAACAAAATGAAAGTTGCACCAATTACATTACAATATTTTGTAACTTTAAACATTTTTATAATTTTATAATTTTAATTATAATTGAATATGGAAAATTATTTATTTAATTTTTGCTATTATTTTTATAATTATTACAATTTTAAAAATATTAATTAGTAATCTAATTTAGTGTTGCCATTATTATATTTATAACCATAAAGAAAAATATAAAATATAGTATTAGTTATTTAAGCCATATAATTTAAAAAAGTTAAAATTAATTAAGGATAATAATTTTAATTTAGTTTGCTATTATTTAAAAAACAAATTACTAAGCAACACTATTAATATATACTTTTACAAATGAAAAATGAAAAATATTAATCAGATAAGCTGTCATTTTGATCTACATCATTTTTCATTTGTAAAAGTATATATTAATAGTGTTGCTTAGTAATTTGTTTTTTAAATAATAGCAAACTAAATTAAAATTATTATCCTTAATTAATTTTAACTTTTTTAAATTATATGGCTTAAATAACTAATACTATATTTTATATTTTTCTTTATGGTTATAAATATAATAATGGCAACACTAAATTAGATTACTAATTAATATTTTTAAAATTGTAATAATTATAAAAATAATAGCAAAAATTAAATAAATAATTTTCCATATTCAATTATAATTAAAATTATAAAATTATAAAAATGTTTAAAGTTACAAAATATTGTAATGTAATTGGTGCAACTTTCATTTTGTTAATTGTGGGTAGGCTGTCTGTAACAACTATACATTCAAGACATGTAACACCTCAGTCTCTCCCGTGACCATGGATGCTGTAAAGCATTCGAAACGTCGGGAACCAAAAATCAAAATAAATCCGCGAAATAATCCGAAAAGATAGTTTTATTTAATAATGTCAAACATTCGCGTAAATCTAAGAAAATATTAAGGCTGGAGAAGTTCTCTGGAACCGTACGTTTTGCGGGATAAAAGTACACTATGTGCTAATTCCAGTTGTTATTTCCAGTGATTGAGTAACAATCATCCAATCAAAGCAAAGTAACAAGCATCTCAATTTTCACATTTATAATATTAATAAGATAAGATAGCTACATTAAATTGAAATGAAAAGATTTCTTTTTTTAAATCAAAAACAAATAGTAACTACGGAAGGCCTACTACCGGACTGGGCTTAAAAGGTGCATATAAACACACCGGCATATTTAGCGGAACATAAAATAAAGGTTTGATATCAGTATCATATAAGGTTGCTGGCTGGTTTATACGTCATTTAATTTAAAAAGAAATATTTTCAAATTAAGAAAACAACTGAACATCACATTTTATGCAATTGTTTTAATTTTATTCAAATACACCTTATCTGGAGCGAACTTCGAGTATTTCTTCCTTCTGAGTTTGATTTAAAATTTCATTGAAATACTGTTTTTTGTTAGTTTTTTTTTAATCGCGTTTCTTTTTGGAGTTGAGGACTGAATTATGCCTGACTTAGACCCAACGGAGATTGCCAGGGCACTCGAAATGCGAAGAAATGGTCAAACCTACAGAGTGATATCCAGAGATCTTCGTCGACCAGTTTCAACGATCCATCGCAGTATCCAACGGTTCAGGGAGACCAGTACTTATGTGAGAAAAGCAGGACAAGGTAGAAAAAGACGCACTTCGAGTAGGGATGACCGTTTCATTCGGCTTCGTGTACGTAGGAACCCCCGTTTGACAGCCGTCCAAGCCCGACATGAGTTAGAAGCAGTGCGGGGTGTAACCGTAAGTGAGCGTACGGTACGAAGAAGGTTCGAAGAAGCTAGTTTGGGTTCATTTGTGCCCACCAAGGCTCCAAGGCTCGAGGTAAATCATCGTAGAAACAGGTTAACTTTTGCTCAGGAACATCGACTTTGGAACGCGGACCAATGGAGTAAGGTATTGTTTAGTGATGAGTGTAGAATTCTCTTAAATCAAATTGAAGGCAGGCAAAGAATATAAAGACGCAAAGGAGAACGATACATTCAGACAAACTTTGAAACTACAGTTGCATACGGTGGTGGATCAATAATAGTTTGGGCGGGCATTTCTTTGGGAGCTCGCACAGACTTGATAGTGATTGACAGAGAGAGTCTGACTGCAGACCGCTATATCAGAGAAGTTTTAGAAGAAAATGTCGTACCGTTTGCCCCAAATATCGGTAACGGTTTTGTTTTTATGCAGGATAATGCTCGGCCGCATACCGCTCGAGTAACTCAAGCTTATCTTAATGATATGAATATCACTGTTATGGAGTGGCCGGCGAGATCACCAGATATGAACCCAATAGAGCACGTTTGGGACTTGCTGAAAAGAAAAGTTAAGTCCAGAATTCCAGCTCCTGCCAACGTGGGTGAACTGCGAATCACCGTAGTTGAGGAATGGCGGAGACTATCCCAGGAGACCATCGATAACATCATTCTCAGTATGCCTAGACAGGTAGAAACTTAAATAAGAGCACGTGGAGGAAATACGCGATATTAATCACCATTTTTCTAATTTAATCAATTGTTATTTTAATATTAATTTTCACTTTTCCCGGTTATATGAAAAGTTCAAAAATGTACCATTTTTCACAAATATATAATAGCCTTTACTCGCAAAATCTGTTTTTAATGTGATCTCATTTTAAGTAAAACAAATGAAACTTTAAATAACAAAAGAAGTGTAGTAAGTAGATTTTAAAATAAAACCATATTTTTTTTAATAATGGACCTTTTTTTTGTGTTCCGCTAAATATGCCGGCGAGTGTACTTTTTATTTATTAGATAGAAGTTTAAAATAAAAAATTTTCAAAGAAATCGAAGGATACAAACAGTTTAATAAACACGATTGAAAACTAAAAATTCAAAAGTCTTGATTAAAACATTTATATTTTTTTTATGGTCATCCAAAAACAAATATTTTGAAAATAAATTGAACTTCGACAATTATGAGCAAAAAACCAAAAAAGAGCGGTTTTCTTGAAAATTTTAACCAGTGATCAAACAAATCTCAAAATTTACCACGAAGCCTCCTTTGAGAGGTACTAAAAATACCAAACTATTAAAGAATCAAAAATAAAAATTTTTGAAACCGTCCGAAATGGCGTGGAATACCCCATATGCACTAATTTTGGAATTGTAACAAATGACCCAAAGGCAGTGTGTAATTACACAATTTAAAAAACGTAAGAAATTTTCTTTTAAATCAATTATAGAACGTCCTACATTCCTATTAGTACCATTTAAGCAAATGCTATATTTTGCATCTGTTCAAATACCAAATATTTAATCGGTAACGCTACCTACCCCAAACGTTATTTTTATCAAACTTGGGGTGTGACTAGACAGCATAAATTCCATTCATCTACTCCATTTTTCGTTTCTAACTAAAAAAAAGTAAAATTTGCTTATTAAATAAAACTATCTTTTCGGATTATTTCGCGGATTTATTTTGATTTTTGGTTCCCGACGTTTCGAATGCTTTACAGCATCCATGGTCACGGGAGAGACTGAGGTGTTACATGTCTTGAATGTATAGTTGTTACAGACAGCCTACCCACAATTAACAAAATGAAAGTTGCACCAATTACATTACAATATTTTAACTTTAAACATTTTTATAATTTGAACGGTGAATCTCACCACCATCCTTCACAGTTAGCTACCGTGGGAAAATCTTTGTTTCAGAGAGCGCGCGGGATCTGTGACGAGCAACACCTGGCCGGAGAACTGCAACATGTCAAGCAAGTTCTGCGTGACAACAAGCTGCAAGTGCCGCGCCTGCGTCACAGTGACCGAGTGAAACCAGCCACAGTCGAGCGCGTCCCTGCAGTCTTGCCATACATGAAAGGAGTCACTGACAAGATTGGCTACATTCTAAAGCGAGCTTCAATTAAAACTTACTTCAAGCCGCCAAGGAAAATTAGTCAGTTCTTACCACCTGTCAAGTGCCACATCCCTCTACAAGATGCAGGAGTTTACAAGCTTGATTGCGATTGTGGGCTCTCTTACATTGGACAAACAAAGCGATCCATTAGAACCCGGGTCAAAGAACACATAGCTGATGTGAAGCACCGTCGCAATACAACATCTGCTGTCTGCAAACATAGCCAGGACCGCCCAAGCCATTATATTCGTTTCGATAGACCTCAAATCCTGGCGAAAGAAAACCGATATCGCCCAAGAATGATTCGAGAAGCCATTGAAATTAAAAAACATCCAAATTTCAATAGGGAAGATGGCTGGGTACTACCATCGTCATGGGATCCTGTTATTAATATAATAAAATCAAATAATAAATATAAACATAACAGACAGGCAGATGTAGTAAGTTCATACTGTGTAGATCAAAATGACAGCTTATCTGATTAATATTTTTCATTTTTCATTTGTAAAAGTATATATTAATAGTGTTGCTTAGTAATTTGTTTTTTAAATAATAGCAAACTAAATTAAAATTATTATCCTTAATTAATTTTAACTTTTTAAATTATATGGCTTAAATAATTAATACTATATTTTATATTTTTCTTTATGGTTATAAATATAATAATGGCAACACTAAATATAGATTACTAATTAATATTTTTAAAATTGTAATAATTATAAAAATAATAGCAAAAATTAAATAAACAATTTTCCATATTCAATTATAATTAAAATTATAAAAATGTTTAAAGTTAAAATATTGTAATGTAATTGGTGCAACTTTCATTTTGTTAATTGTGGGTAGGCTGTCTGTAACAACTATACATTCAAGACATGTAACACCTCAGTCTCTCCCGTGACCATGGATGCTGTAAAGCATTCGAAACGTCGGGAACCAAAAATCAAAATAAATCTGCGAAATAATCCGAAAAGATAGTTTTATTTAATAATGTCAAACATTCGCGTAAATCTAAGAAAATATTATAAAATTTGCTTAAATATATTCCATTAACAACTGTAAACCAACATTTTTAAGAGTCATCAATTAAACCACTAAGCCATTATAGTTTCATTTAGTTGTACCATGCCTCAAATAGCTTAGGCCCCAAATATTCCATAAGCTTGAAATAGCTTCACTGCGGCTAAATCTAACCAAAACATTCTAACTGCCTCTAGCAGATACACCTATATATTTGCTAACTAAAGCAAATAAGCATTGTTGAAAAGTAATTATTTAAGACAGATAGTTAATTTCATTATTTAATAAAATGCCCGTTATAACTAGAGATGGATAACGAAAAGCTGCCGGCTTAATAATAATAACCGATTTCGTTTATTGCCAAACCTCACTTGCGTAGTCACAGACAAGTCGTGGCATATAAAAATGCATAAGTGTGTGCGCACAAGTCTATTCTCTATTCCTTTTAGTCTTCAGGTCGACGGTTGATAACGCAAACCACCTTACAGGTGGTTATGTACGACTCACTGGCTAACAGGGCCAATACTACCCACTGAAACCCAACAGAACCTCTTCCCACTGAAGTGGGCCACCTCCCTGTGATCTCTTGGATTCGTGGCTAGGTTGCCGGACACGACGACGACGACCCCCACACCACCCCCCACCACCACCCCCCCACCCCCACCCCCTCCCCACTACAAGGTGAACATACATCGGGAGGGTCACCGGCCAGGCCTTTTTTTATAATTTTTTAACGTTGGGTAATACATTTAGGCACGAGGCGTGGAACTCACCGGCAAAGCCATTAATACCCACAAACCCAGCGGAAACTGAGACCCCCCTCCCTTCTCCCTCACCACCACGACAAGATAAACGCACGTTGAGGTTGAACCGGCCAGGCCTTTTGTTTTTGTATTGGGCACATATGTATATTAAATTTAGATTTCTTGTTATTAGCATTCAGCATAATTTTAGCACAATTTACTTTAACAATATCATGTATTATGGGAAACAGATAATGGAGATTGAGCAGATATAAATAATATTTATATACATATCTTGTACCCATATAATATAAGAGCCAGTCAAGACCTATTACTACATTAATATGTAGGTATATTTACTATATACTACTATTCAAGAATACAGAAGTTATAAAAACTTTTTAACAAAAAAATAAAAACCGACTTCAAACAAAAGCACTAAAAAGTGAAAAATAACTGATTGGTAGTTTTCATTTACTATACATACCTAATCAAATATTTTCGAAGTCGGTGTGCTTTGGCTAAGTAATTAAAGCCTACCTATTAAATACATACCTAATCAAATATTTTTGAAATCGGTCCCAGCCCATACAAAGCAAAGCACACCGACTTCGAAAATATCCTTTTTGAAGTCGGTTGAAAAGACAATGGTTAACCAAGACTCTATGTCTAAAAAATATAATGTGTAGAATTCAATTTAATTGTACAATTAAATTTCGCCAACCGCTCTATTGAATGTGGATTATTATTCAACTAGCAGAACCCTCGCTCGCGCTAAAATTACAAAAAACTCGAAAAAAGTAGGTTTCATACAAACTTTCATCCCCTATTCTACCCCATTATGGGATGAATTTCGAAAAACGCTAAAACACGTATTTATTTAATTGTATCGAAGAGAAATAATACCAAGTTTCAAATAATTCTTAACAAAAATATTTTTTGATTGTATTATAACGTGTTTTACCGTAGAAATGAGATAATCTCCCGCGGTAAAAAGAAGCCTGTCACTCTCCAATCCTCCAACTATCTCCACACAAAAAATCACGCCAATCCGTCATTCCATTTTGACGTGAAAAAAGGACAGACAAACAAACACACAAACACACTTTCACATTTATAATATTAAGTATGGAAGTATGGATTTACTGTTAGTGATTTAAAACGCTTTAGTAATTCCAGTGATATTATTGGACCTATAAGTGAGAAAGTTTCCATGTGAGTGTATGTGTATTTCTTCCTCCTTCACGCTGAGACAGCTGGACGAATTTGGATGATTAGATCACGGATAGACTAGGATCTGGTACACATAGGCTAAGTCGCTAGTTATAATATACAATAATTAACATAAAGACCACCAAACTTATCATCACAATAACTATACATATAAGAAAATACTGAGTCGACTCTGTACATTAAATATTTTTTGGAAAATCTTATTGAAATAGTCATTATTATCGATACAAAAGCGGAATCTATAGTTTTTAGAATTTTCATCTGTCTGTCTGGAAACGTGTCACGAGAAGACCGCTGGACAGATTTTGATGATATTTGGTATGATGATAGTTGATTATCCGGGTCAACATATAGGATACTTTTTATGCGGGAAAATATCTCATCTCTGAGAAATCTATACTAAACGTTAAAACGTAACTAGGGACGAACTCGAGCGGAGCGAGGATGAGTCGCTAGTACATTTATAAGTTACATAACAATCACAAGCAAATTTTCAATTTATTCTTGTAAAATCCCAATGAATTGATTTTTTTTGTACATGAATTAATTTATTTTGCAGTATAAACAATGCACACAAAGGTAATAAATAATTGACTATAAGTGTCTGTCAACAAGCTTTTTAAAAACAAAGGACAAGTTGCAGGTCAAGGATAGGTCATAACACTTACAACGTTTATTTATCACAAGCGACTCGTCCTCGCTTCGCTCGGGTTCGTCCCTAGCTTCATTTCCAATACATACTTTCGTTCCCATTTTCACCCTTAAGGGATGTTTTCCGGTATGAAAAGTACTCTATGTCCTTTCCAGGGTCTCAAACTATCTACTTACCAAATTTCATCTAAATCGGTTCAGTAGATCCAGAGATTATCCAGGGACAACGTCACTAACTCACAACCTCACAAACTCACAAATTTTATCTATTTATAATTTTAGTATAGAATAGCGACTCACCCTCGTTTCGTTCGGGTGCCTAGATACGTTTTAAATAGGTAGATAAAAATAGTCTTTGCGAATGTACCTTAAGAGATACGCATACGCTATCGTGGCTACAATTTCAATCTCAGTGCCTTGTTTTCACGTATTAATTAAGGTTTAGCCAGCGTTAGCCATATTTTCTAAGGACGACTCGACAGAAGCAGTTATTGTGTTTTCCCGTCGAAATTTGAGATTTTCCTGTTGGAAAAGGTATCCTAAATGTTGACCCGAGTTTATTACTCGGATTACTCATTATCATTACATAAAATTTTGCTACTATCGGTTCAGTACTTTTTGCATCTAATGCACACAGACAATTGTTCTCCTGGCTGATTTCGGCCACGACGACCACTGTCTTAGACTAGCCAATTGCGCAGAAGATATTATAGTTCAGAACTGTACGCGTAGACACAATTGGACTCCCTTATTCCCTTTACTCTTAAACTCCGATAGGGAGATACTTCGATACAACCGATGAGAGTGCCGGCGACGGCTTTACGTCCTCTGCCTTGTCACGGGGTGCAGCACCGCCAATTTCCTAACTCCAGAAAAACTCAGTAATTAAACTTGGCTCGACCCTGAACTCGAACCCAGGGCCTCTGGATCTGTAATCGTACATGTTAGGCACTAGACCACTGAGGCAGTTATTACAGATATACAGACAAACAGACATCAATTACAATAACGCTACAGTCATTATTTTAAAAATATATATTCATGTACAGATTTCGCTTACTGCTATATTATATGTATACATAAAGGAATCCGTGAGCGACATCAAAGCTATAACTATGCATTCGACAATATGGGGATTATCGCGAGCTAATTTGAAGTGATAGTTATTAAATCCCTAGCTCTGTAAGTCCAAAGCTAAATAGATTGGTGAGATTAAATGCTTGTTTCAACTATTCGATATTTATGTTTGTCAATATACGCGAATAGAATAAATTGGTAATACTTAGAGAAAAGTACGTTCATATATGAACTCTAAGTCCTATGTGAAAAACGAACGTATCCCACGCGAAATATACATTTTTCCAGAATAAAGAGAAGTCTATGTGCTATTCCAGACTATAATCTATCTCTGTGCCAAATTTCATCCAGATCCGTTCAGCCGTTCAGGCATGATTCGTTGAAGCATCCATCTATCCAAACTTTCGCATTGACAAATTAGTAAGAAAAGATTTATATGATTATTTGTCTAAAATAAAAACTTAAAAACAATAAAACCGACTTCTAGGCACTCAAATTTAAAAAATAACTAAACGGGGGTTTTCATTTACTAGAATAGATACCTAATCAGATATTTTCGAAGTCGGTGCCAGCCGATGCAAAACAAATCTAATATATTTCGATACCTAAAATACATACTCGTATTTACATGATATTTATATCTTAAAACTTTGTCGGCACGGTATATATATATATATATATATATATATATATATATATATATATATATATATATATATATAATTTTTTGAAGCATATATTTTTATATATATTATATTAGGGTGCTTCAAAAAAAATTTTTTCCAACTCTTACCCTATGTTTCTATTTGATATTAAAAAATCCTCACCAAACCTGAGCCATTATTAACATGGGAGTTCCCCATTTAATTAACATGGAAAAAAATCTTTTTTGTTTTATATTGAATTTACACATAATTTACGCAATTTTTTACAAAAAAAACATTTTATATTCTTAAAGTAGAATCTTTGAGCTCTTGGGGTATTTTTTTCAAATTTAAATGGAACCAAATGGAAAGAAAAAACACTTTCCAACCAAACAAAAATTGTTCCAATCGGTTAATAAATGGCGAAGTTCTGAGTTAACAAACAAAAAAATACAGCTGCATTAAGAACCTCCTCCTTTTTGACGAAGTCGGTTGAACAAAAAATAGAGCCGAATTGAGTACCTCCTACTTTTTGAAGAAATTAGTTGAAAAGGTACTTCATGGATAATAAAAAGTTTAGGTTGTGATGTTAGTTAGGATTGATATGTGCTAGTTGTAATATTTCACAGTTTTAATTAATAATTGTAACATATAATTTTCGTTCGAGTCATTTCATCCTTACGATAGACCATGAACGAATGTGGTTAATTCGTTAAATGCCATAGACTATCCTTTAATTCGATAAAAGAGTGATGGTGTACCCTTTTGCATTTTCTGTTGGTTCGATTACCGGTTTAGGTCACCTCTTTTAAAAAAAAATTAATGTAGTTAATCTTATTAAAAAAAAAAATAATGTTTACTTTGAGAGAAACCTAATACTTTCAGTGTTTAAGACACTTTTATTGCATGATGTGCGTTTGTTCCACGATATTAGAGTCGTTATGTATAATCTGTAAGATTTCATAGAATTCTTCAATTATCACAATATTTGTTCCAGAGATTTTATCCTTCCCATAGATCCCCTATCGATTAATTCGATAAAATAGTGACGGTGTCCTTTTTTGCATTTTTTTATTTTTATTTGGTTCGATTCCCGGTTCAGGTAAGCTTTTTTTTCAAAAGAATTAAATGCAGTTATTATTATTTTTAAAAATAAAGAAATGTTTCCTTTGGGTGAATCTTGATAACTTCAATATTTAAGGTACTTTTCTTCCTTATCCCACCGATTTGTTCCACCTGTATAAAGTGAAAAGGCGAAGGCAAGGAAGAAACAGCTGTCAAGCCATTACTCAACTAGCTTGTAAATACTCAACAATTACAAAAACATAATTTTTCTACAAAATTTTACAATTTTGAAATTAAAACTTTTTATAATAATAACAAACATAGCTTAATAAACGATTGTCAAATGTCATAATATTGATATTTATTTTGACATTAGGAACTCGTGGAAAATTGACTATTTTTCCTCTACATTTCCCCTTGTGTTTATTAATTCATATTTCATAATAATTGTACAAATAATTAGGCTTATTGTTATATAATATAATATGGATACTGGATAGATAAATGATAAATATGACTTCTCAGTATAAGAAATTTACAAAGTTAATTGCTAAGTGGCCGGTAGACAGTACGAAAGGTGAAAGGTTAGTATTTTATTTAGCAGTAAATCATTTAATTTCTTAAATAAAAACTTAACTATAGTTATAATTTTTCTATCTTTTAGAGATCTCGGCAAATTTATTCGTGACAAAGTAAAAGCTGCGTTTGAGACGAGCAACAAACAAAATTTGGATTCTGAACATTGTAATCGTCAATATAATACTCTAAACAAAATCGCTGATAACTACTACCGAGATAAATATAAAAGAACTAGGCATAGTACAGCAACAGGTTTAAGTACGGAAGAGTGTAATGTTATATTATCTTCAGAAGTACTTGATTATTTAAAAGAAGAAAATAAAGGATTCTTTGGAAAAATATTCAATAAAGATTAAAAATGTTTTTAAATCAAATTAAATTCTTAAATCGAGCCCTATTAGTTCGTAATACTCATACCAAATCTTATAAAGATCACACACCTGTTATGTTGACTGAAGTTATAAAACATTTAAAACCGAGTGACAATGAGTTGTACATAGATATGACATTTGGTGCTGGAGGCCATTCCAGAAGGATTCTAGACTCGGCTAATTGTAAATTGATAACTTTAGATCGAGATCCAATAGCTTATGAAAAGGCAAAAAAATTCGCAGAAGAATATCCGAATAGAGTGACACCACTGCTTGGAAAGTTTAGTGAATTGCCAAATCTTTTAGGTAATATTGGTGTAACACAGTCTTCTATAGATGGTATATTATTTGATTTTGGCTGTTCTTCAATGCAGTTAGATAATGGGGAAAGAGGATTTTCAGTTAGCAAAAATGGCTATCTTGACATGAGAATGGACGCTGGATGTGATCCAAATCAAATAACAGCCAGAGAAGTACTCGCAACTGCTACTGAGGATGAACTTTATAAGATCTTCAAAATTTATGGTGAGGAGAAAAAAGCAGCAAAGATTGCGCAAACAATTATCCAAGCTAGATACATGATTAAAAACATAGATACAACCCATGAATTAGTAGACATTGTTGACTCTTGTTGTCCTGACGAGTTCAGATTAGATAAACTCCAAAGACCACAATCCAATGCAACTAAAGTATTTCAAGCTCTACGAATATTTGTAAATAATGAACTTAATGAACTAAACTATGGTATGGTGCTAGCAAAATATTATTTAAAATTAAATGGTCGCCTTGTAACAGTTTGCTTTCATTCTCTAGAAGACACAATTGTGAAGCGTCATATTGCAGGGAATATTGTGAATGAAACTGCAAATCCAGTTCCTCTTAGGTATCTTAGTCCAATGCTGGTACAAGATCAGGAAACGATAAACCAGTTTCTGGATACTCCATGGAAAGCTATCAATAAGCACGTTGAAGTTCCAACTGATGAGGAAGTGGATATGAATCCTAGAAGTCGGAGCGCTCGATTAAGAGCTGCCATTAAAGTAAAATAACTTTAAAAAAAAATTTGAAAATCTTTTAAATGTCTTTTTTAATAAACAGAAGAAACACTTAGAATAGTGAATTAATTGTAGCATAGATAATAATAAATGTTTTAATTTATTTTTCATAATTTTATTTCTAAAACTTATTTTGATTAATTGAAGATTCGAAGAACGAAGAGCCTTTTTAATGTATTTTGTTTTATATTATTATTTTTCCCCCTCACTTGCTTATCATTAGCTGATAGTAAATATGCTGCATCTTCAGTTTAAAGAACTTTATTTCTCATCACAAATAAAGTCTTTCTACATGAGAAACTTATAGCTATACAAAATTACTACAGTTAAATCAGTAGAACTGAGAACATTAAAAAATATATATTTATATGACTTGGAAGCTATAGGAATACAATGGAACAATGACAGTCGTGGAGGCGAGAGTCCAATTTATTATGAACTAGCGACTGAACCTCGCTTCGCTTGGGTTCGTCCCTAGGTACATTTTCATTTTTTTGAGCAGAACCTTAATTCTTTTATTGAAATAAAAGTAGCCTAAGCTACTCCTTACTACCTGCCGGTAAGAGCCCCATCAAAATCGGCCCAGCCGTTTTGGAGATTAGCCGGAACAGACAGACAAAAATATTAAAAATTGTATTTTTCTTATAAATATCATATATAATTCCATATGCATTTAGTAAAAAGCTGTTATTTTGACCTTACAAACACTTTGATTTTATCATTATAGATAATTTTAAATAATACATTTATATTTTTATAATAATTATAATACATTTATATTTATAAAAATATATATTTACTAGCGACTACTACCCTCGCTCCGCTTGGGTTCGTCCATACTTACGTTTTTAACGTTTAGTATAGATTTCTCAGTGTTCCTTTGAAGCTTTCCTTGAACCCTCCAATGGTTTTTCTGTGATGGAATCACACAGATAGACAGACGAAAATTCTATAAACTGTATCGATAATAATGATTATTTAAAAAAGATTTTCCAATAAATATTTAATGTACAGATTCGGCTTAGTTACAATTTTATTATATGTATACATTTTTAACTAGCGACTCACCATCGCGTAAAAGTTACACGCACAATTTTTTTTCTACTTATTAAAGTTCATGTTTATTTTTTTTCTAGAAAAAAAAAACCAGTAAATAATGTAGACTCCTTTATTATAAGTTTTTTCAAACATTTTATTATCACTACCTCTAATTTAATTTAGGAATAAATGTTAAATTCATTGATGTATAACATAAAAAGCAACTTTTGACTATAACATGTCACCTTAGTGTTCATTTGTTCAAACAACCAACACTTGTACTTTTAACTTTGCTATATAGACCTTTTTCCTCTATTTTAAAAACATAGATCACAATCAATCAAGAAATATCTATTTTAAAAATATAGATAAAATACAATTTTTCAGCTTTATTAAAATAAAAAGTGTATTTAATACCAATAGAATTGTCATTTAAAAGTCAGTAATTCTATATTAAAAATTCTTTCGGTAAATTGGTTGTTTGGACAAATAAACATTGAGACAAATCAGTGATACATAATAGACCCTCAAATGCCAAGAAATTACTTTATATAAGTAGGTCTTTATACTCTATAAATAAGAAAATTCCTTTGTTAGAATTATTATTTTTAGATAATAAATTTTTCGACCTTACTTCAAACCCACCAACCCATATTATGCATCAATGCTGGCAACTCAAAAAATAATATATAGAGCTGGCACAGCACTACTCTCAAATATGTATGTATATATCAATTAATTAACAGTAATTCAAGATTGAGTTATTTTTTTATTACTTAAAACATTTAATGGGGTAAATCTAATGCAAATGTATTTCTAATTGATTCATTTCCCAAAGTATTAACAAGAAATATTGCATTAAATACAATCAATGCTATTATTTTTCACATTTATTATGAAAAGAGCTTCTAAACTTGTATATATTCAAAAATAAAAAGTTTATGGAATTTATGGGGTAAGTACTTAAAGGGTATTTGACCGTTATACAACAAAAGCCAAATCTAATATTTATCATATAGTAGCAGCTCACCCTCGCTTTGCTCGAGTTCGTCGCTAGGTACGTTTTAAATAGATATAAATAGTTATTACTGGCTAATAACGTTAGCCATGTAAATTTTTAAATTTTTTTTGTTAATTATTCATTTTTTCTCTTTATTAAAATCTTCCGTGGACTTTAAAGGAACATGCGAAAAATTTTTTTAGCCAAATTGGTCCAGCCATTTTTATTTATATAGATTATATTCATTGATATACAAAAACTCAAGATACAAAATTAAATATTAAGAATCTGTAGCCAAAAGCTCTTCACATAATAACTAGTCCCATTGATTTTTAGTCCATGTGACAACACTACTTTTATCCTATTATATCATTATTTAATACAGTATAATATATAATTTTACAGGAAATATTAAAATGTCACAACTTTTATATACATTCTTTTACCAAATATTATGACATGATGTTCCAACACTGATTAAAATAAGTCATTCAACTAAGACAAATTAAATTTCTGTCTTAGATTTCTAATACATACAAAATTATCCAAATCTAAACAATTATAATGCTTCAATATATTTCATTGAAGACAAAGATAGAATGCAAATTATCAGTCAAGAACATTAAACAATGTAAACTAAAGTTTCAATTTCATACATATCCACAGCTGGAATGTGGTTATGACCAATGTTAAAATTATAAGGAAATTTTAACATTTCAGAAATAGAATGTAATGTTAAGAATATTATACTATTATTTATTAAATATAATTAACATAATGATAAGAAATTATAGTGTAATGATGCAAAAACAGAGTGTATTTATTATATAGGTACAGTGTAGCTTGAATGTTTGATTGAGATGGCAGTGTTGCAAGCTTTATAATATATATATTTTTTATTTATTTCTAAAGATTTCGAGACAATGATATTTTTAAAGTGAAACTTCTTTAGAATTGTTGCGATTTGATTCGATGAAACGAAAATGCGACACGGATTAAGCTGGCAACAGAATGAGATAGATTAGATAATTAATTGTTGCCATGGTAACCATTATTGTCTGACAGATGATATATAATATTATATTGTTTCCATAAATGATATTCTAGAAATATATGATTGTAACATGCCTTATATGCCTTATTTAATTACTGATTTGTTTTAATTTACTCGCCAAAGAAGTTTCACTTCAACCGCATGTAAAGGTTACACACATCCATTATTTTTTTAATATAATTTTATTATTTAACGTTTATTTATTGTTGTTAGTGAAATATACTGTTAAGTAGTATGTATTAATAAATATTCTAAAATCACTTGGAAGTTGAAATGTCAAGTTTTTATTTTAAGCAATTCCAATTATACAGAATAGTGTAAGCTAAAGTAAACTAAGCATTTAGTTTAATTTTTAAATGTAAAATTATTAAATGATAAGTCGTTGATCAAATATGTGTAGTGCATTTTTTTAATTGATTTTATTATTTTTATTTCGGTGTTTTATTTGTACTATTTTAATTGATGACAATACTGTTATTATCACTATAGAGAAGTTAATTTAGTCAAGCAAAAAAGTTAAAAAGCGAAGTTACGTGTTAAAATCAGATAATTGAATATCTCTTTAATATCACTGCTGGTTTGTAATAATTATATTCAGCAACATCCAAGTTGTATTTTTTTTGTGAAGTTATAAAAGAACCTGGCTTTTTGAAGTTATACTTCTCTTGGCACATTTGGAAAAAAATATGAGAGTAAAATTTTTACGACGAAGCGCACACAGCGACAGCCAAAAAGCGACATGATGAAGTTAGCCATTGCAGCTAACTTTTACAAAATAGAGAGATGTGACATACGGGATGAAATCTTTAGCTATTTTTGTTCTGTTACGCAAAGAAGTATAACTTCATACGTGCGTACATAAGTATAGTTTTATAGTATAAGACTTTGCTTTCACCGTTTTATAGCACTATGGGAGCAAAATATTTGTGATTTCATTTTGCACTATGCACTATATATAGCACTATATCCATTAACACTATATAACACTATTTTGATGCACTCGGCCTGACATCGCCATCCTGTTAGCTTCTATTCACAGATGAGAGGACGTTAGCCTTAGCCCGGTCTGTGGCTGCAGCTGCAGCATCCCTCATCTCCTTAAGAGTAGTGATGGGCGTGATGGTGTGTGAAGGTACTTGTCTTGGAAACATACTGTGCAGGACGTGATTAAAGCCGTTTACCTGAAAATATTAATCAGTTATAAATGATAATTTTAATTTTATTTTTAAAATAAATATTAAACTTTTAACAAAACATTGATCGGGTTGTTCTAATTATTTCTCTTAATATGAAAAACCTAATCAGTTTTATTCAAGTTATTAAGACGTATGGTATTTTTTATTACAATAAGCTATGACATCGCGTAACATACATACGGCGATACAGCCAAAAACCTAAAAAATCTCTTTTTATTAACCCCCGACGCCAAAAGAGGGGTGTTATAAGGTTGACGTCGATGTCTGTCTGTCTGTGGCATCGTAGCTTTCAAACGGATGGACCAATTTCGATGCGGTTGGTTTTTATTTGAAAGTCAGTTTTCTTGCGGTGGTTCCTAGCTATATTTGATTAATATTGGTCCAGCAGTGTAAGAGTATCAGCTCTTTTCTAAAATGATGTAAGGCATTTTGGCGTATGATTACTCGATTAAGTGCTTCACGCTGCCAGTGTAATCGTTAATAACAATTAATTTGCCTAGGGGTTTTTTTTTATTTTTAATTTATAATGAAGTCCATTAAAAACCGTAACAAAGATGACCCTGTTATGTAGGTGCATCCCTAGAACAATAGCCTATGTGTTACTCCAGATCGTAGTCTATGTATGTATAAAATTTCACCTAAATATGTACGGCCATTTCAGAGTAAAGGAATAACAATTATATACGCGCACATCCATACATGCGAACTTTTTTTTTAATTAAAAATGGGATTACTTTTGACCTTCATCTTAGCTCGAAGGCATAGATAAAGTCTATGAACTAGCGAGTTCGTGCCCAGGAGAAGCCTGTTGACACGCACCTTAAGTAGTTTCAGGTTATACGCACTCGGAAAAACAGACGCAGGCAGTACATTCCAGGTCATGGCTGTGCGCATTATAAAAGTTACTATATTACTTCCGCATATATGTACATACATATAATGATAATTCGATAAAACATATTATGCAGCAAATACAATAACACACATGTACATACAATAACACATACCTACGTACATATATTATAATTTTTCATTATATCGATAAAATAATTCTCCAATATTACCATTTGCGAACAATTCTTCCTGAAGCGATCGACACCGAATGCTCTGATTGCGCGTGAGAAACCGAACACTTGCGAGTCGATCCACGCGGAACGCCTCGCTACTGTCTGCCCCGGACCCGACGGTCGGTACTCGACCCGTTCCACTACACTCTGTGAAAAAATAATAATAATAAAGACTCTTCATTGTACACCCAAGAAAATATGCAGAAAAGCATCTAGCTTTAAACGAAAAAATACAGAAAATGGCAGACCACCAGGCACGCTTTAGGTATAGGAAATTGCAAAACGTAAGAGGGAAAGGCTACGAATAATAATAATAACAAAATGTACATACAATTAAATGTTATACGTTTAAAAAAAAAAACAAAAAAAAACTTTTAACCAATTGTAAGGGACTCGTCTAGAAGAATAAAATGAAACCACCTTCCAACTCTTGAATCCTTCCTGAATAGGATATAAAATACGAAAGTAATTTTCAAATCTCACTAGACGGTACTTCCACAGATAAGGACGTTCAAACAAACAAACAAATTCTTCAGATTTATATATTATTAATATAGTAAATCGATAGTAAATAAAGCTGTAATGAGAAAAAATCGAAACATGACATTGTTTTCCAGGCTTCTTTCTATTTGCAATGTAAAACCTTGAACCAAGAGGTCATTTTATAGATAATATGTATTTATATTTTATAGATTCTAATGAGATTGTGAAACATCATCTATATCTATACATATAATAAAATTGTAACTAAGTCGAATCTGTACATTAAATATTTTTTGGAAAATCTAATTGAAATAGACATTATTATCGACACAGAGTCCGAATCTATAGTTTTTAGAATTTTTGTCTGTATGTCTGTGTCTGTCTGTCTGTCTGTCTATTACCGCATCACGAGAAACCCACTGGAGGGATTTTGATGAAATTTGGTATGATCATAGCTGATTATCCGGGTCAACATATAGGATACATTTTACCGCGGGAAAATATCTCATTTTTGAGAAAAAATACAAAAACTGTTTACTGTAGTGTTCGTAATTCTTCTCCTCCTATAGCTTCAACTCAATACAAATTCTCTTTTTAATGGCTTCAAAGCGTGCCACGTTGAGCCTAAAACAGCTTAACTGATTTCTTTGTGCATTTACAGGGTCACCTGGATGAATCTTAGTTATAATTTAGTTGTGCCCTGGTTAGATGATGTTGTTATCAAGATCCGTTTTTTTTTTATTTTCCGATCAAACTAAATCCGAGGCAAAAAAGTACTTTATGTGGTGTACGTAAGTTCAAATTTTTGTTTAGACAATTAGGGCTTTCGATTTTTGAATTTTAATCTTCGGTTTGACTTAAGTCAACGTCAAGCACGTCGTATATGTCGACGCCATTTTTTGAAGGGATATTTGTTAGGAAGGATACAAATTTATCTATGTTTTTATTATCAACTAGCAGCTCACCCTCGTTTGGCTCGTGTTCATCCTTAGGTATTACGTTTTAACAGTTAGTATGGATATACTACGGGAACCGTACATTTTTCCGGAATAAAAAGTAATTTATGTACTATTCCAGAATATAATTTTTCCAGAATCTATTCTGTGTCAAATTCCATCCAGATCCTTTCAGCCGTTCTGGTTTGATTGAGTAACAAACATCCATCCAAACATTATAACATTCACATTTATAATGTTAGTAAGATGCTTTTCTATTAAATATTTCCAATACACTTTCATTATAAGAATGCAAATGTAGCATTTGTGTTAAGAAAACTCACCATAACTTTCGTGTAGCCGAGATTTCTTGTATACGTGACCAATATCTTCTTTTCAGGATCAACTATACTCTCTTCAATGATCTTCACTGACTTGGCATTGAAAAATCTAAAGTTCAACAAATAATAAATAATTAATTATTGTTTACAAAATACAATACTAAAGCAAAACTAAAGAAATAATATTACTGTTAGTTTTTCCTACTTGTTTCATCGTACGTACAATAATTTATGATGCAAGGACAGACATCACTACATTTTATAAAACGTTACCGACGCGTCTGTCTGTCTGTCTGAATGCGATAAACTCAAAAGCTACCAAACTTAGGTAATTTCAAACGATTTCACCAATAGACGGAGAAATTCATGAGGAAGGTGTAGGTATATAATTCAAGTTAGGTTCTGCGTATATTGGCTAAAATATGCCGATGATTGTTGAAAATGACGGAAAAAATAATGTTGACTAAAATTATCTTACATTAAAATATCTTTTAGACTGTAGCAACGCTATATATTATCTACGTAATTAAAGATTCCATACTTTATAGATCCCATCCAAATTGAACAGCCGTTAATCGGACTGTACTTCGAGTTACATTACGTAATATAACATATTATTTATTTTTAATTACCTACTTATCTCTAGTTATAAAATTAATTCTGAAAAATTCATGTATTATGTAAACCTACAAAATGGTAGTATATGTATGTCCTCTTCATATTCCCACGTATAAACGTTCAAATAGAAAACATTTAACTTTCACTATCCACAAACCGGACTTGTGTCGTTTAACTAATCGTCGAGATACCATATAAGTGGCCAATCTTTCAATTGGATCATTCCATACATAAGTTTATATACAAACTGGCGTTCTAATGTTCTTACACCACTGTGTACAAAGTAGCTTTTGCCTATGGTTTTGCTCATATTTATAACAAAACATCTTGACCCTTTCTGTACATTGTTTTTTGAATACCTCAAAATATTACATTTGTGTGTATTAACAATAATTAATCACTAATTTTCCTATTAGAAAAGGAATATTTAGTACTAATAACTAGGGACACTACCATTACACAATTTATGTATTGATTATATATATTAAGGATACATATATAATAAAATTTTAACTGAGTCGAATCTGTACAGTAAATATTTTTTGGAAAACCTTATTGAAATAGTGTATACTTATTGAGCCCGAATCTATAGTTTTTCATCAGGAGAAAACCACTAGACTGATGAAATTTCGATGATAATAGCTGGTTATCCGGGTAACATATAGAATACTTTTTACTACGGATAAATATCTCGTCTCTGATTAATCTATACTATACGTTAAAACGTAAAATATTTACTAATTAATATCCATAGTTGCGATTGAAGATTATAATGTAATTAAGAGGTAAACAAAGTTTAAAATCAAGAAAGAACTATAAAAATCGATTCGCGAAAGGAAAAGTTAATGCGTAACGTAACAACTAACCGGAAAATGCAGATAAATTCAGCACTTCTTACTTTTTGAAGTCCTTAAAGAAAATCAGCAAAACTATAAATATTGTTTTAATTTTTATATGTATAAGAGTTAAAAGTGATTATGCAAATCGAACGAACAAACAGATACACATAATATTCTAAAAAGGAAACTAGAAGAAAGGTTCAGTATTATGTATATGTGCAAAGGTCAAGGACATAAGTATGCGTTTTGTTTATCCTCTTATCACTTGCTATCAGTTATTCATAACAACGAGATAGTGTGCAATCGCCATTTTACCGAATAACAATCGACGTAATGAATCCATGTGAGGCAAAAAATTCAGTATGTAAGATAAGCAAAATGATCCTATATATCTATATATATGGACTCCAAAAAGGCTAGAGCGTTTCATGAAATTTTCACGCAATCTTCAGATTGGCCCATCGGCTGTGAAGTTTGGTAGCGATCGGAAGTTTGAACACGGGCGAAGCCGCGGGTATTGCTAGGAAACTATTTAAGTCATTTAGTATGTTGTAGTACAGAAACTATGAAAAATTCCCGTTATTGCGTAAACGAGTTACAAACAAACACATAAGAACTTTCGCGTTTATATAATAGCAATCAGATTAATACAATTTAAATATAAATATTTTGAAAATGTAAAATCTGCCGCCATAAATCTATCAAAAGGTATAAAACCTGTTTACAGGAAACGCACCAAAATAACACATTGTTTACATTTGTTTACTAAGGCCTCTATATTTACTCCTTGAAGACCTTGAAAGCGACCTTACAATGCTTAGAAAATAGAAAATTATATTATAGTACACTAATTGCTGCCTGTGGCTACGCTCACGTGTTATATAACTATAAAAATTACCCTACGGTCTATGATCCGGTATAAGAAATATATACCCTCATCTATTGTTTAATGATAATCCATACATATTATAAAATTGTAACTAAGCCGAATCTGTACATTAAATATTTTTTGGAAAATCTTATTGAAACAGTCATTATTATCGATAAAGAGGCCGAATCTATAGTTTTTAGAATTTTTGTCTGTCTGTTACCGCATCAACCAGAAACTACTGAACAGATTTTGATGAAATTTGGTATGGAGATAGGTTATCCGGGTCAACATATAGGATACTTTTTACTGCGGAAAAATATTTCACCTTTGAGAAATCTATACAAAACATTAAAACGTAAGTAGGGACGAACCCGAGCGAAGCGAAGGCGAGTCGCTAGTAAATATAATATGCTAGAATGTATACATTGATACATCGCAAATAGGTTGCCTAGCTAAATCACGTGCCGATAATATAAAACAATAAAATGTTTAATTATATTTTTTTCGATCAACTTACCTGATTAGTTATTTATGAAAGTCGAATATCAGCTGAGAATATACCCCAAGAATATACCCCAAGGAATTGAAAAAAAAAGGTTGCCTACTTTCCCCTCTTCGCAACTCTGAGTTGCCAGGTATTAATATGTAAGTAAGCGTTATTAATATACCTTCATTTAATTTTTAATCGAATTATATATCAAATGAAAGCTTATTTTATTCCCAATCCAACCTTATTAGGTTCCTTATCAAAAAGTTTGTTGAATCCTCATGCAACTTAGACTCTCACACCATAAAAAGGTTAAACTAAAATAAAAGTGAAATAAAACATATCCTTTCTAAAAACAATTTTTTAACTGAGGTATCACCAGCTGTACCAACTTAAGAGAATAAAGAAAGATCAACACACCTTTTAAATAGAATGCTACGGCTCAAGAAATAAATACTTTAAAAACTTGGCCTTGGGAAGTCATCCAGTCTTTTTCCAGACTACCAATAATGTACATACAAAGGTGGAATGAATAACAATAAAGGGGCAGGAAAAATACATGTGCACGCACAATTTTAACTGTGTAAAAGGCTGTGCTCATAAAAGTAAAACTTTAACACACTACCTCAAAACCAAAATAATTTCTCAACTCAAAATAACAAAAGAAGTATTTTTAGAAATAATCAACTGTAAAAATAAACTCAAGGTGACATACCTTTCACCCCATTTTGGTACTCTGTTAGTTTTAGTTAACAGTCTCTTTGTGTACAAACAGCCATCTTTCACTTCCCTGCTGCAAGTGTCTTCTGATAGCACATGAGTACTGAAATATAGTATTTTGACCACTCGATTTAAAAAGAAATATATATTATTGTATAATAAAAAATCTGTAATTAGTAAAATGTTAAATAAACATTGAAAATAATTAAAGTTCTATCATTATTTTGCAAAACAAAGTTTTTCAAGAGTGGATAGTTTGAAAGGATGTGCATTTTTTTGTATTTTTATTAACTACTTTTTTTTGGGATTGTTGATTGATAAATATTGCTTAATTTTTAATAAGAAATAGTATCATTTAATTCACTTAAAAAATTAAACTTAAAAAATAATTTAACACAAAGGAATTATAATTATGTATTCTTGTACATATAAAAAATATTACATACCTTAGTGGATTTGGATATCTACTCCAGTATCCTCGCGCGACCTGGTCCCAACTAAAGTTAAATACTGTAGTATTTTCAAAATATCTTGCCATTTGTATATATTTTTCTCTCACTTTTAGAAATTGGAATGCTTACAAACAATACTCTAGCTTAGCACTGCGCCATTATTTACCACCACACTTGAAACCTTTAAAACACGGAAACTTCAAATACAACTGCTTTATAAACATAATTGATATATAACGAAATCTACACCTATATCATATTAATGATTGTATTACATAAACCACAAAAAATTAGGTCAAAATAATAATTAAATGTAAAAAGAATTTATAACATTACACTAAATAAACAAATTCAAAGTAAATACTTTGTTATTGTAATATGTGACTATAGTCACTTAGTTCCAGTAAAAATACAATCCAACCTCTGCAACTAAGAATTTTAATACAAATTAAAGGACAACCACAATTAAATTAGTAAAAATGGTTGTATAACATTTTTAGATTAGATACATAATAACATAAAATTTATGCAAATTAAAGTCTGACATTATTCTAAGTTTAATAGAAAAGCAAAATATTATTTAAATATTATGTACCTTTTGCCGGATTCTTTAGGAGCGCGTTTAAAAGAAAAACTTTGCGTAAACTGTAAATCAGTCACCGCTACGCTCCTAAACTCCTATTTTAAATGAACAATGATTGATTTCTCCAAAAACCTCATGTTATCATTCATATTTCAATGATTTTTGATATAATTAATAATTTTGATAATTTTTTTCACAGATAATTCCAGAGTCCACTAAGAAATTTGATATCGTCGCACAGATTATATTCACAATTGAAAATTAAAACATAGATAATATATGAACAGGAACGTATAGAAGCCAGGATTGTGATTTCTATTCATTTTTATTAAATGTTATTTTTCATCCATATAACTATTTGTATTTTTTTTTTTTTTAGTACATATATATATATATATATATATATATATATATATATATATATATATATATATATATATATATATATATATATATATATATTTATATATATATTTAGCTCAAAATATTAATAATTATCTAAATGTACCTGTAGCCAATAAAACTTGAGAGATGGAGAGAATTTTGTAAAAAAAAAGAAAATCAGTTGAATTTGTCAGCCAATTTTTGAATTGTTTTGAAAACAAGATGGACATTTTTAATCAATATATTTACAAGTTAAGAGACTTGTGTTTAAATGAACCATATATTATAATTATAGATGACATAGCTCCGAAATTAAGGCATTATATTCGTCTTCTCAATGATATTAAATTTGAAGATGGGTCTTACCATACTTACTATGGCGAAATAAAATATATTTTGAACAGCTTTACGGATCATTGGACTGAAGTAATGGATGCAGCAATAAGGGAAGCCGATAGAATAAGTCATTCTTTAACTAAGAGTGAATTATTACAAATGATTGAAAAAACAATATCTATGCAAAAAAAGAAACAATTAGATTTTGAAAAAGAGTTCTTGTTAAATGAAAATTCTTCAAAAAAAGAATTATTTGATAATCTTCGAGACAAATATACCAAGTATATAGAGCGTTTTCACAATATTAAAGATGAACTTAAATCACTCGATAAGCAACATGATATACAAACTTTTGCTAAGGAACAATGTCAAATTTCTTTGAAAAGGAAAAATGTTATATTTACTTTCACCTACAATTTCATTTGTTATAAATTGAGCTTAATTGTTAGTATATTTGTTATACATCTAATATTTAAATAGTAACATTATACTCTTGAAACAAAATTTGTATTGTATTCAGCCTTTTTTTACGCCCCACTACTGGGCACGGGCCTTCTTACAATACAAGGGGGATCAGGCCATAGTCCACCACGCTGTCACCACTTCACATGTCTTTCGAAAACTTGCTACGTTTTCTGAGACATGGAGGGGAGATTACTCGCGATGTTTTCCTTCATCGTAAGACAAGTGGTAATCATGTTGGAAATGATTCGCACATGAAAATATCAGAGGTTCGAGACCCGGGATTTAAGCCCGCATCACTGGGTTTCCCAAGCGAGTGCGTTACCACTAGGCTACCACTGCCTTAAACAACAGTTATAACTATAATAATTATTATTATTATCAACCTCATTATCTTAATAGTTGGAATTGTTCCAATGAAAATATTCAAGAAAATATATTCATTCTAGACTGACCGTATTCGTGTAAGCCTAGAAGAGATTTTAAATCGCTTTCAAAATAACTTACGTTCAATGCAAGAGATATCTGAAGTGAATATATCACATTTGTTGATTTGTCTCTATGAAAAGAGTAAAGAGCATATTATGTTGTCGCGGCAAGATGTCAGGTCATCGGGGGATATAGCCGAAGTTAGTTGTAGTTTTGCACATAATTAAACCCTAAATTTCCAACCAGCCAACATATCGACAAAGTAGTCTTTAATATTTAGGTGGATCCAGGATAAGTATAATCTATTTCTATACCAAAGTCAAATCTGTTAAGCCTTTACAGTTTAATTTACAATAGTGTAATAGTCATATTGAGAGAATAATAATTTAAATTTTATTTTTTTTACCACTTTTGTTTTCTTCAACGACCGCGGACACAGTTACAGTTAACAATAGATTTCTTATGCCCGATTTCACCAACAACCCATAAGCTACCACCTACGTACGGGATCCCTAGCTTAAAATTCCCCTTAACTAGCCCCTAAATTAAATTTCGTTTTACCATCGTCTTTATGCCCATATTTCGAGCACCTAAATTTAGGGGGCCTTTTAACATTTAGGTGACCCCTAACTGTCGGTGAAACAGAAACTGTCCCCTAAAAGCCCCCTAACCATGCTTAGGAGATCCCTTAAACTTAGGTGACGTTGGTGAAATCGGGCATTAGAAATTTAATTAATTTCTTAGAAATTTACCTAGAGGTATTAATATTTCATCAAGTGCGAGAGATTTCCGCTCCAAGGTTCTACATCGTAGACTTAGCAACAGGAAATGCATTTACGCATACCACCTGATTCCCCAGGTGGTGATGTGGGGCTCACCGGCTAGAAGAGCCGGTACTACCCACTAAAACCCGACATTCCCCCTCCCCTCCGCCTTAATGGGACGCCGCAGGATCGCTTGCGCATAACTACTACGGCGCCCCGGCGTCAGGTCTGCCAACGGCTGACCACCACACCGATGGGGCTGCACCACAGTCAACTTTGCTACACCAGAGAGGTACCCGGAGCAGCCCCATTAAACCGAACCTCCGCCCACCGAAGTGGGCCACCTCCAATCGGCTGCAGAGGACAGGGAGAGCGGCAACGAATCACCGACACTCCTCTTCCCCTGCAGCCCCACCGCGTCCGCCATCAAACGGTGGCGGCCCGTCTAGGCCGCGGAAGGTAGGGAGAACGGCGCACCGAAATACCGGCACTCCTCTCCCGCCGCGGCCTACCCCTCCGCCGGATGCGGGCCTGCGACCACAGCCCCGCAACCGGCACCTATCATCCGGTTGTGGGACCAAGTGGTCCCACCACCGGTGGCCGCAACGTCTTCGGCTTGAGGCCTAGACGAGCGGCCCCACCCAAGCCATTTGGTCCGCGCCGGATTTCTCCGGTACCACTCGCCGCCCTAAGCGGGTGGCATTCCCCTATCCGCCACCTGGGGACGCGCCCGGTAGGAGTTGGCTTCTCCCCCGGGAGCAACAGGGATCTAAATTGACTCCTTTGATTTAGAACCCTTAAAAATAACTAAATGCAATTCATACTCTGTACTCAAATAACAATGAATAGCTGATTACTGAGATACGTAAGTAATATTCAAGCTTCATTAGGTACAACGTAGTATGGAAATATTAAAAGATAAGATAGAAGAAACAAAGCATATGCCGATGCATCGATTGCAAGAAGAATGCAAGTATTGGACAGATAAAATTAGCGAATTCCAGCAAATTGACGAAACTATGAAAAAAGTAGCGGCCGAAGAGAAGAATCTGTTAGAACAAGAAAAATTGTTTCACGAATTAAAGTTAAGGATTAAATTTTTCCTTAATAATTTTATTTACGTTAACTACTGATGACTCTAAATCTGTGGAAAGTACCTAAAATCCTAGGTCATTTTTGCATGAAACCTCCACCAGTAATAAATCCATGAATAAAGTTCAAATTTCAACCACACAGATAGACAGACGAACATTTTTTAATTTACGTTAATTTAAAATACCCTTCAAAAAAGGTCCCATACATATCAGCCACAGCTGTTGTTGACAAAATCTCTTAAAATATCTATTATCCATGGGATTACTCAACTCGTGAGACAACATAAAAGAGCTTGTGCACATGACGGCATTTCGCATGCTATCGACTCGCGTTCGATACACTAATAATCTAATAGCTAATTTTGTTAATTTATCAGCGCAGAATACGCACACATGATGTGCATTCATGATAGGGTGCGTCATTGGCGCTTTTATGGTCTGTATTTTCCCTAATAGCTCTCCATATCATTAAAATGCAACAATCAAACATACATACCTGCGAATAGACATTATATTTTAATAAAAGCACATTTATATCTGTCTGGCCTAGTTTGGCAAGTACGAGGACACAGACAAAAACCAAGACACACAAAAATGGGCTTAAAATTTGCGCCCTCGGTTCTGCAATCTTCATTAGAGAATTGGGGAAGAACCTTTTCTAACAATAATAAACTTATTTGTCACGTCGTATTTTAAGGAAAACAGAAATACCACCAGCTAAAAAGAAATGCTGGGAAAATATGGAAGAGAAGTTAAAACAAATATTTCAGGAATTGAGCGAGATGAAACTGAACGCTGCAAAGGCTTTGTCCACATTTTTTAGTGTGATAGGTAACGAATAATTCCTTCATATTTTTTGTGTATTCCCGTGCTGATTATATTTCCTTTCATTCAGCACTTAATGATTTTGAAAAAACCCACTTGTCAGCTGTTAAGCAATGATGGTGAGATTGGACTAAAGTTTCATCAAATATTTGTCCATTTTACAACACTCGGATACAATTTTTATAGTTGCTAAGTCCTGAAGTTCGCTTGTTGTATATGTAGATCCCATCTGATATTTTATTAACGGAAATAACAAATCATCACAGGTTCTAGTCCCATTTCATGTAAATACATTGAAGGCTCCATTGAATGAAGACTAAAGGCTGAGAAAGTTTTTTTTTCGGGTTTCTAACATTTTTCCTACTTTTAGGCCCAGATCGAATATACTATACAGACAATATTGGTACTTACTTCGTAGATGAATATGGACACCAGTGTTATGTATTTGACCACGGTCTGAACATCTACCACGTTGATTGTGATGGGAACTTTGTTAAAGTGAGCTATTTATATATTGTATCGCGTAATAAAGGGGCTATTTGTCTTGGTTACCTTCTTTAATCTATTAGGTTCTGGGTTCGTTTACCAGGTCAAGCGGAAAGTTATTTAAATGGGTTTTTCAAGAAACTATCAGCTGTCTGAAATTAGGATGTAAAGGTGTTTTTCCCCCAAGTCTTGGAAAGCATGCCTACCTTTGGTCTTGCTTCTAAATCTGGAAGGACATTATTTTATAACTTAGGTATTTTTTTACCGATTAAACCTGAAAAAGGAGAAGATACTATATTCAACTGTAATTTTTTGTGTGCAGGGCATTCCGTCAATTATCATTAGATTTTAGATATATGAAAAATAGATACTTAATACATCAAGGGTGGTACGAAATAATTAAAAAAAAATCATAACCCTAACTTTTAATTTACTACTAACTACTAACTTTTACTTGATATATGTATCGAAGCTGCATTAATTTTCTCTATTATTTTCCATTATTTTATCATGACTTATACAGTGGGCGTTATATGGGAAGTGTTGGTTCAAATAAAAGTCGATGCAATCCAAGTTGTTTTTCAAATTAACAATATTCACTTTGTACATATTGTACACAGCACTTCACTACACAGCCATATACCACTTCACTATTACCACGTATAGACAATACAGAACGTAAGACAGTTTCTACTAGTGTTCACTGTGCGACCAACCAAGCGTAACTCAGCCGAGCCCGGTCGAGTGTCACAACGTAGACTCTGTCGAGCCCAAAAAGGTGGCGCTCGCGTTCCGATTAGTTGTGATTATGACTCGTCTCCGACATATGTAAATATGCATACTTAGTAATAGTCAATATTGGCACAGAGATAGATTATAGTCTGGAATTAAACATAGGCTACTTTTTATACGGGAAAAATCCCCGTGGGATAGGTTTGTTTTTGCTTTCCTAGAGGTAAACCTGAGTGAAACGAGGGTGAGCCGCTAGTATTATATATAATAGTAGGATAGTATATATAATAGTATAGCCTAGTCTAAAATATAACTTAAAATTTATTCCAAACTTCTTGTATAATTTAAAACTACCCATAGAAACCGGAAACAGATCCCTACTTTTTCGATAACAACGGTCGTTTCATCGTCACTAAAGACAGTGAGAAGTTCTATCAAATAGGGCCGTGTACAAGCACTTATACCATACAAAACGATTTATTTGTGAAACATTCTAAAGATTGCGGCCATTCTGAGGCTTTAAAGAAAGATTGTCGTATGGAAATTAAAAATCCTACCGATTACGTTATTTTACCGGAAGTTAAACCTGTCGATATTAAAGGTACCCATTCAAGAAATATTAAGTTTTAACTATAATATGTTTATTAACTTTTTTTTGCGAATCGATTTATATTCTTTTAGCCTTTAGAATTATGAGGTTTATTTGTTCAAGGATTTCTTAAGTTAAATAACTATAATGTTCATAAATAATAAGTTATATTAAACAAACTTTTCGCGCGTCAAAAAAGAAATGACATATTTAATTTTGCAGGTAAATTAAGTCCTGAAGATGCAAAATACTTATGGGATACATTCGGCCACATATTGCCGGATGTGCTTCGGGACGTTGCAGAGGCCAAACCCAAAAACCCCATACATATATTGGCCCATAAGCTATTAACATACAAGTTAGCTGATAATATTTATTATTGTATACAAAAAACATAATTTACAAAAATAGAAAACCCGACTACTTAAAAAGGGAACTAAAAAGATGACGTCATAGTATTTTGCACTATTATTTTACTATTCGAATAAAAAAAATTCAAATCAAATATGGCGCCTAAGAACTGCCATTTGGATTTTAATGACATCTATATAGTATATACCCAATGACACTCCCGTTATCAAGAAAAATGTAACGGCGTATGTATCATCAAAATCGTTAAACCCATTTAGTAATTAGGAGAAACATAGGATCGGACATACAAATATACATGCAGGTCAACACATAACCCTCTTCGGGCTTCGCTGCAATCGGGTAAAATTATGAAAGACTAGCTATTTACCCTCGCTTCGCTTAGGTGCGTCCCTAGATGTCTAACAATAGCCGATGAAGTAACTTAACGGCCATTTTTTTCTCACTTAGTTATTATCATTTTAACTAACAGTTTAACACATTTTTATCGTAATTAAAAATAGCTTATAGCACTCGGCGGTAATATAGCTTAAAAAATTTTTTTAGAATCGGAGATTTGCCCCGACACACAAAATCACAAACTATAGCTCTTTATAATTTTTAATTAGTAGATTAATCACTTGTTAGTATATTTTACAATTATTGCCTTTCTCATATAGATAGGTATGTCACATAATTTTAAAGCAATTTGGTTTTAGCCTTAGGGCGTTAACTGAAAAGGTTTTTGAAAACTTACTTTATACATTTCATGTAAAAAGCCTATATGTGACGTAAGCTGTTTCGATGTCGATTTTCACTCAAACCTTTGATTAATCGGTATCCCTAACAAAACCAACAAACGGATTCATTTACAATCTTTCGTATTTATAATAATACATAAATAAATATGTTGGGAAATTAACACAGAACATCATCTAGTTCCATGGTAAGCTACGAGGCATGTGTTCGTGCTCATCACACAAATGAATACCCTAGCGGGACTCGAACCCGCGACCGCTGACACAACAAGTAGGATCACTACAAGCTGAGCCAAACGTGTCGTTATAACACTACACATTAATAGGTACTTTTTGCCATTATATTTATGAATATTGTGGCATTTTGTTAAGGTATAATTATTTTTATAATACATACCATCACGCTGTCCCTCATCATCCTTTTCGAGGAAACTAAATATTTCTCTAATCTTGTTGAATATTTCTATTATAATTTTTAATTTTAAGATACAAAACATCGAATACTGAAATGTCGAAAAAGAAGGAAGAAGCACGAAAGTATCGGGAAAAGGTACACCAGGATCGTATAGATGTTAGTATCTATTGTAGTAATTAAATCTCCATTCCATATAATTTGACTTTGCTCGATTTATTAAAATAAAATAATTAGGTATATTAACATAATGGTCAAAAAAGCATTTTGCCTTCCTGTAACAGGAAAAATAGTCATTTTAAATTACTTTTTAACTAAAGTCGTGATTAGACTTATTTGAAACACTGTAGTTGACTACAGCAATTAGCTTTAAGAGTATTTCAGTATAGTATGTTTTTACGATACTGATATTTTTTGTTATTAATTATAATAATTATTTCATAGATAGTGTAAGCCTGTGCTACAATATAAAGCACGTTGTGGCACCTTAAAATGTTAAGCATTTTACAATGTTTAGATAAGAAGCAATATTTACAGTGTGTTCATTAAAGAAATAAATAAATAAATACTCTTAGAGCCAATAGTCCAACGTAGCTATGCTCTTTTCACACGGGACTCTCCCGTGACCATGATTGCTGTAAAGCATTCGAAACGTCGGGAACCAAAAATCAAAATATATTCCCGAAAAAAATCCGAAAAGATATTTTCATTTAATAGTAAATCTAAGAAAGTATTATATTATAATAAACCTTTTTATTGTTTTTTATAGAAAATAAACACTTTACATAAAGCTTGGAAATCAAAGCAAGTGAAGCGTCGCAAGTCCGAGGAATCCGATGACACTATAGATAGATTTGTTTACAATTCGTATAAAAACGAACAGAATTTTATATTGTCTTTGGAAAATTATCACGTTTAGATTTTTTTTTGTCTTTGCTTTTTCTTGTGACTGTAAAAAAAAGTATTTTGCAATACTAGGCATGTACATTTTGTTTTAATCAAAAGAAAAGCTATTTCAGTGAAATTATAAATTTTTGTAGCGTATAACTACATTTTAGCGTATAGGTACATCATAAAAATATTTTGGTATCTGAATTGCAAGTTAGTTGTTATTCCACAAAATATATTTTAAAATTAACGTATGTGTAGAAATTGTATATTTTTTATATTTTATGTGTACTATAATAAAACTATTCCTTCATGCTGTATCGCTCAGTTGTACTCAACATTTTTCATTTTCCTCTTTATATATTACATTTTTTTAAGCAGATGGTGCCATCTATTGATAACTATAAGAACTAAAGTGTTAAGTCAAAATAATAATGAAATTAATCACTACCATAAACAGAGTATGGACTGAACAATACTCTCATGAAATTGATTACTCTCTAGAAAGAGAGAAAGCGAACGTGCGGCCAATACCTGTCTTTTATTCCAATTTGAATGTAAAAAAGTTATAACAGTATGATAGAAAAAAAAATTGTTATATCTATCTTCATAAAAAAAGCGCAGAATAGGTGCAGTCACCGAGTTGCGGAAACCCGCCCGAATATACCATACCATACCATCTATTTTCCTTAATCGTATTTCAATTAATACAGAAGACTTCTGGCCGCACATTCGTTTTATCTGTCACGCCTTTCCGCCATTTTAGCTGACGGCTGGCAAAGAAACAGTCCACTCTCTATGATCACCACACACGCGTAATAAAAGGTTCAATAATTTTCACAGATATTTACATTTATATATAAATGGAATTAATTATTATTATCAATAATCTCTAAAAATTATATGAACCGTGTTAATACATTAGAGCAGATAAAATTCAGGGGTACTTAAGTTTTATAAAATAAAAAAGAATGAAGGTACGTACAGGTATTTATTTATTGTTTAAGCGTCTACTAGATATAACGAGACACACTTGTCGACTTTCGTACGAAAGCGAAATTATAATAAAAAAACAACCAGACGATAGAACCTACAACTATTCGCCTCAGATGGACATAAAATTATTCAAATTCAAAACCCACTGCCAGATATATTTGGTCTAATTCACAAAAATAGAAAAAAAACTTTCTAAATTAAAAAAATTTAGCACTGACGTTTCAGTGCGTAAGACCATAGACTAATATACTATTAAGTTGTCAAATGAAAAAAAAACTAACAATATTAATATTGTGACTAAAAATGAGTTGAAAAAGGACAAAGCATATCGAGAAAGCAATTTTACACAACTCAAGAGATATTTGTATAGTAAAGTATGAAGCCGATGTTGGTCAGTCGTCACAGATAATAAATTCAAAAGACTGTTAGCGTAGAATAGTTCCCTATTCATTTTATTCGGACCCTAACGATCCGGTCGAGCAGGTACAAAAGTATTTCTTTATATACACGAGAGTAAAACGTTTGGATTACAACTCAAAACCAAATTTGGCCATCAAAATGTGAAAGTTGTTATGTCTACCAAAGTTTGATTGTAAGTTGCATATTACAAAAAAAAAGTTTAAAAATTTTCAGAAGTGGTTCAATAACGTTAAGTACAAAGCAATTTGGAAGCAAATCTAAGTATGAATTATTATTCACCTAAAATACAGACACAACGGTAGTCATGCATTCACTATATGTAAAATAGAAATTCATATTGTCAAACACTTTCAAAACATCACAATAATTGTAAAATATATCTAAAATAAAATTAAATATGTAAGAAAAATGGCAATATTGAAATAAAAATTTATTTAAATGAATTAAAAAAAAATTTGCTAACGCCCAATTTACTTTTTAAATAAATTCGCACAAAAATGCTTTGTATTCATCCCTATATAAAAATTATTATTATTATTAATCTACTATAATAATGACTTCGATATCTAGTGAATACACGACTAACAGCAAAACAAAACCAAAAAGAAATAATTAACTTAGTAAATGAGGCCTTAAAATAATTGTTAATGTTAATCAATGAGGTCGACTGAAGGCAGAGCAGTATGTACAAAAACTACGCACATTACAAACATTTTATTTAAGATTTACGGTAGCATTTGAAAACTAAACTGGCAACATGACATTAAATTAACAATATGTTTGCCATCAAAAAGTACATACACATATACCACACTTTTCATAGTTCAGGATTGCTGTGACAGAACGAAAACGAAAATTACAACTAATTTTTTTATTCATATTCAAACACTAAGAGTGACTGGCCTAACTGAAATAAACGACAGCCTATACTGTCTGTGGACCACCGAAAAAAATTACTAAACTCTTAAGATTGCTAATTTTTTTTTAAAACACTCATCTTATTTGCAAATATTATTTAGAAATAAACTGAAAACAATTTATTGCGTACTTTTTGCGAGTGTCCACAGACTACAAACTCGGCTGAAATCAATAAAGACAACAAAGATTTTAAGTTTAGTTCTTTTTTTAATATATATGTATATATTTAATCGAATCTATATTACTCATCTAATATTATGACATGTATGAACAAGGTCTTTGAAACAGAAAGGGGAGTGAGTGAACTTGTCTAAATGTAACTTTGCAAAATTGTAAACCTTTGCATTTCTATACATTTTTTTTATTATAATATACTATTGTAATTGGCTAGTTATATTGTCTGGAAAACTGAAATTTGTGCCGTATATTGCCATATTGAATTTGTAATTGATTGAACGCTTTATAAAATGCTGCTGTGGACAGGAAAAGAGTGACAACACCTTAGCATAGGGAGAAATAAAAATAAAAAAAAAACATTTTTTGTCTATGACACAATCCACAGCATATAAGGCTAGAGTATTAAATTTAAAACATAGTCAATGCTCGGTGATTCCCCTATGTTATTGCCGCTTTAGCCTACCATAGAGTCACTTATCTTCTATAGACAAGCATTTGTATGGTGATTGAAAGCGGGATTTTTTACAAAGCGATTAAAATCTAACGACAATCGACATAGGCGAAGGAACCAAACACGGCAGAGTCGCATTCGCGCCGTTCACAATTCGAGACGCATTTATTTTATGTACAAAAACAAGTTGTCAAAGTTCCCACAGCAACAATGCGATTCTACTTACAGTGATACCAATCCATATTAACTGCGAGATACTTCCACAATAAATATAGATCAGTGGCAATAAAAATCTGAATATAAAATGAAACCTTACGATATATTGAGGCTTAAAACGTTTGAATGAGTATTGTAGATGTTTTAATTCCGTTATAAATGATGCACAAAGAGTGAGCAAGTGTAATGTTTCGTAAAAGTAATATTTAGATTTCGTATTAAAATTGTAAATTGCATTATAAGATAAAGACAGAATCTTTTCCCATCTTTCTTTAATGAAAGATAAATCTTTCATTCAACATTTTCGATGGCACTTCTATCACTTGCCCACTCTATGTTATTGTGTAGGCTACATATAATTTTGGAAACTTCTAAAAGGTTAATACTATTGGTCCGTATACAGATAAGAAATAGATTGATCAACGTTTTTTTATCTGTTAAAAATGTCAAAACGATATTTTGAATTTACTCGATATAGGAATTAATCTATCAAGAATAGAGATATGTTGTAAAGTGGAAGTTATACTCTGTGCCGATAAAGAAGAATATATAAAATGGCGGCATTTACTAAACTATTGTACATTTATTTGTGTACTTATGATATTTTAAAGATATTAATATTTTTTCATATAATTTATCTCTTTATAATACATAATAATTTTCTAATTTCAAATCTAAACGCGGCAAAACATTTAATCCTCAAAAAAAAGTAACATGACGAATTTACACTAAAACATTATTTATACAATAACAAACATTTATTTAGCTTTAAAACCCAAACCTAACCGTTAAAAGCTACAGGTGTTTCAGAAAATTCAAACAGTAATTTAATAGAACAATACCCAACAGAAATATCAATAATTCTTCTCTAACATGCTATTACTATAAACGAATGTGATTTAATTCTTCTGAATATTCCTCTGTACCAGCACGTGCATAGTGTTACCTGTTTTAAGCCTCAACACTCGAGTCTAGTTGGTGAACGCGTCCGCCAGTTCAGCTTGGCAGTCGAACGTCTCAGAACTGTCGGTGTGTTCCGGGTAGAACTCCCTGTATATTTTGTCCAGTAGCGCTTGCCTGAAACATGATAAATAAAATACATTTTAATTATTACAAGAATTTGAGGTAATTCTGTGTTTTATGGTATCATATTATGTCCCAGATGACTTTTTTTATTGTCACAGCTTTATTACACTGTGGCTTTGGCTACAAGTCTATCGCCATGCTAAATTTCATCAAAATCCGTCCAGCCGTTATAGGTAGAGGAAAGTAGCGAACATACACACAAAATTTCACATGTATATAAATAAAAAAAAATTAAGTTGTCTGTTTGTTAATGTCAAAATAATAGATTTTCACTTAATGCTTAAGAAAGTATAAATGGTACCTATAAGAAAAAAGAACAATTTAAAAAAAATGTCTCATGTCTGTTCTGGTTAATCTCCGAAACGGGTGGACCGATTTTGAGAGGACTTACACTGGCAGATAGCTGATGTTATAAGGAGTAAGTTAGGCTACATTTATTTTGGAAAAATAATTAGGGTTCCGTGTAAAAAAATTAAAACCCTTGAAATTGTGAACAAAATCCGTATACAATGTGGGACACACCCGAGCAAAGCGAAGGTAAGTCACTATTCTATAATAATAGTACGATAATTATCTGTCTAAACCATCGATCAAAAAAGTACTAGATACACAATCCCATGCAAAAGTTTTGTTAAAACTGTCATCAATTGTGTTTAGGCAATTATTCTAGTTGAAATAAATATATTACGACTATGTAAATTGAACCTTAAATGCAATGCTTAAAGTTATTTTCACAAAAAAAAAAAATTAAAAGAGCGCTCAAATGTTCAAATGAGCGCTCATTTGGTGAGGACATTTTTTGTCGCTGATTGTGTATCTAGTACTTTTTTGATCGATGGAATAAACATTACTCACTTGGCAGCCAAGCCCCCGCCGGGCGGCAGACCCGGTATGTTCTCTTGCACGAGTTGTTTGAGCACGTACGAAAAGCGACTGGACGTCTCTTCATCTTGTCCCCCGCTTTGTTCTATCAGGGCTGCAATAACAAATTAATTACTACTCACCACTACTATACCAAATCTCCTATAACAAATTAAATACTCAACAATAATTGCATTAACAAATTATTGTTGAGTCTTAATAAGTAATGAAAACAAAGTATTGATTTAATTATACGGAAATGGAAATTGAATGTAATCTATAGTCAGTATTTTTATAGATAAGAAACCTTTCATCTTTTTACTTAATATTATAACTTATAAATATTTTACGTGTTCAAAATGATGACAAATTTTACATATTGGCATAATATGTGAAATCGTCGCAACTTACAATGAACAAATAAAACATTACACTACATCAGTGGCGAAGGGTGAAATTTTGGCAGAGGTAAGCCTGTCCAAAAATATACATTTAAAAAATATATATTTTAATTATAGTAAAATACATTTTATAGTAAGACGTCTTGTATGGGACCCTTCGCCACTGCTTGAATACGTATCTTATGCACAATCTATCCCGAGCATTGGTCAAAATCAAAATTTTATCATCATTTTAGTCGCAAGCTGGTAAACAATCAAAATAATCTGGTTTTGTATTTTCTAAATCGTTTATTTCCCCAGCTTTACCTTACGATAAGGGCAAAAGCGTCATAACTCAGTACCTACGCTGTAATTACCTGCAATAGGATAAAGGGTTACCACGTACTTTCCCAATGTTCCCAGCATTGCAGCACAAAAATCAATACCGACTAAACGACATATTAATCAGAATGTTCTTTAAAATTTGTCTGCTATAAAATTATTCATATTTTAAATTTTTAGGTTTATCTTCGAAAATAGTAAATTATTTTAAAACTAAAATTCTCTTTTGTTAGGGACCAAAGAATAAATCTATATACATTAAAAAATCTATACATATAATAAAATTCTAAATCAAAACAACAGATCAACAGACGTACAAAAACATTTTAAAAATTGTTTGGTCTACTATGTCCTCTAAGCGCTTGAAAGACAAATGCCCGATTTCACCAACGTCACCTAAGTTTAAGGGATCTCCTAAGCATGGTTAGGGGGCTGTTAGGGGACAGTTTTTGTTTCACCGACAGTTAGGGGTCACCTAAATATTAAAAGGCCCCTAAATTCAAGTGCTCGAAATATATGCTTAAAGACGATCGTAAAACGAAATTTAATTTAGGGGCTAGTTTAGGGGATCTCAATAGCCAGATTAAATTTGATCTCAGGACATAATTTGGTTATCAAAATTATATTTGTATGGAAATGGAAATTTTCGAAGTCTGTAGTAGGTACTGAAGGATGAGATAGGACCGAATAACTCGTCACTTCGACAGGAGGTTGCGATTGGATTACGGGTTTGTTGTTGAGTGTTTTGGATATTTTTCGATTGGATTTGACTACCGGACTTTGATTTCTGCAATACATGTTTTGACTTTTGGTTTTTCTCACGGATTTTGGATTTTTGCACTTGGATTGGATTTTTGTCGTTTTGGCGACGTTTGTTGTGTTGTTTGGGGGTGTGTTGTGTGTGTGCGGTTGGCGAATGAGTCATGGCTGACTCAGACGCCAGCGCGGACACAGATGCGTCCATTGGGCGCAAGAGAACGGCTGCGCGTCCTCCGTTAGCGGGCTCTACAGGCTCGGAAACGGAGACTGACGAGCGAGTCCGCGCGAAGGCCAATAAGGCGCGAAGGGGGAGGCCCATTGGGTCGGGGGTTGGCACGGGTATTACCCGCGCACGCGCAGATCTGCGCAAGCTGGAGGCTGAGGCCAGGGAGGCCGAGTTTGAGCGCGCGCTGGAGGCTCGCGCTTTTAGGAAAAAGAAGGGAGAGAAGGCCGACAAGGCGGATAAGGCGGACGCGGCAGTCTTCGAGTTTGGCTCGGACCTGTCAACCTCCGAGAATCAGGAGGTAGGAATCTCTGCAAGAGATGTGCAGGGCCTGCGGGCAGAGGCGGGACGTAGTGTGACGGAGATCTTGCATGTTGCCAGGACCTCTGGCAACTTGAAGGGGGAATACGTCCGCCGTCTCAAGCTGGCTGCAGAGGCCTTGACGGAAGTTGTGGACGCCTTGGCGTCTCGCTCTTCTAGCGAGGAGACCAGGAAGGTCGCTGCCGAGAACGAGAAGCTCCGCCGCGAGGTTGAGAACCTAAAGGCGGAGGTGAAGGCGCACCGTCGGCAATTTTCTGAGATGAAGGCGAGTGCTCCGTCCTCTTCTCTGCAGGGGGAGGCATTGGAGGAGCTAAGGGCCTCTCTCATCTCCTCGGTTGGGGCCCTGATCGATGCCAAACTTGCCGGCATTGAGGAGCGTCTGCTGCCAGCTAGGTCGCATCGTCCGCCGCTGGCAGCGGATAAAAGGAAGGAGGCTGGGGCGCCGACGCCCGCGCCGAGAGTGCCTCGAGCACGTCAGCGAAAAAAAAAAAAAAAAAAAAAGGGGCTAGTTTAGGGGACTTTTAAGCTAGGGATCCCATACGTAGGTGGTAGCTTATGGGTTGTTGGTGAAATCGGGCAAAAGCCTCGCTCCGCTCGGGTTCGTCCTTAGGAACGTTTCAACGGTTAGTAGGGATGCGATATTTTCCCGCAGTAAAAAGTATCCTATATGTTGACCTGGATAACCAGCTAAAATCATACCAAATTCATCAAAATCCCTCCAGTGGTTTTTCCGTGATGCGGTCACGTCTGTGACCTTTTGTGAGAAATTCTAAAAACTACATATTCAATCTCTGTATCGATAATAATGACTACTTTAATAAGATTTCCCAAAAAATATTTAATGTACAGATTTGACTCAGTTAGGATTTTATTATATGTATATATAGATAATTACTCATTTATGTTTGAAATTAATCTCGTAAAATCAAATTTTAATTTTTCCTAGTACCAACATAATATCTACGTCATGTTCAGTCCAAAAATATTTATCTAACGCAAATGTTGTGTTAAGGATGACTCAATTTTATGACTCGCTCAAGTACTTAATATATTGATGACCGAATCTCTTGCGCTGTTATTTGTTAAATAATAAAGTTAAACTAGCTTTGACCTACAAATATACTGAAATCGATAAAATAAGATCAATGAATAATTCCTCGTGCTGGCAGTTGCACCTTGCGGGAAAGAATGATGGTTCGCTATTCAAATAAATTTTTGTCTGTCGTGAATAAACTTCAATATTTATTTATTTTATACGTAGCTACGTTTTAACGGTAAGTATGGTATAGATAGACTATATATTATATATATATATATATATATATATATATATATATATATATATATATACGCATAGGTATTACGAGTTGTTCTGGGTTATATTATAAAGGGTTTTTCCGTAGGAATGAGATAATCTCCCGCGGTAAAAGGTCGCCTATGTCACTGTCCAGCCTGCCAACTACCTCCACACAAGAAATCATACCAATCCGTCACTCTGTATCGAAGTGAAAGAAGAGAAAACAAACAAACACATTAATAATATTATAGGAGAGGATTTTAACATTAGAGAATTTTTAATTTTATATAAAATCTAAATAATTAAACGTTAATAAGCTCTACCATTATTATTTAACAATACTTGTTTTTTCATTAAAATATCGATTGAATGCATCAAGAATATTAAGTATGTGTCCTTTATCATTTATCAACATTTATTATTTAAATCACTGCCATATCCAAGGCATTCAACAAAATAGAAAAATATAACATTATCACTTATCACTTCCTTCCACTATGTATATTGTACATACATGCAACTCTATAAAGATATAAGTATATAATATCGTAGCATCTTTGGAGATTATGAGCTTATGGAATTGACAATAATTAATCATTATATTATATATACACTTTATCGCGGTTTTTTTTTATATTTTTATTCCTAACGTTTCGAATGCTTTACACCAAAACATGGTTATGGAATAGACTAAGATTTTAGATATCTCAGTTATTAGTTGGTTGTTACAGACGGTATCTACCTACAAAATTATACAAGACTAGCCTCGCTTCGCTCGGGTTCGTTCCTACTTACGTTTTAACTTTTAGTATCCATTTCTCAGAGATGAGATATTTTCCCGCTGTAAAAAGTATCATATATGTTGACCCGGATAACCAGCTATCATCATACCAAATCTCATCAAATCCCTTCAGTGGTTTTTCCGTGATGCGGTAACAGACAGACAGACAAAAATTCTAAAAACTATAGAATCGACCTCTGTATCGATAATAATGTCTATTTAAATAAGATTTTCCGAAAAATATTTAATGTACAGATCCGGCTTAGTTACAATTTTATTATGTATAGATTTTGGAGGAAATAGACAATGACAAATTCCAAAAATACACTAAAATATTTATATTCGCGTAAATATTAGAAAGTATTAGTTGCAGAACGCATACTTCAACTAATATATGTACTTTTTCTGTATTTCATTTACCGAGTTGTATAAATGAAATCTTCCTTTAACAAAGTACAGAGCTCGAAGAAGCAATAATATATAGTGATGCACTACGTACCTCTGACATTTGACGCTAGCTTCGAAATCGATGAATATCGAATATAATAAAATTTCCAGTTGAATTGATCTCTGACGTGCGCTATATTAAAATCAAGTACTACCTCTGTGATTAAATTGGTTCGCTATTTTGACAAATAAGTTACATTATTGCATTAAAAAAAACTTATAAATGGAACTATTTCTTTCGTATTATTTCGCTGTTTTATTTGGCTTTATAGTTTCCAATGTTTTAAATGCTTTACAGTAAAATGATCACGTGGCAGTGTCGACGCCAGATTTCCTATCGTCGACCCTATTGCCTTTAACATAAGGCGTATTATTATATTTTATTGTATAAGTTATTCAGTCAGCCAATCACATTTCTACTATAATACGAGTTAGTCACTCACTACGTCAATACATCATTTAACACAACCCTCATTCTACTTCTTGCACACGACACCTGCACTACCCAATAAAAATTCATTGTAATTCTGTTCAAACAGACTAATACAAATCTTTGAGAAGATATCCAAATCTTTCTTTTGTTCATCACAAACAGGCAGTTCCTCCCGTAGAAAAACTTCTTGTTTTTTTTTTATATGTCAAATATTCGCCGAAAATGTTTTATGAAAATCCTTACAAAATAATGCACATATTCATTCAAAATCAAGTTGTAGATTAATCTATACATATAATAAAATTCTAACTGAGCCGAATTTGTACATTCAATATTTTTTTGGAAACCTTATTAAAATAGACATTATTATCGATACATAGGCCGAATCTATAGTATTTAGAATTTTTGTCTGTCTGCCTGTCTGTGACCGCATCACGGAAATACCACTGGAGGGATTTTTATAAAATTTGGTATAGTGATAGCTGATTGTTCGGGTCAACATATAGAGTACATTTTACTGCGGGAAATATCTCACCTACAAATTCGACTCAGTTCGAATTTTATTATATGTATAGACTATAGACTAGCGGCTCACCCTCGCTTCGCTCGGGTTCGTCCCTAAGTACATTTTAACGGTTAGTATGGAACAGATAGAATATATAGGTATTATATAAGTACATAGGCACAAAATAAGCAGTTCTGAACTTTTCGGTTTTCTTTAGAGGTTTAACCTATTTTTTTAATACTTAAACCATCCCAACAAAATAAAAAAACGAATTATTCAAATCGGTCCAGATTTAGTTTAAACGCTGGCACTACCTACTTCCTTTTTCTAGAAATTTCAAAAATGGTATTATAAAGTAAGAAAATATATTTTTATTTTGTTCTTACAAAATTACCGAGAGGCCTACTTCGCAGAGAATGTTCCGTCACGTAATGGGCACAGCAGGCCCTCGCCTGGGGCGAGATGTACGCTACAAATGCACTATATAAATATTACTGACCTAGCTATTACAAAAACACTGAAAAATACACTAGATGTGACTTATATATGAACTTTCGTTTAACTTCTGTCAAAATCATGGAGCATGATTTGTCATCATTAATTAGAAACGACAATAAAGATTGATTATATTTTAAAACTCTTCTAAAAAGCTACAAACATACAATTATTGTTAGGTTTATAGCGTACTTTGAACATTTATCAAGTCGACCCTGCTGTAAAGTAAAAATAACAAGCCTCTAGATATAATTAAATTCAATGATTTTCATTCAATCCTCGATATAAATAATGGTTACGACTTGATAACATCACGATAAGAGCAAGAACAAACAAATATTGCATTCTGTGATGTCACTTTACAGTTTACACGCGCTCTTTATTAATTCATCGATTATATTATCGATATGTATATTTCAAGTTCCGGAGATAATATATGTACAATATACATAGATAGTTTTTATCTGAGAGTTCCAACTAAAATTCTAATGATACTTTCTTAGACTTACACGAATATTTTACATTTTGAAGGAGACACTCTACTGTTATCAAGATTGCTGTAAAGCATTCGGTAACGTCGGGAACCAGAAATCAAAATCAACCCGCGAAAAAATCCGAAAATATAGTTTTAACCCCGGACACAAAAAGAAGGGTGTTATAAGTTTAATGTGTGTATGTGTCTATCTGTCTGTGGCATCGTCGCGCCCAAATGGCTGAACCGATTTTAATTTTTTTTTTATTTTTCATTTGAAACTAATTTAATCGAGTGTTCTTAGCTAGAAATCAAAAAAATCTGTTCAGCCCTTTGCAGCCTGCAATCAGCTCTTTTCTATACGTTAAAAGAACATGACATGAATATATGAAACTTCCACAGATCTAATCCATTCGAAACTAAGCGTCCCGTTATTTAAAGACATTTCAACGGTTCGGTAACCTTGGCCTGAGCTGTCACCTGGGATCTACAAGATATTCAACTCCTCACTATATACTGCAGAGGTATCGGGTTTAGGCTCATTGAAATACCCTTAATAAAAAGGTTAGTGTTGAAGGTTTTTACTTTTTTAATTTTAATTATTCTAAAATTCAAATCTTAATTATTTTATTTGCATTTTGATAGAAAAAATACAAAAATACATTTTCGGTTTGGCACCGGACTAGGCACTACCGGTAAGGTTCAACTTTCGAGCAATGTATAGAACTAGAAGTTCCTACAGAACATCACTATGCTTTTTGTAGCTATCACTTTATAATCGATGAGAAAGTGATAATAAAAAGACAAAGATACCTCAGTCACACAAACGTTATGAATGAATTCTTATAATTATTTTTCCAAAACCTTTTAAAGCATAACCTTTAACAAGATTTTCCTTGTATTTTACTAGCGGCTCACCCTCGCTTCGCTCTGGCTTGCCTCTAGAAAAATAAAAACAAATCTATCCCTCGGGAACTGTATATTTTTCCGGGATAAAAAGTAGCCTATTTGTTATTCCAGACTATAATCTATCTCTGTGCCAAATTTCATCCAGAGCCGTTCTGGCGTGAAAGAGTAACAAACATACATCCATTCATACATTCTTACAAACTTTTGCGTTTATAATATTAGTAGGATTTGTTCAAATAATACAATATTTTATTAAAACTAACTCTCACGATATTGTAATCTAATACGTTATAAACGCTAATGGTCAGCGTACCTTTGGACTTCTATAGTTCGTATTGCGGTTAGAATTTGTACTTTGTTTACTGGTCAACAACATATCGCTTACGTAGAAAACTCCGGTAAGTCACGAAACTTTCAAATCCTTATTAAATATTAACAAAAAATATATATATGTATAATCTATACTACTTAATATTTGCAACTTTGCCTGCGTATTTAATATTGACTGACTGTATAAATAGTATCGTATCTATTCAAAGCATGTTTGTTTGTTTGTATGTTACGCAATATCCTAACGAAATTATGATACATACATTGTAAAGTCTTTTTACTTTTTTGTTAAAAAGTTACCAATGTGGCCACTATATAAACGATCACTATATTTTCTTATTTAAACTATAACAATAAAAAGTCTCATTCAAATTTGCTTATCCATACACTGACAATGAGTGTTAAAAATAAATAAATATTACTGAAAAATTGGCTCCAATTACTTTCAAACGTCTCCATAAATTTTGACCAAAACTATTCATTATACAACTTTGACCCTATTACAATTGTATTATATACTTATATTAGATTTTTTGTGTACAACGTTTTACATATTTATTTAACCTAACGTCAAAGGTCGTTATTCTGGTACGATTTTTGAACCTTGACTTCACCTTTAGAAAACCCTGGCACTATGAGTTAGAATTTGAATCTTTATAATAAAACGCAATAACTTATGTACATACATATTATATTATATGTATATAATAAAAATTCGAACGTCCGTTAGTTCGTTAACTTTTGACGGCCAAACCGCAGACTGGGCTCGATCTTAGAAATCATACATTGCCTTATAGAGATAGATGAAGGCCTTTTCTCACGGAATTGACGATATTGTTATACGGAAATTCTGACAATAATATGGAAATTTGTTAGCATAATAATTATAAGAAATATAGAAAAAAAGAATGTCACAAATACCAAATATACACCACGATATAGTTAAATGTAAAAACAAGTAATACATGATAAAAATATAAACACTAATAAAATCAAGATTAAGATATAATCCTATTATAAATAATTTCTGTGCAGTGCAATATTGCCAGAAGCGGTATATATAAATCTAAATTGTGGGGACATTAGCACACAGCACCATCTAGTTCCATGGTAAGCTACGAGTCTACTACTTTAAATGAATATATATTATAAACACCCATGACTGGAGTACAAACATTCGTGCTCATCACACAAATGAATGCCCCCAGCGGGACTGGAACCCGCGACCGCTGTCACAGCAAGTTCAGCAGGATCATTAAAAACTGGCCAAACGTGCCGTCAAACTATATACTATAACAGAAAACAGTCAAGACTATATTGGAATAACTCGGATCAATATTTAACATAAAAAATATACGTTATCCCAGGGGACAACGAATTAAATTATGAAGTACCTATGTAGAGTGCATTAATTTTTGTGTTATTTGCATAATTCATTAAACGCTTTAATATGAAACAATTTTCCACAACTATAAAAAAACTTGCAAGGATCCAAAGATAAAATCAAGAGAAAAAAATTATAAATACACTCATACGAATTTTTAACCTAGAACCTAATATTAATTCATTAGCATACTGTCACTGAGATCTAGTTAGTGGCGAAGCCTTAAAAATCTGAATGAGAATTTACTATTTAAATGTTCACTTTATTTAATGACTTTGAAACAGATCGATAAGAGCTCTACGGATTATATACGCACGTCATAATACGGCTTCGTTTTATATTAGCACAAATCGAAACTCGAGCGCATTCAACAACCTACCGTCCCGGCGACCGCACGTTCATTGCTTTAACCCTTTTTTCAAACGTATTGTAATTAAAAAAATGCATATTTTATAAAAGGGCGAGGACTAAAGCAATGAAACTATATTTCGATTGTAAAACGATTTTTAATATTTAATAATAAATCAAAAATGTAAATTAACACTCTGGTTATATTATCACTAATACTAGAGTTAAGGACTTTGAAGTGGTGTCTTTTATTTAGGGACTCTATGGGAACACATAGACATGCAAATAACCACATATTACATATATTTCATATCAAATATATATTTCGTTATCGATAGGGCAATCGATGGCTTCAAAATTGCAAATTGACGAGTTCGTATTATATTTTCTATAAATGCAAAGTGGTACAATCAATTACCCAAGATGGCATAGTTTTGCAACTTAAATAAAACTATTATTATTTTTATATGATTGATGTAAATATTTAAATAATAAATAAAACTTACTTATGAAAAAAAAACTACTTTTATCTCCTGTTTAATTTTAACGTTGATTCGTCAGACCAGCGATTAGCCTAAACATTTATAGTCGTAGGCTGTAATATTTTTAACAGACAAATTGTACATACATTTAAAAAAGTAAAAGTAGCTTTTTCATAAAAAAGTTTATATATCAATTCTTTTGGACCATTCCGACTTAAGGCAATCGTTGCAAGACTATACAAAACTTTTGTATATATATATAAATATAATATCACCTAAACAATTAACATTAAGTAGGTATATATGGTAACACTATTTAATATTTTAATATTTATATATTTGTACTACATGAAGTGAACATAAAAGGAACTATTAATTATTAAATATTTAACTATGAATCACTACCTCAGAAAGTTTGAACAAACTAATGAGAAAGACGAACGTTATCTGTAGGCAAAATTATCTACATATAACTTACTTGATAACTTCTTTATTATTATTACAATATTATCTAGTAAATATAAATAATATGTATTAAAAATATATTTCATTATATTAAATAAACTTTACAAAAACAAAACCAACACTAAAAATTATTTTTAGGATTGAAGAAATTAAAATTTCTTAAGTACGTATAATATATGTATGTATGTATGTAAGAGTCGAGACAAATAAAGCAAATAGATATTAATCGTGAAAGTTTTTGCTCCATTGATCGAGTAATTTTAAAGCTTATATCAGAACAAGCTTGCTTCATTTTTGTTAGTCGATTATATCACACAAAAAAAACAGCTGTCACTAGGGATGAACTGAATCTTATTATTTAAGGCTTTAACGAGACATGAGTTAGACTGTGAAACAAATATAAAAACAATGAAGACGTTTAATAACGTTGTTATATCATACTTCACGCAATGGAATTATAATATTGATCAAAAGTAATAAATCTGTGTTTTTTTTTAAATCTATCTATAAATGACTGACAAATTAAAGTTCGGTCGTTCAGGTCGTGTGACGTCACAAAATTATTCTTACAAACGCAACTTTAGTTTCATAACTTTTTCAATTGTTGAGATATTTTAATAATTCTTTCATATTTCTATTATATTTTGCTTATTTTTTTATAATTAATACATAAAAAACCTGGGAACTTTTCCATTCTAAGAATAGCTACTAGCTACATACATCCGCTCAAAATATCAATGTTTTTGTACTCTAATGTTACCATAGATTACAGATTATAATACGAACTACTTTAAAATGTGTAAAAGGAGATTTTTCTATATCTAAAAGAGACTATTAATTGACAATATTATTAAAAAATTGGGTTAAAACTCAGACCTTAATACTATCGTAAAGGTGAGGTTAGTGTTTGGTGTGTCAAGTACATAATCTACATACATTACAACCGCTAACTCTATAATCTATTGTCTATGGTTTCATCAAAATTGGAATATCCAAGTGGTAAAACCACATTTGTATGAACAATGACTCTGTATGACTTGTATCCTTCGAGTACGCATGTGTTTTTAGTACAATGAACTTCAATAAATTTTATTTCCCACAATATCCACTTATAAATATACGGGGATAAAAAATACCCAATGGTATTTTCAGACCCTAAATTATATCTATTTAAAAATTAATGTCTATACTTGTCACCGTTTCTACGTAAAAGAAGGATAAATAAATCGGATCCCTCTATTTTTAATATTCAAAAGATTAAAAATATTCTACAAAAATTGTATGGAGAAAATGCTATCCATAATAAGAAAAAAAGGTATACAAAGTTTTACCGATCTTATTTATGCCGTTTTGTACCCAAAAATAATAATGTTTCTAGTTAACAAAAATATATGTTCGTCTGTTTGAAACGTACGTGTAAATACACGAAAAAATGTCCGCTCGACCGCGAAGGTTTTCAACAAATTACAATAAACAAACTATAGAAGGCACGCGTGTCGTTACGAATAATTTGTTTATTATTATTATTTATACATACAACTACTATGTAATTCATTTACATATATATATATATATATATATATATATATATATATATATATGTATATGTATGTATTTCAATGCCTGTAAGGCTGTAGCGCCAGGTATGCTAGTATTCAATTCAAACCAGACAGGTTCAGTGCCTATTTGAAGAAATTTACATCATTTTAAAAGACTCGAGCTACGGACGACAAATTGTGATCCAACGTCTCACTTATTGAGCTGCCTACGCAACTTTCAAGCTCTCGCCAGCCGTTATTTGAACCCACTCATAATAAAAGTATATTCGAGCAAAATTGAAATGAGAAACAAACGAATAAACTATTTTATTCTCCGTATTAAAAACAAAATACAAATGTAAGCGTAACAGTAACTTTAAACTGAATTTACTGATAATTCTAGTAATTTCCATTTTAAGTATGTATTTTTTATTATTATATCAGCCCTTTTTAACGTCCCACTGCTGGGCACGGGCCTCCCTTCAGTACGGGGGGAATCAGGCCATAGTCCACCACGCTGGCCAAGTGCGGGTTGGCGGACTTCACATGTCTTTTGAAAACTATATATTACTTAACTATTCTTTTTTATTATATATTTCTAAGTTGGTCTCATATAAGAGTTACATACACTGAGTATATTATAAACTTACATTGAAGAATCAAATAATTATGGATAAGCGCACATCGCATATCGAACGAAGGTAGTTTTATATTTTAGATGTATTCAGCCCTTTTTAACGTCCAACTGGTGGGCACAGGCCTCCGTACGGTAAGTGCGGGTTAGTGGACTTCACATGTCTTTCGAAAACTTGCTAGTTTCTCCCCGAAATGTGAGTTTCCTCACGATGTTTTCCTTCAACGTAAGACGAGTTGTCATCATGATGGAAATGAAAATATCAAAGATGCGAGATCCGGGATTTGAACCCAAAAGAAAAGATTAAAAATATTCTACAAAAATTGTATGGAGAAAATACTATCCATAATAAGAAAAAAAGGGATACAAAGTTTTACCGATCTTATTTATGCCGTTTTGTACCCAAAAATAATAATGTTTCTAGTTAACAAAAATATATGTTCGTCTGTTTGAAACGTACGTGTAAATACACGAAAAAATGTCCGCTCGACCGCGAAGGTTTTCAACAAATTACAATAAACAAACTATAGAAGGCACGCGTGTCGTTACGAATAATTTGTTTATTATTATTATTTTATTTTTTTGTTATTTTATTTATTTTATTGTTTATTATTATTATTTTTGATTTGAACCCGCTTCAATCGGTTTTTAGGCAGTATACCACTGCCTATATTTTGGATAAATCAACGAAACTAACAAAGTTAACTTATAGGACGTTAAGAACACCGTTTTTGCTATATTAGCTCCTTCCTTGCTTTCCTATATAAATGAGATACAGAAGAGATATTCACATCTGATAATAAATATAGACTATGCCACTCTCCTGCGGAAAGAAAAGTAAGGCAAGTTCTCCTTCTATCTCGTGGGAACCATTTTTTCGATATAATATGTAGACTATGAGTTTTATATGGAATATCCATTTTGAAATCACAGCCAAGCACTTCAATTCAATTTATTTATAAATATAAAATTTTCTAATTAACCGAACATATTATGTACATTACACATGTAAAAAATTAATAGTTTCGACCTAACAAGTAATGAAGACTGACTGCTACCACTGTCTCGAAAGTTGTTAATTGTTTCTAAACCACTAACTTACAAAAATATCTAAAAAAATATATATATTTCTTAATATTTTCAAAATCTACACTATTGTCGTTTGAAAACCTGAAAGCATGTAACAAAGTGTTTAAGACGTTGTAATAAAATGTCGCGTGACGTGACATGGTATTGTTGACGTGACAACACAAATAGCCCACGAATGGTAATAGAGGGGCTGTTTAGCGCCAAAGAGTTGTAGGGTACAAGTATGAAAAATATTGAACCCATAAAGCTAAATTCTTCGCAGATTTATATAATCACCTGTTCATCTGTTTATGAAAAAAATTAAAATTGTCTAAATTGGATTCCCATAAAAACTTGGCCACCCTCTTATTTAACGTTTTATAAAAATTATGTTTAAAAAAAAAAGATATGTACATATTTTTTCAAGCCTAAAAATGTCTTCAAAATATATTTAGCCCTTTCAAATTCTTTATTTATTTAAATAATAATTTTTAGCCTTACTTATTCACAAGATCTTACATTTCGTATCACGATTGCTTTTGTTTGAAAGAAGGAGAAAACGTTTACGTCAACGATAAGAGATCTTGTTTAGCAGAGTTATTTATGTCAGTACTTAGTACCTACTAGTTACTACCCTCTCAAAAAGTATCGACGTACAATTATAGCAATAGGGAACTGATGTACCTACCTACTGAATAAATCTATCTTTTAAGAGAGCATTCAAAACGCCGGGAGCCAAAAATCCAAATATATCCGCGACAAAATCCAAAAAACGATAGCTCTATTAAAATGTCAAATATTAGCGTAAATCTAAATAGGTATGATGTACTGCGTTTTGGTCATTACCGGAAAGGCCCATATATCAGCCCCCTCTAAACCTCTTCTTCGTCGTCTTCCCATGACGTATTAATTAATTTAATATTACTCATTATGTCCGCTTTTTAATTCGTATCAAAACGTGTATCGTGTCGTTTTAAGCAAAAAATCTAGTTCCAACACTCTATATTGGTCCTAAATAAATTGAAAACTCGTATAGGAGCATGAACTTCGACACGCCAAGCAACTTTTAACGTAAAACAGACCATCGTGATTGAGAGGGCTTTGAAGATCACAGGATAGTTATTTTTATGGTGTTTATTTTGAGTGTGGTTCCAAATGGCGGCATTTCTTTATTTCTATGAAGCGTGCGATACATATAAAGCGTAGACCCATTTATAAATATTGACACGTTGCATGCGAAGCTGTCATTTCCAATACATGCAAACATTTCCAAAGCAATACTGCTTTCATGACTAATACATTGATATAATAGAAAAATCATTTATTTTATCTTCATACTTTTTAGCGTATCGAGAAGAAAGAGAGACCAGACAAAGAGAATAAACCAACAAACATACTTTTGCATTTATGATATTACTTGATTTATGCGCGCGTTTCCACTCCCGTAGTCCCATAGACACCCATATTATACTCGTAGTTCATGTACTTTAGAATTTCTCAACAAATATGTTGTAAAATTCATTTTTGTTAATCGGACATATACTTCCCGAGGTTAGACCTTAGCCAAGCAACTAAACAAACATTTTAAGTTTATATGCCTATTAGTTTTACCTACAGCTTAAAACGGCGTAAAGAAGGGTGGCAGTATAAATGGAAATGACGCTAATAGTAATCGCTTTTCTATATATTATGCACCGCCTAATAAGCATTTTTTCGTGAATACATTATTTCATTTGACAATTACAATACCTGTTATGGAGTATCTTATTGGTCAACTGCATAGTTGACCAAAAAGTTTTCTTTGTAATTATTTTTTTTAAATTATAGTCCATCAATTCTAAGAAATATACTTTGACAGCAGTCACATTGTCTAAAGATGTAGCCAAAATAATCGGAAGCGAAAACATCCGATTTTAATGAGAAATCGATATTGATTATTTATTAACAATTTCAAGTAAAAAATAAATAATGATTCTGTTCAGTATTGATATGTTTAATTTTATACAATTTAAAAATATAGCAATAATATATAGAATCACCAGTTATTTTTAAAAAACCTCAAAATTATAAATTAACTAAACAAAAACTATAAAAATAGCAATCCAAATTAAATAATTTTAATTGTTATACATATTTCAAAAACCGTTTAGTTTTTGTAAAATTAGTACTAAATAAAATATTTTGGCACAAAATTTAGTAATTAAATAAAAAATTAAACTGGATTCGAAAATAGTCATTTTACTGAAATAAATGACAAATAAGAACAATGAAATGGTTCTTATTGAATTCCCGCCGAAAAAGAGATTCGGTTATTTACATTGTTTCAATATTTTTAACGATTGTTCGGATAGGTACTCAGGGACTGAAATTGTCGCGACACCATTGTAAAGAACTTAATGACATTGTAATATCATCAACTTAATTTGCAATTTAATATATTGTTTTTGTTTTTAATTAATTTAACGAGTTTCAACTTTAGGTTATTGTACAGGAATATCACACCTAATGATAATTACATAAATAACTTAATATTTTTTGATATTTTAGAATTCATTATTTGAAATCAAGTATATACGTTTGAACAAAGTTATTACGTAATAAAAATTGCGAAACGTCCAAATGATTAGATTTAGGTTCGATTTGATAGAATATAGCAATATCAATACTAATATCGTTTTGTATAGATACGAAAACTCCTTCCAATAAAATCTGTAGTTAAGGACGTTAGTGTTTAATTTATATTTTACGCATTATTAAAGTATTTTATAATGTAAATAAATTCTGTATTAAAATGCAGTTTTAAAATATGTACATCGATTTCAGTCTACATACAAGTAGTACAAATTACGGATTGCTAAGATCTAAATTAGAAACAATCGCTTAAATAACAATCGATAATGTCATTTTAGGCAGATAACGAGAATATTTTTGATGATTCATAAAACAGATATAAATAAACTATTATAACTTGTGCAGAAAATAAATGGGATTGAAAAGGATGTCACCTCTATACATTCTAAAAACCCTACGGCGAATCACAATAACCTATCTATCTATAGTTTTCCTAGACATAGACTCCTGATGTAAGCTCCATACATTTCGAATTTGTAAAATTATTGTAGTTTTGTGGGTAGGTACTGTCTGTACCAACTTTGTTTTATGACATGACCTTCAATAAATTTATATTGTTGCATTTAATGTTTAATATCAATATTATTGAACACTAAACACTGAACATATTAATGTTTTATAAAAAAAATAACGTAATATCAATAATTTTATATATAAACTATTTTATATATACATAAATTGATTCCCCATACAAACTTTCATCCCCATTTTCACCCAATTAAGGGATGATTTCCGGGATAAAAAGTATATTATGTCCATTCCAGGGTCTCAAACTATTTTCTTACCAAATTTCCTCTAAATCGGTTCAGTAGATCCAGAGATTACGGTCTACAATGTCACAAACTCACAAACTTTACCTCTTAATAATATTATAGTATAGATAAATTAACAACATTGTTAGTATTTTTTAATACATTATTATCAAAATAAATAATTGTTCTCTAACCTGTATTGCGCGTAACGCAGGTAATACAAGTCGATGAGCCGCCATTTTTAATCCCATTCTTAATCTGCACGTGTAATACCTATATAATACTAGTCGTTACTCTAAATCTATACTGCTATACACTAACATAGTTATTGCTCTTACGCATTGGCATTAAACGATTGCTTGCTAGCTTTGTCAGGTTGAAATTAAATTATTTACGCATGTATATGTATTAAGTCCTTTTTTAACGTCCCAGTGCTGGCCACGGGCCTACCTTCAGTACTACGGGGATCAGGCCATAGTCCACCACGCTGACCAAGTGCGGGCGGACTTCACATGTCTTTCGGAAATTTGATAGGTTTTCTCAGACATACATACATCCTTCACCGTAAGGCAAGTGGTAATGTCACATGAAAATATCAGAGGTGCGAGACCCGGGATTTGAACCTACTTCACTCGATTTCCCAAGCGAGCGCGTTACCACTGGGCTACCACTGCCTTCGTGTATACTTCATCTTTTAACCAATATTGTCATTGGGCTATGGAACTAAAAACTCATCAGTTTGAAAACAAAACGTGGCCTATCTGTCAATACGACATTCAAACAAAACTAAAACTTAAAAACTCGCTTATTTGTAATGTAATTCACTAAAAAAAAACTTTTTAACAAAAAAATAAAAACCGACTTCAAACAAAAGCACTAAAAATTTAAAAATAATTGATTGGTAGTTTTCATTTACTATACATACCTAATCAAATATTTTCGAAGTCGGTGTGCTTTGCTTTGTATGGGCTGGCACCTGCTTTGTAATTGATTTGTATGGGATTTCGAAAATATTTGATTAGGTATGTATTTAATAGGTAAGCTTTAATTACTTAGCCAAAGCACACCGACTTCGAAAATATTTGATTAGGTATGTATAGTAAATGAAAACTACCAATCAGTTATTTTTTACTTTTTAGTGCTTTTGTTTGAAGTCGGTTTTTATTTTTTTGTTAAAAAGTTTTTATTTTTCCCTTTTTAGTGTAGACAGTAGTATCAAAGTAAGAATTCTAACGTGTTAGGCTTGTCAAATCAAACAAAATAAGCCCAAACTCAAAGGATCTACTATCAGCCGTTGAAGAGTTCCACCTATCCACCTTCTGGCCTTACCATCAGATCAGGTCAACAATACCGAACCACTGTACTATCAACGGAAATAGAAATACTTGCAAAGTTTCAAGTCAATATGACAATTAGAAGTAGGTTAAATTCATCATTAGCTATTTTTTCACCCTTAGGGGTGGTTTTTTTTTTTGAAATTTAAACGGGACCAATCTGGAAGTATACACTTTCAAACAACACAAAAATTGTCCAAATCGGTTAATAAATGACGGAGTTCTGAGTTAACAAACATAAAAAAAACAGTCGAATTGAGAACCTCCTCCTTTTTGAAGTCGGTTGAAAATATAAAAATCTAGCGTATTCCATCACAACCAACTATATCTATATTTTTCTAAATTTGGCACAAACTGGCATTTCCTTAATAATTTATTATTATATAATACATTATTATTGACTCAGTTTTCTCTAATTTGAATACACAAGTGGATTTTATACAATTATTATTTATTACAATCTAAAATCGTTTGTCTTTTAAAGCAAGAAAGTGCTTTAAAAAAACGTGTATATGGATTAAATTTTTAAATATACGTTTATTTATTTGGTCCAATTAAGTACCTCATTTTTTTTAAATCGGTCAAAAATTAATGTAAAAAAATTTCCTTTATCTTGTAAGCAAAATAGATATATACATATTAAATGTGGTCTCAATTAGAACCTAAAATTTTAAATTCAAAATGTACATACTGTGTTGCTACATGAATACCATAACAACAAGCTATTTAAAAGTTGATAAAATTGCATAGATTACTATCACAAAATTAATCATATATATTATCTTTCCATAAATAGTTTTGAAATATTGTGATATTTTAATGGCGAAGAACAAGTAGACACGTGTAACTTTATACCATGAGTGAAAAAATCGGGTATTCCCCTAAAGTTTAGATGTTGAAGTATTTAGGTTTTTTTTTTATAAAATAGGTACCTAGATAAAAGTAAAAGCACAAAATATGTTAGTCCATCAGATTTCAAATAAGTGCTTTAGCACAGAGCAAAGCATAATAAATACTAAAACCTCTTTTATTTATACATATAATAAAATTGCAACTAAGCCGAATCTGTTCATTAAATATATTTTGGAACATCTTATTGAAATAAGCATTATTATCGATACAGAGGCCGAATCTGTAGTATTTAGAATTTTTGTCTGTCTGTCTGTTACCGCATCACAGAAAAACCACTGGAGATTTTGATGAAATTTGGTATGGTGATAGCTGGTTATCCGGTTCAACATATAGTATACTTTTTACCACGGGAAAATATCTGATTTCTAAGAAAAAATACAAAAACTGCAATGTAAGAGTATACTAATATGTAAAAACCTAAGAATTTAGTTTTTGGTCATCTGAACGCGGGCGGAGCCGCGGGCAATACTAGTTCTGCCTATAATTTCATTCCATTCCATTTAAATAATTATCAAAACATATCAAGATCCAAAAAACACAGCCAACATTACCAAAAATTGTAGTTAAGCCAAATTATTTTAACTAAGTCTTTATGTCACTCTGTAACTACTTTTCATAGAACAAATTGTGTTCCTTTCTTATATTATTAGATACTCTAAGTGATTCAATCCCATAAAATTACATTAATTACATCCATCCCCCTGTATTTTAACCATATCAACCTAAAAACTTAACAAAATATACAAACATACACTAACGGCTCGTTCACATATAAACTTATTCAAATACAAAAAAAATTTTTTTGTAAAGATGAATAACTATAATCGTTTTTTTTTACCGAATATTTATAATTATAATGGTTACTCAAAATCTTTAAAGCATTTTCATTTACGAATGTTAAAAAATATATTATATATTGCATATTGGTCAGTCCAAACTTAGTTTTTAATAATTTTATTTTCCTTTAACTACAACGAATTGTATAAAATCACGATTCGATATTGCCAATAACGAATCGTGATATCGACGTTAACGGAATTAATATGAACGAACCGTTACATTTTGTACACATATATAAAATAAAATCACCCCCTAACCCCACCCTGTTTCTTATCAGGCGCGCACGCATGCAGTAGAGAGTAATAGCAACCTGTAAGCCGTTGTCGTAGGGTCTCGTCCAGCTCGCGGTCAGCGCGCTGGGCCTCTGCGTTCGGCTTGGGGGCCGCCGGGAACACCACCAGGACGATGCTCATGTTATCTTTACTACCCTGAAAATTATATTTGGCTTGTGATGGGTTCTTTTAATACAACAACTTATTATAAAACGTACTAAATATTATAAGCGAATTAAACTTAAAAGAAAGTACCTGGGCGACCGAGCTTCGCTCGGACTTCTTTTTTGTTCTAATGTATTTTTTAGATAAAAAAAATAAAAACTAGTGTATATATATACAAAAAAAAAAACAAAAGTAAAAACTTTGTGCCCGATCGGGAGTCGAACCCGGACACCTATGATTGTCAATCTTGCGCCTTGGGCGCTTGACTACGATGCTGGAATAATGCGAAATAAAACCGTATGAAAACTCGAAAACACGCGTTTTCCCAGACATAAGACTAATCAAGATCGATTTTTCGCCCCTGAAAAAGATACCAAATTTCTGCGAAATCATTAGAGCCGTTTCTAAGATCGCCCGTATAAATAAATATACAATAATTGCTCGTTAAAAGGTATTAGATAGATTGTATATTGAAAAATAAAAAAATAATTACTACTTCTGACAAATAAATAATTGATTTCTTGAAAAATATGTTATTAAAGGCAACTTATTAGTTGTCATGACGACCGTCGTGATGAAGGGACCGTTCGAACGTACCGGCTGCCAAAGGACACGGGATCGATTTCCGCGAAGATGCGAATATTTGTAAAGGATATTTCGTTTTATCCTGGGTTCTTGACACGAGATTTTATGACAACCGTTGTTGAGTATATAATTAGTTTTTTTAACTACTAGGATAACATTAAGTTTGGTTTGTGTAAGTTTCCTCTAAATGAGTTTTTACGAAAATATCAATAGTAAAATGTTCGTCTAATTTACTTTCAAAACTCGTACTAAGTGCTCAGTTTAGGTACAGGAAAAAATCATTTTCGCGTCCAACAAATTGTATCTTAATACTGGAGTAAAGTAGAGAACAAAATGAGAAGTCACTATATTCTATTAAGCTACTTGTTTTGTTGCCAGAAATGTAAGTTTTGCAAATGATGTTACATGTACATAAATATTATTGATAAATTTAGAAAAAAAAATGTAGACTACAAATATTAGCAATCTATACATATAATAAAATTGTAACTAAGTCGAATCTGTACATTAAATATTTTTTGGAAAATCTAATTGAAATAGACATTATTATATCAATATAGAGTCCGAATTTATAGTTTTTAGAATTTTTGTCTGTCTGTCTGTCTGTTACCGCATCACGAGAAAACCACTGGACAGATTTTGATGAAATTTGGTATGATATCCGGATGCTAGTTATCTGGGTCGGGAAAATATCTCATTTCTGAGAAAAAATACAAAAACTGCAATGTAAGAGTATACTTATATGTAAAACCTAAGAATTTGGTTTTTAGTCATCTGAACGCGGTCGGAGCCGCGAGAAATGCTAGTCAATAATATTAGCAAAATGAAAATAAATTATTATTTAATTTCATTTGTAAAGCAATGAGTATTTCCTATACAAACCAACAAGTCCTCCTCATAGAAAACTTACCTAGAATAAACTTCCTAACTAGAATTCTTATAAAGTCAAAAGTTAATTATAAAACTACCAACAATGTACACCCACTACTGAAAGATGAATGGAAAGCTGCAAAGTTATTGAAAAACTAACATTGAATGACATGCTCTTTGTTATACAAACAGATCTGATTTAATATACTGACACAATTTCTATAGATGGATGAATGAATACCATTTAAACATTAAATTCTACCAATACCATCTATTTTGTGTATTTAGTTAGTGGGAAAGATATATATCACATATTTTTAGATATATTTAATTGAATAGCATATTAAAATGGTATACTTTTTTAGATTTATGCGAATATCTTATATATATTTTATAAAGTTTTAACATTTTTGTTAATTTACATTTCTTTTTAATTTCAGTATTTTAAATAAATCTATATTTTCGGATTTTTCCCTGGATTTTGATTTATGGTTCCTGGCGCTTCTAATGCTTTACCTAAATCTAAACCTTAGTCATGAATACATCATGGGAGAGACTAAAGTTTAGACATCTCAAAGGTAATAAATAGGTAGGTCATTATATATGTAGTTGTTACAAACAGTGCCCGTCCAAAAAATTACATAATAAAAGAAAAGATAGCTTTATTTAAAATGCTGAGATAAAAAAAAAATAGAAACACCATTATTATATGACTAGAAAACTAGAAAATTCAAATTTCACGCAAAGTATAATTAAAAACACGACAAAACATAATCTGGAGATCATTTTGACAATTGAAAGTGATATTTTGATATTTCCAAGTGTCTAAATGGCAGTAATGTATGGAAATGATGTAACTTTAAGTCTCAATAACTTTTGACTCTTTTGTTTCCTCAAAATAATTTCTATATATTTGGACTCTCTATCACCTCCCCTATCCAAAAATACCACTCACTCCTTCAAGGGCGCGTCCCATATACTAAACTGCATATGTGTATATGTGTGTGTGTGTGTATATATATATATATACATTTCTCATAATCTGTCAGATATTGTCCATGCCGGTATATAAATTATTTGTTTGTGTTAAGTGATATTTGTATAGCTTGGGTAAATGTATATTACAATTTGTTATTGCTACATATTTCATTGATTTACCGCAATGCTAACAAGATTATACAGCATACTTAATAACTACCGTGGTTCAATGTTACAAACTCGTATTAAATTACAACTTGTATGTATATTTACCTTATAAAGGCAGGTGTCAATGACCTGATTGGTGATGGCAACAAGGTCATCTGTCAGTTGCAACAGTGAATGCACATACGCACACAGATCCTCATTACTCATTACATCCCAAACACCATCGCAGGCTAGCACCAGAAACTCATCCTCCGCCTCTAGCCTCTCATGTACAGATACTTCGGGTTCTGGGGACACCAGTTGTTCACACGGCCCACGATCCAGCACCTTCTTATATTCATAGTCACCTAATGCCCTGGACACCGCCAAACTGCCATTTACACGCTGTATCATTACTGAACCACCAGCTTGCACTATACGAGACTTTTCTGATGGTAGTTCGGGCTTATGATCTCGCGTTGCAAATATTGGCACTCCATTCCGAGCAAGAACTGCGCGAGAATCGCCACAATTTGCTATATATATCTGCTTTGGCGATACGAACGCGCATACTGCTGTAGAACCCGATTTCTCTTCACCGTTCGATAGCTCTGGCAGTTCTCGCATCTTCTTATCTAGGTCTAGGAAACCAGCGCGGATCGCTTCCGCTATCTCTTCTCGCCTAAACTCATCCGTTTGCAAGATACACTCGAGGAGATTATCAGCACAGTGTGCTGACACCCGGGCTCCCGCGTGGCCGTCAAATACAGCGAAATATGACCAGTCCGATAAAGTTCCATTCAAAGTAAGCTGCGCATGGTGAGCATCTTCCATTTCCACGCGCCAGCCCTGCATCGACGCCACGCCATAGCGAAGTCCGTTACCTTCTCCATTCTCGTTATACTTCTTAGTTTCAGGTTTGTTTAAAAAGGCCCCCATGCTGAGTCCCTGTTTATTGTTACGCTATATCGCACATAGTTCCTGCACCATCAGGCACTCGAGTAGATGTCGCGGACGATAACGTTAATAGCAAAGAAGAGCATCACTGGATCTAAGATATGATCTCGTCTCACAGGTGAACTATTAATCTGTTACACTGAACTATTAGTATCAAAGTTATTATAATCCGGGTAATGGTATTACAGTTTATTCTGGTTCTACGTAATTAGTTAAAAGCTATGATGTTGCGTCGAACTCCGTGACAAATCGTGCTCTCTACGGAATCGTAAAACGAAAAAGCAACTCAAAAGAATGAATGGCGGACATAAATAGTAATTGTCTATGACTGCTTTTTAATAAAAAAATACATAAATAGTTCTCAACTGTAAACAGCTATAATTATCGAATTTCTAAAATTATAAATAAAACTTAGTAAGAGAATAAGTTTTAATTATTTAAAGCTGTGAACATTATTCACATAAATAGTAAAATTGTCCGTAGATGTACTAAGTAGAATGTAATAATTTTCTGAAATAAAATATTACTTATCTATTATGACATACATAGGTCATAGACAACTAGACAATTGACAAAATCTGACTGTCACTTGTCAGTAAGGACTAAGATTATGAAGCACAGATGTTATGGTTATAGGTTATATAAAGTTATTGAAGAAATGCTGGCTGTGGCTACTATTTCGAATCAATCTGTGTATTATTAACGGAATGAATTAAGAAATTGAATGCAACCTTATCACTGACTATACTATACCATAATGCTTAGAAATATTTTATTTCAAAGGTTAGTTTATTTGTGCAATACATGTTAAACAAAACTATAAGAACCAAAAGTATATTCTAATCTCTAAGGATAGTCGTAAATGCTATGCAAAACTAAAAAAAATATTTTTTATTTTTGTACTTAGTCATATTGTTGTTGTTACTATCACAACTTACACCGAGATTGAAAGAAATGATAACAAATGTATTTCTTCACAGGTTCCCAGTAATTTATTTTCCCAAAGAATACGTTGCACATAAACTAAACGCAAACACCTTAAAACATGAAATTCATAGTTATAGATGTCTATCAATATCAAGTATTAATTATAAAAAAAGAAAATCTCCAGAAGAAAAGGTACTTGAAAATAGATTTTTTACTTTACTTTGCATTTATTACTTATCTTTAATCTTATTACATAAATGATACTTATTCTTTATACTTATAAAATAAATAATATTTATTATTATTTACTTAATAAACCAAGAAGATAATATTAAAGTTATTCATTTTATTATTATAGGCTATTGAAAATCAAGGCAAGAGAGTGATTCGATATGCACCTAAAGCAGGATCAGAAGTAGTTGGTATATGGCGAAACATGACAGTATTGGATATAGCAAATGTTTTGAAAAAAGATGTAGGTCAGTAAATTAAACTTTGAAATTATTTAATATTTTAAAATATACCTATATTAAAATTAAAAATAGATAGTATATAGTCATAAGAGTTGAATAATAGATATTGATTTTACCCGCATAAAGAGAATAGGTATAGTAAAAAGGATTTTTGTTTACCTTGTACATAATGGGTCCAATTCTAATAATTATGAAAATATTTTCTCTCTTTAAAAAAAATCAATTCTTACAAATTAATATATTTCGAAAATATTTTATTTTAAATTTTAAATGAGTACCTTTTATACCATTGTTATTCTCTTACTACAATATAACTATGTAAATAGTACCAGAAGTACATAAAAGATTTTCCCATGTAATTATCCTTTCCTCTGATTAAACTGAATCTTTTAATTATATTAATTCACAAACTGGTATATCTAGTTTTTAAACAAAGTAAATGACAAGACCTATAATTGATATATTAAGTATGTGTAACTTGTTTTAATTTAAATAAAGAAACCTTCCCAAATTAAATAATAATTTTTATCCTCTTGATGTTAAGAGTTTAGGATAAAATGGCATACTTAGGCAACTTATAATATCAGCTATCTGCCAGTAAAAGTCCCGTCAAACTCGGTCCAGCCATTTCAGAGATTGGCCAGAAAAAACAAACAGAGAGACAATTTTTTTTTTTTAAAGTGCTATATGTAATTTCATATGTATTAAGTAAAATGCTGTTTGACTTTACAAACAGACACTTCAACTTTATTTATTTCCATGGATCATTTATTTATAAGGATTAAAGAAAAGTTTCAACTCCATGACATACTTAAGATACGAGTATATAGAATGTATTTGATTATATTACAATTTTGCTACTTAAATATCAATTAAAAAAAAACAATATCTTCTAAGTTCTATCATAGACATTAGATATAATTATTTTAAGGTTTTTGACAACAAAATAGTAGTTATTCTGCAATGTAAAATATCTGATGATACATGTATATATTTTGTATATGTAATTGAATATCTAAAATATTTGTGTTGTTATAGAAATTGCAATTTGTCCGATTCTAATGATTTTTTTCGAGTATTTCTTGAGTTAAGCAAGTGCAAGCAATGTTTACTGATATGGTATCGTCAACCTAAGAATGGTTTTCAAGACATAATGTGTTTTCTAATATTTATTTGTCTACTACTAGCGACTCACCCTCACTTCGCTCGGGTTCGTCCCTAGGTATGTTTTAAATTAAAATGGATGTAGTATGTTATCCGTAAGAGATAGACATATGCCATCGCAGACTTTTCTTTAGACCTATATAAGATACACAAGTCCATACATTATTTTGTTATATCTCAAAGGGTTCAGGCAGCGTTTTTGTTGAAAGCTCCCAGACGTCTTATTTTTTCCGACACCTCCAACAAATATCGTTATATTTTATCCAATTTATACAAAAACTTAACAAATTATATACTAAAACCTTCCTCTTGAATCACTATCTATTAAAAAAAAAGCATCAAAATCCGTTGCGTAGTTTTAAAAATTTAAACATACATAGGGATATAGGGACAGAGAAAGCGGCTTTGTTTTATACTATGTAATGATATGAATGGTACAAGCAAAGCATGGGAAATCAATCTAGGGACGAATCGCGTGAGTCGCTAGTATAATATAAAATATATTTCAGATCATGTCTTCAGAGCATTGGAATTTGCTGATAAAAATTCTGATACAGTATATAAAAAAGACACAGTGATCCATAATCCTCAAATAATTAGGGATGTGGTCAAAATATCTGGATGCCGATTCAAAATTGTTCCAAGACCTGATGCTGAAGTTAAAGAAGATGAAGTAAGTTGCTATGAATTTTGTCAGAATTATCTTAAGAATAAAATCATTAAAACCAGATGATACATCCGCAACTCTCCTTACTTTGGAGATGTCGATAGCCATTTATCTTCAGATGAATCGTCCACTCCATTGCCCCTTTTTTTCTATAAAAAAAATATGTTTACGTCAGTGTCAGAAAAAGTCCCCCTGTCTTCTTTGGACATAGAAATCTCGCAATGATTCTCTCAATAACCTGATAAAAATAAAATGTCAACTTTATTGGGGCTAAGGCTATGTTTTTGGCATAAACATTCACTCGACTTCCATACCTAATAGGTGGGTAGTAAGATAAAGTAAAAGTTTAATTTATTACGTTTTAGAGAAAAAGGAGAATGTAGGGAAGAAGCAGGATACCTGCCTTGTGCTTGTATCCTTGATTATATTTATTAATCAGAAGATTTCTCTCATCATCTCATTCAGTACCACGGTGTGGTAACTGGTACATAACAATAAAAATAAAGATAACAAGTAGCCCTTGTATAATGTATACTTATACAACCTAGATCCAAACATTAAAATCGTTCAAGCAATACAAAGTGACAAACACACAAACACACACAGTCATTTTCGCACGTATAATATAACTCGTACAATTTAGAACAAAGACGCAGTGCCCGCGCCCCCGGCGCAGCCCGAGGCGCTCCGCCCCCGGCCCCCGGTAGTGTGCGTGATGGGCCACGTGGACCACGGCAAGACCACCTTGCTAGACGCTTTGCGCGACACATCCGTCGTGGATACCGAATTTGGAGGGATAACACAGCATATTGGTGCTTTTGAAGGTAAGTTGAAATAAATGTACTCATATATAGCTAAAAAGACTTCAACAGCCAATTTCAGGATCAGTTTAATTATATATCGTTTAATCAGTAAAAAAAATGAAAGTTTTTATTTATTTACTTTAACTTATATTGAACTACCTTGAGGAATTAGGTGCCTATTATTTACTTTATTTGTTAAAAATATGAAAATAGATTTACTATTCAAGAAGACAACATATAACATATAAAAAGAAAAAAAAATACAATTGAATTGAGTTCCACTCCTTTTCCATGGTTTCCTTCCTTCTGAATTACTAAAATGATACATATATGCATTCAATATGTTATAATTTGTCTTATAAGTATACTGTATATCTATATTCTAAATGCAAGCAATTCAGATAAAGTTTTACATTTAACAAGTAACAAATTAACCTACTGATCGCTGTCTGTACGTGGAAGGTATTTGAGAAAAAAATTATTCGGGGTCTTTATTAACGCAATAGAACCCAAAACAATCATTTTTAGAATTTTTATCTTTTTGTATGTGCGTTTGTACGCGCTAATAATCTCAGAAGCGGCTTAACCGATTTGGATGCGGTTTTTACTGTTATATTCTGGTAAGCTTCACTTAGAATTTAGTATTTGTTTTATTTCAATCGATTCATAAATAAAATTGTATTATTATTATTATCTTTTTATTAGTATTGCATATACGTGATTCATAATGACATATTACGGTGAGTCAGTATTTTATTATTTGGCAGATATATAATCTTAAAGTAATATTAAGCGTTAAAATGTGTGAATGTGTGTGGAACATCTTACGTATAATTCATACTAATCGAAACGCCACCTTAAGATGCTAATGTATCCCATTCCCCCTAATTTTTATTGTTATTAATTAGGTAACTAGCTACTCACCATCGTTTCGCATAGGTACATTTTAATACTTAGTGTAGAATACATAGTCGATGCCTTGCTTTGTGAAAACAAAAACAAACCTATCCCACGGGAACCGTAATTTTTTTTCGGGATAAAAAGTAACCTTTGTCCTATTCCAGACTATAATCTATCTCTGTGCCAAATTTCATCCAGATACGTTCAGTCGTTCTGGCGTTATTGAGTAACAAACATCTATCCATCCAAACTTTCGCATTTATATAGTAGCAAGATATATATAATATATACATAGGTATGATGAGTTTATTCATTTATATCCCTTGAAAAATGATTGATTCCCCATACAAACTTTCATCCCCCTTTTCACTTTCTTAAGGGATGATTTCCGGGATAAAAACTATTCTATGTCCTTTCCAGGGTCTCAAACTATCTCCATACCAAATTTCATCTTAATTAGCGGATTTTTAGTTTGTCCATTACAAACATACACATAAAAGAAACAAATTGTTTTTTCTTTCTATTAGTATGTATTAGGTAGTATGAATAAATACCAATATTAACCAATACACTATTTAAAAAATATGTATTTAAGAAGTAAATTTTCTAATCCACAAGTAAAACTATCGTCGGGGGAAAAGGTAACGTTCCTAGACACGCCGGGTCACGCCGCCTTCACGGCGATGAGGTCCCGCGGAGCGCGCGCTACGGACATCGTGGTGCTGGTGGTGGCGGCTGACGACGGCGTCATGGAGCAGACCCTCGAGAGCATTCGCATGGCGAGGGAAGCTGATGGTGTGTACCAACCATTACTAATACCATCATTTTATAGCATTCCATTGATTTTCCACCATTTTATTGCTTCATAATCGTTAGCGTTCGATGATTTGCCAAAATTTCTTGTTTTTTTTAGTAATTATTTCATTGTAGCAAGTTACGCTCGCTTCATTTAAGTGCGTTCCTAGATGCTAAAAAGTAGGCTGTAAGTTAATCCAGGTCTTTATTAACGCAATAGAACCCAAAGCAATGATTTTTAGAATTTTTGTCTGTTTGTATGTACGTTTGTGCGCGCTAGTCAAAAACTGCTTAACCGATTTGGGTATGATTTTCACTAGTATATTGTGGTAAGCTTCACTTAACATTTAATATTTGTTTTATTTCAATCAGTTCATATATAAAAAAGATATGTCAATTTAAAGACTCACCCAGAGACGAGCCCGAGCGAAGCGAGGGTGACTCACTAGTACCTATATAATATGTTTCCAACTCCTTAATACTAAGTTCCTTCGTTAACTTGTTCCCATCTTTCTAGTTAGCTTTTTACGCAGTCGGCTTTTTATTTCTATAATTCCTTAAAATTATTAATGATTTTTATCCCCCACAGTTCCAATACTGGTTGCCATCAACAAGATCGACAAGCCAGGTGTGAACATTGTAGGTATGCTTCAATTTTATTTATGTTTTGTGGCCATTTTCTATCTGTCTAGCTTAATACTTTCTTAGATTTACGCGAATATTTGACATTTTAAATAAAACTATCTTTTCGGATTTTGTCGCGGATTTATTTGCATTTTTGTTTCCCGACGTTTCGAATGCTTTACAGCATTCATGATCACGGGAGAGACTAAGGTGTTACATGTCTCGAAGGTATAGTTGTTACAGACAGCCTACCCACAATTAACAAAATGAAAATTTCACCAATTATCTTACAATATTTTTTAACTTTAAACATTTTTATAATTTTAATTAGTTTTATAATTGAATATGGAATTTTATTTATTTAATTTTGCTGTTATTATTATAATTACTACAATTTTAAAATATTAATTGGTAATCTATATTTAGTGTTGCTATTATTCTATTTATAACCATAAAGAAAAATATAACATATAGTATTAATTATTTAAGCCATATTATACAAATGAAAAGTATTAATCTTTTTTTTCGCGGATCAGTCTCTCTCGTAACCATAATTGCTGTAAAGCATTTAAAACGTCGGGAACCTAAAAAGTAAATAGATTCGGAAAAAAAGGTAGTTTTATTTAGAATATTGTCGATATTAAAATGACTTTTAAAATTACTTTTTATTTTAAAGGTAAAAAATATTTGTATATCTACCGCGTCTTTATTTCTGAATCTGTAAATCTGATACTAAACTCAAAATAAAAGATTTTCGGGAATTTATTTTGATTTTTGTTGCCAGACGCGACGTTTCATATGCTTTTATTACAGCAATCATGGTACACGGGAGAGACTGATTAAAATAAATCCGCGAAAAATTTCGAAAAGATAGTTTTGTTTAAAATGTCAAATATTCGCGTAAATCAAAAAAATATATTATTTCCGTTTAATTCAAAGGTCGTATATATGGTTTTTTATACTGTGATTTTATGGACACTATCTTTTCTAGCCGGTGATTTTTTCTAGAAGAATTGATCGCGTGAACGATTCTAGTAATCCCATAAAAGGCGTTCCTTCCAGGATAAGACATTGCGTTCCCTCGCCCAGCACGGGATAGTGTGTGAGGCAGTCGGTGGCGACGTGCAGGCTATTCCGGTGTCAGCTCTAAAGAAACTGCATTTAGACACATTGGTAGAAGCCCTGACATTGCAGGCTCAGCTCATGGAACTGAAGGCCGATCCCGGGGGATATGTGGAAGGCGTGGTTATTGAGGCATTGATGGATCCTCGCACTGGGTAAGATATTTATCCCTTTTATTGGTGTCCCCGGATCCTACATTTATATAATATTGTTCATACAAAAATACTAAAATCGCATTTAAAAAATGAGGGGTGGTAGGAGGGTGAAAAAAACTATTCTTATACCTATCAAATATACAAAAAATATCGTTAAAATCATCGAGCCGTTTCGGAGAAGACTGCGACCACAAACACCGTGACACCAGACATTTATATATTATAGTAGCAATACCCGCGGCTCCGCCTTTTTTTTCTTATTTTTTTTTTTTTGGTTATTAATTCTTAGGTTTTACATATTAGTATACTCTTACATTGCAGTTTTTGTATTTTCTCAGAAATGAAATATTTTCCCGAGGTAAAAAGTATCCTATATGTTGACCCGAATAACCAGCTATCAACATACCAAATTTCATCAAAATTCCTCAAGTGGTTTTTCTGTGATGCGGTAACAGACAGACAGACAGACAAAAATTCTAAAAACTATAGATTCGGCCTCTGTATCAATAATAATGTTTATTTCAATAAGATTTTCAAAAAAATATTATGTACAGATTCGGTTTAGTTACAATTTTATTATATGTATAGATATAAATAATAGCATATTAACGTTATTATATTCATGATTTTTGTTTGCAACAGTAAACAAGCCACGGTGCTAGTGCAACGCGGGACGTTACGGAAAGGAGCAGTCATCGTTGCTGGGAATGCATGGGCGAAGGTGAATATTTATATTTACTTATTTAACTAAATTATCGATTATTATTATTATATGTATATATAAAGAAAAACACTTCATATGCCAGTGCTTTTCTTGAGTTTTTATTTATTACATAAGAACTCTTTAATCAATTCTAAATTTACTTTAACCCCTTTTCAATTTTTTATCTTTGACATTTCTAAAATAGTTGATATGTGTAATTACAAAATTTTCGTTAAAGAGTTTGTTAGAATATAAAGATTTTCCATAATTTGTTAAGATATAAAGATATTTGAAATAGAGACTTTATATGTAGTTTCTATTATTTTTACAGGTGAGTTTAATATTTTTTATGTCGTAAGTGTAATTTAAAAAAAATAATCAAGAAGTGAAATAAAACTATTATTTTTACAGAAACGCAATTAAGGTTTTATTATTAAATATAAGAATAATATCATTATATGTATATTAAAAATAATTTGTATAATAATGTCCTACCGACCGATTCCGGCCACTGCGGCCAATCTCACTGGGACTAACCAACTGCAGGAGATATTATAACACTATAGTGCAGCCGCGTGTGTCTGTACATGCGTAGACGCAACGTGTACAATAAAGCGGAATAAACCAAACACCCGTTAGTGGTTGGATATCCGTTTTATCTCGAGTTCAAATCCTCGTGGTGTTCCCATGACCTAAAACTAAAAAATATTGTTTTTTAGTTGGTTCCTTCAGAAACAGTCGGTTAAAGTGTTGTAATATAATTGACTAGCGTATATATATAATTTACTAGGTACGTTTTAACGGTTAGTATGAAATAGAAATCTTTGAATTTCTCGGTTATTCTGTACTATAATATGCATGTGCATTGTACGTATTATACATACAAACCTACCTCTTGAATCACTCTATTTATTAAACAAAACCACATCAAAATCCGTTGCGTAGTTTTAAAGATGTAAGCATACATAGGGACAGACAGATAGCGGGAAGCGACTTTGTTTTATAATATGTATTTATAAATGAGCAGACAAGGGTGTTGAAAACAGCAGAGGGACTGTCAATAGAAGAGGCTCCGCCGTCGACCCCGGTGTCGGTGCTGGGCTGGCGCGAGCTACCCGCCGCCGGGGACCGCGTGTTGGAGGTGGAAAGTGAGGTGGGTTGCTTCGTTATACTGCTTATTGTTTCTGGTTCTGCTTGGTTATGTGCTAGCTATCATCATTACATGCTTGGTAAAAGTAAAATGAAAACCGTATGAAAATCAGTACAGTAATTTCTGAGATTAGTCCCAACAACACAAACTAAACGTTATATTATAATATGTACTACTTTTTGCGCGGAACCCATTTTTTTCTAAAATAAAAGTTGTCTAAGTTACTCTTTATAACCGTTAACCGTAGTCTAGCCGTTTCGGAGATTAGTTGGAACAAACAGAGAGACAAAAAAATAATAAAATTGTTTTCTTTTCTACTCGTAAATATCGTATATTCTTTTATATGCAGACACTTCTTTATTTATCTGTGTAGTATTTATGCGTGTATGTATTTATCATATTATAAATATAAACACCCATGACTGGAGTACAAACATTCGTGCTCATCACACAAATGAATGCCCCTAGTGGGACTCGAACCCGCGTTCGCTGGCACAGCAAGTAATATTATGTATATAATAATATGTATTATAAATATATGATTTAAATGTACCAGAAACGCGCAAACGAAGTGATGCGATGGCGTCACAGCCAGCGTATGAAGGAGAAGCAGGCGGTGGACCAAGAGGCCATCGCCGCCAAGGAGTTGGACCACAGGGCCCAGTACAAGGAAACCTTGGCCCACAAGAGGGCGATCGGCAGGATGCGGCTCAAACCCACGGGGCCGAGGCAGAAGATGATACAGCACGATGACCATCCTACACTTAGCGTGCTGGTGAAAGGTATATATTTATTTATAATGAAAACTAGTATAGGATTATGGTAAATAAGCTAAAATAGGTAAACGTATAAACAAAAGGAACAAGCGTGAAAACGATGACAACTATAGTGATTTTTTCTTAATAAACAAAATAGTATGTATATACCAGGAGGTTAGCCTATATAAAATATATCGTACTATAATCGTACGTAATACTATCGTAGTATAGAAGACTGCGTTCATATTTGAACAATTTATTTTATTTATATGTACACTTTATTTTACACCACAGTAATGACATAAATACAGAAAAACAAAGTATCTAGAACACAAAAGTTAAAACAATACACAAAAGGCGATTTTATCGCTAATAGGGAATATGCGTGTGATTTAAATGAATTGAAATATATTTTTTTATAATCTTTATTGCTTCTGAATTAAGCCTATGTCAATATTTAAATGTAACTTCTTATTGATTTAAAAAAATAATTATTGAAAAGTACAAAAATAGATAAAAAATAAACTACATTACAAAATATTAATATAAGCTTAATTCAAAAGCAATAAAAAATTAAGATTATAAAAAAAATATTTCACCTTTATTTATATCACACTCATATTCCCTTTTACATAATACTGACTGTTCGATACTCGATTTTAAAATAATGTCGACTAAAGTCTGCTTTTTAATCTCAGAGACTAAATTGACACATGTCAAATTTACAAATAATGGCTGCCAGCTCTTTTGTGTAGTGTTGGACCTACGATACCGGTTTGTTGAATCGTTAAATTTTTTATCTTTATTTATAGACGATTCGTTTTAAAGTTTTGTATTCCAAAGCGTATCATTAAAATTCATATTATGAAATTTAAATTTACATTATTAATTTTGTATTATTACGTTTCAAATAAGCATCTACACATTATTTCAGGATAACTTATTATAAAAAAAAACTATACTTGATTTTACTAACGATAATTTTCGATAGTGGCACATCACTATTTAAAGAATAGCACAAAAACTGGCAACCCACGTAATGTTAGTTTTGTCTATGAGATTTTGGTATGTAAAAAAAATTGAATCTAAACATCTCATACTCAATGCCCTGATAAAGTGTAATAATAATTATACGGCCCTTGTGAAATAATTATAGCGAAATAAAAAGCTTTGTATAAAAATGTTGTACCAGGATATCATAAGGAGGAAGGAAGTCTACTATCAAAAAATTAGTAAATACTTTTTTGCGTAGGAGATAAATAAATCATTGAAATCTTTTGGACTATGGCTTGATCCCCCTCGTATTGAAGGGAAGCCCACCTCCAGCAGTGGGACGTTAATAAAGGGCTAAATACAAGTAATACATTACGATTACTTCTAATTTACTGTCCATTTCTCTCTCCAGGTGACGTAGATGGGTCGGTGGAAGCTATTTTGGATATACTAGAGACGTACGACGAACACGACCGAGTGAAGCTCGAGCTCGTTCACTTCGGCGTAGGCCAGATCTCGCCTAACGATTTGGAGGTATATTTTTGCTTTTACATAAATCTCATATACTTTCAAATTTACCAGTAATTAATAAAGTAAGTGTTTTGTTTTTATTTTTATTACCTGGTCTTTTTCGGAGGTCGTTTCAAATTTCAGAATGCTTGAAACTATCATAGATAAGTTCATAATTCTAGTATATATCATAAGACTAAAGTTGTCTGGAACAGCTCGTTGTTTCAGGCATAACGTCGTACATCAAGTTTTATTGTATGTTGTAATCTATCTGCTTTATATTTCATCCAAATCCCTTGACCCTTTCAGCGTGATAGAGTAACAAACATGCACACAGACTTACACATACAAACTTTTATAATAATAACAATTCCCTATTTAGTTTTCCATAGTTTGCATAGTCCCTACGAATTATCCGGAGGCCATCTTTGGGCATTTCCCTATGGGTTACACAGAGATGGATCCCGGCTGATGGGCTCTATTGAGTTATCTTCGCCTTTAAGCCTACGTGTTGGGCTACGTTGTTGAGTTCCACGCAATTGTTCTAAGGGACCGGAACTCTTTATCGGATCGGATATTATAAATGCGAATGTTTGGATGAATAGATGGTTGTTGCTCAATCACGCCAGAACTGCTCAACAGATCTGGATGAAATTTGGCACCAAGATAGATTATAGTCTGGAATAGCACATAGGTTACTTTTAATCCCAGAAAAATGTACGGTACGTGGGATAGATTTGTTTTTGTTTTTTCAATAAATAATAGTCGAATTAATATTGTCATATACATATTTAATAAAAAAATTCCAGGTAGCACAAGCGTTCAATGCAATAATATACGCATTCAATGTAGAGTGTCCGCCCGCGCTCGCGGTCGAGGCTAAGAATCAGGGCGTGTCTGTGAGAAGGCACAACGTTATATACAAGCTGGTGGACGACATACGAGCGGAGATCAGCTCGCGAATACCCATGAGACAAGAGGAAGAGGTTCTGGGTACGTTGATAGTATAATAACTTAACCTACCTATACTGTGTTCGTCGAATGGACCAAGCACTGAGATTTTGTGCTTCCACGTGATTAGTTACAGATAAGTCGCTTAGGCCGCGATTACAATGCAAGTCATAATTAGTCCGTCGTTGCATTCCGTACCGTTCACACGTTTTTCGTGTAGTTACTTACTTGTTTATTATCAATGTAGGAGGTGACAATGATACGTCGAAAAGTAAAAATTCATAAATAATGTATATAAAAATATTGAAGGTAATTTTACTTGAATGTTGATTTTATTTGTGTGTTGATTTTATTTTATTAGACATTCCTCACTAAAGCATTAGCAACATGAACGAGCCCTATGATTTCAAACCAGTTGCAAGCGTTAGTTGGCGGAGCTAGACAGTTTTCTGTCCTTGTCAGTTTCTATCCTTATGTGGGACAGAGAAAGCGCTTTGCATGGTTCACTCCGTGAATAGAGTATAGTATAAAAACTTAACCTACCTAGATACCTTATTTTTAATGTTGGGAAATGAATTTACGCATACCACCTGTATACATACAGATGGTTATATGAGACTCATAGGCTAGAGAAGCCAGTACTGGTCACTAAAACCTCCCCCGTCTCAATGGGGCGTCGCAGGATCGCTTACGCACTTAACCATGACCTCCTGAGGACTGGCCATACAATCAAGGGGTTGCTTCCGAGGTCTACTCTTCATCAGAGAAGTACCAGGAGCAACCCGCACTGCACACCGCACACCGAAGTGAGCCGTCTCCGATTACCTCTCGTCTCGATTACCGGACCCTAATGATAATAAAAAGAGTATCATTAAAAACGTCAAAAGGCATTTATACCTATTCCCTATTTATAATAGTATCACTACATATTATAAAACAAAGTCATTCCGCTGCATTTGACTGTTTGAACGCGATAAAAACATATCAAAAACTACCGAATAGATTTTCATACGCCTTTCACCAATGGACGGAGTGATTGACATGAGAAAGGTTTAGGTGTATAATTCATTAAGATTTTGTGTAAATTGGCTTAAATTTGAAGTTGTTTCTCGAAGTTATTGGAAAAGACCAAGCCAACTGGGAGATTTGCTTTCGTGCGGCGCGTAAACCAATGAAGGTATACCAAAACAATGTATTACGGGATTATTAGTGTCTGATGACACGTTTAGCTCAGTTTGTAGTGACCCGACTTGTTGTGCCAGCGGTCGCGGATTCGAGTCCCGCTGGGGGCATACATTTGTTTGGTGAGCACGAATGTTTGTACTCCAGTCATGAGTGTTTATATTTGTAATATGTTTGTATTTAAAGTTATTAATGTGCAGTGTATCAACGACGAGCCTCGCGTGCTTACCATAGAAATAGATGGCGCTGTGTCCTAACATATTTATTTATTTACTTGTACTTCGTGACGTACGTAAGTGTCGCTACTATAACACGTATGTGTATTGTTGCGAGGTGTAATTAAAAGCCTTTTTAAAAAAAGGCTTTATATTTTACACTAAATTATTTTTATAGTTATTTTACACTAAATTAGACTTATAATAGTCAATAATATAAATTACTTCACTGTATTTAAACTGTATTACAAAACCGTATTATAATAACCGCAGCTCACCTAAGACTAACTTATCTATGGAATTCTATGGCTATTTAACCTATTTGTATCTCTGTGCGAGGTACAGGGGAGTAAGGGGAATTATGATGGGGTAGACACTTCCATATACAAGAGCTATATCTTTATATATATAATTCTTCTGTGAGTGTGTATGTCACTGAACTTCTCTCAAACGACTGGACCGATTTTGATGAAATTTTTTGTGTGTGTTCAAGGGGATCTGGGAATGGTTTAGATTCACAATTTTGTCCAAAAAGTTTGAAATTTTCAAATTAAAGACGTGTAGACAGGACAACGTCTGTCGGGTCCGCCGATATATATATATATATATATATATATATATATATATATATATATATATATATATATATATATGTGTGTGTGTGTGTGTGTGTGTGTGTGTGTGTGTGTGTGTGTGTGTGTGTGTGTGTGTATGTATAACGAGCGTGCACGTCGTCCCGCAGGCGAGGCGAACGTGCTGCAGCAGTTCCAGGTGTCGGAGGGCAAGAGGAAGGTGCCGGTGGCGGGCTGCCGCTGCGTGAAAGGCTCGCTTGCACGCGCTGCGCTCTACCGCCTCGTGCGAGGACAGCAGGTCATATACGAAGGTATGACTTGAATAATTGTATTCAGCCCTATTTAAAGTCCCACAGCTGGGCACGGGCCTTCTTTCAATACGAGGGGGATCAGGCCATAGTCTATCACGCTGGCCAAGTGCGAGTTGGCGGACTTCACATGTCTTTCGAAAATTTGATAGGTTTTCTCAGATATGCAGGTTTTCTGAGGATGTTTTCCTTCACCGTAAGGCAAGTGGTAATCATGTTGGAAATGATTTGCACGAGAATAAATTTTTAAAATAAGTATGATATTTTAATGTGAAACATCTATTGGCGCTTTGGCAATAAAACCGAATCATGGTGTGACGGCAAAAGCGGCGTGACGCTGTCATGACACCATGCCTCTTGTACGGCACCGTTCTAGACTCCCTTGTGTGTGCGCGCGCGTATACTATACACACTATTGTAAAACAGTCTCTATTAACAACACTTAAATATTTTATATTCTTTTTATATTATATATTCTGTAATTATTATTACTACTAATCGCTCGGTGGTTGAAAATCAACCATAATCCATAAACTTTCATCCATAGTGAAGTTCTTTTATCAAAGTTGTATAAATGCCTATAAAATTCATAAGAATTTTTCCATGAGAAGATTCAGAGATTTGCTCGTATGGATAAATAACTTTTCATCTTTATATTATGAAAGCACTTGTATAGGTAATATTGATAAAAGATAACTAACATCATGCTATATCTTTTATTAGTGAAGTAATTATATACAGAAAGTCAAATAATTTTTGCTTTCTGCAGTCCTTCTCTATATAAACTTTAACTATGCCAAAGCTCATACTCCTCCGTACGTGCAATGTGTTTAAAAAGGGTTTCAAAGTTTTCCCTTCACGTATTAATATATAGATAATTAAAATAATAAGAAAAATTAATTGGTTTTATTAATGAAACTCTATTTTTTCTTTATTTTACTCCATATTTCATAATAGGTTTTTATTGATTATGAATTCTAATGTTAACCTAGACGTTTCACATCTGTAGTGCCTCCCGTGACGGCCATCTTTTTTCTTATTTATGTATTATTTAATATTTTTAGTGTGTAGCCTTTATTTAATATTCACTGTAAACTATTCCCAGGTAAGCTAGCATCAATGAAGCATCTCAAAGACGAAGTGACAACAATAAAGCGGGACATGGAGTGCGGCCTTCGCTTCGAGGACCCGACAATCGCCGTGGAGCCCGGCGATACCGTCGTATGCTACAAGCTGGTGGACGTCAGCGACTCCACCGCCTGGGACCCTGGCTTCTAGATCCTCATCATCATCAGAAAGTGGTTCTTCCACTACTAGCCATAGGCCTCTCAATAGTTTCGTTATATGCCAACGTTGGCCATACAGCTCGTTGTGATAACGTTAATCGTGTTTTCGTACATTTGTAGCGTTAAATTGTCTTAACGTACGTCATATTGTTGTTTTTGTTCCATTTTAAGGTAATTCTGTATTCTATATATGTAGATATGTATTTGTATATTATAATTTACTTCAAAAATGAGAGGTGGGGGTAGGAGGGTGAAAAATACTTTATAACCTATTATCATACCTACCAAATAAACGAAAAAGACATTAAAATCGGTCGAGCCGTTTTGGAGGAGTGCGACCACAGACACCTTGACACGAGATATTTATATATTTTTATATTTAAATGCGCGTGGAACAGCAATAATTAAATACAAATTGTACAGACAGCAAAAATACAAATTTTGTGTTAGGTGAAAAAGTAGAACTTTTTAATAAATATTTAACAATTGAATACGTATTTTATTTATTTGGCACCTCTTTGAAAAAAACTTTTAATAATTTCATTTTTTATCTATCGTAAAAAAATCAAAAGTAGACAGCGCCATTTGTGAATACGTTCATCAAACGAATTATCTAATGTCTAATTTTTCAATAATTAGTAAAAATAAGCAAATGTAATTCAGGAGCGTAAAATTTCATTTCCTTTACTATCCCTGAGTAGATTGGTCCACGAATTAGCACGATAAGTGTGGAAATGTATGTAACGCTATATTTACACGCTTGGCAAGTCTCGACAAGTGTCCACAAACACAAGCGTGTGAACGGGGTGTTTGGCTCGGCTTGCGTGAGCTTGTCACGGTCCGGACTAATGCCGGTCTTTTGAATACAGATCAAAATAAGCTTGCGGCAAGCGTTTAGTGTCGCTCTACTACTACAATTTTATTATATTATGTCTAGATAAAATATGTCAAGCCAAACGCCAATAGTCGACACAACTTCAACGTCCACGTCTGCACAGCTTGCGTGTCCGGAACACACTAATGCACACTCAAGCGTGTAAATGGTATCCAAGTGGTTTGTAAAGACTTGAAGCTTGTGGACACTTGCCAAGCCTCCGCAAGCGTGTAAATGTAGCATAATAGCATGGGTTCTCGTCATGAGCAAAGAAAAATTAGTTTAAATAAATGTCAATAGATCACGTTACATGTATCGATTTGTTATTAAAGTTATGTTAAATTAACAAAGGATAAAAAAATATATCACAAAAAGGTATATTATTGTTTTAAAAATATTCTAAGTGAAGGGAAAAGAAATAATGCGCCCGTAAATCAAATTTACGTAATTTTAGTGATTATTGAAATATCAGCAATCAAATGATGGATTTGTGGTGTATAATCACAGATGGCGCTTTTACTTTTTATGAATTGTTTAACACGGTTAAAAAATAATAACATCACAATTTCTTTATTCCAATGCAGAATTAATTTTAAAATATTTACCATTCGTTAGTTTGCACATATTTATGAAATAAAACAGTTAAACTATATGCGAATCAACGACATCTGCTAATTGTCTATTCAAGCAAACAAAAATAGCCCGAATTAGCGCTGTGCAATTGCTTTGTATGGGATAAGGCATCTGTACTAGTACAGTATTATGTGTTCTGTGGTAATAGAGTTTAAAGCATCTAACAGCTCACACGTAGTGGCTACAATGCACTTCGCTTAAAGTAAAAATGATAATACTTTACTTAAGGTAAATAAAACGGTATTAATTATAAAGAGAATCTTCTATTTATTTTATTAACTTGATAGGCTCATAATTCGTGTCTCACTAGTTTTAAACAAATTTCAATAAATTAATTGCGTCGCACGCGACTTCTAGTAACTTCGTATGGAACTAACATTCGTATCGACTATCAAACAATACATACAAACAATAGGTATGCTTTTTATTTAATTGCTATTTCGGTTCCTCTTGAAAACTTAAGCGGAGCATAAACAACTTAACCTTTTCCAAAATCAATAGAGCATTTTTTAAATATCACTATGTTTCTACGGACACAAAGTAGGTAGTTTTCATTATACAAAATATTATGTAGATTTAAAATCACTTATGCCCTGTTCTAGTTATTTATATACTATGGCATTTTTAGGCAAAACTAATGTTGCCAGGTTAAGCTCGAAATGTTTCAGCATAAAAAAGGCAAAATTGAGACACTAAGCAATAGCTTTTAAAGGAACATAGACACTAAAATATAACTACGTAGTAATGAATCAGTTCTTATTTGTTCTTAAAGCTATATGTAAAACCTGATGAATGAAATATGAAAACTGTTTCGAGCAGTAATAATTTGTTTGAATTATACCATTAACCTGGCAACATTAGTCAAGACCGAATATATATCACAAGTCCACCTCAGACCTCTTGTTAGTATATGAAAAACAAATCTAACTTCCGTCTAATTCATTAATTAATAAAAATGCCACAGTGTAAATGAGAAACCGTATTTATTTAATCTGTATTCATAATCACAACATGGCTCCCATATCTCGACATCTGTAACGCGTATAAATCTGTTCCATATTATAATTCATATATTACAATAACACGCCGTGTTATGATTACAAAATTGCATTAAGCGCTCTACATAAATAAAATAGGAATCTAATATAACAAATATGTTAGAAAGTTTAATGTGAAACTTGTTTTGGGATACGTTCTTTTGTTTAAATTTAAATATTAATGAATTTATATAAAGCAATTATTATTAGTATTATTTTTTAAAAAAATGATTAAAATACAATATTTTATCCATTATTAATTAATGAAAAATCAAATATGTAACTTTGAATAAATTTTAGAATGTTCTGAATTTTCCATACAAATTTAATAAATCTCAAAACAAGTATCACATATTATAATTTTGTAACATAATTTAAGAAATAAATGCAATATTTAAATATGTTTCGCATAAAATTGTACCGTAACACTTTCTACACAGTAGGAAACGTAGAGCTCTCGACAGTGTTGTGGGATAAACAAATTCACTATGACGAACGCGGACACAACGTTCAATTGTTAATATTCATAAATTTTATTAAATATTAAAACAAAATATTATTAATATTGATTAAATATCTTAAATAAATAAATAAACAACAGAGTTATTGCGATTTTCAAAATAACCCCTTAAAAGTTGCCATATTCAAAAATTTCGTTGTACATGACAAGAATATTATTAAATAAACTCGTTCGTAATGTCTTTTGAAAGAGAATAGAACAATTTCGTCTATATTTCTCTCTAATTAATTTTACTTTAAGATTCATAGAAAGCAATTGCTCGTTAGAGTCGCGCGCTCGTGTATCGACTACTTACTTCAAATTATGTATCGCTCACATTGCTTGAAACGAATCAATTAAATATTTCTTCAAAAGAGCATTTACTCCTAAACCTTTGTTTTGTATGACCATCACGTTACAACTACTAAAGCTTTGTTATATCTATACAGTATTTATTATGCCAATATTGCATCTAAACATGATTTATACCGCCATTTTGTTTCGGACAAGCAATGTGAACGTCAACATTTATAGATGACACACGATAAATCAACAATTACAATAAAAAATCGACAACAATCAAGTCTCAGAGACGAGTCGATTCGATTTAACAACATTCAAATCGAATAAAAATGAAATAAATAATTTTCACATCGAAAAAGCCCACGCGCGCTCTCTTACACCCCTATATCACTCATGGACTCTAAAGTCATAGGCATAAAGTCATTTTTCCATTGCATCTAATTACGGATAACCAAATATACAATTGACATCTCTTACAGTTGTCTAAATTAAACAGCTGCCTGAACTTTTACAATAAAAAATACTATTGATTTATAAAAAATCTCTTACACTCTCTTAACCAAACTAGCATCACAGAACTTTATTTTTAATAAAAACGACCAAACCGAGATGTGAATAATAATTCGGTTATCCATAAATAAGCAACCGAATAGAACATATTTATTATAATAATTTTGAATGTCATAAGGGCGTGCAATCTTTGATTGCCGAACCTATATCTATATATACAAGTGAGCTGAAAGGAAAGTTCTTAATATGTATAACAATGTACACTCGCCTATACAGTCGAAATCTCAATGCTATTGCTATAGTATCATACCGACTTACACAACTGGGCGCTTTGATGAGCTTCCTTAGTCTCTGCCATTTTCATTTATTTATGTCTTTTACATAATATTAGATAAATAAAACGTTACTTTGACACGTTACAATTAATAAGGTTCCGACTATTACTATGGGAGCGAGTTCGATTCTCGGACAGGGTAAATATTTGTACTAATCATTAAGTTTATCAGTGCTGAATGACAAAGTGAGCTCTTTTTTTTCTCTATTTGTCTTGCGAAGGTGATGAAAAAAGGTTTTTCTATGACAATTTTGTACTCTCATTTTACCTAGATTTTAAATAGACTATTAAGCTAAGCTTAATGGTCATTATGTATGCCTCTGAGTCAAAGGTTGCTTAATTAATTTTACTTTAATAGATTCCTTGAAAATTTGGCTTTTTTGGCATTAATATTCATACCATACAAATGTAAAAAAAACTGAAAAAAAGCGAAACAGTCGCGGTATGGACATAATATCATTAAGACCAAACAATCATAAGAAAAGTTATTAAAAAATGTTTTTAAGCCTATGAATCAAAGCATTACCTAATAAGAAACCTAAGAAGTTCAACAAAGCCCCGCACTGACACAACACTCAATCCAATCAGAAATGGAATATTACATGTATCACACGCCATTTACAATTTTTTCTATATAAATATATATAGCTACAATATGCGAATGAATCTGTCCGTCTTAAAGCTAAGTGGAGCCGATGAAATGAGGGTAGTTTATAAAAACGTGTGCTTAAGCAAGAAGCAAAAATTAACATTTCATACATTAGTACAGTCAAATTATTATAGAAAGATATGTAAATTTGGCAATAGTTTCACTAAAAATTCTTTATATGAACAACTACAATAATAATTTAAAGAAAAAAACATATTTTTATGGCAAAATTTGATCTATATAAAACTATATTGAAAGCCGAAGTTTGTATTTTTAGTATAAAATATTATATTAAAACTTTCTAAGTATAGAATTCAATTTTTTTGTGGCTTCTAGTGGAGCCATTTGGGCACAATTTACATCACCAATGTCGATTAAAATGGAAAAGACATGTTACACATAGAAGTATATCATTTCCCATAATAACAAGACCATACTTATCAGAATGGTTAATTCCAAAATGTCATCACATTTATACTCAGCGGTGGAATTGAACTAAACAAATATATTGCATTTGATAATAATTTAAAACATGCAAAATTTCTCATCACATATTCGCTTCCAATAAACTAAATGTTAAATGCTGTACACAAAGTGGACTTAAGTTACAGTATTCATCTAAGATTCCATGGCTAATCCATGGAGTCTTAGATGAATCAACTACTATGCTAATTATACCTCTTTTTAATAGATTGTCGTGACACACATGCAATTTCATATTATTTATTTAAAATTCACCCACTGAGGTGAATAATAAACTTTAAAACTATAAAAAAATATATCTAATCGAGGTTTTCAAATAAATTATTTGTATTGGACTTTAGAAATGATAGTTGGGCATATTCACCTGTAGAAGATACTGACCAGTATAAATGATACACATTTATCGACTCTTGCAAAAAACAATACTGTAACTAAGTATTGAGATAATTTAAATACATCCTTAATTTTTAAATCCTTGTACATTTAAAATATCCAAAACTAGCGAGTTATTTCACTGGGTTGAGTCCGTAATTGCCTAACAGCCAATATGACTCCAAAACATAAGTCTATCCTTGTATCCGTCCAGCTGGTTATAGCGTAACGGAGTAACAAACACACAAACATAACTTTCCCATATATATTAGTGCAATTATATCAATACTCAATTACCACATTATTCCTTACAAGTATCATCCCATCCATTTCCATTTACCCACTCCACCCAATTGTATAAAACGACAATCTACGATAGGTCACAGACTATCACACGACACACCACCAAGCGTCTGTCAACGAGGTCGATGCGATCCACTGCTCCACACAACTGTATAACACGACAACCTATCAAAGGCTAGAAGCTATCACACTGCGGCTAGTCGACGAGATCGATACGATCGACACGATCACGACGTCTTGCGTCTCCATTGAGAGCTCGTACTGGTCGTGCCCACGTGTTGACGCATCCATCCGCACACGCCGTCACCAGGCATTCTGCTCGAAACAGCAACGCTGTGAGCCGTTCGTGTGCGACTTTCTTGCACACGAGCGGCTCTAGCACGGGGCACTCATCGAAACGAGGACACGATGGCGTACCAATCAACTTCAAGGGGTCGTAGCTGTCTGACTGCGAAGACTTCCCCCGCAACGCCACCCCACTCGTCGCTTTCTCCGCCGGTTTCGTCAAACTGAAGTTGCGCCGATGTTCCGATCTTCGCTCGCCGAAGGAAAACCCCGCAAGTCGCTGAGTGAAGTTCACGCCCAGCGATCCCGACGTCTCCTCTTTCGCTTTGCCCACGTTGATGTTTAGCGTCGACACGTTATTAGTTTTCGCTTTGGCCACCGGCTTCGCTCCCGAAGGCTCCCCCGACGCGTTTCCGCTTAGCTCTGCATGTTTATGGCCTATTTTATTAGTCTTCGGACATTTTGGAACTTTCGTTCCGGGAATACCGTTGGGTGAGAAGTTGTTATTCGGAGATAGGTGAGCCGACGCTCTCGCCCTCACTGGCGGCTTGAGCACGTCCTCCGTGAGATCCCACAAGCACAATTGCGTGTCCTGAGAGACACTGCCTAGTCTATAACACTGCGCACTTTCACTTTTCTTCTCTTCTTCTACTTCTTGTTCGGGGTCAGTGAAGCTGACCACGTAAGGATCAAAGGCCACCACGGAAACCCACGACCTATGTCCCTGACCACGAGCCACCACTCGTCTCTCGCTAAACGACCACACGGTCACCAGATCGTCCTCCCCACCGACCACGACGTACTTTCCGTCGGGAGACCAGCACACGCATAGAAAGCCGCCGAAATACGACCGCGCTCGCCCGATCAGCTCCATCGTGTCGTAGTGGAACACCCTGAGGAAGCCGTCCTGCGACACCACAGCGAGATTCGTCCCGCACGGCGAGAAGGCAAACTCATTTATACAACTACCTTCCGCACCTATAACCCACCTGAAAAACAAATGTTTGTCGTTGTATTGTTTTGATAAAAGGGAAATAAAAAACAATATTTAGTACGTTTACCAAGTGATTTACCCAAAAGCTGACAATTTAACATTCATGACTTCATTTATAGAAAATTATACCATACTAGCAGAACCCGCGGCTTCGCTCGCGCTAAAACTCTAAAAAGTCTCTAAAAAGGTAGTTTCATACAAACTTTCATCCCCTATTTTACTCCCTTATGGTATGAATTTCAAAAATACTAAAACACGTATTTATTTAATTTTATTGAAGAGCATTAATACCAAGTTTTAAGTAATTCTGATCATAAATATTTTTTTGGATTGTATTATAAAGTGTTTTCCCGTGAATTAGGTAATCTCCCGCGGTAAAAAATAGCCTATGTCACTGTCCAGCTCTCCAACTATCTACACACAAAAAATCACACCAATCCGTCACTCCATTTCGACGTGAAAGGACAAACAAACCAACACACTTTCACATTTATAATATTAAGTATGGATATCACATTAAACTGTTGATAACGACTTCGTCCATAGTGTATATAATACATAAAACAAAACACAAAACAGATTTCATTATAGTTTAAGAACATCCCTACCTATACAACGGGTTTCTCGTGGACTTCGTCCGACATGTGTGTATTGAGTATCCATCTCCTTGCTTGAACAGTTGGTAGTGTGGCGACGTGGTACCACAAGTCAACTCCTCATTGTACACATAAAGCTGCCCCGACGCGTGAGCACTGATGAACAGATTACTGGACCCTGGTACCCACTTGATGCATGTCACCCGAGTTTTGTCTATCAATCTCTGAAAGATAATTTGGTGTTGTGGTACAAAATAAGATACATTATTAATACATAATAATTTATACTTATTCATTTAAAACCTAGGTCACCCAGGTACTATAATTGTAACAGTAAAAGTTATAAATATTATATTTGTTTTAGAGATATTAAAGATATAATAGAAGAAGCCAGAACTTTTTGTGTTTGCATCTATTATTATGCAATATATCCTCATAGGAATTATTCCAATAGAGTTTGAGATTCATCCTTCATAAAACGTAATCTATACATATAATAAAATTGTAACTAAGCCGAATCTGTACATTAAATATTTTTTGGAAAATCTTATTGAAATAAACATTATTATCGATACAGAGGCCGAATCTATAGTTTTTAGAATTTTTGTCTGTCTGTCTGTCTGTTACCGCATTACAGAAATGCCAATGCAGGGATTTTGATCAAATTTGGTTTGGTGATAGCTGGTTATCCGGGTCCAAATATAGGATACTTTTTACTGCGGGAAAATGTCTCATTTCTGAGAAAAAAAAAACAAAAACTGCAATGTAAGAGTATACTAATATGTAAAACCTAAGAATTTGGTTTTTGGTCATCTGAACGCGGGCGGAGCCGCGGGCAATGCTAGTGTATGATAATTATGAAATGAGGAGTTAAAAACGTATGCGAAACTACAGGCAGAAACAGGGATAGTAAAAATTTTAGAGGGGGCAAAGTGACTTACATGTCGTGCTCTAAATTCAAAAATAAATAACTAGATTCAAAAATAAAGAACTATAGAGACTAAATGATATATTTCAACGTCTCAATGAAACCGGAACAAATATCCGTATGAACAATACAAATACTCGAAGTGCGAATATCGAAGCAGTAACATTCGACATACCAAGTAAGCGCCAATGAGAAACATTCCATACATGATTCTTTCAAGTACCTACCTTTATTTACGTATTTTTATTTGTAAGGAATAAACAAAATACTATTTCCGTCATAAATTAAAAATATGTAAATAATAAGAATTTTTATAATTGTAGTTTATTTCTGCAAATTGGCGGGTGAAAGATAGAGATCAAAATGGCATTGTAAGGAAAAAAAATATGGTGCAATATTTTATGCTTACTTAACCATATATGTACCTATGTATTACTAAAAGGTGGTATTGACTACTGTTGAAAGTTACTATAGCTTAGTATTCACACTTGATGTACGCATTATACAGGTTTAATGTATGTATTCAGCCTTTTCTAACATCCCACTGCTGGGCACGGGCCTCCCTTCAATACGAGGGGGATCAGGCCCTAGCCCACGGCCAATGGCATCGGCCAAGTGCGGGTGGATTTCACATGCCTTTCAAAAACTTGTTAGGTTCTTTCAGATATGCAGGTTTCCTTACGATGTTTTCTTTCATCATAAGGCATGTGGTAACCATGTTGAAAATGATTAGCACATGAAAATATCAGAGGCGAGACCCAGGATTTGAAATCACTTCACTTAGTTTCCCAAGCAAGCGCGTTACCACTGAGCTATCACTGCCAGGTTAATGTGTATGCAAATAAATATGTATGATAATCCAGTCATAATAGTTCAAAAAATAGTGCTATGCTTACAATAATTCACGTAGAGCTGAATGTTGTTTTGTCTTTGTTACACTATTATAAACAAAATATCAAATATCCCCACAAAACCTTTTTGGTAACAAATTATTTCAAGGTTAAAGAATTCTAACGTTAACTGTAACGCTGGCGTGGCCGCGGTCGTTGAGGGACTGAATATTTTTTGAAAAATCTTATTGGAATAGTCAATATTATCGATACAGAGGCAGAATACATAGTTTTTAGATTTTTTTCTGTTTATCTGTCTGGGAAGGAATCACAAGAAAACCAGTGGACAGAATTTGGTATGATGATAGCTGATTATCTGGCTCAAAATGTAGGATATTTTGTACTGCGGGAAAATATCTTATCTCTGAGAAATCTACACTAAACGTTAAAACTAGGGACAAAGCCGAGAGGAGCGAGGGTGTCGTTAGTTAACAATATAATGTAATTAGTTGGTCACTGGAGACCAAAATCATGGTCACCATACTTATATATGTATGTAGGTGCTCTCAGGAGTATAAATTGTATAGACTATAGATAAATATAAAAAATTGATAAAATACAATCAAACTTCTTCTTAACTTTAGTTTCAAATCAGTTTTTCTTTTTCTAATCTAATATAAATCTCATAGTACATAAGATAGTTTTTTTTATTTTTCTAATCTAATATAAATCTCATAATATATAAGATAGTTTTAAAAATGATAATCATCCATCACAATGGATTGGATATTATTGATATTTTTATTTGTTGCAAATATATTTATATTATAAATAAAAAACACTTAAGTGAAAACAAATAATTCCAATAAAATTCTATTATGTTTGAAGCTTTATTTAATATTTCACATGTTTGCATGCATTACTGCATTAAACCAGTATTAGAGTTTATGCTCGAGTCACAATCAATTATGCATAAGGGAGGGTATTTAGTTTGCTTTCTATCAGTGTAATAATCAATAATACTATTAGCTGTCGAGTTTATTTTTATATGTTGTTGTATAAAAATAATAAAACCTATAATACTTTCTTCAATTTAAGTGAATATATGACATTTTAAATAAAACTATCTTTTATAACCCGAGAGAGATTCCCGTGACCATGATTGCTGTAAAGCAAATGAAATGTCAGGAACCAAAAATCAAAATAAATCTCTGAAATCCGAAAAGATCTATTTAAAATAATAAAACCTAATCTATTTATTGCAACAACATCACATAGCTTTAATACTAAAATAATGTGTATAAGTATGAAAAATATTTGCTGATCTAAGATGAGACTTTTACAGTAGATTGAAGAATTTCGTGCCCGACCAGTTAGAACAATAACAATATAACCATTTAACATCTTATACTCAGCACAAGTTGCTCCCATTATGTGAGATTAGGCCAAATGTGGATTGGTGGGAAACTTTGTATGTATTAATTACAAATGGAGGGTGACTAGTGAGTAAAACTATGTACAATGCTGATATTACAAGAGTATTATTATTTACTCTTTATACTTACAAAAGAAATATATGCAATGTATTGCTTATTCTTGAATATTTCTCTGATGTATACATACTATATGCACACCAAAACTTTAATTAAAACATATTGCATAAAGAAGTAATGTAAAATACTCACTTCTTCATTATATAATTTACTTAACTCCTTCTTAATAGGGTCTATTAGTTGTATTTGGCCTGTGGAAAATCCTATGACTAAAGATACACTCTCGGGTGTCATTGTCACAATGTTAAAGTCATGACATGTTGGGTTTGTGCCTTTATACATCTTCTTATCCACCGGCTTTGTGAGATCTGCAGCCTGGTTGAGCAAAATAAAACATTTTGTTTAATTAAGTCTGTAATCTGTATACCAATTAGACTACTTATTTATAAAGTTGCTAAAAATCCTGTTTTTTGTATTTTAATTGAAACCTAATGTGCTATTCCAGTTTAATCTATCTCTATGCCAAATTTCATCCAGATTCATTCGTTCTGGTATGATCGAGTAACAAACAAACATCCATCTATCCAAACTTTCACATTTATAATATTAATGGGATTAATTGAAACCCAATTTGTATTCACATGTAGATCAGTAGAAAATCATGAAATGACAAAGTTTAATATGAACATAACTAAATATTTATTACACTGTTCGCTTTCTTGATACTTAGAATTTTGAATTATTGTTTTATTTGAATTATCTATTACATGAGAAAAGAAAATATGCAATTACCATTTTTAAATTAGTCAAACACAAATAATAAAATTGGATATTTATACAATACTAAAATGAAATTCAATATTGTTAAATGTTTTTTTAATTATTAACATATATTTATATGTTATAATCATATATTTAGTATAATTCACACTTCATTATTCTACAAACTTTTAAACACTTTATATAGAAGTTTATATAACTGCAATTTATGGTATTTATTATTTTTAAATATTTATAGCACTAATAATAATATGATGTAATATAGACATTCCAAGTTCTGTTTTAAAACATAGCAGTTTAATGTGTTGCACTTATGCACAAGTGCAAAGCAGATGTTTATCTCTAGAGATTTGTTATCAAAACTTAACAACATAGCTGCATAAACACACTTTATTATGAAACAGATGTCATAATAATTTTCTTACACAATTTTAGTTTATTTTTAAAGCTTATACATAGCATTTTTTGATAAAATGAAACATATCAATTTCATATTTAAGTAACATTTATAAAAGTAACAAAAAAGAAAATAAATGGTTACCTTTTTAATACCTCTATACACATAAACATATAGTTCTTTGCCATGGTTAAAGCAAATTCTGTCGTCGGAGCCCTGTCCATCAGATCCAGGTGCTCCACCTCCTGGTCCGGGAGGTAAGGAAACCAGCGAAACCCGCACATGAGTCGATCCTGACCCACTGGTATACCCCACACGATTAGGTCTCGAATACTCCGACAATGTCATCAATCGATACGTGCCCTCTCTAGTAACGAACTGTGTCTTCACGTCATCCTTCCCGCCAGAGTCAGCTTGCACGGCCATGTTATCATATCCTGTTATTATTCATTGAGACCGCCTGGGATGCCCGATTAGTATCAGTTGACACCTCAGCCCGCATGCGAATTTAAGGATTTATGCACTATTTCCATATTTTCTAAATATAATATGCAATCAGCTCATCAGGTAGTTAATTATTAAACAAATAATAGTTTGTTTTAATAATAAAATGTCGAATCAAATTAGATATTCTTGTGTATGCAACTTATGAAGTCAGGTGTCATGTCAGACAACATGACGGCTCTTTATTTATGGTGCGTTTGTTTTTTTTGCGATGGATTCTTTAAATCAATCAAGTTTTAAAACTTACTGATATTGTTTGTTTGTCTTTGTCCACATGACTGTGTAATCGTGCGCCACTACATTGAAAATAATTAAAATAGCAGCCATAAAAAAATGCTCAAACTCACGTTATTTCGAATAACAAGAAGATTTTAAAGATTTAAAACATGCTGCATCTATAATTCTATAGATATAAAAAGGATTTAAAAGTGTGGGAACACCGGGGTAGTTAAGAATTGAGGAAAGTATATTTTTGGCTATTGACTTTCTTACTTTTACCCGACTGCAAGGAAACCTAGAGGAGGGTGAAGATTTACAATCGTAAGAAACCATGATAATGAGTTCGCTAATCCGTAAATATGGTAGTTCACTAAACACTATTTACTACTAGTTTCGTGGAAGGGTCACAAGAATTCCGAGTTCCGTCCAAGAGTTAAATAAAACATTGATATGAAGCCTAATTTTAACCCATATTAATATATAAATGCGAAAGTAAATCTGTTTGTCTGTTACCTTTTCACGCTTAATTCGGTGAACCGATTTAGATAAAATTTGGTATGGAGATAGTTTGAGATCCTGGGAAGGACATAGGATAGTTTTACCCCGCAAATCATCCCTTAAGGAAGTGAAAAGGGGGATGAAACTTTGTATGGAGAATCAATCATTTCTTAAGTATGGGATACAAAACTCATAATAAATATATATTTATATATATATGTGTGTGTGTATGTATGTATGTATAGTGGCTAGCATGTACGGCTGCACACCCGGCGGTCCTGGGTTCGAGTCCCTGGTCGGGTCGAGTTTAATAGTTATTGAGTCTTTCTGTATAGTAAGCCCCAGTAACAGCCCGGAGTTGGGAAGTTGGCGGTGTTTCATCCCCGTGCCTTGGAGAGCACGTTAAGCCATTGGTCCTGCGCCTTAACTCTCAATGGTCGTGTCGAACAGTAATGTAATATGTATTCTCTACTAACCGTCATAAGCTATATAGGGACGAACCCAAACGAAGCGAGGGTGAGTCGCTTATGCTAAATAAAGATGAGAAAAAATTTCACTCATCACATTAAATAGTTAGATTTAATTTTTGATACGATAAATAATATTATAATAAGTATTTAGATGTATTTTTCATTTATGATTTGTTCTTTCAAGTCAAACAAGAAAGTTTTCTAACTGTAACACAATCAGTTTAGTTTTATTATCAAAATGGGGATCCGTTTAAAAATTAGGATTATGATCAATTAGGATTACGTGGCTTAAAAAAATGGGAACTGCTGCGCTCATCTATACATGTAATAAAATAGTAACAAAATGAAATCTTGAAATATTTTTAAAAATTAATAGAAATTAATTTTTTTGTCTTGATTTATTGTTATTGGTAAGAAGATAGTTTGAGATCCTCAGAAGGACATAGGATACTTTTTATCCCGGAAATCATCCCTTAAGGGGGTGAAAATGGAAATGAAAGTTTGTATGGGGAATAAGCCTAGGGACGAACCCGAGCGAAGCGAGGGTGAGTCGCTAGTATACTATAAAATGCAAATAAAAAAAGGTCAAATTGTAAACTAGCGACTTACCCTCGCTTCGGTACGATTTTTTAGTGGAACCCTAATTCTTTTTCTGAAATAAAAGTAGCCTATGTTACTCTTTATAACATCAGCTATCTGCTAGTAAAAGTCCTGTCAAAATCGGTCCAGCCATTTCTGTGTAATCTCAAAAATGGGCAGAACAAACAAACAAAAATGTTAAAAATTGTGTTTTTCTTATAAGTACCACCCATATCGATACTAATATTATAAATATGTGTTTGTTTGGCCTTCTTTCACGTTGAAACGGAGAGACGGATTGGCGTGATTTTTGTGTGGAGTTAGAGGGCTGGAGAGTGACATACGCTACTCTTTACCGCGGGAAATTATCTGATTCCCACGGGAAACACGTTATAATACAATCCAACAAAATATTTATAGTCAGAATTACTCGAAACTTGGTATTAGTGCTCTTTAATAAAATTAAATGTGTTTTAGCATTTTTCGAAATTTATCTTATAAGGGGGTAAAATAGGGGATGAAAATTTGTATGGGACTACCTTTTTAGAGATTTTTTGCAGTTAATAGAAGCCGCGGCTTCTGCTAGTATTATATAATTTCAATTTTCATATGCATTTAGCAAAAAGCTGTTCTTTTGATATTATAAAGACACTTCAATTTTACTAAACATAAATATATAATACTAAACATAAAAGAATATTAAAGTTTAATTATAATTTTCTGCTGAACCAGATATTTAAGTTGAACGTTAAATCCATCCCCAATTAGTAATAAAAAGAATAATAAATTATTAGGAATTAATTTATTTTTCTATACACATTTAAATATCTATATTACATTATGTACTAGTTTTACTGCCAGCGTCTTCTTGGAGGTTCTGATCATCATCCTTTTTTATGTCTGTTTCCTCAGCACTCTTATTACCATCACTGACCTGTTTTTTCCCTTTTCCATCTTCTTGGTCTAAAAATTTATCCCATTTATTGATTCTTTGATTTAAATCTGCATCTGTTTCAGCTATTCTATATTTTGTTCGGCCATCCCAAGTTTCTGCTGTAATTTGACGTTTACCAAACCATCTACCGTTGATTAGTTGAATTACTGCATCCGCTTGTTCTGGATCTTTCATAGAAATCTGAGCAACTCCTTCAGGATGTCTATCATACATTACAACTTTCTTTACCTCTCCACATTTGCTACATTCCTCTCTCAAGTCCTGTTGGTAATCCAAAATTAACTGCACTTCATTATCAAAATCTGAAGGATGGAACAAGTTTTTAACAATAACCACTTTTTCATGTTTCGATCTCTCACCTATAAACTTTTCCGGTCGCCAGTCAAACAACTTCTGTTGCATTTTCTTTAATTTCTCAAGCTCTTTTTTCTTCTTTTTCTTAGGCTTAAGTGCAGGGTTGTAGTCACCTTTCATTTGGAAATGTGCTCTTTCTACTTTGATTTTATTTCCTTTATAATCGCTTCCATCAAGTAATTTTAATGCCAAATCGACTGATTCAATTTTAATATATGTACACAAAGCATCACCCTTAAAGCATTTCTGTTCTTTATCCATATAAAGTTTAACCTTCATTTTTTGGGAATTAGGATCTCGTTCAACCAGGCCACACTTTTGCATGAAATTAATAAACTCTTCCTCTGTTATATCTAATGGTAAATTAGATACATACACTTTGGTGTTTTTCTCATCGGTCTGTTCAAACCATTGTGGCTCATTTTTTCGTTTTACACCAGTTTCTACCTTTTTTTCGTCTTCCTTCTTTTTAGATTCTTCTTTAGAAGTATTATCAACAAAACCATATGACATTTGATAGAAAGCTAAGAAATCATCATCAACTTTAGGTATCCATGCTTTTTTCTCCTCGTCCCAAAAGGATTTGGAGCCATCAGCTTCTGTATAAACGTGAGTGTCATTTTCATAGCTATAGGTCCTTCCAGGTACATCTCCTAATTTAGGCGACCATGAATTACTCTCCTTGCTCCATATGTACTTTTGTTGTGTTGTTGGATCAGTATAAATTGCTTCGTCTCCTTCATATGTAATATATGGAGCATAATCACCATAAAGTTCTTCTGTAGATTTTTTACTTGATGAACTTTCTTGCTGTTTACAAATGTCTTTACTGTTATTATTCGCAGTTAATATATCTTTTGTGGACTTGGACGTCTCATTTGATAGTATCACTTTATCTTTTATGTCTTCATTGTTCCCTTTACTTTTATGTTCGACTTTTTCATTTGATGTACTTATATTTTCTTCTATTTGTTTAACAACTTTCTGCTCTTCTTCGGCTAATTTTTGTACTGTTTCATTAGATAGCTTAATTATGAATCCTGTCTTTGCAGGCTTTTCTGCATGAGCCATACTCATAACTCAGTATTCACAAATCACAATAATGATATGATTTTAAAAACTATTTAATAAAAATATAAATTTTCTTAAACCAAAATCTTTTGGATTTCATAAATCGTTAGGAATTAAATTTGCTCAAATGCTTGAGTTAACTCCTACATAATCGAACTTTATTACTTTAAAAGATTTTAGGCATAGCTGAATACCATTTATTCGTCATCCATGATGAATACAGATAACAATTATCAGAATGAAATCCTCAATCCATAATTTGACTTACAGACCACAGGGGACAGATACAGGCCACAGCCCACACTCTCCACAGGTTACGAATTACGATGTAAAAAAAATTAGAAAAGATAGCCATAGATAAAATATAAAAAGATAGTACGAACAAAATATTTTTTAACAAACACATATGAGAGAGAGCTGAGAGATACTAAAATAATAAATTGTGTCATTTTGATTTCAATTTCAGTCTTATAACTGTTTATTTTATTTTGTGAATATTTTACATTTTTTTTACAATGTGCACTTTTTCAGTCAGTTAATGTTAAATGTCAAAATTTGTCAAATTGTAGTTGAAGTTTGAATTCTAAAAAACTGTTCATCTAATTTTCATTTTCCTTTTGTTAATTTTGAGAATATAAACGTGTTCATTTAAAATACCTACGTGGCTTCAACATAAAATAATACTGAGTTTTTTGTAACATATTCCGATTTGTATTAAAATAGTTACTCCTTCAAAACAATGGAGGATTTGAAAAATGTTTATATTTCACCACTGCCGGATTCGCCGTACGTGAAACCTTTTAGATTCAATTATACTCAAAATGGTAAAGAGAAAACCTGGGATTTACTGGAAGTTCATGACAGCGTTGCTATTGTAGTTTTCAATGTAAGCAGAAAGGTTATGATTTTCGTCAAACAATTTAGACCAGGTATATTCTTTTGTTTTTAATAAATCATCTTAAAAAATTAAATCAAAAGAAAAGATATGCTTATATAATTTTAATTAAAACTTTGTTTTTTTTCCAATACTGTAGCAATTTATTACAACTGTATCCATCCTCAAGACCGTCAAGAAAATGTTATAGATACAAACAAATATCCTGCATCACTGGGTATTGCACTGGAGATGTGTGCTGGAATAATAGATAAAAATAAACCTGTAGAAGAAATAGCCAAAGAGGAAGTGTTAGAAGAATGTGGATATGATGTGCCCTTAGATAAATTACATAAAATAACTTCTTATAGGTGGGTGACACTAATCTGTTCATGACATTATAATTAAACTGATTTTGTTCTTTTAAATTTATTTTTAGCTTATTATATTATAGTTTAATTCACTTTGGGTAATGGTAAACAAGAGTTTATCAAAGTAAATCAATTATGCATGCAGGTCGGGTGTGGGTGTTCAAGGAGCACTTCAGACATTTTTCTATTGTGAGGTTACAGATGACATGAAGACAGAGCAAGGTATAGTATTTATTTATCAGGTTTGTAATTTTAAAATTTATTATATTATACAAATAACAAACAAAATTGATTCTTTCTGTAAGCACTGAATCTTTTTAGTGAAAGTTTACTAGAAAATACATTTATTATTAGAACAGTAAATAATTATTATGGAACCTTTTTATATAACTATTTGTTATATTTTATTATCACTTTGTTACAAACTCATTGGCTATACGTAATGATATGTACTTTCATTAAGTAGTACAGTAAATAATATTTTTTATAATAAATTACTGTGAAATAATATATGACTAATTAAAAATAATGTTTACTGCTTATTTAATTAAAGTATACTATGCCTATTTATATGAAATTAACTAGGCTAATTTTATCAAGTTGATTAATATCTTAAATTTAAATTGTTAATATACCTATTATTTATGTCATAATTATAACATTACTAATACTAACCCTTGCTTTGAATTCGTCCCTATACAAAAACAAATTATTCTATGGGAACCCTTTATTTTTCTGGGATAAAGAGTATATGATATGATGAAAGCTATTTCAGACTATAATCTATCTCTGTTATAAATTTCACCCAGATTTATTCAACCATTCTAGAGTAAACGAGTAACAAACATCCATCCATCCTCACAAACTTTCACATTTATAATATTAGTAGGATAGTGATGTGCAATTCTTTGTTTGTGTCATATAGCTAAATGTCAAAGTTTTGTGTCTATTAGTAATAACTGTCACTAAATATATTGATTTTAGGTGGAGGTGTTGATGATGAAATAATAGAAGTAGTGGAAAAGACTATTCTGGAAATAGAAGAAATGGTCAATTCCCCTGGACCCATACAAAGTCCTCCAAGTTGTCTCTTCGCCTTGATGTGGTTCTTGCATTATAAAGCCGATAAGTATAGAAAGTAGGTTGTTACACAATAACTTAACATACTATTTAAGTAATATGTAAATGATTAAGTCCAATTGTTGCTCATTTTGTAATTATGCTGATAAAACAAGTAATTTTTTTAAAGAATCTTAATAAAGGAAGGGTGTCGAAAAGGTCCCATTTCCACCCCTGAATAATGAAAAAAATTATGTCATACGATTTGATATTATCTTTACATATTCTGAAATTAGACTGTGTGTCTGATAAGGAAGTATATTTATGAGAGAAAAAAATGTACAATTAATACTATTTGTGAGACACCAAACTTTGGTCTAACAGGGATTTTCGTTCAAAATGAGACACTGAAACATTAACTTCTTTAATTTAGAACACATATAAAAATCTTTTTTTTTATTTTAATGTCCTTATGTTACTACATAATATATTCAAAAATTACAGTGCTTACATCTTGTGCTCTACACATTTAAAAAAAGCTGATATGTTATTGAAAATGTCTCATTTTTGATTAAATGTTAGTCCAATTACCAATTAGACCAAAATTTAGCATTTCACAAGTAGTATTAATTGTGGTTTTTTTTTGTCTCTCATAAATATATTTTCTTATCAAGAACACAGCCTACTTACAGAATATGTAAAGATCAAATTATATGACATATTTTTTTTGTTATTTAATGGCGGAAATAGGGCCTTATCGATACACTTCCTTTACTGATAGTGTGGCAATTTTCTTATCGCCCATAAGTTATAAATATATTGCTAAGTAAATTACATATTATTTTATTCTGTTGAAATTTAATTTGGAATCAACTGTGAAGCTTTATCATTACAATTTTCAATTAACATGTTGTATATACACATAGAAATTCCAATAATATTATATATAAGAATTATCTTTTTAAAAGATATAATTGATTAAGTTATGTGATTCGTTTATGATGGTGTTATCAAGTTTTATGTTTATATAGATATTTTCATACATTCAACTACTGCCATTGTTGATTGGTGGTTTTTTGCTGTGATGGACCAAATATTTTAATATTTCGACATTACAATCCATAAATTTGTCTCCAAAATCTTGACACCAGTGGCCAATTTTTTGTCTAATTATACGCGCCTGCGCAGGTCGTACGGACGATATTGTGTGGAATGCAAGATCAATAATAATCCGAGTTTGTTCAATTGAAAATTAAATGTACGTAATATTACTTTTAACACTTACTATTAGACGTAATTACTTGTTTATATTATTATCTATATTGTACTGTGTTAAATTAATTAACGAGTTATGTAAATTGATATTTTAGCCGACCTCACAAAATGTAGGTTATCGTTTCATTAGTCTTGGTTCAAACAATTATATCTGCTTTTATCTAAATATCTAATGTAAATTGTAAATTTTATTTCTATGTAATGACAAACCAACCCATTGAAGTATTATATAAACAAATCTATACATATAATAAAATTCTAACTAAGCCGAATCTGTACATTAAATATTTTTTTGGAAATCTTATTGAAATAAACATTATTATCGATACAGAGGCCGAATCTACAGTTTTTAGAATTTTTGTCTGTCTGTCTATTACGGCATCACAGTAAAACCACTGGAGGGATTTTGATGAAATTTGGTATGGTGATAGCTGGTTATCCGGGTCAACATATAGGATACTTTTTACCGCAGGATTTCTTATTTCTGAGAAAAAATACAAAAACTGCAATGTAAGTGTATACCAATATGTAAAACCTAAGAATTTGGTTTTTGGTCAACTGAACGCAGACAATGCTATTTATTTATATAATTTCCATAATATGCATATGTATTGATAGAATATAATGAAATTAATGAAATGAATGTAATGGAATTAAATATATACATATACCTACATATATTATACAAATAGTATATGTTTAGTTTAGGTATACATTTGACTCTATGCTACGCCTATTACTTGAATGTTATCATATATATGACGTCACAAAATTAACATAATCACGATGAAATTGTTACAAATGTACAAAACTATGTACGATGATACTACATAATATTATTTTATAATACATATGTAAATTGTGAGATTTTAAACAAATTTTGCAGTTAGTTTTTTTTTATATAAGTGACAAAATAGTGAAATTTATGAGTAATAACTTTTAAAAACTTATTGAATGGATACTTGATTGTATAATAATTTACTTTATATAATTTACTTGATATAAAAGAAATTTGTTAATTATTGTAATAAATATGTTAATTGCACGTGTGGTGTTTCATAGCAATTAGAATGTATTCATTACAGAGTAGATCTTAGAAATAATGCACCATATATTTTGGACATTATAAAACGACTTTGAATACCTTGTATTAAATTCTTTTGTATATATATAGGTGGTCCTCTATAAATTAAAAATCTATCCTCATGGAATAAGTACTTCTAAGGGAGTTTGAAGTACATAGGTCTACCATTTCACCACAGACAACATTTTAAGCAATTGTGACGATTATGGTAGAACAGAAGTGTCCGGAACGTTGTAATGAACTATGACTTAGAGACGATATATGTTAGAGCTATGGATTTTAGGGGTTTTCTCAGATATGAATAACAAAGTAAAGTGAGATAGAAGGACAATAATCCAATCGACTTTTTAGTCTCCTTTTTTGTATGTGTTTGACATTTTCAGTAATTATAATTTCGAATCGTGTTACTTTTAGTAAAACAATTTATTTGTAACTTTACTATACGTTTTTAGCTTCCAGCACGCAACTGTCAGGCCCTGAGCTGTGCAATGTCGAGAGCTTTCTATCTATACATACTAGGAAATGTCTTCTCTAAAAAAAGTTTGTATACTATAAAATAATAAAAAGTATGTACATATATGTACAATGTACATGTAACATGAAATTGAAAAAGGTATATTTTTTATCCGGCTGTCATTTCGAATTTAGAATCTTTACATACGTTGTATCTGCGCATATTCTATGCTCATAAACTTAAGATATTATAAACTTTACAAGGTTACACACACTTTTTTTTTAATTTGTTTGTTAATAAGGTATTTTAATGTCGAGAATCATTAATTAATTATTTTTATTGTATGCTGTGATCACGTCATGTTTAATAAATTATGGGAATCTGTTTACGTTTATTATTTTATTTTTATATACATCGAGTTGATCAAGTCTTTACTAACCATATAATATACATGAATAAATTAACGAGCTACAAGGCTTGTGTTATGGATATCAGATAGTTGATATACTACACATATATAACTTTAAATACATACATATTATAAATATATAACACTTATAACTGTAGTACAAACATTCATGCTAATCACACATGAATGCCCCCAGCGATAGTCGAACCCGCGACCGCTGGCACCCCTATTTAAAGACTCGCAATAGGATCTCATCAAAAGCGACAAAAGTCACATAGAAAACAATAAATATTTATTAAAACCAATAAATATATATTTAGATCTTATTAGAGTTTTTCAATAGGGACAGCAAGTGTACAAAAAGTACAAACTAAGCCATACATACGTCGTGTCGTCAGGTATAGTGAAGGCTTATCGCAAACGCCGTGACCAATAAAAGTTGGATATGTTATAGTATGAAATCAAATTTATTTCTTTATATTGAAACCCATTTCTATTTACATAAAATATGTTATTAATTTTAATAAGTATATTATTTTAGAAATGACATTGAATTTATAATGTCAAAATATATAATTTAGAAAATATTGTTACTAAAAGACTGAATATTAATATTAAATTACTCTTTTTTATATTTAGACTAAAATGCTGGGCTTAGCTAGTGTGTAAGGTATGAAAAATATTTCTGAAAATCAACCTCTTAGTAGTTTTAAGATTTTTGGTCATTGAAACTTGCTATTATTACTTTTAGATCCAATATTTAAAACCTTGATGTCTTTCAAGAGGTGTCAAATAAAAAAAACTACCAAAAGCAGAACCCTAATTTTGGTTTCTGATAAGAAACTATTAAATCTATACATCTATACTTATAAATAAAATTGAAGTGTTTATTATTTTCAAAATAACTATATTTCCCAAATACCTACATAGTTATTTATATGATACAAGTATCCAAACAACCCTTTTTAAAATTATTATCCTTCTGTTTGTGCGGGGTACTCTTTAAAACGACTTGACCAATTGTAATGAGACTTTCACTAAAAGACAGAGGAATTTTTAAGGCTAAATATAGGGTATATTTACTCCCGAAAAATTGGGTTCCAGCGCGAAAATTGCTTACAATAACTATTTATCTATTGAAAACGTTAGTCGCTAGTTAAATGTTAAAAAAGAACAAACTAACAAGACTAACTCCTATTAATAACTTTAGCATGTAACCAACATATGAATAACGTGCTGTCACCAAACATTTTTTTATATGGACAATTAATTATTTCTTCCTTATATAATAAAGCACGCTGCGTGTATTGTATGTACAAATAACAAGAGTGTTGTGAAGACGTAAAGTATTTATTAAACTAAGTGTGTGTCGGAGCTAGTGTATCCTCGTGAGGTCCTCGACTATCTTGATGATGTCGTCGACTGTCGCGTCGCGCATCATGCCGCCGCCGTCGTCGATCTGCGAGTTAAATTATTATAATGTTACTATACCTATATAATATGACATAAATAAATAAATATGTTGGTACATTAACCCTCAGCACCATCTAGTTCCATGGTAAGCCACGAGGCCTGTGTTATGGATACCAGATAGTTGATACACTACACATATATAACTTTAAATACATACATATATAAATATACACCTATGACTGGAGTATTGTTCATCACACAAATAATGCCCCCAGCGGGACTTGAACCTGCGACCGCTCGTACAGCAAGTATAACTGGTCACTACAAACTGAGCTAAATATGTCGTCATGTTATGTATTGTTCGAGTCGAATTAAATATAGATAACATAATTTTAAACACTAGTTATTAGGTCTGCAAATATCTAGTTAGTTCTACACTTCACCGTGATGTCAGTTAATATGCAGCAAGTACATATGATACTAATTGTAAGAAGAGTTGATATTTTGAGAATGTAAGCGAGTGAGAGAAAGTATGACTATGTAAGAGTTACCTAAACTCTTGTAATATAAGAGCCTAAAAGTGCGAGACTATAATAGTGTAAGAGACTACATGAGTAAGAGTCTAGGTGTGTAAGAGTATGAGTGTGAGAGTACAAGAGTGTGAGATTATAAGAGTTTGCCTGTAAGAGTAGGTATGAGTGTGATAGTTACTATGATCTCACCTGTAACTTGTGCACGGTCTCCTGCTGCTTGTCTCGCGAGAGGTCGAGGAAGCTCTCGACGAGGTCGCCGTCTATGAAGCCCTCCGCGGGCTCCGTTTTGATGTCAGTGTTGAAAGAGCGCCAGAACGCGTGCGGGATCTTACCCACGGACTTGATCGTCTCGCAGAGTCGAGCCTCCAGCTGTTGGAGGAACTCGAACAGCTCCTGTGGTAGTTGTACTACGAGACCTGGCATGGATACAATTGTTAAGAGTTAGTTATTATATTAGTGTGTTAATTATTCATTTAAAATTGCATAAATATTAGAAAGACTAAATTAATTAAATTTTCAACATCTAATCCTTATACGAGTTAAAAAAACCTTTAATTTATTGAATTCGTCAAAAGATGTATAAAAATTATACTTTTATTTTAAAAAACCAAACAATTTTTGTGCATATGTAAGAGGAATGAAATAACGAGAAATGAATACTCGTATATGAATTAAAGAAAAGACTATGACTAATAGCAAAATACATTTTGTTATATTTTATATAATAATAATTATAAATATTATTTCTGTCTGTTTATATTTAAGGTAGACAAATGGACATGCGATTTCGATTATCCATTCTGGTCCATCATCTAGTCCTATCAGACACAGGTGGCTAAACGGAATAGCCTTTTTTTATCGTACATTTAAAATTGTGGATCCAATAATTATTTCTTTTTGTGTAAAAAATTATCATAACGGGCTTTTCTTAATACAGTAAGAGAAAATAGAAAAACAATTTTCCAAATCGCATCAGTAGCTCCAGACATTAGTTAGCCTAAGCAAACAAAATATATTTTTCATTTTTTTATGCCGGTGTGTTCTTATGTGTAATTGTGCGTGTATCTCATTGCTTCTATGGTTTAGTGGCTAGCATGTACGGCTGCACATCCGGAGGCACTGGGTTCTAGTTCCGCCTTTCACCAACTTAGTTATTGAGTCTTTCTGTTAAGTCTCAGTAACATCTCGTAGTAGGGAATTGGACGGTGTTTCACCCATGTGCCTCGAAGGTATATCTCATTGGTTGTCGGTTGTGACAGGAATAAAGAGTGAACTTGTGTTTGGTTAGCCTCAGTGAGATCGGCCGCCGTGGCCGAGATCGGGAGGTGTGTGGTGTGTGCTCACAGATGGCGCCGGTGACGGTGGCGAGCAGCACGGGGCGCGCGACGGGCGCGGCGGTGTCGGCCAGCTGCGACACGAGCGTGCCGCGCCGCATCACGTTGACCATGTCGCCGAGGTGGAACTGCCCCATGTACCCCATCTGCTGCCGCTCCTCGTCCGTCGTCGCCGCGCTGCACACGACACAAGACACATACATACATACATACATACCACTCATATATTATTATACTAGCAGAATCCGATTTTTTATTATACTAGAAAAATATCTAAAAAGGTACTTTCATACAAACTTTCATCCCCTATTTTACCCCCTTATAGAATGAATATTGAAAAATGACAAAAGACATATTTAATTTTATTGAAGAGCATTAATACCAAATTTCAAGTAATTCTGAACATAAATATTTTCTTGGATTGTATTATAATGTGTTTTCCCGTGCGAATTAGACAATCTCCCACGTTAAAAAGTAGCCTATGTCACTCTCCAGATCACCAACTATCTCCATACAAAAAATCACGCCAATCCGTCACTCCGTTTCGACGTGAAAGAAGAGCAAGCAAACAATCAAACACTTTCGCATTTATAATATATAACATGGATTTACAACTAGCGACTCACGCTTTGCTCAGGTTCGTCCCTAGGTAAGTTTTAACAGTTAGTATGGAATAAACTATAATATATATGAACACACATAGGTATAGAAAAATAAGTAAGTATTTAAATATATATATATCATACAAACTATAGATATATATATATATATATATATATATATATATATATATATATATATATATATATATATATATATATATCATACAAACTTCCATCCTCTTTTTTAAATAACCTCTTAAGGTATAATTTCCAAGGATAGTAATTACTCCATGTCCACGTGTACACTACCACAGCTAATGTAAAAATCACAAAGGACGCTAAAAAAGGATGGAGATTCATATTTTCGGTAAGTATCAAAATTATCATTATATAATTGTTATTACTATACTATAAATATGTACTGATATTTTGTCGAGAAATCATCATAAAAACGGTTTTTAAGTATTTTTTTAAATCAAGTCATGATAAACACTCATTCCTTGTCACGTCGTGGCGCCGTGGCGGTGGCGAAGTATAAGTCGTTTTTTTTTGTGATAACAACTTTAAACACTGCATTTAAGGTACAATTTACATTGTCGTATATTTATTTCAACTAGAATAATTACCTAAACACAATTGGTGACAGTTTTAAGAGAACTTTTGCATTGGATTGTGTATCTAGTACTTGTGTACTTTTTTGATCGATGCCTAAAACGATATTCTACAATTCTCTACGCTCACAGAAAACATAATATGACTGTTTTGCATTACAACAAAACAGGTATTATGTGTAGGAGAAAACACACAGCATTGAGATGAAGAAAGCAGCTCTGTGATCTGTCCAAACTATCGAGAATACAGATTAAAACATACCTGAATCCAATAAAGTTTGATAATTAGGTTACCAGAGGGCGCAGGCATCTGCTTGCCGCCTTTTCCGCTGTCAAGTGTCATAGCGTCTTCATCGCCAGCAAGCACCTTGAATCAATGCTGTGTGTTTTCTCCTACACATAATACCTGTTTTGTTGTAATGCAAAACAGTCATATTATGTGTCTCCAAAAACACACAGCATTGAGATGAAGACCTGTTTGATATCTGCTGGTGACCAGAATTATATGCACTGGTGGAGCAAGTGGACTGTAATTTTGGGATGCGGGAAAGCGTATTACCTCCTGAGAAGGGACCCCCTGCCGGTGATGGGCACACCACATGCAAAGAAACAAAAGTTCAGGGACTCACCTTCTGCTGCAACTCCTATCTCCGCTTCCATAAAATTTAGCACAGGGCACTTAAAGTTCGTATAGTACACAGTAAAAAAGTTCATAAAGCATATAGGCGCGGTCAACCTGCGCGCGCGCGGTGCGGGATGATAGTTAATTACGCGGAAGCCGTGTTAATTGTTACACGGTGTAACGACGACTGGGGGTGAGTGCATCAGCGCACTCACGCGGCTTATCCCATCACAATTGCCTATTTGCAATATAGCGCAACCATGCACAAAACGCTATGTGAATGAATAAACAATTAATTATATAATTATCAGCTAAGGACCTCTTTAATTGTTTATATATTTTATGTAACTTCTTTCATGTAATCGAAATATCACTACTTTAACTTAGGAAATTACTTATTAAAACAACATGATAAACTTAAACACTTTAAGTGCACCTTGCACCACTTTTACACCTAGTTCCATAAAATTCAAATCTAATAGGTCCATTAAAATAATTCAAATTAATATTTTAGATAACCATAGGCATAAATTTGTCTGAAAAGATAATAATTACTTACACCCTGTGTAATAACACATAAATAATTCAATTTTTAATTATAAACCAAAACCAAAAATTGAAATCAATTATTACTCTATAATATTAAGCAGTCTTAAAATTATTATATAATAAATCAGTACAATCACTGTTAGAAGTGAAGGATTTATTTACTTATCTATAGTAAAATTTCTTAAATGTTTCTAAACATCTCTCTAGCTCTAGAATCTCCTCTATTTGTCTATTGTTTAGCCATCTCCGCGATGCTACAGTAGACTTGATGTTTCCTGAGGACTCATCTATTTTGGCCTGCCTAAACACTGGATGCAGTCACTCGGAAGTGACAGGTTCTGCCGACTTCACTTGTCCTATAACTGTGATAAAAAGACATTGCAAATCCTTTCCCATCTTGCATCTGACCTCCGAGGCCATCTGCGAGCCCCTCTGCGAGTAGGGATGTAAGGAGCCAACCAGATTGTCTAAGTTACTGAGCCAGTCTTAGAACCAAACCCTGGTCACAATGTTATGGAATTTTTGCCTCCTTAATTAACTCTATCATTAGAAAGTCCCAGAAGAGTTAGATCATGCCACCTACAGCCTGACGCTAGTAACAATATTAAGGCTGTCTCTCTACCCTTATGAAACAATAAATCAGAACATGATGTTGAATTCAACCAGTTAAATACATATTAACATCCCATATGGGCAGTTTAGCTTCTTGTGGTTTAGAAAATTAAATTTCTTTTAGAACCTAATGAATTAATAAGCTTTTTGGTAGATTCTCAATTGTGGCTGAACAATAAGTAGATATGGCTAATTTATGTTATAAAATCATTCTGTATGCTAACTTATTCTTTACATAAAGCTTAGCTATCAATCTGGCTACATCCTTCATTTCTGGACTTTAACTATTGACATTGTTATCCCGGCACCATAATAACCATTTTTTTTAATGGAGTACTGGAAGAATTCAATGTAGCTCGACACCAACTCCATTGAAATAGTTGCTTTTTATTCTCACTCCACTTTATTATTTGGGCTGCCCACCCCCAATTTTTTAAGCCTGAAAATTAACTTGTCTACTTGTGGTGGGCTTGTTACTATCATCTCATCAACAAGAACCTTCCGCAGGTTCTTTACGAGAACGGGATTGGCCAGAACTCTCGTTTGAAGGTCTGGATACCAAAAACATTGGAGCCCACTGAGGCACTATCAGAAAGTACGTTTCCATCGCCTCATTAAAGTGTGCTAAGACTAGTAATTAGACTGGGAAGTGGAAACTCCCATACGACTTGAAATACCCAATCAAGGCTATCCGCCGCACTTGGCGTCGCAAAAATGAAATGATCTCTCATTTGAGTCTAGCGATACATAGGCCTCTACGACGGTGGTCTCGCTGAACGCGAACAGGTCTATGTCTAGTATACCCCACACTTCAAAAATAGCCTCCGTGGCTGGCGGGACCAGATACCATTCGGGTACTTGCTTTCCCCTTGATAAGCGATCGGCGATCCCGTTTAACTTTCCTGGGAGGTAAAAAGCTGAGATTGTTATATTGATAGAATTCGTCACTTTTAAGTTTTAACCCAACATACCTCTACCAGAAGGTTCATACCTTTATCAGACAGGTTCATAGACCGAGTCCCCCTTGATTCCGAATATAGGCGACTAGGGTCTGATTATCGGACTGCTCCAGTATGTGCGCATTCCTTAAAAAAGACACCTGTGACTTGATCCCAGCAAACAGTGCATACACCTCCTCTAGATTGGAGTGCCAAGGTATTTGATTTGGAGCCTGTCTACTCCTTAGGTTGTCTAAGTGCTAAGTGCCCAGCCCGCATCCGCTGCGTCTGTGGTCAAGAAGTACGTTACTTCCTTTTTGTGGAGTTGGACTTGCAGCCTATTGCATCCAACCACCACTTTAGCTCCTGTAGGGCATAATTTCTTTTTCCAACCTCTCTGGGTGAACTTCTTTAGGAAAAGATATACCTTAAATCTGACCTGGCATACAACAGGTAATCGTCCAGCTATAGCCAACGAACATCTCGGTTTCGTAAGGTTTCCGCAACCCAGTTCGATACCGCTGCCAAAGTATGTCGGTTTCGCAAGGTTTCCGCAACCCAGTTCGATACCGCTGCCAAAGTACCTCGGTTTCGCAAGGTTTCCGCAACCCAGTTCGATTCCGCTGCCAAAGTATCTCGGTTTCGCAAGGTTTCCGCAACCCAGTACGATACCACTGCCAAAGTACCTCGGTTTCGCAAGGTTTCCGCAACCCAGTACGATACCGCTGCCAAAGTACCTCGGTTTCACAAGGTTTCCGCAACCCTGTTCGATACCGCTGCAAAGGTACGGGGGGCTAAAGACAGACTAAATGATAAGGTTGTTAACTGAAGGATCTCTCTCTCGTGAATAACACGGAGGAACCGTCTGTGTGCCTTTTTTCATACATAAATGAATATAGGCCTGGTGAATTATTATTTTCACCATCCAATTATTGTCCTGAAAGAAAGCTTATTCTATCTTATCTAAAGTAAGTTTATTATATCTTCCTAAGATATCAAATAAAACGCTTTATTACTATGCGAGTATTTTAAGTATCTGAGGTCGAAAAGGGGACATAATTCACTATCTGTTGTCCTCGCTCAATACACATTTTGAGTCGTTCTTAAATTTTTCAAGTTATGTCTGAATAACTCGGGTAGCTCATGTACTAAATCGGCTTGGATGGGAACTTCAAAGGTGGTTTCATTCTGACGGGTAAAGGCAATTGGCTATAAAATTTAAAACAAACTGATTAGCGCCCTTTTGACTCCATTTGTCTGTAAACAAAGCTTAGGCACCACCCTCTGAAGTTCTGTTGAGTTTAATGCCTCCTTATTTTTGGAGCTGGAAATCTGCTATTGGACTCACATTGACAAAGGTGTTGATCCCTCTTAACAGTATGTCTACATCTCTTTTTAGATCTTTTGAGCTTCACCCTTTTTGTATATTTTTTAATAAAAGATAAATCAGTATGTTTTGTATGATTTATTACCCTTCTATTCCTCAAATAAAACCTTATAATATCCAAGAACTATAATTGGCCCTAGGGCCTCTACAGTAAATAAATACTCTGAACTACGAGGAACATTCTGTAAAGTTGTCCTAAGCTAAGGCTTAATTTCAAAAAATTCTGAACTCTTGTCACCTATTATTTGCAAATTTATTTCTACATTTATATGCTTTGCAGAACCTGAGTCAGGCTCTTGAAAATTTCTCATATAAAGAATTTAAATTAAAATCTTTTGGTTTGACTACAGTCCAATCAAGTATTGATTGTAAACTCTTTCTTAATAAATCTCTGCTCCCTAGTAGATAGCCCAACTATTAAGAGTTCTGTAGAAGCTAAATATTTTTTTATTTATTGAAATGACCCTAACTCATCATCAACTTTTAAACCTATAAACCCAGTAAAACCTAGACTATTCTGCCCTAGTTTCTTATCTTTAATAGGCTTTCAAGCAAGAGAAAAAAGCCACTGTAGTTTATTCAATTAAGAAAAACATCTATCAATAGGTTGAACAAAGCTTTTGATGGCAAATTAAGTACTTAACTATCAAGAATTAATATTAATGTTTCTGGTAATTCATTTGTCGACAGTTGATTAGAATTAATAATACATTTCTCAGAATTAGCACTACTACCCTATCTTATGTATACAAATACATATAAGCTAGTAATTGTGTTAAATATTTAATATATGTATAGCACATCTGAGATTAAAGTAGGTATATACCTACCATAGTATCTAAATTTCACTTATGCGTTCTACGACGTTTATTATGCATAGGTAAAGCCAAGCCCTTCTCAACCTCCGAGAAAGAGAAGGAGCCGGTCCCTGAAGCTGCAGAGGTCAAGGCCGAGACATGTTCTCCCTCCAGAGCAACTGACTTCCGACCGACCTTCACGTCGTCGTAACGCATAGGTTCCATGTTTCAAAAATATTAACAATGCTTACCAATCTCCTTTTTACACATAAAATTCACCTAAAACTTCATTTACATCGATTTCTAACTTTTCGATGTAAACTTTTTCAAATCACAAAACGCTATGACACTTGACAGCGGAAAAGGCGGCAAGCAGATGCCTGCGCCCTCTGGTAACCTAATTATCAAACTTTATTGGATTCAGGTATGTTTTAATCTGTATTCTCGATAGTTTGGACAGATCACAGAGCTGCTTTCTTCATCTCAATGCTGTGTGTTTTTGGAGACACATAATATGTTGTATATTTTATACATTGTAACAACATATTTCATATTTCATAGCCATACCTGTCTTTCTGGCACACAAAGAGATTGAAGCTGTTCTCTGCCCCAAGGAACGTATCGTCGTCTAGGATCTCAAGCGCTGTCATCCAGTTGGGGCTGTAGTCTCGTGCGATTTCTTCGAAACTACCTTCCATCTGATTGAAAAAACATTTTTAAGTATAAAATAAACTTCCTATAAGTGGGTTCTAAAGTCTATAAACAAATAAGTTCATCCCTATGTACGTTTTAATTTTTTTTTGAGCGGAACCCTAATCCTTTTTCTAAAATAAAAGTAGCCTATGTTACTCCTTATAACATCAGCTATCTTCCAGTGAAAGTCCCGCCAAAATCAGTCCAGCCGTTTCAGAGATTATCCGGAACAAATAGACAGACAGACAAAAATTAAAAAAATTGTGTGTTTCTTATAAGTACCGTATATAATTTCATATGCATTTAGTAAAACGCTGTTATTTTGACATTACAAACAGACAGTTCAATTTTATTGATCTGTATAGATTTTTTCTTTTTATTAAAACTTTACGTGTACCTCAAGGAGCATACGAAAAAAAAAATTGCTGAATTCGTTGGGCCGTTCTTAAGTTTTGCGCTTAGCAACATTCATTTTTATTTATATAAGATAGATAAGAAACATGAAATAAATAATAACGAAAAGCTACCTGTTTATATTGTAGCAGGGACATGGAGCGCATAAGGTCCCCGACTATGATGAAGTCGCCCTTCACTTTGAGGTAGAGGGCCACGATGTTGTTGAAATGGCTGCATTCCAGCCGCAGCTCCTTCTCAGACGTCCACTCGAACAGTCTCACCTGTATAGCGTAAAATATTATTAAAAAAATTTATCATAACAATAAAAAACAGCTTTTTTAACCATTTCGGTAGTAAAAAAGTAAAATATGCCCAAAATGCCGTTTTAAACTTTCCATATTTGAAACTACTGCGTAGAATCAATGAAACTTTTTGACACGCCTTGCTAGATCAGCTGTCACAATATATAATGACGTTTTAAGGTTTAGTATCGATTTCTCAAGAGATGATATATTTCCCCGCAGTACAAAGTATCCTATGTGTCCGGATAACCATCTATCATCATACTAAATTTCATAAAAATCTGTCCAGTGGCTTTCTCGTGATGCGTTCACAAATAGACAGACAGACAAAACTCCTAAAAACTACAGATTCGGCCTCTGTATCGATAATAATGATTATTTCAATAAGATTTCCCAAAAAAAAAAAATATGTACAGATTCGATTCACTTAGAATTTTATTATATGTATAGATAAATAAATATACACAGTATAATTCCATATATAATATTATAAGAATAAATACATATATACAAATATGTAATACAGTGTGTGTTAGGAATGGTAATATCTTTTAGAAACTAGCGACTCACCCTCGCTTGGCTCGGGTTCGTCCCTAGCTTGCTACCTCATACAAACTTTCATCCCCATTCCCACCCCTTTAAGGGATAATTTCCGGGATAAAAACTATTTCAGTCGCTAAGTTTTCATATCATGAGATTAAAAAAAACTTATTTTATAAAAAAAAAATGTTATTTTAATTTTACTCTATATAAAATATGTCCTAACAATAACAAACACAGAAGAAAAAGAATTATCCAATTTGGTGCAGCCGATCGGAAGTTATGCCTGTACATACATTTCGGTGATTAATTTTATTTATATAATTATTGTTTATTATCATTATTATTAGACTCACTGTACTGTTGATGGACGCGAGCAGCTTGCCGTTGAATTCCACGAGAGAGAAGCACCCGCCTCGTATCTCTTTCTCGGCCACTTGCGTCAGCTTACCCTCGTGCCAGTGGAAGATGAGGATCCTGCCCTGTTCATATTATTATTATTTATTATTTAGTCCTCTTTAACGTCCCACTACTAGGCACGGGTTTCCCTTCAATACGAGGGGGATCAGGCAAATGGTAATTGTGTTAGAAATGATTCGCACATGAAAATTTGAGGTGGTTTGATTTGTAGTTCCCGACGTTTCGTGTGCTTTACAGCTGCCAATCATGGTCACGGGAGTGACTAAGGTTTTAGGCATCTCAAAGGCGATTTATACATGTTACTGACAGTACCTAGAAATTTACTTAACATGTATATAATACCATTGAGACGTCTAAAAACTTAAGTCTCAGCTGTGACCATGATTACTGTAAAGCATTGGAAACGTCGGAATCAAAAATCTAAATAAATCCGCGATATATTCCGATAATTTTATTTACAACTATATATATACTAAGGGTGGAGCGAAAAAAAGTGAGTTGAGTAAAAAATGTCTATATTAGTCAATTCTATTTTAAAAGATAATCACTCGAAAAAAAAAATCATTCAAAACAAAAATTTAAATTAATTATCAGTGAGCCACCTCAAAATGTTGAGAAAAATTATTTTTGTTTTTATAAGCTACAAATTCTACCTCCAAGCTAAGAAAAAACATTTTTTTTCTCAAAAAAACTGACCTGCTTGGGCTCGGACTCCTCGGGGTTGAGCAGCGCGGTGCCCACGGCGTAGTAGTGGTTGGGGTCGTCCGCCAGCCGGCACGACACCAGCGACATCGCGAACTCCGTGTTCAGCAGCTGGTGCGCGTGCAGCACTGCGGGCCACGGAACAATTACATCAAACGGACAGACGGGCAGGATAGGTTTCATCCTTACCCATACTAATATTATAAATGTGAAAGTGTGTTTGTTTGTTCCTTTGTCCTTCTTTCACGTCGAAATAGTGTAGGGGATTGGTGTGATTTTTTTGTGTGGAGGTAGTTGGAGGGCTGGAGAGTGACATAGGCTACTTTTTACCACGAGAGTTTACTTAATTCACACGGGAAAACAATTTTTAATGCTAACCAAAAAAATATATGATCAGAATAACTTGAAACTTGGTATTAATTAATAATCTTAAATAAAATTAAATAAATACGTCTTTTAGCATTTTACGAAATTCATCTTATAAGGGGGAAAATAGTAAATGAAATTTATATGAAACTACTTTTGTAGTTTTTGTAGGTTTAGCACAAATGAAGCCATGGGTACTGCTAGTACTAAATAATTACATAGATAGAGTCTGCTAAAATAAATGTCAAAGTCAAAAATAATGACGTGATTTGCTGTTTATGCTATTATTCTAGATTTTGATATGACATTGTTGACAACATTTCTGTTAAAATCATTGGATATGAATACTATATGGATTTTATGCTCAATATAATGAAAACTAACCTTTTAAATCAAACCTTTCTTCTTCATTACAAATGACATTATCAAAATAATCAGACAATCGAATTGTTAGAAAATGTATATACATGTTTTTATGTATCAATGCGTTTTAAGCAAAAAATCAAAACTTCGGTCGCAAATAAAAAACTTGTACATCAGCTATTCGAAAGCATGTCCAGTGATGTAGTAAGTTAGATACCTTCGAAAGTGTGCTGATCTATGACGAGCAGGTTGTGCACCTCTACGTCGGCGTGCGGCGGCGCGTGCTTGGGCGCGGGCGGCGGCGCGGCGCTGCTGGCGGGCGCGGCGGTGGACGCGCTGCTGCGCACGGCCACGGCGCCGCCCGCGCCCGCGCCCGCGCCCCCGCCCGCGCCCAGCGACCACTCCAGCTTGTCCACGCGCATTGTTATCACGCCGAATGTCTGTCGCGATATATTATATATATTTATATGCTTCCGATGATTTATTATATACTTCCTAATATTTGCATGATGTATCTGCCTTAAAAGATAATTCATTTAGAATTAAGCTACACAGTATTTATTTTTACTAAACAATATTGTTTTGATGTAATTATCACTGGTGGATTTAAATACATTAAAATAAAATAATATTATATACACCTTTTTTTTATTTCATTTTAGCGACTATATGGTGTCACTGCGATCATTCCTGGTCTATTGTAATCGCCGCATTTTATACTAGTCTAGAGTGAACCACTAAATACTGGAGATATTAAAAACTGCAGGATTTTCTTAGGGTATTATACTCGTATACACTTACATTGATAGGCTACTTACATCGACCAAAGTATACCATACCATACACAATCAGCGACAAAAAATAACATCACCGAACGTGCGCTCATTTGATTATTAGAGCGCGATTTTTTTTATGAAAACAACTCTAATTGCATTTAAGATTCAATTTACATTGTCGTATATTTATTTCAACTGAAATAATTACCTAAACACAATTGGTGACAGTTTTAAGAAAACTTTTGCATAGGATTGTGTATCTAGTACTTTTTTGATTGATGGCTACAAAACAAACATATTAATTAATAAATCAATCTATACATATAAATAAAATTTAATCGTCTGTTTGTGATTGCAAAATAACTATATTTACTCACATACCTGTTTTACTGTTTGACCAAAATGAGTTTACCCAAGAAAAAATTTAAGGGTTCCTACTATATGTCAGTGAACTTAGCAGATCATTGTCCAGCAGATCAAAAAAAAATGTGAGTTCTATTCGCATGCACCTGAGTTCTACAGTTCCTGATACTTTTTAGAAATAGTTCTGGCGTTTTTACCTTAAAAAAAGTCAATTGACAAAATGATCTGCTAACTTCCCGTAGCAGATCATTTTGCACAAAATCAAAAACAAATGTGAATTCTTTGCGCAAGGAGCCGAGTTCTACAGTTCCTGATACTTTTCAGGAATAGTTCTGGACTCTCGTCCAAGTTCCAGCAGATCAAATCCGAATTTTTGAAAAGTCGGATAATACCATTTTTAATGTTTTAAATTATTGCAAAAGCTTAGAACTCTTTCATTTATCACAGATCTGTGCCAGAACTCTAATGTAGAACTCGATTCGAGTCCAGAACTCACGTCCAAGTGCCAGCAGAGCATACCAGAACGTTGGAAAATGTAAAAAAAAAATCTATTTTCATTGTTTTAAATTATTTAGAAAGGCCAGAAGTTAGAACTCTTTCGTTTATAACAGATCTGTACCAAAACTCTAATGTAGAACTCGTTTCGGGTCCAGAACTCACGTCCAAGTGCCAGCAGAGCATACCTGAACGTTGGAAAATATGAAAAAAAAACCACTTTTCATTGTTATAAATTAGTTAGAAAGGCTAGAAATTAGAACTCTTTCGTTTATAACAGATCTGTACCAGAACTCTAATATAGAACTCGATTCGAGTCCAGAACTCACGTCCAAGTGCCAGCAGAGCATACCTGAACGTTGGAAAATATGAAAAAAAATCTATTTTTATTGTTTTAAATTATTTAGGAAAGCTAGAAGTTAGAACTCTTTCACTTATAACAGATCTGTACCAGAACTCTAATGTAGAACTCGATTAGAGTCCAGAACTCACGTCCAAGTTCCAGCAGAGCATACCTGAACGTTGGAAAATATAAAAAAAAAACTATATTTATTGTTTTAAATTATTTAAAAAGGCTAGAAGCTAGAACTCTTTCGTTTATAACAGATCTGTACCAGAACTCTAATGTAGAACTCGATTCGAGTCCAGAACTCACGTCCAAGTGCCAGCAGAGCATACCAGAACATTGGAAAATATGAATAAAATTACTATTTTCATTGTTTTAAATTATTTAAAAAGGCTAGAAGTAAGAACTCTTTCGTTTATAATAGATCTGTACAAGAACTCTATTGTGGAATTCGATTCGAGTCCAGAACTCACGTCCAAAGGCCAGCAGAGCATACCAGAAAGTTGAAAAATATGAAAAAAAAAACTATTTTCATTGTTATAAATCATTTAGGAAGGCTAGAAGTTAGAACTCTTTCGTTTATAACAGACCTGTACCAGAACTCTAATGTAGAACTCGTTTCGAGTCCAGAACTCACGTCCAAGTGCCAGCAGAGCATACCAGAACATTGGAAAATATGAAAAAAAAAAACTATTTTCATTGTTATAAATTATTTAGGAAGGCTAGAAGTTAGAACTCTTTCGTTTATAACAGACCTGTACCAGAACTCTAATAAAGAACTAAATTTGAGTCCAGAACTCACGTCCAAGTTCCAGCAGAGCATACCTGAACGTTGGAATATATGAAAAAGAAATAGTTTGATTGTTTTCAATTATTTCGAAAGGCTAGAAGTTAGAACTCTTTCGCTTATAACAGATCTGTACCAGAACTCTAATGTAGAACTCGTTTCGAGTCCAGAACTCACGTCCAAGGTCCAGCAGAGCATACCTGAACGTTGGAAAATATGAAAAAAAAAACTAGTTTGATTGTTTTAAATTATTTAGAAAGGCTAGAAGTTAGAACTCTTTCGCTTTTAACAGATCTGTACCAGAACTCTAATGTAGAACTCGTTTCGAGTCCAGAACTCACGTCCAAGTTCCAGCAGAGCATACCTGAACGTTGGAAAATATAAAAAAAAAGCTATATTTATTGTTTTAAATTATTTAAAAAGGCTAGAAGCTAGAACTCTTTCGTTTATAACAGATCTGTACCAGAACTCTAATGTAGAACTCGATTCGAGTCCAGAACTCACGTCCAAGTGCCAGCAGAGCATACCAGAACATTGGAAAATATGAAAAAAAAAACTATTTTCATTGTTATAAATTATTTAGGAAGGCTAGAAGTAAGAACTCTTTCGTTTATAACAGACCTGTACCAGAACTCTAATATAGAACTATATTCGAGTCCAGAACTCACGTCCAAGTTCCAGCAGAGCATACCTGAACGTTGGAAAATATGAAAAAAAACTAGTTTGATTGTTTTAAATTATTTAGAAAGGCTAGAAGTTAGAACTCTTTCACTTATAACAGATCTGTACCAGAACTCTAATGTAGAACTCGTTTCGAGTCCAGAACTCACGTCCAAGTTCCAGCAGAGCATACCTGAACGTTGGAAAATATAAAAAAAAGCTATATTTATTGTTTTAAATTATTTAAAAAGGCTAGAAGCTAGAACTCTTTCGTTTATAACAGATTTGTACCAGAACTCTAATGTAGAACTCGATTCGAGTCCAGAACTCACGTCCAAGTGCCAGCAGAGCATACCAGAACATTGGAAAATATGAAAAAAAACTATTTTCATTGTTTTAAATTATTTAAAAACGCTAGAAGTTAGAACTCTTTCGTTTATAACAGATCAGTACCAGAACTCTAATGTAGAACTCGTTTCGAGTCCAGAACTCACGTCCAAGGTCCAGCAGAGCATACCTGAACGATGGAAAATATGAAAAAAAAACTAGTTTGATTGTTTTAAATTATTTAGAAAGGCTAGAAGTTAGAACTCTTTCGCTTATAACAGATCAGTACCAGAACTCTAATATAGAACTCGTTTCGATTCCAGTACTCACGTCCAAGGTCCAGCAGAGCATACCTGAACGTTGGAAAATATGAAAAAAAAAACACTTTTCATTGTTATAAATCATTTAGGAAGGCTAGAAGTTAGAACTCTTTCGTTTATAACAGATCTGTACCAGAACTCAAATGTAGAACTCGATTCGAGTCCAGAACTCACGTCCAAGTGCCAGCAGAGCATACCAGAACATTGGAAAATATGAAAAAAAATAACTATTTTCATTGTTTTAAATTATTTAAAAAGGCTAGAAGTAAGAACTCTTTCGTTTATAATAGATCTGTACAAGAACTCTATTGTGGAATTCGATTCGAGTCCAGAACTCACGTCCAAAGGCCAGCAGAGCATACCAGAACGTTGAAAAATATGAAAAAAAAAACTATTTTCATTGTTATAAATTATTTCGAAAGGCTAGAAGTTAGAACTCTTTCGCTTATAACAGATCTGTACCAGAACTCTAATGTAGAACTCGTTTCGAGTCCAGAACTCACGTCCAAGTGCCAGCAGAGCATACCAGAACATTGGAAAATATGAAAAAAAAAAACTATTTTCATTGTTATAAATCATTTAGGAAGGCTAGAAGTTAGAACTCTTTCGTTTATAACAGACCTGTACCAGAACTCTAATTTAGAACTCGTTTCGAGTGCAGAACTCATGTCCAAGTGCCAGCAGAGCATACCAGAACATTGGAAAATATGAAAAAAAAACTATTTTCATTGTTATAAATTATTTAGGAAGGCTAGAAGTTAGAACTCTTTCGTTTATAACAGATCAGTACCAGAACTCTAATTTAGAACTCGTTTCGAGTGCAGAACTCATGTCCAAGTGCCAGCAGAGCATACCAGAACATTGGAAAATATGAAAAAAAAAACTATTTTCATTGTTATAAATTATTTAGGAAGGCTAGAAGTAAGAACTCTTTCGTTTATAACAGACCTGTACCAGAACTCTAATATAGAACTATATTCGAGTCCAAAACTCACGTCCAAGTTCCAGCAGAGCATACCTGAACGTTGGAAAATATGAAAAAAAACTAGTTTGATTGTTTTAAATTATTTAGAAAGGCTAGAAGTTAGAACTCTTTCACTTATAACAGATCTGTACCAGAACTCTAATGTAGAACTCGTTTCGAGTCCAGAACTCACGTCCAAGTTCCAGCAGAGCATACCTGAACGTTGGAAAATATAAAAAAAGCTATATTTATTGTTTTAAATTATTTAAAAAGGCTAGAAGCTAGAACTCTTTCGTTTATAACAGATTTGTACCAGAACTCTAATGTAGAACTCGATTCGAGTCCAGAACTCACGTCCAAGTGCCAGCAGAGCATACCAGAACATTGGAAAATATGAAAAAAAAAACTATTTTCATTGTTTTAAATTATTTAAAAACGCTAGAAGTTAGAACTCTTTCGTTTATAACAGATCAGTACCAGAACTCTAATGTAGAACTCGTTTCGAGTCCAGAACTCACGTCCAAGGTCCAGCAGAGCATACCTGAACGATGGAAAATATGAAAAAAAAAACTAGTTTGATTGTTTTAAATTATTTAGAAAGGCTAGAAGTTAGAACTCTTTCGCTTATAACAGATCAGTACCAGAACTCTAATATAGAACTCGTTTCGATTCCAGTACTCACGTCCAAGGTCCAGCAGAGCATACCTGAACGTTGGAAAATATGAAAAAAAAAACACTTTTCATTGTTATAAATCATTTAGGAAGGCTAGAAGTTAGAACTCTTTCGTTTATAACAGATCTGTACCAGAACTCAAATGTAGAACTCGATTCGAGTCCAGAACTCACGTCCAAGTGCCAGCAGAGCATACCAGAACATTGGAAAATATGAAAAAAAATAACTATTTTCATTGTTTTAAATTATTTAAAAAGGCTAGAAGTAAGAACTCTTTCGTTTATAATAGATCTGTACAAGAACTCTATTGTGGAATTCGATTCGAGTCCAGAACTCACGTCCAAAGGCCAGCAGAGCATACCAGAACGTTGAAAAATATGAAAAAAAAAACTATTTTCATTGTTATAAATTATTTCGAAAGGCTAGAAGTTAGAACTCTTTCGCTTATAACAGATCTGTACCAGAACTCTAATGTAGAACTCGTTTCGAGTCCAGAACTCACGTCCAAGTGCCAGCAGAGCATACCAGAACATTGGAAAATATGAAAAAAAAAAACTATTTTCATTGTTATAAATCATTTAGGAAGGCTAGAAGTTAGAACTCTTTCGTTTATAACAGACCTGTACCAGAACTCTAATTTAGAACTCGTTTCGAGTGCAGAACTCATGTCCAAGTGCCAGCAGAGCATACCAGAACATTGGAAAATATGAAAAAAAAACTATTTTCATTGTTATAAATTATTTAGGAAGGCTAGAAGTTAGAACTCTTTCGTTTATAACAGATCAGTACCAGAACTCTAATTTAGAACTCGTTTCGAGTGCAGAACTCATGTCCAAGTGCCAGCAGAGTATACCAGAACATTGGAAAATATGAAAAAAAAAACTATTTTCATTGTTTTAAATTATTTAGGAAGGCTAGAAGCTAGAACTCTTTCGTTTATAACAGATCTGTACCAGAACTCTAATGTAGAACTCGATTCGAGTCCAGAACTCACGTCCAAGTGCCAGCAGAGCATACCAGAACATTGAAAAATATGAAAAAAAAACTATTTTCATTGTTTTAAATTATTTAAAAAGGCTAGAAGTTAGAACTCTTTCGTTTATAACAGATCAGTACCAGAACTCTAATAAAGAACTCGTTTCGAGTCCAGAACTCACGTCCAAGGTCCAGCAGAGCATACCAGAACATTGGAAAATATGAAAAAAAACTATTTTCATTGTTTTAAATTATTTAAAAAGGCTAGAAGTTAGAACTCTTTTGTTTATAACAGATCAGTACCAGAACTCTAATATAGAACTCGTTTCGATTCCAGAACTCACGTCCAAGGTCCAGCAGAGCATACCTGAACGTTGGAAAATATAAAAAAAAAACTATATTTATTGTTTTAAATTATTTAAAAAGGCTAGAAGCTAGAACTCTTTCGTTTATAACAGATCTGTACCAGAACTCTAATGTAGAACTCGATTCGAGTCCAGAACTCACGTCCAAGTGCCAGCAGAGCATACCTGAACGTTGGAAAATATAAAAAAAAACTATATTTATTGTTTTAAATTATTTAAAAAGGCTAGAAGCTAGAACTCTTTCGTTTATAACAGATCTGTACCAGAACTCTAATGTAGAACTCGATTCGAGTCCAGAACTCACGTCCAAGTGCCAGCAGAGCATACCAGAACATTGGAAAATATGAAAAAAAAACTATTTTCATTGTTTTAAATTATTTAAAAAGGCTAGAAGTTAGAACTCTTTTGTTTATAGCACATCTGTACCAGAACTCTAATATAGAACTCGTTTCGAGTCCAGAACTCACGTCCAAGTGCCAGCAGAGCATACCAGAACATTGGAAAATATGAAAAAAAACTATTTTCATTGTTTTAAATTATTTCGAAAGGCTAGAAGTTAGAACTCTTTCGTTTATAACAGATCAGTACCAGAACTCTAATATAGAACTCGTTTCGATTCCAGAACTCACGTCCAAGGTCCAGCAGAGCATACCTGAACGTTGGAAAATATAAAAAAAACTATATTTATTGTTTTAAATTATTTAAAAAGGCTAGAAGCTAGAACTCTTTCGTTTATAACAGATCTGTACCAAAACTCTAATGTAGAACTCGTTTCGAGTCCAGAACTCACGTCCAAGTGCCAGCAGAGCATATAAGAACGTTGCAAAATATGAAAAAAGAAACTATTTTCATTGTTTTAAATTATTTAGAAAGGCTAAAAGTTAGAACTCTTTTGTTTATAACAGATCTGTACCAGAACTCTAATATAGAACTCGTTTTGAGTCCAGAACTCACGTCCAAGGTCCAGCAGAGCATACCTGAACGTTGGAAAATATGAAAAAAAACTAGTTTGATTGTTTTAAATTATTTAGAAAGGCTAGAAGTTAGAACTCTTTCACTTATAACAGATCTGTACCAGAACTCTAATGTAGAACTCGTTTCGAGTCCAGAACTCACGTCCAAGTTCCAGCAGAGCATACCTCAACGTTGGAAAATATAAAAAAAAGCTATATTTATTGTTTTAAATTATTTAAAAAGGCTAGAAGCTAGAACTCTTTCGTTTATAACAGATCTGTACCAGAACTCTAATGTAGAACTCGATTCGAGTCCAGAACTCACGTCCAAGTGCCAGCAGAGCATACCAGAACATTGGAAAATATGAAAAAAAATAACTATTTTCATTGTTTTAAATTATTTAAAAAGGCTAGAAGTAAGAACTCTTTCGTTTATAATAGATCTGTACAAGAACTCTATTGTGGAATTCGATTCGAGTCCAGAACTCACGTCCAAAGGCCAGCAGAGCATACCTGAACGTTGGAAAATATGAAAAAAAACTATTTTCATTGTTATAAATTATTTAGGAAGGCTAGAAGTTAGAACTCTTTCGTTTATAACAGACCTGTACCAGAACTCTAATATAGAACTAAATTCGAGTCCAGAACTCACGTCCAAGTTCCAGCAGAGCATACCAGAACATTGGAAAATATGAAAAAAAAAAAACTATTTTCATTGTTATAAATTATTTAGGAAGGCTAGAAGTTAGAACTCTTTCGTTTACAACAGATCAGTACCAGAACTCTAATATAGAACTCGTTTCGAGTCCAGAACTCACGTCCAAGGTCCAGCAGAGCATACCAGAACATTGGAAAATATGAAAAAAAAACTATTTTCATTGTTTTAAATTATTTAAAAACGCTAGAAGTTAGACCTCTTTCGTTTATAACAGATCAGTACCAGAACTCTAATTTAGAACTCGTTTCGAGTCCAGAACTCACGTCCAAGGTCCAGCAGAGCATACCAGAACATTGGAAAATATGAAAAAAAACTATTTTCATTGTTTTAAATTATTTAAAAACGCTAGAAGTTAGAACTCTTTCGTTTATAGCAGATCAGTACCAGAACTCTAATATAGAACTCGTTTCGATTCCAGAACTCACGTCCAAGGTCCAGCAGAGCATACCTGAACGTTGGAAAATATAAAAAAAAACTATATTTATTGTTTTAAATTATTTAAAAAGGCTAGAAGCTAGAACTCTTTCGTTTATAACAGATCTGTACCAGAACTCTAATGTAGAACTCGATTCGAGTCCAGAACTCACGTCCAAGTGCCAGCAGAGCATACCAGAACATTGGAAAATATGAAAAAAAAACTATTTTCATTGTTTTAAATTATTTAAAAAGGCTAGAAGTTAGAACTCTTTCGTTTATAACAGATCAGTACCAGAACTCTAATATAGAACTCGTTTCGAGTCCAGAACTCACGTCCAAGGTCCAGCAGAGCATACCAGAACATTGGAAAATATGAAAAAAAACTATTTTCATTGTTTTAAATTATTTCGAAAGGCTAGAAGTTAGAACTCTTTCGTTTATAACAGATCAGTACCAGAACTCTAATATAGAACTCGTTTCGATTCCAGAACTCACGTCCAAGGTCCAGCAGAGCATACCTGAACGTTGGAAAATATAAAAAAAAACTATATTTATTGTTTTAAATTATTTAAAAAGGCTAGAAGCTAGAACTCTTTCGTTTATAACAGATCTGTACCAGAACTCTAATATAGAACTCGATTCGAGTCCAGAACTCACGTCCAAGTGCCAGCAGAGCATACTAGAACATTGGAAAATATGAATAAAAAAACTATTTTCATTGTTTTAAATTATTTAAAAAGGCTAGAAGTAAGAACTCTTTCGTTTATAATAGATCTGTACAAGAACTCTATTGTGGAATTCGATTCGAGTCCAGAACTCACGTCCAAAGGCCAGCAGAGCATACCAGAACGTTGAAAAATATGAAAAAAAAACTATTTTCATTGTTATAAATCATTTAGGAAGGCTAGAAGTTAGAACTCTTTCGTTTATAACAGACCTGTACCAGAACTCTAATTTAGAACTCGTTTCGAGTGCAGAACTCATGTCCAAGTGCCAGCAGAGCATACCAGAACATTGGAAAATATGAAAAAAAAAACTATTTTCATTGTTATAAATTATTTAGGAAGGCTAGAAGTTAGAACTCTTTCGTTTATAACAGACCTGTACCAGAACTCTAATAAAGAACTAAATTCGAGTCCAGAACTCACGTCCAAGTTCCAGCAGAGCATACCTGAACGTTGGAAAATATAAAAAAAAAGCTATATTTATTGTTTTAAATTATTTAAAAAGGCTAGAAGCTAGAACTCTTTCGTTTATAACAGATCTGTACCAGAACTCTAATGTAGAACTCGATTCGAGTCCAGAACTCACGTCCAAGTGCCAGCAGAGCATACCAGAACATTGGAAAATATGAAAAAAAAAAACTATTTTCATTGTTTTAAATTATTTAAAAAGGCTAGAAGTTAGAACTCTTTTGTTTATAACAGATCAGTACCAGAGCTCTAATTTAGAACTCGTCTCGAGTGCAGAACTCATGTCCAAGTGCCAGCAGAGCATACCAGAACATTGGAAAATATGAAAAAAAAAACTATTTTCATTGTTATAAATTATTTAGGAAGGCTAGAAGTTAGAACTCTTTCGTTTATAACAGATCAGTACCAGAACTCTAATTAAGAACTCGTTTCGAGTGCAGAACTCATGTCCAAGTGCCAGCAGAGCATACCAGAACATTGGAAAATATGAAAAAAAAAAACTATTTTCATTGTTATAAATTATTTAGGAAGGCTAGAAGTTAGAACTCTTTCGTTTATAACAGACCTGTACCAGAACTCTAATATAGAACTAAATTCGAGTCCAGAACTCACGTCCAAGTTCCAGCAGAGCATACCTGAACGTTGGAATATATGAAAAAAAATTAGTTTGATTGTTTTAAATTATTTCGAAAGGCTAGAAGTTAGAACTCTTTCGCTGATAACAGATCTGGACCAGAACTCTAATGTAGAACTCGTTTCGAGTCCAGAACTCACGTCCAAGTGCCAGCAGAGCATATCAGAACGTTGCAAAATATGAAAAAAGAAACTATTTTCATTGTTTTAAATTATTTAAAAAGGCTAGAAGTTAGAACTCTTTCGTTTATAACAGATCAGTACCAGAACTCTAATTTAGAACTCGTTTCGAGTGCAGAACTCATGTCCAAGTGCCAGCAGAGCATACCAGAACATTGGAAAATATGAAAAAAAAACTATTTTCATTGTTATAAATTATTTAGGAAGGCTAGAAGTTAGAACTCTTTCGTTTATAACAGATCTGTACCAGAACTCTAATTTAGAACTCGTTTCGAGTGCAGAACTCATGTCCAAGTGCCAGCAGAGCATACCAGAACATTGGAAAATATGAAAAAAAAAACTATTTTCATTGTTATAAATTATTTAGGAAGGCTAGAAGTTAGAACTCTTTCGTTTATAACAGATCAGTACCAGAACTCTAATGTAGAACTCGTTTCGAGTCCAGAACTCACGTCCAAGTTCCAGCAGAGCATACCTGAACGTTGGATAATATAAAAAAAAGCTATATTTATTGTTTTAAATTATTTCGAAAGGCTAGAAGTTAGAACTCTTTCGCTGATAACAGATCTGTACCAGAACTCTAATGTAGAACTCGTTTCGAGTCCAGAACTCACGTCCAAGTTCCAGCAGAGCATACCTGAACGTTGGAAAATATAAAAAAAAGCTATATTTATTGTTTTAAATTATTTAAAAAGGCTAGAAGCTAGAACTCTTTCGTTTATAACAGATCTGTATCAGAACTGCAATGTAGAACTTGATTCTTGATTATTACCATCTTTGTTTCCTGAATAGGTCATGGAATCCTTGTCAAAACTAGGAATAAGGTTGTGAATAAAGTTGCTTTTATTAACGCGAATATTTGACATTTTAAATAAAACTATCTTTTCGTATTATTTCGCGGATTTATTTTAATTTTTTGTTCTCGACGTTTCGAATACTTTACAGCAATCATGGTGATGGTAGAGACTAAGGTATTAGACGTCTTAAAGGCGTTATATATGTACTTGTTACAGACAGTACCTATCTACATTTTTACAAAAAATAATGTCAAAAATTCAAAAAAAATCCCAAAGTACGATACAATATTTGTTGATTTTTATTTCTAAACATTTAACATAATATTTTCTTAGATTTACGTGAATGTTTGACATTATTAAATAAAACTATCTTTTCGGATTATTTCGCGGATTTATTTTGATTTTTGGTTCCCGACGTTTCGAATGCTTTACAGCATCCATGGTCACGGGAGAGACAGTCTCTCAGTCTCAAAATATTATGTGAACCAGTACGGACTGGAAACCGCAAACAAGATACGCCGGTTAGAAGATCTAAAGACAAAGCGCGCAAGATTATTAACATCGTTAACTTTCTTGAAGAGATGTCATGATCATCGTCTCATTACTACGTGTGTGAAAATATCTTCCAAAAAGAACATACGAGGAAGCGCTAAGATCGTAAACCAGGCAAGTTTTAAGTTGTTACGGACAGTGATTCGACAGTCTCTCCCGTGACCATGGATGCTGTAAAGCATTCGAAACGTCGGGAACCAAAAATCAAAATAAGTCCGCGGAATAATCCGAAGAGATAGTTTTATTCAATAATGTCTAAACATTTAATTTTTTTTATTCCCTCCACGACCGCGGACACGCCGGCGTGTCAGTTAATAATAGATTTCTTAGAATTTTAATTAATTTCTTATAAATTTACAAATTTGGAGGTTTTAATAAGTATATTAATTAAATATAGCAATATTTTTTTAATTGAAGCTGTTATTATTATAAATATTACAATATTTTAAAAAACTTTATTTACTTTCTGGTATGCTCTGCTGGCACTTGGACGTGAGTTCTGGACTCAAATCGAGTTCTACATTAGAGTTCTGGTACAGATCTGTGATAAATGAAAGAGTTCTAACTTCTAGCCTTTCGAAATAATTTAAAACAATCAAACTAATTTTTTTTCATATATTCCAACGTTCAGGTATGCTCTGCTGGAACTTGGACGTGAGTTCTGGACTCGAATTTAGTTCTATATTAGAGTTCTGGTACAGGTCTGTTATAAACGAAAGAGTTCTTACTTCTAGCCTTCCTAAATAATTTATAACAATGAAAATAGTTTTTTTTTTCATATTTTCCAATGTTCTGGTATGCTCTGCTGGCACTTGGACATGAGTTCTGCACTCGAAACGAGTTCTAAATTAGAGTTCTGGTACTGATCTGTTATAAACGAAAGAGTTCTAACTTCTAGCCTTCCTAAATAATTTATAACAATGAAAATAGTTTTTTTTTTCATATTTTCCAATGTTCTGGTATGCTCTGCTGGCACTTGGACGTGAGTTCTGGACTCGAAACGAGTTCTACATTAGAGTTCTGGTACAGATCTGTTATAAGTGAAAGAGTTCTAACTTCTAGCCTTTCTAAATAATTTAAAACAATCAAACTAGTTTTTTTTTTCATATTTTCCAACGTTCAGGTATGCTCTGCTGGCACTTGGACGTGAGTTCTGGACTCGAATCGAGTTCTACATTAGAGTTCTGGTACAGATCTGTTATAAACGAAAGAGTTCTAGCTTCTAGCCTTTTTAAATAATTTAAAACAATAAATATAGCTTTTTTTTATATTTTCCAACGTTCAGGTATGCTCTGCTGGAACTTGGACGTGAGTTCTGGACTCGAAACGAGTTCTACATTAGATTTCTGGTACAGATCTGTTATAAGTGAAAGAGTTCTAACTTCTAGCCTTTCTAAATAATTTAAAACAATCAAACTAGTTTTTTTTCATATTTTCCAACGTTCAGGTATGCTCTGCTGGCACTTGGACGTGAGTTCAGGACTCGAAATGAGTTCTAAATTAGAGTTCTGGTACTGATCTGTTATAAACGAAAGAGTTCTAGCTTCTAGCCTTTTTAAATAATTTAAAACAATAAATATAGTTTTTTTTATATTTTCCAACGTTCAGGTATGCTCTGCTGGAACTTGGACGTGAGTTCTGGACTCGAAACGAGTTCTACATTAGAGTTCTGGTACAGATCTGTTATAAGTGAAAGAGTTCTAACTTCTAGCCTTTCTAAATAATTTAAAACAATCAAACTAGTTTTTTTTTCATATTTTCCAACGTTCAGGTATGCTCTGCTGGCACTTGGACGTGAGTTCTGGACTCGAATCGAGTTCTACATTAGAGTTCTGGTACTGATCTGTTATAAACGAAAGAGTTCTAACTTCTAGCCTTTTTAAATAATTTAAAACAATAAATATAGCTTTTTTTTTATATTTTCCAACGTTCAGGTATGCTCTGCTGGAACTTGGACGTGAGTTCTGGACTCGAAACGAGTTCTATATTAGAGTTCTGGTACAGATCTGTTATAAACGAAAGAGTTCTAACTTCTAGCCTTTCTAAATAATTTAAAACAATCAAACTAGTTTTTTTTTCATATTTTCCAACGTTCTGGTATGCTCTGCTGGCACTTGGACATGAGTTCTGCACTCGAAACGAGTTCTAAATTAGAGTTCTGGTACAGGTCTGTAATAAACGAAAGAGTTCTAACTTCTAGCCTTCCTAAATGATTTATAACAATGAAAATAGTTTTTTTTTCATATTTTTCAACGTTCTGGTATGCTCTGCTGGCCTTTGGACGTGAGTTCTGGACTCGAATCGAATTCCACAATAGAGTTCTTGTACAGATCTATTATAAACGAAAGAGTTCTTACTTCTAGCCTTTTTAAATAATTTAAAACAATGAAAATAGTAATTTTATTCATATTTTCCAATGTTCTAGTATGCTCTGCTGGCACTTGGACGTGAGTTCTGGACTCGAATCGAGTTCTATATTAGAGTTCTGGTACAGATCTGTTATAAACGAAAGAGTTCTAGCTTCTAGCCTTTTTAAATAATTTAAAACAATAAATATAGTTTTTTTTTATATTTTCCAACGTTCAGGTATGCTCTGCTGGACCTTGGACGTGAGTTCTGGAATCGAAACGAGTTCTATATTAGAGTTCTGGTACTGATCTGTTATAAACGAAAGAGTTCTAACTTCTAGCGTTTTTAAATAATTTAAAACAATGAAAATAGTTTTTTTTCATATTTTCCAATGTTCTGGTATGCTCTGCTGGACCTTGGACGTGAGTTCTGGACTCGAAACGAGTTCTATATTAGAGTTCTGGTACTGATCTGTTATAAACGAAAGAGTTCTAACTTCTAGCCTTTTTAAATAATTTAAAACAATGAAAATAGTTTTTTTTTTCATATTTTCCAATGTTCTGGTATGCTCTGCTGGCACTTGGACGTGAGTTCTGGACTCGAATCGAGTTCTACATTAGAGTTCTGGTACTGATCTGTTATAAACGAAAGAGTTCTAGCTTCTAGCCTTTTTAAATAATTTAAAACAATAAATATAGTTTTTTTTTATATTTTCCAACGTTCAGGTATGCTCTGCTGGAACTTGGACGTGAGTTCTGGACTCGAATCGAGTTCTACATTAGAGTTCTGGTACAGATCTGTTATAAACGAAAGAGTTCTAGCTTCTAGCCTTTTTAAATAATTTAAAACAATAAATATAGTTTTTTTTTATATTTTCCAACGTTCAGGTATGCTCTGCTGGACCTTGGACGTGAGTTCTGGAATCGAAACGAGTTCTATATTAGAGTTCTGGTACTGATCTGTTATAAACGAAAGAGTTCTAACTTCTAGCCTTTTTAAATAATTTAAAACAATGAAAATAGTTTTTTTTCATATTTTCCAATGTTCTGGTATGCTCTGCTGGACCTTGGACGTGAGTTCTGGACTCGAAACGAGTTCTATATTAGAGTTCTGGTACTGATCTGTTATAAACGAAAGAGTTCTAACTTCTAGCCTTTTTAAATAATTTAAAACAATGAAAATAGTTTTTTTTTTCATATTTTCCAATGTTCTGGTATGCTCTGCTGGCACTTGGACGTGAGTTCTGGACTCGAATCGAGTTCTACATTAGAGTTCTGGTACAGATCTGTTATAAACGAAAGAGTTCTAGCTTCTAGCCTTTTTAAATAATTTAAAACAATAAATATAGCTTTTTTTTATATTTTCCAACGTTCAGGTATGCTCTGCTGGAACTTGGACGTGAGTTCTGGACTCGAAACGAGTTCTACATTAGAGTTCTGGTACAGATCTGTTATAAACGAAAGAGTTCTAACTTCTAGCCTTCCTAAATGATTTATAACATGAAAATAGTTTTTTTTTCATATTTTCCAATGTTCTGGTATACTCTGCTGGCACTTGGACATGAGTTCTGCACTCGAAACGAGTTCTAAATTAGAGTTCTGGTACTGTCTGTTATAAACGAAAGAGTTCTAACTTCTAGCCTTCCTAAATAATTTATAACAATGAAAATAGTTTTTTTTTCATATTTTCCAATGTTCTGGTATGCTCTGCTGGCACTTGGACATGAGTTCTGCACTCGAAACGAGTTCTAAATTAGAGTTCTGGTACAGGTCTGTAATAAACGAAAGAGTTCTAACTTCTAGCCTTCCTAAATGATTTATAACAATGAAAATAGTTTTTTTTTCATATTTTCCAATGTTCTGGTATGCTCTGCTGGCACTTGGACGTGAGTTCTGGACTCGAAACGAGTTCTACATTAGAGTTCTGGTACAGATCTGTTATAAACGAAAGAGTTCTAACTTCTAGCCTTTCTAAATAATTTATAACAATGAAAATAGTTTTTTTTTTTCATATTTTTCAACGTTCTGGTATGCTCTGCTGGCCTTTGGACGTGAGTTCTGGACTCGAATCGAATTCCACAATAGAGTTCTTGTACAGATCTATTATAAACGAAAGAGTTCTAACTTCTAGCCTTTTTAAATAATTTAAAACAATGAAAATAGTTTTTTTTTCATATTTTCCAATGTTCTGGTATGCTCTGCTGGCACTTGGACGTGAGTTCTGGACTCGAATCGAGTTCTATATTAGAGTTCTGGTACAGATCTGTTATAAACGAAAGAGTTCTAACTTCTAGCCTTCCTAAATAATTTATAACAATGAAAATAGTTTTTTTTTTCATATTTTCCAACGTTCTGGTATGCTCTGCTGGACCTTGGACGTGAGTTCTGGAATCGAAACGAGTTCTATATTAGAGTTCTGGTACTGATCTGTTATAAGCGAAAGAGTTCTAACTTCTAGCCTTTCTAAATAATTTAAAACAATCAAACTAGTTTTTTTTTTCATATTTTCCAACGTTCAGGTATGCTCTGCTGGACCTTGGACGTGAGTTCTGGACTCGAAACGAGTTCTACATTAGAGTTCTGGTACAGATCTGTTATAAACGAAAGAGTTCTAACTTCTAGCCTTTTTAAATAATTTAAAACAATGAAAATAGTTTTTTTTTTTCATATTTTCCAATGTTCTGGTATGCTCTGCTGGCACTTGGACGTGAGTTCTGGACTCGAATCGAGTTCTACATTAGAGTTCTGGTACAAATCTGTTATAAACGAAAGAGTTCTAGCTTCTAGCCTTTTTAAATAATTTAAAACAATAAATATAGCTTTTTTTTATATTTTCCAACGTTCAGGTATGCTCTGCTGGAACTTGGACGTGAGTTCTGGACTCGAAACGAGTTCTACATTAGAGTTCTGGTACAGATCTGTTATAAGTGAAAGAGTTCTAACTTCTAGCCTTTTTAAATAATTTAAAACAATGAAAATAGTTTTTTTTTCATATTTTCCAATGTTCTGGTATGCTCTGCTGGCACTTGGACGTGAGTTCTGGACTCGAATCGAGTTCTACATTAGAGTTCTGGTTCTGATCTGTTATAAACGAAAGAGTTCTAGCTTCTAGCCTTTTTAAATAATTTAAAACAATAAATATAGTTTTTTTTTATATTTTCCAACGTTCAGGTATGCTCTGCTGGCACTTGGACGTGAGTTCTGGACTCGAATCGAGTTCTACATTAGAGTTCTGGTACAGATCTGTTATAAACGAAAGAGTTCTAGCTTCTAGCCTTTTTAAATAATTTAAAACAATAAATATAGTTTTTTTTTTATATTTTCCAACGTTCAGGTATGCTCTGCTGGACCTTGGACGTGAGTTCTGGAATCGAAACGAGTTCTATATTAGAGTTCTGGTACTGATCTGTTATAAACGAAAGAGTTCTAACTTCTAGCCTTTTTAAATAATTTAAAACAATGAAAATAGTTTTTTTTCATATTTTCCAATGTTCTGGTATGCTCTGCTGGACCTTGGACGTGAGTTCTGGACTCGAAACGAGTTCTACATTAGAGTTCTGGTACAGATCTGTTATAAGCGAAAGAGTTCTAACTTCTAGCCTTTCGAAATAATTTAAAACAATCAAACTATTTTTTTTCATATATTCCAACGTTCAGGTATGCTCTGCTGGAACTTGGACGTGAGTTCTGGACTCGAATTTAGTTCTTTATTAGAGTTCTGGTACAGGTCTGTTATAAACGAAAGAGTTCTAACTTCTAGCCTTCCTAAATAATTTATAACAATGAAAATAGTTTTTTTTTTCATATTTTCCAATGTTCTGGTATGCTCTGCTGGCACTTGGACGTGAGTTCTGGACTCGAAACGAGTTCTACATTAGAGTTCTGGTACAGGTCTGTTATAAACGAAAGAGTTCTAACTTCTAGCCTTCCTAAATGATTTATAACAATGAAAATAGTTTTTTTTTTCATATTTTTCAACGTTCTGGTATGCTCTGCTGGCCTTTGGACGTGAGTTCTGGACTCGAATCGAATTCCACAATAGAGTTCTTGTACAGATCTATTATAAACGAAAGAGTTCTTACTTCTAGCCTTTTTAAATAATTTAAAACAATGAAAATAGTAATTTTATTCATATTTTCCAATGTTCTAGTATGCTCTGCTGGCACTTGGACGTGAGTTCTGGACTCGAATCGAGTTCTATATTAGAGTTCTGGTACAGATCTGTTATAAACGAAAGAGTTCTAGCTTCTAGCCTTTTTAAATAATTTAAAACAATAAATATAGTTTTTTTTTTATATTTTCCAACGTTCAGGTATGCTCTGCTGGACCTTGGACGTGAGTTCTGGAATCGAAACGAGTTCTATATTAGAGTTCTGGTACTGATCTGTTATAAACGAAAGAGTTCTAACTTCTAGCGTTTTTAAATAATTTAAAACAATGAAAATAGTTTTTTTTCATATTTTCCAATGTTCTGGTATGCTCTGCTGGACCTTGGACGTGAGTTCTGGACTCGAAACGAGTTCTAAATTAGAGTTCTGGTACTGATCTGTTATAAACGAAAGAGTTCTAACTTCTAGCCTTTTTAAATAATTTAAAACAATGAAAATAGTTTTTTTTTCATATTTTCCAATGTTCTGGTATGCTCTGCTGGCACTTGGACGTGAGTTCTGGACTCGAATCGAGTTCTACATTAGAGTTCTGGTACAGATCTGTTATAAACGAAAGAGTTCTAGCTTCTAGCCTTTTTAAATAATTTAAAACAATAAATATAGCATTTTTTTTATATTTTCCAACGTTCAGGTATGCTCTGCTGGAACTTGGACGTGAGTTCTGGACTCGAAACGAGTTCTACATTAGAGTTCTGGTACAGATCTGTTATAAGTGAAAGAGTTCTAACTTCTAGCCTTTCTAAATAATTTAAAACAATCAAACTAGTTTTTTTTTCATATTTTCCAACGTTCAGGTATGCTCTGCTGGACCTTGGACGTGAGTTCTGGACTCGAAACGAGTTCTACATTAGAGTTCTGGTACAGATCTGTTATAATCGAAAGAGTTCTAACTTCTAGCCTTTCGAAATAATTTAAAACAATCAAACTAATTTTTTTTCATATATTCCAACGTTCAGGTATGCTCTGCTGGAACTTGGACGTGAGTTCTGGACTCGAGTTTAGTTCTTTATTAGAGTTCTGGTACAGGTCTGTTATAAACGAAAGAGTTCTAACTTCTAGCCTTCCTAAATAATTTATAACAATGAAAATAGTTTTTTTTTCATATTTTCCAATGTTCTGGTATGCTCTGCTGGCACTTGGACGTGAGTTCTGGACTCGAATCGAGTTCTACATTAGAGTTCTGGTACAGATCTGTTATAAGTGAAAGAGTTCTAACTTCTAGCCTTTCTAAATAATTTAAAACAATCAAACTAGTTTTTTTTTCATATTTTCCAACGTTCAGGTATGCTCTGCTGGCACTTGGACGTGAGTTCTGGACTCGAATCGAGTTCTACATTAGAGTTCTGGTACAGATCTGTTATAAACGAAAGAGTTCTAGCTTCTAGCCTTTTTAAATAATTTAAAACAATAAATATAGCTTTTTTTTTATATTTTCCAACGTTCAGGTATGCTCTGCTGGAACTTGGACGTGAGTTCTGGACTCGAAACGAGTTCTACATTAGAGTTCTGGTACAGATCTGTTATAAGTGAAAGAGTTCTAACTTCTAGCCTTTCTAAATAATTTAAAACAATCAAACTAATTTTTTTTCATATATTCCAACGTTCAGATATGCTCTGCTGGAACTTGGACGTGAGTTCTGGACTCGAATTTAGTTCTTTATTAGAGTTCTGGTACAGGTCTGTTATAAACGAAAGAGTTCTAACTTCTAGCCTTCCTAAATAATTTATAACAATGAAAATAGTTTTTTTTTCATATTTTCCAATGTTCTGGTATGCTCTGCTGGCACTTGGACATGAGTTCTGCACTCGAAACGAGTTCTAAATTAGAGTTCTGGTACAGGTCTGTAATAAACGAAAGAGTTCTAACTTCTAGCCTTCCTTAATGATTTATAACAATGAAAATAGTTTTTTTTTCATATTTTTCAACGTTCTGGTATGCTCTGCTGGCCTTTGGACGTGAGTTCTGGACTCGAATCGAATTCCACAATAGAGTTCTTGTACAGATCTATTATAAACGAAAGAGTGCTTACTTCTAGCCTTTTTAAATAATTTAAAACAATGAAAATATTAATTTTATTCATATTTTCCAATGTTCTGGTATGCCCTGCTGGCACTTGGACGTGAGTTCTGGACTCGAATCGAGTTCTATATTAGAGTTCTGGTACAGATCTGTTATAAACGAAAGAGTTCTAGCTTCTAGCCTTTTTAAATAATTTAAAACAATAAATATAGTTTTTTTTTATATTTTCCAACGTTCAGGTATGCTCTGCTGGAACTTGGACGTGAGTTCTGGACTCTAATCGAGTTCTACATTAGAGTTCTGGTACAGATCTGTTATAAGTGAAAGAGTTCTAACTTCTAGCTTTCCTAAATAATTTAAAACAATAAAAATAGATTTTTTTTTTCATATTTTCCAACGTTCAGGTATGCTCTGCTGGCACTTGGACGTGAGTTCTGGACTCGAATCGAGTTCTATATTAGAGTTCTGGTACAGATCTGTTATAAACGAAAGAGTTCTAACTTCTAGCCTTTCTAACTAATTTATAACAATGAAAAGTGTTTTTTTTTCATATTTTCCAACGTTCAGGTATGCTCTGCTGGCACTTGGACGTGAGTTCTGGACCCGAAACGAGTTCTACATTAGAGTTCTGGTACAGATCTGTTATAAACGAAAGAGTTCTAACTTCTAGCCTTTCTAAATAATTTAAAACAATGAAAATAGATTTTTTTTCACATTTTCCAACGTTCTGGTATGCTCTGCTGGCACTTGGACGTGAGTTTCTGGACTCGAATCGAGTTCTACATTAGAGTTGTGGTACAGATCTGTGATAAATGAAAGAGTTCTAAGCTTTTGCAATAATTTAAAACATTAAAAATGGTATTATCCGACTTTTCAAAAATTCGGATTTGATCTGCTGGAACTTGGACGAGAGTCCAGAACTATTCCTGAAAAGTATCAGGAACTGTAGAACTCGGCTCCTTGCGCAAAGAATTCACATTTGTTTTTGATTTTGTGCAAAATGATCTGCTACGGGAAGTTAGCAGATCATTTTGTCAATTGACTTTTTTTAAGGTAAAAACGCCAGAACTATTTCTAAAAAGTATCAGGAACTGTAGAACTCAGGTGCATGCGAATAGAACTCACATTTTTTTTTGATCTGCTGGACAATGATCTGCTAAGTTCACTGACATTCCTACTATGAAGCTCATCACGTGACGAGGTTTCATGGCGAGTTCCTCAGATAAAAAAAAATAATAATAATAAAACGCCCCCACCTATCACAAATCTCATCACTGTCACATGAGTATATCCACGAGACCTTCATAGTGAATTTTACCAACAACAAAAAAAAATATCTACTAATAAGAAACACATCATCGTCACGCGTTTATGTATATGTCACAACGCATATACACCTGCAGAATCTTGGTAGTAAATATATTCTCAATGATTTAAAAAACCAAAAAGTCCACTATTACAAAGCCCGAAATGTCACGGTAACAACAATTTAAAAAAAAAAGTGCGTGTGTGTGCAATTCACAGTTGGCAGTTTATACTTTTGCAGTATCATCGCAGCCATTGTTTTTTACTGTATACTTATAAAAATTGTTACTAAATAAATAAATTTCATTTCACACACGGTAGAAGTGAAACTTCAGAAAAGTAACCTACGAGAGAACGAGATGAATATAGAGGTATCAGGAGTAGGATAATTGTAAGGTTTGGTTTTTTTACCACGTTTAAAAGTTATTTTACATTTTATTTAACATATAATACATAATATATTATTATTAATTATTATTTTTCACTTCCCGTGTAATGTTATTCTATCTCATTCTCTCGCCGGCTGAATCGTATATATTTATATGTTGTCTCTTTCTCATGTCGCATTTTCGTTTGATCGAGTTTTAAATCACAACGATTCTAAATAAGTTTCACTACAAAATAAAAGCCCTACCGCGCACAAGCATACTTAATGTACATACATGTATGTATGTATGTGTCTTTAAATTTTATTGAAAACGTTTATAAACATTATTTGCACCGTATACATAATAGAATTCCAATGAGGTATTTAGTATGTAGTTGTAGTATATCTTTTTAGCTATTTAGTATATATGTATATGTATCTATATGTATGTATGTATTTATGTTTGTAAACATAGTTTATTATTATTGTATTTAGTATTAATTGTACCGTGCTGTCTACGGTTCCATTAATCCTATCACCAAAGGTTCAGGGGTATGTAAGAGATTGCACATAGCAATGAGACCGCCTTTGGATGGCTTTTTGTTATTTTTCTTTTCATTCATAGTATTTATCTATCGTTAGTGTTTATTTTCGTCACTTTATAGTACCTGCGAGGCCTCCTGGTAGGCGATGCGTCGCGGCGTCTCGCCCAGCGGCACGGTGCGGATGTGCAGCTTTTGGATTTCGTCTATGGTGCCGATGGTCACCGTGCTATCCGTCGCCAGCGCCAGGCTGTTGGACATACGAGTGTGAGTGTATCGAATAAATAAATATATTGGTACATTAACACACATCATTATCTAGTTCCATTTTAGTTACGAGGCTTGTGTTATGGATACCGGATAGTTGATACACTACACATACATAACTTTAAATATATACATATTATAAATATAAACACCCATGACTGGAGTACAAACATTCGTGCTCATCACAGATGAATGCTCCCAGCGGGTCTCGAATCCACGACCGCTGGCACAGCAAGAAGGGTCAATACAAACTCATAAGAACTACGAAACATGATAAGCTACAAGAGCTTATCATGGAACTATATGGTCAGTGTATAAATGTCCCTATTTATATACTAGCTACTCAACCTCGCTTCGCTCGAGTTCGACTCTAGTTACGTCTTAACTTTAGTATAGATTTCTCAGAGATGAGATATTTTCCTACAGTAAAAATTACCCGGATCCGGATAACCAGCTATCATCATTCCAAATTTCATCAAAATCTGACCAGTGGTTTCCTCGTGATACGATCACAAACAGACAGACGGAAAATCTAAAAACTATAAATCCGGCCTCTATATAATGATGTTTATTTAAATAAGATTTTCCAAAAAATATTTAGATTCGGCTTAGTTACAATTTTATTATACATATAGATATGTATAAATTATACCTGTCGGGGTATGCGAGCGCGTTCAACGAGCACATGTGCGTGACCTCCTTGAGGTTTACGTTGGAGAACACCAGCTTGTGGTTAGACGAGAAGATCACGGTAGGCCGGTCCGAGCACGCGAAGATGTTCGTCGTTGACAGCGACCTGTTTTATGGACAATTATTTACACTTTTAGTAATTACTTGCTTGCTTCCCAATACAAATTTTCATTCCCATTTTCACCCCTTAAGGGATGATTTGTGGGATAAAAAGTATCCTATGTCCTTCCCAGGGTCTCAAACTATTTTCTTACCAAATTTTATCTAAGTCGGTTCATTAGATCCAGAGATTACCCCCCACAACGTCACAAACTTTACCTCTTTATAATATTAGTTTAGACTCGCGACTCACCCTCACTTCACTCGGGTTCGTCCATCGTCGTTCGTAGGGTTTAGGGTTCGTACGTTTTAATTTTTCTGAGCGAAACCCTAATTCTTATTCTAAAATAAAAGTAGCCTATTTTACTTCCTATAACATCAGCTACCTTCCAGTGAAAGTCCTGTCAAAATCAGTCCAGCCGTTTAAGAGATTGTCCGGAACAAACAGGCAGACAAACAAAAAATTAAAACATTGTGTGTTTCTTATAAGTACCGTATATAATTCGATATGCATTTAGTTAAACGCTGTTATTTTGACATTCAAATAGACACTTCAATTTTATTTATCTGTATAGATTATATAACAATATTATTATAAATAAGATTATATTGACCTAAAACTCCTAAGGACGGTGGGCTGTGTACCGAGGGTGACTTTCTTTTTGTTGGTGAGCACGCCAGTTTCCTGGTCCACGGTGAAGTAGAACATGGAGCCATCCCCGAGCGCGCACAGCAAGTAGCACACGCCCTCCAACACGCAGATCAACAGAGAACGGGGGATGATTTCTGTGGGAGAAAAGATAGTTTAAAATTACTGTTCGAATTTCTAGTAATGTACAGTTTGTTTATAAGTATACAGATTTTATTAAATAAAACTATCTTTTCGGATTATTTCGCGGATTTATTTTGATTTTTGGTTCCCGACGTTTCGAATGCTTTACAGCATCCATGGTCACGGGAGAGACTGAGGTGTTACATGTCTTGAATGTATAGTTGTTACAGACAGCCTACCCACAATTAACAAAATGAAAGTTGCACCAATTACATTACAATATTTTTTAACTTTAAACATTTTTATAATTTTATAATTTTAATTATAATTGAATATGGAAAATTATTTATTTAATTTTTGCTATTATTTTTATAATTATTACAATTTTTAAAATATTAATTAGTAATCTATATTTAGTGTTGCCATTATTATATTTATAACCATAAAGAAAAATATAAAATATAGTATTAATTATTTAAGCCATATAATTTAAAAAGTTAAAATTAATTAAGGATAATAATTTTAATTTAGTTTGCTATTATTTAAAAAACAAATTACTAAGTAACACTATTAATATATACTTTTACAAATGAAAAATGAAAAATATTAATCAGATAAGCTGTCATTTTGATCTACACAGTATGAACTTACTACATCTGCCTGTCTGTTATGTTTATATTTATTATTAGATTTTATTATATTATTATTAGAAAATATTATATACAGATTTTGTCAAATTAATGTTTTTTAATTTTTGCTTTGCGCACCGAAGCGTGCAACACATGAAATGACATGAAAGTCGTGACGCATTAACATTAGTCACTTGTGACGTGACACGCGTGACGTGACACGCGTGACGTGTCATGACAACACACGTCACTAACCGCCGGACAGCCGCTCTGTGTGCAGCGCGGTGAGGTCGGGCAGCCGCAGCACGCGCACGCTGATGTCCGTCCACAGGCCCACGCCCAGCAACGCCGCGTCGCCGCCCGGACCCAGGTCCAGGCACGCCACCTCCTCCTCCATGCACACCGACCTGCAACATACAAACATACATACATACATACACATAATAAAAGTAGTGACACAGACATACACATACATACTATACAGTATTCACATTCTACTATTTAAAACATAATAAAAAATATATTTTCCTGTTCATCATGGACTATACGGCAGCCACAGTTTATGCTTTACAATAAATATTCCTTTGTTGTATTTTTAAGATTATTTTGTATAAGTTTTGTTTATACAACACTCTAATAATCTATGAACACATTGGATTTTTTAAAAAACTTTAATGAGAAAAATCGAATAACAATAAATCTCTTAATCTGCTCTATAATATTGCTATCAAAAACAAAGAAGTCTATACATTGAATGAACACACAACAATAATTCAGTAATACTTTCTTAGATTAACGCGAATATTTGACATTTTAAATAAAAATATCTTTTCGGATTATTTCGCGGATTTATTTTGATTTTTGGTTCGCGACATTTCGAATTCTTTACACCAATCATGGTCACGAGAGAGACTAAGGTTATAGACGTCTCAAAGGCGTTATATACTTTTTACAGACGGTGCTAACCCACTATTTTACAAAAATGATTTCAAAAATGGCTACAAAGTACTTTACAATATCTGTTGATTTTTATTTCTAAGCATTTAAAAAAATATTATAATCAAATATAGCAATATTATTTATTTAATTCATAACTCAGTAACTCACGACAACAACGTAAGCTCCCTATCCCCGATCGCCACGAGGTATATGCGCGGACCGGCGGCGGCCACGGCGCGCGTGTCGGAGCACGCCACGACGGACACGCCGCGCGCGCCGCCCACCGCCCACTGCGCCGCCAGCGCCCACGCCGACCCCGCCTCGCCCGCCACGCGTGCCACCAGCCTTATACCCTCGTCCGTCACCTGAAATACAACAACATATAACTTATATTGTGTTCCATACAATAAATATTCTTTATTGCACTAAAAAATAAATAAACAAAAATACATAGAAAATGATGTGGACAAAGGTGGACTTATCTCTATAAGAGATCTCTTCCAGTCAACCCATGTATGTGGGAAATAGTGTTAAGTAGCGGGACAGAAAGAGAAAGTGCAAAGAAAAGAAAAGAAAAGAAAAGAAAAGAAATAAGAATAAGCATAATATGTAAAACAAAATGAATACAATATTTAAACATACACATATATGTACACACTATATTTCCATATATAATATACATAAGCATAAATACAAATATTACTTATAAACAATACATAAACATTAGAGAGAATAAATAAATACCAAAACTACGAGTATATACATACATACATATACATACATATACATACATATACATACATATACATACATACATAAACATACTTATATTATTACGAAACAGTAAGATATATATTTTTCAATTATGAGCTAGAAGATGCTTCTTTAAATTGACTTTGAATGCAACATTAGAAGGGCTCTCCTGTAGGACTTTGGGGAGTCTGTTCCATAACACTGCAGCGTGTACCGAGAATGAGTTTTGGAAAAACTTGGTGTTACTTCTCGGTATGTCAAGCATCGATGTGATGCAGGGCCGCCTAGAACGTGTTGAAGTAGGAAGAAAGTTAAACCTTGAACGAAGGTAAGAGGGAAAATTGAGGTTATGAAGGATATTGAACAGAAATGAAAGAATGTGCATATCACGGCGAAGGCGGATAGGGAGCCATTTAAGACGAGCACGAAAGTCGGAAACATGATCGTACCTGCGCAGACCATAGATAAAGCGTATGGCGAGATTTTGAAGACGCTCTAATTTATTCAAAAGCTCCTCCGTCACATCCAAATAGCATACATCGGCGTAGTCAAGTATGGGCAGTAGAAGAGATTGCGCAAGCATAACTTTGGTCTTGAAGGGGAGAAAGTATTGGAGACGCCTTAGAGAGTGGAAAGTGAAGTACATACGCCTACTAACCTCATTGATATGAGGTGTCCAAGTCATGTGACAATCTAAGATAAGACCCAAGTTCCTTACTTTATCGCAGTAAGGTATTTGGACCCCAGAGTATATGATCCCAGGGACTGACTGCCAATCTATTTTACACCTAAGTCTGCTGCTGCCAATAATTATGGCTTGAGACTTTTTAGGGTTAACTAAAAGTCCGTAAGATTCGGCCCAAGTTTGTATAGCGACTAGATCATTATTTAAAGCTTCAACAGCATCGGGTAACTCAGTTAACTCAAAATGGCGATATAGTTGTAAGTCATCTGCATACAGATGGTAGGGAGAAGAAATGACGCGAGATATGTTGTTAATAAAAATAGAAAAGAGTAATGGTGAAAGAACGCCGCCTTGGGGGACCCCAGCCGTGAGATCCAACCACACCGACGAAGTGTCATTAGCTCTCACACACTGGCGGCGCCCAAAAAGATATGAGCGAAACCAGTCAATAGCCGCAGGAGAAATGTTAACTGCGCGAAGAGTGCCAAGAAGAATGTCGAAGTCAACAGAGTTGAATGCACTACTACAATGATACTAACAAAAAATAAAATTTAAGGATTTAAGGGATTTTGTTGCTTTTCATGTAAACTATGTATTATATATATATATATTGTTCTGTATCTTATGTAGAATTTTAAAAAAATCATTAAAATAATTTCATATGAAATTTTAAACAATTTCGTCAGAATATGAATGTAAACTTACTTGTATGAGTTGATCGTGACAAACATTGCCAGTAAAGAATGTCTGCCGATCGGAAACGAAGCCTTTTATTTCAGTCTCTTCTACTTCCTCTCCGTTTAAAGTTAATACTCTGTTGATGGTAAGAAATAAAAAAAAACGTTAAATTATATGTAAATAATACACTATAATCTATCCTATGAATGTAGCGTAGTAGTGTATTAGTGCATACTAGACTATAGTCTAGTATAGTGTAGTACAGTTTATGGTGCAGTGTATAGTGTAGCATATGAAATGAAATTAAACTTTCATTTAAACTTATTCAATTACATTTATTAGCTTTTGATCGTCAATTTCACCTAAAGAGCTTCAGTATTTCAAGCCGTAAGGAAGCTACCTCCGGCTCGGAAAACAGTTCTACTAAGAAGAGCCGACGAAACACTCAAATATAGTATAACGTGTAGTGTAAGAAAGTATAGTGTAGTGTAACGGTAACAATAGTGTAGTGTTACCTGGTCTGCCCCACGAAGGCGAGCACGAGCGTGTCGTGGTGCGTGGAGTCGCGCGCGAGCGTGAGCGCCCACATGCCCTTGATTCCGGGCAGGTCGATGGACGCCTGCTCCTGGATGCCGATACCGTTGCGGATTATACGCAACGAACCCATTTTGAATGCGCCTGTTTTATTGTATAAAATAATAATTTTATTGAAATACTTTTACAAAGTTATATAATATTCATACAAAATAATTGACCAAGGACACGATACAATTTGGAACCTACCTGAATTAGGTTAACATCCTGTGTTTCAGGTTATGGTTTTATAATGCATTTCTCACTGTGACGAAGTTTCGGTTTTATAATTTAAAATTTTCCAAAAAACCAAAAATATACGCATGAAACAAAAAGCTCCACTAACCAAAGCACCTAATAAGCTGGTTCCGTCCCTAACGCTCAAGGTCCACCGCGCAGGTATCCACTATGGCCGTGAAAAACTATCTTTCTGGAATATGTCCAGATTTATTTCGAGTATTCATTCGAACGCTTTATTAGATCTTAACCCAAATGTTCATGGGAAATTAAAAAAAAAATAAAAGGAAAATTATATACCAGTTTTACTTTAAGTATTACTACAAACACTTTATAACATCAAAAACTAACAAAACATCAAAATCTATAGAGATAAATAAAATTGAATTGTCTGTTTGCAAGGTCAAAATAACAGCGTTTTACTAAATGCATATGAAATTATATATGGTACTTCATAAGAAAAACCGGTGTTTTCACCGGTGATAGGACTCTGTCAAGCCTGAGGAGTCCGACTGGATGGGTACCACCCCCTTATCCATTTCTCTCTCGGTTTTAACTGCCTCGGTGGTGTAGTGGCTAGCATGTACGGCTGCACACCCGGAGGTCCTGGGTTTGAGTCCCGGGTCGGGCCAAGTTTAGTTATTGAGTCTTTTTGTATAGTAAAGTCTCAGTAACAGCCCGGAGTTGGGAAGTTGGCGGTGTTTCACCCCCGTGCCTCGGAGAGCACGTGTCGCTTCGGTCCTGTGCCTTAACTCTAGTCAATGGTCGTGTCTCGCATCCTCCCACCGGAGTATGAGAGTGACAGGAATAGAGTGCACGTTGTGTCTGCGCTCTCCCTCACACGCGCTGCACTATAATATCTCCTGCGCAGTTGGCTAGTCTCAATGAGATTGGCCGCCGTGGCCGGAATCGGTCAGGAGAATTTCTATTTCTCCCGCCAAGCAACAATGATAACATTGTTGTGTTCCGGTTTGAAGGATAAGGTAGCCAGCGCAATTACAGGCAAAAAGCATATCATCTTAGTCCTCACAGTAACAACGCATCTGCGGTTCTGCATTTTTGTAACATAAAACTTAAGTGCATGAACCGTAGGTGTTATGGGCGACACGTACTGTTTTCCATCAGGTGGTCTGTCTGCTCGTTTGTCACTGAACGCCATAAAAAAACACATTTTTTTTATTTATGTCTGTCTGTCTGTCTGTCTGTTTGTTCCGGATAATTTCTGAAACAGCTGGACTGATTTTGACGGGACTTTCACTGGAAGATACTTTTATTCCAGAAAAAACAATTAGGGTTCCGCTCGAAAACAATTGAAACGTACCTAGGGACGAACCCGAACGAAGCGAGGGTGAGTCGCTAGTATTTTAATAAAACAAAGAAACAAAATGGCCACCACCAACCCGAGCAAGTGATCAGCTGGTTCTGCCCCTGCCGCTCGAGGTCCACCACGCACATGTCCACGATGGGCGCGAGGCTGGTGAAGCTCTCCATGGGCAGCACGTACTGCGCGGCGTCGTCGCGCGCCGCCGACAGCCGCACCAGCGCAGAGTCGCCCAGCCTCGAACCCACGAACACCACGCCGTTGTCCAGGTACGTCATGCACTCCGGGATCGGGATGTCGCCTGTGGGACACACATTGAATAAATAAGTCGGGACATTAACACAGCACCATCCAGTTCCATGGTAAGTTACGAGGCCTGTGTTACTACTACTGTATTGTATAGTTGATACACTACGCATACATAACTTTTAAATACATACATATTATAAATATAAACACTGCTGACTGGAATACAAGCATTCATGCTCACCACACAAATGAATGCCCCCAGTGGGACTCGAACCCGCGACCGCTGGCACAACAAGTAGGGTCACTACAAACTGAGCCACACTAGTCGTCTAAACATTGGAATAGGGAATATGCAACAATTTCTTTTTAAATTTTTATACAATAGTTTACATCGTTATATGATTGTAAACAAAATATACAGGTCCAAAAACTAGTATAAAAAATTATACATACATATTATATATATCTATATATATATATATATATATATATATATATATATATATATATATATATATATATATATATATATATATATATATATATATTGTTACGGATACTTTAAACGCCCGTCATTTCGCGCGCTTGGCGTGACGTCACAGTATGATATACACAAAAAAATAATGAGATTTTTTAGCGACGAAATCGCTAGTCACTCTGTTATGATATACTCTGACGTCATATTCGGTCTCACCAATGATGTGCGTTTCAACTACTTTGAATTTCGCATCTGTTTTTGCACTTTTTATATAATTATTTTCTTAATCAAAAAGAAATTACATAAAAAAATATTTTATATAGGCTTAATTTAAAAGCAATAAAAATTATAAAAAAAATATAGTTCACCTTTATTTAAATAACACGCATATTGTATGTATGTATTCAGCCCTTTTTAATACCAATACAAAAACCAACCCTAAAGAATGAAAGAACTAAAACGAATCTAAACAAAACATAACAAAGTGTGCATACCCAACAATTCCACTTTCAGATCCTTGACAGCCTGAGTGCCGTCCATTTTCTCTTGCAACTCCAGGAGCAACATGAACAGCCGTCCCGCGATATCTCCCAACAAGTACCTCAGACCACGTGTATCCACTCGACAGTAACAATTTATTGGTGTTAACTAAAAAAAAACATGAAGAGAAATGCACAATCCAACGCAAAAGTTCTCTTAAAACTATCACCAATTGTGTTTAGGTAATTATCCTAGTTGAAATAAAATACGACAGTTTAAATTGAACCTTAAATGCAATGCTTAAAGTTGTTTTCACAAAAAAATAAAAGTAAAAGCGAACTCAAATGTTCAAATGAGCGCTTATTCGGTGGGACTGTTGTTGTCGCTTATTGTATATGTAGTACATTTTTGATCGATGTCTATCTTATAAAAATATTCTCATATTTTTTCTTTTAATGTTTTAGGACTTTAGATCATAGTATCTAAACTATAAATAAAAAAATGAAGTGTCTGTTTGTAATGTCAAAAGATTTTTTACTAACAATAAAAGCACATGAAAGTATAGACAGTAATTATAAGATACAATTTTTAAAAAAATTGTCTATCTGTTATTTCCAGCTAAACTCCGAAAAGGCTGGACCGATTTTGACGGCACTTTCACTGGCAGATAGCTAATGTTATAAATAAAAACTTACGCAACTTTTACTTCAGAAAAAGAATTAGGACTCTGCACAAAAAAATCAAAACCCATGAAATTGTTAACAAAATCTAATTCATTAAAATAATAATAATAATGATTAATCGTTTTGTAATTTTACTTATATTTTTTATTTCATTTCACTATTTTTAATACTTTTAATACATAAAACATACCTAGGGACGCACCTTTTCTTTTTTTTTTAACGTTGGGAAATGCTTTTGCGCACGAGGTGTGGGACTCACCGGCAAAGCCAGTACTACCCACTAAAACCCAACAAAACCTTCCCCCGTCTTAATGGGGCGTCGCAGGATCGCTTATGCATTCAACTACGATGCCCCGACGGCAGGTCTGCCGAGGCAGACCACAACGACCATGGGGTTGCTCCAAAGTCCACTCTGCTATCAGAGAAGTACCAGGAGCAACCTGCATGGTACACCGCCCTCCGAAGAGGGCCACCTCCCATCGCCCACCGAAGTGGGCCACCTCCCTGTGCGTTTCTTGGCTTCGCGCCCAGCTATAATGCCGGGCACTACTGAGCCCCCCCCCCCCCCCCCCCCACCACGACAAGGTGAACGCACATTGGGGGGGACCTAGAGATGCACCTGAGCGAAACAAGGTTAAGTCGGTAGTCTATTGATAAGATTAATAATATTAAAATATAAAATATTGACCTATAATCAGAAGAGAACACAACAGAATAAAAAGTATCTTTCTTTAGTCAATGCTCTGTTTTCCAAATACAGAGAATAATGCCGCACTTTGCCGCACAAACACGAACAACGCGAACAAACACTTATATTTTCTGCTACTGAGTTGGTTGGTCACGCCAAAGTAGCACTTTTCAAAGTGCTCGATTGTGCGGAGCATTGCTGTAGTTGAAACATTAGAATTGAGCACTATGCCGCATAATGCGCTTTAGTGCTGTAATTGGAAAATTATAATAGTGCGCTTTAGTGCTGTAATTGGAAAACTACAATGGTCTAGAATCTAGATTATTATTATCAGCAATATATTTTACCTTTATCTGTGGGGGTGCAACTGCTACATAGCTTTGCCCGTCATGATACACTATCGATTCTTGGCCTATTACAATAGCACCACCTAAAAAAAATTGTCATATTTATTTCATACAAGGGTAATAAAATAGTTTTTATTTTACTGCATATATTGCTGCATGTATATATGTACGATTATTATAATTAGCACGATTATAATAATAAGCAACCAATTATTTTTATACACTCTAATTATATAAATGTGAAAGTGTGTTTGTTTGTCCTTTTTACATGTCAAAACAGGATTTTTTCATGTGGAGATAGTTTGAGCGCTGGAATGACATATGCTACTTTTAACCACGGGAAATTACCTAATTCTCGCGAGAAAACACGTTATAATACAACCAACAACAACTCGTCATACCTTTGTATATATATATAATACATAGTCTACCTAATACCTATTCCATACTAACTATTAAAACTCAACTAGGGACAAACCCAATTGAAGCGAGTGAGAGTCACTAATTTTATTATAATTTTTAATCAAAAATGTTTTACCTAATGGGCTGGGCACAGGAATCAGTATTGAAGCCTCTGTTTCAACATTGTCTTGCTTCCATGGCACTTTCGTAAATTCCTTATCCCTTAAATTTATTTCATGTGTCTGCAAGAGAAATTATTGAAATTATTGGATTATTTAAAATTATCTATATTAATGTTTCAATCTGATTTGTCAATTTTTTTTCCATTAGAGAGCCTGTTTATTGAGAGAGGCTATAGGCTATATGCTCATGCTTACTATCCAAGGGAGAGGAGCAATAATCATAAATGTCAACAAATCGGGCAGACTTCCATACATTATTGTAGAACTGATGTTTATATCGAAAGTTTGATCGCGGGTGAAGCCGCTAGTACTGCTAGTTCTAATATATGTATGTGCATATGGTCATACATTATAGTAATATTATATCTGTTTTATCAAAAATTAAACCTGTGTGACACAAAAAAAACTAATATGGATGCACAATTTAAGCCAAAAATTAAAAATATATTATTGTTATTTTTTTTCAAAATAAGTTTTCAATCTATATGGCCTTTTTAAAAATAAAAACAATAAATGTCACTCATAGAAAAAGTTTAACAGTGTTTCAATAATTATTGCATTGCAAAATTCTTACCGATATAAATGTGTAGGATTATTAATAAGATAAGAATAAAATATTGTATTGCAATATAATAAATTAAAATTATATTTTAAAAGAGCAACTGTTGAGTTCCTTACCGGCTCTTCTCAGCAGACTTACACACCAACATTAAATTTAAAAACATAAATTTGACTAAGTCTATTTGAATAAAGTATATTTTTATTTGACTTATGATTATGTCCTAAATATTATACATGGCAATTAAAAAATATTGTTGTCATACCTTTATATGTCTTCCATTAGGATCTTGGTGAATTAAAATTAAAGTAGGATTAGAACAGCCATATAAGAATTCTAAATCATATACATTTAATTCTTCCAATCTGAAACCAAAAAATAATTTATAGAGGTTTTACATGCTATATATTTTGCTTTAGCTACTCTTCCATTTCAGATAAGTTTTTACAAATTAGCATATTCAGAACCCATTCTCCATATAGGTATGTAAATTATCAATATATATCATCAATATTACACTATATTGTGCAAGAATAAATATTAAATTTGAAAAAAATATATATGTAAATGTATACACACCTTAAACTAGCAGCTTTTAGCTCTGTAGAATCCTTATCTAAAGGTATAATTTTAAATAATCCATCATATAGCCTCAAACCAATCACTCGAGCTTGTGGATCAATCACAGCAAGGATGCCGTTCTCTGAAGGCTTTCCGATTCTATCAGAAATATTGCCATGTGCTCTGGTAACCACTTCTAATTCACCGTTACTACCTGTCCTCCATTCTAATATCATTGCATTATATCTGGCAGTTAAAATGAATACTAAATCTTTGTTTTCATACTGAAATTCAAAATGAATCATTGAATATAGCTTCAAAACATATTACATCATCATAATGATATAAATAAATATTATCACTTACTGGAGGTCGAAATAATTTCATCTTAGCCACTCTGCCATATAAACCAACTTCTTTCATAGGTCGGAGTCCTTCTGGAGTCACAAGGTACATCTCTAGACGAGATACCTTTGCTACCAGCAAATTTAGATCCGTGGGTGATGTGAAGTTTCCTAAAATTATAGGAATGATTTTCTGATATTTTTAGATTAAATTTTGGCCTAATCTATACATTTTTTAAACTTAACATGCATCATCATAACATTTGTATTATTAAATATATACAACGTTGCGAAAGAAAATGAACACAGAACAAACCTTAAATTGTATGGTAACATTTTAATTTTAACGTTGACAATGCTAAAATCCATCACAAACTATTTATAAATTAATTCAAAGACATATAAAATGCAAATTTTCAGACATCAATAACAAAAATAATCTTATTGGCTTAAAATAACTTTGATATACTATTAGGCTTAACCTCTTCAACATACAAATACCAGCTTTAATTACCTGTTATGCATGCTGTGACCGCGGTTGGCTTTTGAGCAGTAACAACATAATGATAAGCCATGATGAATATGTAGTTTTTGAGACCGTGATACTAATAAATTTTTTATATTTATTTCCTTTTCATATAAAATAACATTGAAAACGGCTTTCGGCTAAGCGCCGCCTGTTCTGTTTAGTGTTTACTACTTACTAGTGTTAGAATCGGTTGCTGTAATCAAAAAATAATCGATTTTAATATCGCAAATATAAAAAAATTATAATTGTTAATCATGAAAATAGGAAGTATTAAAAGCAAATATTATTTAAAAATATATTTTTTATGAAAAGTTTGAAAATATCTTTAAATAAATAATATGAGCATTTCATTTTTTCAACTCATTCGATTTCGATATTTATAACGTTTAAATTTTGTACGAAAGGTATCGATAGAGTTGACAGTTTTAAGTATCTGTGACAGTTACAGAATAAAGCATATCGTAAAAGTAATCCATGAAAAAAATCGGAAACTTAAGTTTAGTACCTAACATATTTTTTGTTTCTAAAAATAATAGACATAAAAAATCATGAGGTTATGTCGGAGTAAAGAGATACATCAACCTACAGCTTCTATATCTTTTTATCTTTTTCTTTTCTTTTTCTACCAGATTCGTTCCGAGTGTACGACAGGATTTTATTTAGTAAATAGATAAAAAATTTTGTTGAGTCTCTGAGTGTGCCTTGGATATAGACATTGCATTTTTTATATGTAGTAGAGCTGTAGCAAACCGTATGTATTCGGTACTGAGTAACGGGTACGCCATCTAGTACCGAGTACCGAAACGTTACTCACGAATGCATTTCGTTACTCGCATTTTCCGTACATATTTTGGTACCGATGTTTTTATGGATTTTTTATTCAACAAAATACAACTTTCAGTTAATGCCATTGATGAGTAAATTAGAGAGTTTATTTATTTATTTCGAGTTGCATGATTTCCAGATCTTAGAAATTTTGCTTAGAAACAATTTTCAATTAGAAACAACCATTATATTTAGAACACATTTTTAGTTTTTTAACCAACAAATACTTATAATTTTTATTGAATGATTATGTCAAATGAAATCAAAATATACTTTATTCAAATAAACTTTTACAAGCTCTTTTGAATCGTCAATTTTACATTTTAAATTAAAATTAAATGTCAGTATAGTCAGTCCGTTAGGAAGCTACCATCGGCACGGAATGCAGTTTTCTGCTGAGAAGAACCGGCGAGAAACTCAACAATGGCTCTTTTAAAATAATATTGTAATACAATAATTATCTATTTATCCTACGTGAGACATGATCATGTGATTATGTGTAATACATACAGATTATGATTTGATAAATTGTTCGCGCAATTGATTTTAAATAATATTTGCATTACGACGTCACTCTAACGTGATAGATGCCGTTACTTATTCATTTTTAAATTACCTATTTTTTATTTATTATTTAATTTCAAAAATTATTAATAAAAAATATTGTTAGTAAACTTTTTAAAAATTATATAGATTTATAAATAATTAAAATTTCTGAGTTCTGGATATCATGTAACTCTCCAATTGAAATGGTTTTCTGATCGTGTATTATTCATAGAAAACAACGCGAGGTCAACGTTATACCGTACGCAATACAATTACATACGGAACACGACTCGATGCGATGCTCTACGAGTATGCTATCGGGTATCAAAAGTAACGAGTAACGATTCAAAAGTAACGAGTACTGATGCTATAGTAACGAATGCATACGGGTACGCTATTTTTCGTTACTTTTACACCTTGAATATGTAGTAATTTTTATTTGTCATCCATGGTAGCAATATACTATATGACGCACAGGCAGCGCTGAATTTACACCAGGGGCACGCAGGGCTAGTGCCCAGGGCCGTAAATTTTCAGGGGCGGCAAAATTCGAAAGATAAATAAAAAAACTTCTTCACGTTCTAAATGTTTTTTTTTTATTTTCCAAAAAATGAATAAATAAAAAAAACTATTTTTTTGCATTTATCAGAAAATTTAAAAAATTAAACTTTATCGAAACTTATGCATTTTATGCAAAATTTCAATAATCGGCGGCATTTCTTACATTGCCCAGGGGCGGCGCTAAAGTTGAATCTGGCACTGCACACAAGCGTTAGGATTATGCATCTTAATTTATTTTGATTATGCGTTTTAAAGAAAGCAAATGACGCACATTATATGATCTCCAGATCGTCGTCTGAGCGTATTATGCGCTATAATATATATATTAAAAAATGTGTTCGTATTGATACAAATAGCTAAGAACTGCGCATCGAACAAGTTCCATAGCGTGTTAAAAAGTCGTCGTATGCATAGGCCTTAAATTTTCATCACCTAATATATTTGTAAATTCTTATTACGTTAGATCTGTAGTATGAGTAAAGCCTTTTGGTCTGTACTTTTTGTAATTTTTGAGATAAGAAGTTTTGAGATAAGAATTTTTGCAAAATATTTTACAACTATTTTATGAACCTATTATTATACACAAAATTATCCTTATTTTGATCTGTTTTATATTTTTACTAGGAACTCACCCTCATTTAGCTCGGGTTCGTCCCTAGCTTGCTTCCCGATACAAACTTTCATCCCCATTCTCACTCCCTTACGGGATGATTTCCGGGATAAAAATTCTAACAAGCTCACTTGTCATATCAAGACATTTTTTAAAAACTTATTTTAGTAAAAAAAATATATTGCTTTTAATTTTCTTCTACACAAAGCTTGTCCTGACATACACACACAAAAAAAAGAATTATCCAATTTGGTGCAGTCGATCGGAAGTTATGCGAGTACATACATTTCGGAGATTCATTTTTATGTAGGTATATAGAAGATAAATAGGTTTACCTTAACATAATTACTGCGACATATGATTATTTTTTCGCCTAATTCAACATTATTATCACGTGTTAACGAGACCAAGGCCCATATTTGTATAATTAAAAATTATAATATAAGCTATACGAGGATTGTCTTTCTGAGCAAATAGAGGACAGATAATAAATAATTGAGGTAACGTAAAGTGTATATAATTTATTTTGTTTCTGCATTTGCTTATAAACTAGAGTTACATATTTACAAAATTAATATATTATTTAATCAGTCTTCACGGTTGCTAGGCGGTACACTTTCGAAAAGCACTTGAGTCAGGAATGTAAGTTTATCTGAAAAGTAAAAAAAAAAACAAAAATTTGATAGTTTTTCTAATTTTACTCTTCTGTTTTAAATTTATTGTCGGTTTAAAGCAATGGAAGGAAACACATGATATTTAAAACATTAATTTGACTAAAAAACATTTTGATTTATTTAAGTAAAAAAATCTTATATTATTATGAGTTCAGCCCTTTTTAACTCCCCACTGCTGAGCACGGGCCTCCCTTCATTACAAGGGGGATCAGGTCACAGTCCACCCCACGCTAGACAAGTGCGGACGGACTTCACTTGTCTTTCGAAAACTGGTTAGGTTCTCTCAGACATGTAGGTTTCCTCACGATGTTTTCCTTCACCGTAAGATAAATGGTAATGATGTTAGAAATGATTCGCACATGAAAATATCGGAGGTGCGAGACCCGGGATTTGAACCCGCTTCACTCGGTTTTCCAAGCGAACGTGTTAGCACATTATTATAATCATACTTATTTTTACTCTATATACTTACTTAACAAAGTAGTAGGCGTTTTTTTGTAATATACAAATACAGTATATACACATACGCCAAGACAAATGAACCCTATGGCCATTAGGTATTTTACAGATGGATCATGCACTATTGGCAATATTGAGAGGAATATCGCCACTAGCAACACAAAGCAAGGCACAACTGTTGGTACTCTATACGGCCTTGATAAATTAGCACGAGTTTTTCGTAGCACTAATAAGGCAACCATGGCTAACCCATAGAAAAACCATAGGAACCAACTGGCAAAATCTATTAGCGTTTTAATGTTGCCAACTATTATGAATATCGCAGTTAACATTGCCTGAAATATAAAAAAATATATAAATTAACTCAAAATAAATCAGAAATATATGTATAATAGAAATATGACCAAAGTGCTTCAGAATATATAATGGAAAAGATATAGTAGAGATAAAAAGTTTAGTCTTAGCTTAAACTTAAAATTTAAACTATAAAAGTTCATTCTGATCGTCTAGTGTTAATATTTTATTTTAAATTCTATTACAGGTTGTTAAAAATATCTATACCTCATAGTATTTTATCGACTTCCTAGAAGACCTAAAATTAATTGACGTATTGAATAATTAGTTTAGGAATCTAGACATTAGTCTCTTTGAATTTAGTTTTTAGTGAAAATATTATGTAAATTAACCTGGAAAGCTACAGCAGGAGCTGGCGTTAATCTCTTCATATTAACGTATGAGAAAAGTTCAAGCATGTGACCACCGCGCGCCGCCGTGTAACATACCCTGAAAAATAAGGGAAATAATAAATATATATGTTGGTACATTAACACACAGCACCGTCTAGATCCATGGTAAGCTACGAGGTTTGTGTTATGGATACCAGATAGTTGATACACTACACATATATAACTTTAAATACATACAAATTATAAATATAAACACCTATGACTGGAGTACAAATATTCGTCATCAGCGGGACTCGAACCCGCGATCGCTGCCACAGCAAGTAGAGTAAACTGAGCAGTAAGAGCAAACTGAGTCTATTATTATTGTATTGGGTGTGGTGCTGAGGTCGGCCCTAGCTACGTCGACCAGTTCTGGTCCATTGTAGCTAACTGAGTCTAACGTGTCGATATAATGAATTACATACAAAGTATGTAAGCCGAAGAGTGAAGTTTTGCATTATTACAGATAAAACGTATTATGTAATGTTCAATTATTCAATCGCATTTGTTTTAAAAAATTGCTAAGGTACAGGATCAGTACTAAATATAAATGAACCAAATAATTTTAATTTAATTTTATTTCTTCTTGAATTCTCTTATATCATAATGTAATTCTATATGAAACAAAGAAAATAAAATGCCCTTTAATAAACAGACATGGAACGACAGATAATAAAAAAATTAAAAGTGTATGTATGCAATTCCCTCACGGTAGAAGTAAAACTTCTTTGGCAAATATCACAATTAAAACAAATCAATAATTAAATAAGGCATGATTACATATGTGATTGTAATATGTCTAATATATTACAATCATATATTTATTTCTATAAAATCATAATATATTTATAATTTAAGGAAAGAGTATAATATTATATACCATTTGTTAGACAAAAACAACGGTTACCATAGCAACGATTAGTCATAATAGTGTGTAATGTATTCTATCTCATTCTCTCGGCGGCTTAATCCTATATATTGATGTGTTTGTCTCTTTCTAGTGTCACATTTTCGTTTCATCGAGTTTCAAATAACAACAATTCTAAAGTTTCACTTCAAAATCTTTAAAAATTTAAATAATAGATTTCTCACCTGGTAATACCAAATTGCACGCTCATAGCACACCCGAACGTTGCTATGGCAACACCAAGCGGTATAATAAAGCTGGCGGGTCCCAGTACTCGTGCACCGAATGTAACAGCTACCGCTGGTACCGACACCATTTCTGTATACGTCAGTACCGACATGTACGCTACATTCATGAACACGTATAGTCCAGTTATGAGGGGTACCGCTATTGAAATACTGAGTGGAACATTGCTGTGGGAGTACAAAATTATACCTAATTGTCATTTTGTTTAAAAAAATATATATTTAGTATGTAAGTCCTAATTTAAAAGGGTGCTTTGTCTGGATGAAAACAGTATATTTATAGTGTTCTTAGATAGCGTCATCTTTTGATAAGTTTAGAAATAATCTTAAAAGGGAACGCAATACCTAATAATATCTAAAGTAGTTCATGTGAATCCAGAAACAGTTTGTGATTGAGTTACAAACATCTATACACATCTTTCATATTTACATATAATATTATGAGATTACTAGCACTGCCCGCGGCTCAGATGACCGAAAAACAAATTCATTGGTTTTACATATTAGTATACTCTTACTATGCAGTTTTGTAATTTTTTCTCAGAAATAAGACATTTTCTCGCGGTAAAAGGTATCCTATATGTTGACCCGGATAACCAGCTATCACCATACCAAATTTCATCAAAATCCCTCTAGTGGTTTTTCTGTGATGCCGTAACAGACAGACAGACAGAAATTCTAAAAACTATAGATTCGGTCTCTGTATCAATAATCATGTTTATTTCAATAAAATTTTCCAAAAAATATCTGATGTACAGATTCGGCTTAGTTACAATTTTATTATATGTATAGATAAGTAGTCTATCTTTAAAAATCTTGTCCTTATTATTTCCATTTTATCTAACATGCACGGTAAGTCTAGGTAAGTAAATCTACAACAATTTGTGTGTGTTAATTGATTATGCGTCGTCTAATTCAATACAAGCAGTCAAACAATATATTTTTTATTATTTAAGTACTTAAGTTAGATTATAGTGAATAGAAAATATACTATTAAATATGACCTGCTTTTTTTAAAATGAAATGATCGAAGACCTACATATAATAATTAAAAGTTAACCTACATGCTTGGATTAATAATTTCTTCCGTAACAACAGTTACACTATTCCAGCCATCGTAAGCCCATAATCCAGAGTATAATGCGAGGGCAATACTCCCAGCGTTCATCGCACTGCCCTCAAAGCCTTTACTCAAATTTTCAGTGTTGCCTGTAATAATTTAAGTTTGTAAATAAATTGACAATTTTTCAAATATTTACGCTGGAATCTTGATGGTTTGAAAGCGCCTCGGTCCTCCTTGTTCCATTGTCACATCGTTTCCATTCTATAGCATTATTTGTCTCAAATTAAAGTGCAAGAGTGATCGAGGGATAGCTTTACTAGAAAGAAAGAGAGCACCGACTTTAAAATCTTTAAAAAATAATTATACCTACCACCCTTAAAGATGAAATTTTGTTTGAAATTGATGTGCGACTTATACCTTAAGATATTTAATTTAACAGGCTAACATAGACATAAAAACCTTCTTTTTGAAGGCGGTTAAAATCTATTACAATCGGTGAAGTCATCGTTTAACTGGTACACAAAAAACACTTTAACAGCTTTTTATTTAAAATCGATTAAAACATCAATCTTTCAAGACCAGTGCCAATTCTTAACTTAATGGTCTTTTTAAAGCTTAATAAAGCATTAAACAGTATTATCAAAAATATAACATTATATTTACCTCTAGCTAGTTCATATATGCCACCACCAATAACGATGAGGCAAGTAAGAACTTTACACACTCCGAATACATTTTGTACCTTCACAAATAGTTTCACACTAGTAATGTTAATGTACGTCATGATAACTGGAAAATGAAATTTAATAAATTATTATTTTGTTAACATTTTATTGTATTGTTGATAAATGAATAATATGTATGAATAAATATCTTGGGACATTAACACAGCAACATCTAGTTCCATGGTAAGTAATGAGGCTTGTGTTATGGATACCAGATAGTTTGTTTATACACTACATTTATGTATATTACTTTTAATACATACATATTATAAATATATAAACACTCATGACTAGAGTATAAACATTTATGCTTATCACACAAATATGCCCCCAGTGGGACTCGAACCCGCGACCGCTGGCATGGCGAGTAGGGTGACAAAAACTGAGCTAAATGTGTAGACAAATATACATAAGTTTCAATTCCATGAGACCAGTGAAACACAGCTAAAGATGGCCACACTAGTATATGAGAAAAGTATGATTCTTTTATATGTGCATTTTTTGACTAGGTTGTATCATATCTAATGGTTTTCAGTATAATATAATTATTATCTAAATAAAACCATTTTGACATAGCAAAAGTATAGTGAAAAATGTAGTGTATGATGTTGATTCTCCATACAAACTTTCATCCCCATTTTCACCCCCTTAAGGGATGATTTGCAGAATAAAAAAATCCTACGACCTTCCCAGGGTCTCAAACTATCTTCTTACCAAATTTCATCTAAATCGGTTCAGTAGAACCAGAGATTACCCCCTATAACACCACAAACTTTACCACTTTATGATTACAAATATGTAAGTACCATCTACACCTTACACAGTAAGTGTTAGGATATGATTTTTTATATAAATACCATATTATACCAAATAGCTTTTTAGTTAAATAAATCAATATTTATAAAATAAAAATCCAAAACATTACTAAAGAAGCATTTATTTATATCATATTTTAAAATTCATTAAATTCACTATTTACAAATTATGTTACTTTCATAGCAATGTCTTCTTAATGAGCAATTTTAACTTCCATGTTATTATATGGATTAGCTATAATAATATTCATATCTTGTAGTAATTTAACAATCTGATAATCTTCCCGAGTGATTTGTATATAACCATTGGATTCTTCATTTAATTTTTCTTGCATAAGTTGCTATGAAAAAAATTATAATATCATGTATAATGTATGTTTAAAAAAATTTTTTAGTGTTTCTTGAAAAAGAAACATTTTATAGCAGTAACTACTAATCCTAACAAGCTATTTGTAATAAAATCAAGCAAAGGAAACTTTTACACTCTGCAGCTCATTTAATATGTAATATACATATTATTTAAATTAATGAATTGCTGTGATATATTACGACAAACAAAAACACTTATATTTTAACTTAGAGCTACAGGTACCTTAATTAATTGAGATTTTAAAATCAAATTCAACAAAATAGGTAATTCACATAAATCATATGCTTCTACTTAAATCAATAATATATTCATTAAAAGTAAAAAAGGCGATAGATATTTATTAAATAGATACACACTCCCATAACATCCATGATATGATCGCTAGAATTCGGAAATAATGATTGTATAAGCCCATGAAGTTCATTCTTTAATACATGAAATGTTTCTTTGGCCTTCTGTAGATGTTCTGGATGAATTTCTTTTTGTATTATTCTCGGTCTAGATAGAGCTTCTTGTGCTGTTTTGGTTAGGTCATTTAATCTTAAAAAGCAAACATAAAAATTAATACATAAATAGAATAGAAATAAAAAAGATAAGACTACAATTTATTTAAATATTAGATATTATGATTTATTTAAAATTAATTTAACAATCACCTTTGTATTTCTTTATCAACATCACATATAGCACCACGAGTAAATGCTGCAAGTTCCTCAACTTGCTCTGTCTTATCTTTTATTTCAGCAAGAAATTGGCTGATTATCAAATTTTCGTCCGTTGGAATTGTTGTTGTAGAATTCTGAATCTCAGTTCGAAGACCTTCTACATAGCAAAGTGCTTTGTCACCAATATTATTCGGGGTAATATTGGCGTCCAAAGGAGAGTTTTCGATTATATTGCAAGCATCAAGACATCGTAATTTTAATCGTTTTATTTCCTCTGATAAACCGTCTTTTGTTGTAGTATTTATGTTGTTCGACATGGTTCAGTTGGATTGTAACTGACGATGTTAATTTTATTTATTTTGTTTTAATAGCACACTAACTTTATAAATTGATATACTTAATTAGTTGCGTTTATATATTTTGGAAGTTCTTTACTAATTTATTTTAAAAAACAAGTTTCAATGTATTACAAGTAAACACTAAACATGTGTTTGACAGACGCGGCGGTTACGAACAACTGTCAAAATCGAATAATGAATGACGATAAACGGCGAACGTCAGTACAAACTAGGGATGTGCTTATATACATTCATAAAATAATTACAAAATCGATTTTTATGATTGATTCATCATATTCATTTATACTTACACAAAGCTGCCAATGATCCAAGCTTAATTGCAGTACTTTTATAATCAGGATTTATATCTGTTGTAAAAGGCTGCATAGCGTATTCCGCAAAAGTCATCACAATGATAGCTACTTCTGCTGGTCTTAATATCATAACGTATATCCAGGCGCATATAAATGATGGTAAAGGTCCCCAATATTTATGACATTTTCCAAATGCTTCTTGAAAATAAGAATATTCAGCACCAGATTTTCCAAGGACTGTTCCTAATTCGGCAAATGACAATGCTCCTAAAAATATTATAATTTACTTAAGTATTAATATTAACGTTCCTAGTACATATATCCTATAGTTATTTACAATAGGTATCTTACCTACACCCACCTAATAAAGATATAATTCCAGAAACAGTCCATATTATTAGGCACAAAGCAACAGAACCGGAATGTTCTAAAGCGGATGATGGAGACACAAATATTCCTGATCCAATCATTACTCCCAAAATTAAATTAATAGCAGAGAACAATCCTAATTCTCGCTTTAATTCGACTGTGCTTCCGGAACTCTTCTTTAAAGCTTCTTGCTCTTTACTCGCCATTTTTGTAACTGAAACAAACAAATAATAAAATTAGTAAAACGTTTACTCGAATCTATTATTGAGTATCTATTATTGTTGTAAAATAAATAAAACAATCTAAAATCCAAAAAAAAAAGTTTTACCTAATACTTAGTTTGAAATTATTTAATGAATATTTCTTATTTGTTAAAACATATTATGTTTCAGCATTATAAATAAAATACTTCATCCATTACAAAGGCCTTAGCATAATCAAATTAATGGTGAATGAACTTGAAATTGTCCACGTTATCACGAAGATTCATATTACAGCGGTAGTTTAACATGTGATCAAGATATAATAAGCCTTATGTCTTTATAAGAAGATATATTTTTCTATAAATAAGATTTAAAATAAGTTCCTGAGAATTAACCCTTCTACGACAATGAGGTCAAAGTACTATATTAGCTTAAGGCCGAATCAAACAGGAATAGCGGCACTTAGTGGCAATCAAGAAAATTCGGCGGCCGTCTCTATTGGTGTTTGGGAAGTATTGGAGGCAAGGAATTGGGCAGAATTAAGTGTTCCTGTTTATGTCATCACTATCCAAGGCTTGCCGCTTTAATCACATGAAATATCTAACGCTCATAAATTCATTAGTAATTAATGCATTAATAAATTGATGAAACAAATATTTTTTTGCAATTGCAAATTAGAATTGTGATTGTCAGTAATTGGTAGAGCACCTTTATAAAAATAAATAAAGTGTAAACTAGAGACTAGTCGGCTTTGCCGACTAGTCGGCGAATAGTCAAAAACTAGTATGTAATAGACCCTTAGACTGTAATGTTTATAATTTAAAAATATAATGACGTAACTTAAATAGAACTCAGAGTAAACTTATATTTTTGTCGGAGCAAAATGTAGAGCGGTCAATGATTTTACAGTTATTTTTTATCAGTTGGATGAAAATTATTTCTATTGTATAATTAAATATAAACCTAATAATTGAATTTTAAAAGGTTCGTATTGACTCACCATGCTAAGTTTTGTGGAAGGTTATGGGGATTTACATAGTATAATATATAATATGTACATATTTATTTGTAGAATATAAAATTTGATAATAATTGTTTATACCAAACAATTAAATCTATAATACACTAGCGGACCCGACAGACGTTGTCCTGTCTACACGTCTTTAATTTGAAAATTTCAAACTTTTTGGACAAAATTGTGAATCTAAACCATTCCCAGATCCCCTAGAACACAAAAAATTTCATCAAAATCGGTCCAGTCGTTTGAGAGAAGTTCAGTGACATACACACTCACAGAAGAATTATATATATAAAGATAATATAATAAAACTTTAGAGGTCCAATGTCTGTACATAGAAAAAAATGCTAAAAACTGAGTCAGGGGCATGTAAGAGAAATAGATCAAATCCAGACTTTTTTCAGTTATTTGTTTCTCTGTCTGTTTGTCTGTTTATCTGTTTGTCCGTTTTTACGGGCTAATCTCCGAAACTGTTGGACTGATTAAAATGAAATTTTGCATGGCGGTACCTTATATCCCTGGTCAACATTTTAGATACTTTTCATTCCGGAAAAATAAGGAGTTCCTGTGAGATAATTAAGAAACTATAGTAATTTATATAGCTTAGTACACAAAAACTACTGATTGGATTTTAATGAAACTTTACAATAATATAGTCCATACATCAGAATAACAAATAGGCAACTTTTTATCCCGCAAAAATATAGCCGTGGGATAGATTCGTTTTTATTTGTCTAGAGGCAAACCGGAGCGAAGCGAGGTGAGCCGCTAATAAATAATATAAATGTGAATCAAAAGTCGCGATAGTTTTTATATTTTTGTTTTATCTATTTTGGTGTGCGATATTTACTGCATTGGGAAAACATTTCGATAGGCCAAAATAAGTATCCGTATTCAAATAAGCTATACCTACTTTTCCTTTGATGTCTCATATTATTGTAATTATTAAAAATGTGCTATAGATCTGGCCTGACTCCACGTGCTTTTGCTTAATATCTGCTTGCTTTGCTTTCCGAAAAATATATACATATATATATATATATATATATATATATATATATATATATATATATATATATATATATAATAAAATTGTAACCAAGCCGAATCTGTACATTAGATATTTTTTGGAAAATCTCATTGAAATAGGCATTAAAATCGATACAGAGGCCGAATCTATAGTTTTTACAATTTTTATCTGTCGTCTGTTTGTCTGTTACCGCATCACAGAAAAACCACTGGAGGGATTTTGATAAAATTTGGTATGGTTATAGCTAGTTATCCGGGCCAACATATAGGATACTTTTTACCTCGAAAAATATCTCATTTCTAAGAAAAAATACAAAAACTGCAATGTAAAAGTATACTTTTCTGTCATTGTCAATACTTTGTCGAAATTATATTGTTTATTACAAGATTTTATTTAACATGCAATTTTTGTATGTATGTTTGTTTGGGTCAAATCTTGCAACTGAATTTTAAAGCAGTTATCCTTAACCGATTGAACTAAAATTTTGCATACATGTTTAGTTTAGATGACAAAGCATGGTTAGATAAGTGATGTCATTCTAAATCCAACATGGCGGACTATGTTTTTTTATGATACCCCCATGATATCGATATTAAATGAAAGAAGAATACGAATAAATACCTAAAAAGTAAAAAAAATAACTTTAAATTAAATCAAACCCATTTATTACACAATTTTTAAGATATAAAACCTTGTTTTTAATTATTTTTTTAAACTTATCTTTACATAAATATTTTGTCATCCTACTCTTATTTGTATATGTTAAAGACTTATTTGTATAATGATATTATATTATTTAAAGAACTATCATATTATTGCCTCATGATGAATAGCAAAAAAGTTGTGGGAAGTAATAAAAAAATAGTTTATTATATTGTTTGTAGATTTATCACTTAACACTAAGATTTATGTGAGGGAGATTATAAGTTATGCTTTAGATAAACATATTTTAATTTGTTCCTCCATTACCTCATTATAAGAGGTCTTTTACATTGCAGTTATGCAATTGAAATAATAAATAATAATGCCATGAGACGTAATTTTGACTGAATTTAAAAACGGAGGAGGTACTCAATTCGGGTGTATGTTTTTTGTTTGAATGTTTCGTGTTGTTTTCAACTAGTGAGACCTATGAGACTTTTAATGACCTGTTAGGCCCGATCCACACTATGGTGCCGATCACAATTCGTTGTCGACTCGATATTGCTCTGGTAAGATATTTTTATAAAAAAAAAACAATGAGTGCATATACACTAAACATAAAAGTCAAATTCCGAATCGCTCTCCAGCAACGACATTTCATGATAAGATGTTACCAAACCGGACCGAGAACTAACCGTGGTCGGCACTATAGTGTGGATCGGGCCTTAACCTAAACGTCCCATTAGAATGCCAAGAAAAACGGTAGCATAATAATTATATTTAAATTAATTTGGGAGTCATATACGTATATTTCTATTTAAAAAGTAATTCATTCCAGACAATTTAAAAGTTTGATTTTTGCAGAGTATAAATTGCCAACGATACAGGTATTTATACAGTCCTGCCTAAAATATAGGCCACAGCTAATCATCATGTCGCCCTAAATAGGAGGAAAATTTTGTTGTGACTAGAATTGCCGCCGATTGATATAGTATACATATAGACCGGATAATGACGCATATACAGATTCCGTGGTATCATTTTGTTGCTAATAATGACTAAAGACGCTTATTAGGTATAATTAATGATAAAATGAAAATTTTATGTGAAAATTACAATAAAAAGGATTTCGTCGATTAATGAATAAATCTATACTAATATTATAAGAGGAAATATTTGATTTTATGATTGTTTGTTTGTACCCAATAGGCTCCGAAACTAGTGAACCGATTTAGATGAAATTTGGTAAGAAGATAGTTTGAGACGCTGGGAAGGATATAGGCCAGTTTTTATCCTGAAAATCATCCCTTAAGGGGTAAAAAATTGGGATGAAAGTATGAATGGGGAAGTACATAGGGATGAACCCGCACTAGCGAGGGTGAGTCGCTAGTATTAAAGAAAATTTTAGTGTTTTAATTATTTGGAAAACTTAACTAAGATTTTGTTCCTAATGTATGTATGTTGTGAATAAGGCTTAAGGTAGTTAAATAATAATAGCGTAGTAAAATATATGAATTATATAACATCTATATACCATCACTTCATATAAGTAACATAAACAACTAATGGTTTTATGGGAAAATTAATAGTTACATCATATCAACTGCTAGGTATATGCCATCGGCTAAATTACCTACACTAAGGAAATTAGAACAGTGATAGCTTAGTGGTAACACGCTTGCTTGGAAAACAAAGCAAAAAACAGTTGGTTCAAGCTCGGGCCTCGCTCTTTCATGTGAACATTTTTCCAATATGATTACCACTTGCCTTACGCTTGATCTCTTTCGCATTATTTAAGTTCGAGGGAAACCCGTGCTCGGCAATAGGACGTTAGAAAGGGCTAAATAAGATGAAGGAACATAAGGTGATGATAAAATTTAAGTTATTTAAAAGATATTGTGAGGTTTTTTTTTCAATTATAAAAAGAGTGGTTGGTGTTTTCTGTCAATAATTTTTTTGTTGTAGAGTAGAGTAACTTCTCGTTAGGGCTAATATAACATTCCTTGCAGAGTAAGTGCCAGACTGGTAAAAAATCTGATCTATTGCGACTCTCTACATGCCGTCTCTGCTTCCTTTAAATAACAAGTACTATCAAAATGCCTCTCAATGGCAGTGGATTGGGCATCGTAATCGTATATCGGTTAGGAGGATATAATAATCTTACCAAATAGTAACTAGTTTACTTACATTTCGAATAAACAATTTTGAGTCAGCGTAAAATAAACAGTGATGCATTATATTAGGTATATACTATATACATATGTATGTATGTAAAGGAGTATATAGAAAAATGTTAATTTATTTTATTGATTTAGAGTAGGAGGCTTACTTGTTTTACAGCCTTAGCGGTGTAGTGGCTAGCATGTACCGCTGCACATCCGGAGGTTCAGGGTTCGAGTTCCGAGCCGAGCCAAGTTTAGTTATACCTACTTTATGTTAAGAAAGTCCAGTAATAGCCCGTAGTTGAGAAGTTCGCAGTATTTCAACCCCGTGCTTCGGAGAATACGTAAAACCATCGGTTTTTCACTTGATCTCTCACCGCGAATGTCGAATTATGGTCCCATTGGAATTTGAGAGTGATTAGAATAGAGATTGCACACTGCACAAGTTTCTATGCGTACACTTGTGCACTATTATATTATTATCTACATATAATATCTCCTGCGCAGTTAGCTAGTCTCAGTGAGATTGGCCGCCGTGGTCAATATGAGTCGGAAGGATATCATCATCATATTATATATTTTATTTTAAGCATTTACGCTTCAAAATATTCAAATTGTTGTTTTCGTAGGGATTTAAGCAATAAAAATAATTTACGAGAACATAAAGCCTTAGATATACATTCAAGAGATACGTGATAGATAGCAGAGCTGATTTTAAAGAAATTAAGATATGAAAAACTTTTTATTACTTATTTTTAATTTATACAGTAGTAAGAACTGTAGGTATTTTAAATACAACATACTTGATATAGTAATATTAAGAATGATATACCTATAATACAGGCTACAATTCTTTTCATACCTTACGTAAAACATTAATTTTAATAATTAACTAGCGAATCACTCTCGCTCCTCTCGGGTTCGTTCCTAGGTCCGTTTTAAGGGTTAGTATAGATTTCTCAGAGTTGAAATATATTCGCGCTGTAAAAAGTATCCTATATACTGACCCGGATAACCAGCTATCATCATGCCAAATTTCATCAAATTCTATCCAGTGGTTTTCTAGTGACGCGTTCCCAGACAGACAAAAATTCTAGAAACAATAGATTCGGTCTCCGTATCGATAATAATAACAAATTGTTATAAGATTTATAAAAGAATATTTAATGTACAGATTCGACTCAGAATTTTATTATATGTATAGATTATAATTCTTTATTATACCTATCAGCATTGATTGGCTTTTATATCAGTAGTCCTTACTTATTAGCTAATCTTAACCTTTCTATCTAGATGACTTGAGTTTAGAGCATTAATTGTTATCAATATAGGTACTATTAAGATATCGTTACATCTTATAATGTAGTAAGTACTGTAGAGTTAATGTAAAAGTAAATGTAGTTAGATACTTATAAAAATATTTTTTAAATAAAAAAATATATTTTATACAATTTTATAACTATTCTACACTATAAATATATGTTTAAAAACAGAACTGTCATTTTAAGTAAAACTATCTTTTCGAATTTATTCGCGGCTTTATTCAGATTTTTGGTCTCCGGCGTTACGAATGCTTTATCTATAACCATGGTCACAGGTCGGTTAAAAATAAATCCCATCAAAAACATTCTGTAAAAAATTGCAAGTCTCGCAACGCATTTCTTCTACCGCAAAAAGCTATGAGATGTAATGTAAAACCAAGTCGGTTAATTTATTCATTACCTATCTATGGAAGCATCTATCCGACAACTTTGTCATAAATCGTTACCGAATTAGTTAAGTTACAACATTTTATAGTGACCGTATTAATATTAGATATATTTATTTCTTTAATTAATAGAATGACTTGGCCATCGCACGGAAACATAATCACATATGAGTCTACTACTTTAAATAGTCCTAATTAAACATATCATGACCAAGGTGGACGGACGATTTGGTCAAAGTCGCTGGAGCCCACTGGATGCGGATGGCACAAGACTGGTTGTCGTGGAACTTTTTGGGGGAGGCCTATGTCCAGCTGTGGACGTGTTTGGGCTGAGATGAACTGAACATAGCACTAGCGGGTCAAATTTATGCATACACTAATATAAATAATCCACTCATAACGCTATTATGAGGTAAATTTTGTTATTTGTAGGTTCTATTATCATGTGCGATGGCCAAGTCATTCTATTAATTAAAGAAATAAATATATCTAATATTAATACGGTCACTATAAAATGTTGTAACTTAACTAATTCGGTAACGATTTATGACAAAGTTGTCGGATAGATGCTTCCATAGATAGGTAATGAATAAATTAACCGACTTGGTTTTACATTACATCTCATAGCTTTTTGCGGTAGAAGAAATGCGTTGCGAGACTTGCAATTTTTTACAGAATGTTTTTGATGGGATCTCATTTCTTTGTATATTTCTTCTTTTTCTCTTCGGGGGCACTCCGTGCCCCCCGATAAAAAATCACAATAAATCCGCGATAAAATCTAAAAAGATATGTGAAAATCTAAAAAAGTATTGTCATTACCAAAATATAGTAGATACTTTAATTATAATTTAATATGTAATTTTGCCTTAGCGTAGGTACACCTAATAGCTGCTTTCGATGAATTCTGGCTGAAAGTGGAGAAAGGAAAAAAAAATTATTTTCTATGTATTTTTTTCTATATATTTATATTTTATATTTCTTCATTTTCAAAAACGAAAACAAGCAAAGCTTGATAAATTAAAAGATAGACGTTTTATTCTTATTGGAACACAAACGATTTGAAATGCTAAAACAACTATCATTTTTTTTAATAATTATATTAATTTTTTAATGTCATTAGGGAAATGAAACCAAGTGATGATTGTATAATTGTTGTAAAAATGATAACAAGGCAAACATTCCGACAGATATAAAATATTTGAATTAGCAACAAAATTATCATTTTTGCAAATACTATCCGTGCTTTTTTATCTTAAAAAGATAAGAGTTTGAAATATTATAATCCATATTAATATTTTATATGTCAGAAAAGGATTTCACTTGGTGAAGTTTTTGCAGTCTCAGAAATATATATTTAAATAGCTACTCACCCTCGCTTCGCTCGGGTTCGTCCCTAGCTTGCTTCCCAATATAAACTTTCATCTCCATTTTCATCCCCTTAAGGGGCGATTTCCGGGATAAAAAGTATCCTATGTCCCCTTCCCAGGTCCCCAAACTATTTTCTTACCAAATTTCGTCTAAATCGGTTCAGTAGATCCAGAGATTACTCCCTACAACGTCACAAAGTCACAAACTCACAAACTTTACCTCTTTATAATATTAGTATATATAAAATTATAATGTTATCGTGAAACATCTCAACTCTAGTATGATTAGAGGTTAGATTAGACTCAAATTTTGTTGAAACCATCAACTCTAAGAAATATACTTTGGTAGCTGTCTGATTGACTTATCTAAGAATGTATAATTAATTGATAGCATAAACATCCAATTTTAATAAGAAATCGATATTGATTAATTAATTATTTATTTACAATTTTGAAGTGTTTTTAAAAATTTGTGATATCGAATGGCAATATCGCGGAAATTGCTTTATTTTACGTAGATTTCATCGTTTTTTTTATATTAACTGGAATAACTATCTGGAGGTGTTGTAGTGCACAAGTGCGATGTGTGGGTACACTCATTATTCTTTAGTTCTCAAAGTCGGGTTATCTGATAGGGTCAGAGAAAGATCACGCGCAGGACCGACGGCTCCACGCGATCTACGAAGCATGATAATGTCTTCCTTCAATAACCAATCTTAATTCATACTTTAAGATTTTTTTAATAATAGACTAGCGACTCACCCTGGCTCGGATTCACGAATCCGAGCGGAGCTATGTACGGTTTAAGGGTTAGTATATAGATTCCTCAGAGATGAGATATTTTCCCACAGTAAAAAGTATTCTATACTAGCATTGCCCTCGGCTCCGCCCGCGTTCAGATGACCAAAAACCAAATTATTATGTTTTATATATTAGTATTCTCTTACATTACAGTTTTTGTATTTTTTCTCAAAAATGAAATATTTTCCCGCGTTAAAAAGTATCCTATATGTTAACCCGGTTAGCCAGCTACCATCATACCAAATTTCATCAAAATCCCTCTAGTGGTTTTTCCGTGATGCGGTAACAGACAGACAGACAAAAATTCTAAAACCTATAGATTCGGCCTCTGTAACGATAATGATAACTATTTCTAAAGATTTTACAATTTTTTTTAATGTAGAGATTCAATATGTATAGATATATATAATATAAATTAAATATTAAACAAAAACGTAGCATTTCGCCGTGGTCCTGATAATATTTTAATAAATGTAGGTTAGTAAGCGCTTTTTGTAGAAAAAATACGTCATACAGTTCCATGAAAATATTTTTTGTTTACATAATAGTAAGTTACATAATTCTTAATTCTATCACTAGTCATTACTCTAAATAAAATTGCTATATTTTAGGAAAAAAAAATGAACGTTTGTATTTACATAAACGATACGACGAATCATGTGATCGCTTCTAGATCATTTATTTACGTTAGATAAATATTGTAATTTAATTTTTTTAGCTAGTTCTTCTCAGTTCTAGTTATTGGTACAAAGGCATTTTCTTCACGAATTAGAGGTAGACTTACTACTTATTACGTATAGAAAAAAATATAGGTAGAATATTGTTTTTAAACCGATCAATTCTCAATCTCTACCGTGTATTCTCCATTCTACAAGACATTAGTAAAGTAAATTGTGCCCAAATGGCACATCTATAAATAGAACAAAGAGCATTGAAAATTGAAAAAATGTAGGTAATAATTTGAAATTAATGAATAGGTTTTTTATTCTGAAAAAAAAAACTTGTCATGTAGTTGACTATGTACATATATTACATGTGTATTTTTGGTTTTCATTGAACAGTGATAATGTGAGTATGAATACGCTTCTATTGGCAGCTAAATGGGGAAGCACGTTTTTTACTTTATCAATTCGTATGAGTAAATCGTCATGCGCATGCGACGGTTAAATAGACGATTGTTGTATTACGCATGAAATTAAATATTTTGTACTGTTCTATCTATACGTATAATAAAATTCTAACCGAGTCGAATCTGTACCTTTAATATTTTTTGGAAAATCTTATTGAAATATTCATTTTTATCGATACAGAGGCCGAATGTATAGTTTTTAGAATTTTTGTTTGTCTGCCTGGGAACGCATCACGAGAAAACCACTGGACAGATTTTTATGAAATTTGGTATGAGCGAACATATCTGAAAAATCTATACTAACCGTTAAAATGTACCTAGGGACATACCTACCCGCGAGGAGTGTGTCACTAAGTAATACTATAAGTAGAATAATTTAGTAAATTTTTTATCTAAGTATACCTAAGTTTTTATGTTGTAAATTTGTTATATAAATATTAAATAAGCATGTCTTGAGAAATGTTGATACATATAAATGAGACTTGTGTCTACAGATAATGAAAAATAAGGTCATATTTTAATTTTGAACAACTTTAAAAGAGAACGTACGCTGCTATTCGAAAGTATGTATTTTTGTGTTTGTGTATTGTGTATCGATTTTGATGATACTTTCTCTAAAGAAATTGGTTTTGTCAAGGGAAATGGTACAAGCCAAAAAACTTCAAGAAATAATCCAATTCTGAAAGAGATACCTCTGGAACATCTTTAAAGTTAAATAAAATTGTAGGTAATCGTTCCAGTAAATAAAAAAATAGTACACAACACGTCGTAATGGTTGATTCCTATGGAGCAAAGTCGAGGGAAAAAAATAGTAAACTCTTAAGCATTACAGTACATATTACAATATAACATTTATCATAAGTTTTTGCTACTATAGGATTATTTTTATCATTTCATGAAGCCTGGTATTAGGTACATGAGTAGGTATCTGACAGGCTGATGCATTAAAACAGCAAATAACAAAATGTATTTATATTGAAATTTTATTGTTGAAACAAACTTAAATATCATTCTACTCTAGCTCAAATTATCATTGTTCGTAAAGTACCTACTTATCAAGTTAATAAATCCTTTATGTACATGAAATTAATGAGACTCATTTCTTTTGTGTTTTCTTTATAACTGCCTTTTCATTTTACTTATCAACATTCATAATAGACTTTAAAAAAGTGAAGGTTATATTTTTGCAAGGTTTTATTTAATTAGCTTCATTCCTATATTTATCAGTGAACTGTCCAGTGTGTTTTATTATTCATTGAGATTCATTATGAAAACTCGAAAAGACATACATCTAAGACATAAGACTAATCTAGATCGATTTTTCGCCCTCGAAAACTCGGACATACCAAATTCAACCAATTTAACCAAACCTAAATCGTTAGAGCCGTTTCTAAGATGGCCGGTATAAATAAATAGATATACAAGAATTGCTCGTTTAAACTTTAAAGGCAACGACTACTCAGCCCGGGCTGAGTAGTCGTTGTTTAAAGGTATTATATTTCGATACCATGGATCGGGTCTGGTGATGGAGCAATAAGGTGGGCGTTGGAACTCTTTAACGACATAAAATAACGACGTTCTTATTTGGGTTTGCCTAAAGAATGTCGTTTGTAAAAGAATATGTACGAGTATGTCCCTATTATATATATAATATAAAATAATATACATTTATATTGCCTTTCATAGAAAAAGTAAGTTCAGTTCAGCGATTTTAATATTATATTATTTTATAAATAGCACACGCTAAATCGCTTTAGACTGACATAAACTTGAGTACCTATAGAAATATTCATAATAAGTACCTACCTACGAACCAATTCATACTTTCTGGCGAGTTAGGTTAGTTATGCCCGTCAAATAAGTACTGCACCGTGGAATTCATATGAGATATCAAATAATACTTAATCATATTAAATTTACTCGAATATGTATATTTGACTCCCATTTTTGGCTCCCAACTTCGTCGTCAAACCTTAGCCTTTCCCATGACCATGATTGCTGTAAAGCATTCGAAACGTCGGGAACAAAAAATCAAAATAAATCAGCGAAAAATCCAAAAAGATGGTTTATTTAAAATGAGTTATCAAAGTTTTTCTTACTATATAATAATAGTTATTACTTATTACTCATTCTTTCAATTTTAATTTCTATTTATATACAAAGTCATGTAACAGTGAACTCTACAATCTACATCATAGGGCTTAGAAAAGATGTCATTCTATAGCTATTCAAAAAATAAATATTTTAAAAATGTTAAAATGGCTTTTTTCATTATGTGATAGAATCATAATATGCCATTCTTATATATTTAACTAGCGACTCATCACTCACCCTCACTCCGCTCGAGTTCGTCCCTTTTTTTTTTTTATTAGAAATGGGCTCACTCTTGACCTTCATCTGAACTCGAAGGCACAGATAAGGTCTACGATCTAGCGAGTTTGCCCAGGAGAAGCCTGTAAGTCCCTGCTTACGTTTTAACGTTTAGTATAGATTTCTCAGAGATGAGATATTTTTCCGCATTAAAAAGAATCCTATATGTTGATTCGAATAACCAGCTATGATCATACCAAATTTCAACAAAATCCCTCCAGTGGTTTTTCAGTGATGTGGTCACAGACAGACAGATAGACAAAAATTCTAAAAACTATAGATTCGGCCTCTGTATCGATAATAACGTCTACGTAACTATTTTATTAAGATTTTCAACAAAATATTTAATGTACAGATTTGGTTTAGTTAGAATTTTATTATATCTATAGATAGATTTTTCTATTATTCAGCGATTGCAATTTGTACTTTGTAGTACTATATTTTATAGTAGTATTATATTTTATCTAACTGTAAGCCCCATCATATAGTCCGTCTGTGTAAGAGAAAACATTTGTAGTCTGTAGAACAATTTATTTAAATAAATGGTATCAATTACGTAATTGCTTAGACGCTGATAACTCTAACGCACGGTAAATAAAAGTAGGTAGATATAGCTCTTTTATTCGCAGTTTGTTATTGTTTAATAGAATTAGGTGAAATTATATCTATCATTGACCCCGATTCAATTTATCTTTAAAAATATTACAAGCGCGAAATGCGTATGTACGTTTATAATTCTTTGAGACGACTTCGTTTATGGGGAAGAGAGGTGGTTCCTACTCTACTGGTAATATCAGTCTTTAGGGGCTAGTTTTGAAAATGTAACGAGAGCTGTTGCGTTGATTATATTTTTTTTAAATATGATTTTTCTTAAAATCTCCTTTTCAGATTCGTTATGAAACGATATCAAGCTTTTAGACTTTATGTGTATTTCTTTCTGTATAGAAAACAACTATTCATTGCAATATAACAAAATTAACTTATTCAATTGCTAGCCCTAGCTAGACTGAAAAAGCGACGTAAAGTAGCGCTAGCGTTGGTAGCCGGAGCCCATCTATTTCCCTTTTCTGCTCATCCCTTGTCTTCTTCCTATTTCACACTCTCTTTGCTATTTTACCACTCATCTCACTTAAAACTTTCTTTTCATTCCCTTTGTTTAAGAAAAGTACAGAACTCTAAAAAAATTAAGTTCCAAAATAACATATTACAGGATAACCTAAGAAAAAAGAATATAACAAAGCAATTATTTTTTAATAAGCACCAGTGGGTATTTGTTATAACGAGTTTTCTATTCTATATTGTATTTCTATTCTGTATTCTTTTCAATAGGTGGAGTTCTGGCAAATAAAAACATTCGTTTCAACCGAAAATTCGGCGCTAATGGTCTCGTATTGACATTGAGTAGAAATCAATTTATCGTGGCCATGCTTAACAATCCGACGTGACGTGATATGACATTGTTTATTTAATTGTCATGAATACATAAATTATGTCTTCTTTTGACCTTTTTTTTCTTATGGTGAACCCCAAAGGAGGGTTATATATTTGACCTGTATGTACATATGTACGTATGTCCGACTCTATGTTCCCTTGTAATTCATAGGTACGTATCAAGAGATCATTAAAAATCAAAATGGCGGATCTGTGGCGCCAATATTTGTCTTGAAAAAATTGTTTTTCGTACGAATCGATCGAGTGGGAGTATCAAAATACAGGTTTTTAAGGGCCTTTACAAAAATATATACAGCTCATGTAAATTGTCAATTTAAATTACACATTCGGATATTGCAGTTATCGATAGGTTTTTTTTCTAGACAGGAGCGCATAGCATATACAGTAATACCCCGACTTACGCTACCCCGTTTTACGCGAATTCGGAGATACGCGGTTTCTCTATTTGATTGCCGCGCGCATCAGCTCTCCCACTTTGCCATGTTAGTGTTCCGTTTACGACAGATTCGAAAGTGTTCCGTGTGGAATTGTTTTACGTACGCTGTGCGTTTTATTGATAACCTCTAATTATGTCATCCAAAAGAACAAAAATGAGTCATTTGAACCTAACAAGAAAAGAAAAACCACTTTCTTTGGAGCATTAGCTGAATTTTATCAAAGACTTTAAAGCAGAAATAAAAATTATTGGCAAAGAAATTTGACCTATGACCGGAATCAAGTATCAAAATGGACCGGACGTCAACGGACATTAAAACTTAACTCCGACTTAACGACAAACTTAACGACATCAAAATATCTTCGGTTTACGTTGTTCTATTCATAACAATGAAAATTCTTCTATTGTCTAACATTTTACCAAACATGTTTCTTCTAAATTACTGTTTACTTTAGACTCTGGTCCCGATTAAACACACTTTATTTGTATTTATATGCAAAGTTGAACCCCGACTTACGCGAATTCGACTTACACGGCTATCGCTCGGTCCCACCTATCGCGTAAGTCTGGGGTATTACTGTACATGTAATAAACTTCTAATTGAGTCGAATCTGTATATTACTATTATTATTTTTTAAACTTATTGAAATAGTAATTATTATTATCGATACAGAGGCCGAATCTATAGTTTTTAGAATTTTTGTCTGTCTGTCTAGGAACGCATCACAAGAAAACCACTGGACAGATTTTGATGAAAATTGGTATGATGATAGCTAGTTATTCGGATCAACATATATACGTAATACTTTTTACTTTTACTGCGGCAAAATATCTCATGTTTAAAAAAATTGGATAGATATTTCAATAACTGGAAAATAAATTTTCACAGTTATTTATACAGTATATTTAAATGACCCAGATTAGATCTACATACTGAGTTTTATGGATGCAATATGTGCTAAGTGCTTGACAGATAACAACGCCCTCAATCTCAACACTTAGACAAAATAAATACTTCTAGGCAATAAGTATATTGCTTAATAATGTTCAGTTTTATCATAATCATCTTATAAATAAAAAATGAATAGTTAAATGTTTTGTTAAGCATTTGTAGATTTGACACTTTCTCTTTCTACGATATACAGTTTGACTTTGTTTGTTTGTTTGTTTGTTTGTTTGTTTGTTTGTTTGTTTGTTTGTTTGTTTGTTTGTTTGTTTGTTTGTTTGTCCTTCTTTCACGTCGAAACAGAGTAAGAGATTGGCGTGATTTTTTGTGTGGAGATAGAGGGCTGGAGAATGACATAGGCCACTTTTTAACACGTAATTTTTATATGTCTATCTATTCCATACTAACCTTTAAAACGTACCTAGGAACGAACCCGAGCAAAGCGAGGATGAGTCATTATTGTTAAATATAATTACGAAAGTATGTCCGTTAGCTTGTTTATTACGTCACGATCTTGACTGCTAAGAAATGTCTAATCTAGTGACTCTAAATTAAATTCTATGAAACTTGGCACTAAGATTCGATCTTCCGCCAAAGGTTTCATTATAGGAAATTAATATATTTCGATTTTATACATCTGCACTTAAAATACACTATACCTTATAATTATTAATTAGGGAAAAAGAATTAAAATAAAAATTATTTATGTATTCAGCCCTTTTTAACGTCCCACTGTTAAGCACAGACCTCCCTTCAATATATAAAAAAATCATTCAAAATATATATCTTAACTACAAAATTAAAAATATTTTTTCCATATAAACTGGTAGTTGCGTAGATTAGTACGATTAATCAAACAAACACTTTAGCTTTATCTATGTTAATATAGTTAAAATTCTTAAGAAGGTAGGAAATCCGTACTATAAAATATGTATATTTAAATAAACAAAAACTGTTTTGTCTATGCCTATTTATATATAGATAAAAATATAAATATACCTACCACCTTACATTATGTATATGCTTAATACATCTACGAGTATGTATAATTTATTTAAAAATTAAATTTTATGTCGTTTATAAACTCTCATTTTTATATAATTTATTAAGAATAGATAAAGCAAATATAGAGTAATATACTCTATAATTACTTTCCCAGTAATATTTATGTACATAATTGATATTGCACTGAGTATGGTAATTTTATAATTTTTTACCATTTTTAGATAGGTATTGCTTATCTCTACATATGTATGTTTATATGTATGCTCTAGATACAAAATAACAAGTTAACCTTCAGTTAATTATTTTCTGTTGTGAATATAAATATTTGTTAATTACTATCAATATAACGATTATATCAGGAAAAGTTTCGTACTATTTTTTCGGATCTTTTCGTGGATTTATTTTGGGAGGACGGGAAAGAAGATTTTAGATGTCTCAAAGGCATTATATACAGCCAAAAAATCAAAATATATCAGCGTAAAAATCCGAAAAGATAGTATTTATTCAATTCCTTGTTTTTGTTTTTAAGTGTGCCACCAGGCACTATGTCACGTAGAATGGAAATGCTTTACATTATCATTTATATTGCGACACCTGCAATTGTACTGTTAAAGTGAACCGACCGTTATTTTGTAGAATAAATGAAGTAGAATTTCTTTAAATCCATCATCATCCACACTAAATGTATATACGGTAGTAATAAAAAAAAAAACATTTTTTTTGTGTGTGTGTTTGTTCCGAGTTCTGACTAATCTCTGAAACGGCTGGACCGATTTTGACGGGACTATCGCTGGCAAATAGCTGATGTTATAATGTATAACTTAGGCTACTCTTATTTTAGAAAAAGAATCAGAGTTCCGCGCAAATAAATAAAACCCATGAAATTGTGAACAAAATCTTTATTTATTTATGCCGCGTTCTATTTATTTTTATTTACCTATGAATTTAATTAAGACTTTATTTAATTAAAAAAAATAATGTTCGTTATTTTTTTTGATTGTAAAGGGTCAATCGTAAAGCCTTGTCATTAATGTTTCAGCTTTACAAATACAAATATTTAACTGCATAATACTATATACTATGTTCCCTCGTTAACTTGTTTATATTTTATATAACTATATTTTAAGTTAGCTTTTTACGCAGTCGGTTTTTTTTATAATTTAACTAGCGGATTACCCTCGTTTCGCTCAGATTCGTTCCTAGGTACGTTTTAACGGTTAGCGTAGAATATATAGATTTTTGTATTGATTGCTTCCAAAAAGGTACTCAATTCGACTGTACTTGTTTGCGTGTTATACAAAATCGTGGATCGGTTTTTAAATTATTTTTTCATGAATGAGTTCAAGAGTAGTCTTAAATGAAATAATTTAAAGTGAAATAACTTTAAAGTGATTTTTAAGTCGGTGTATATTTTTTGTTATTAATTAACAAGCGACACCCTCGCTTCGCTTCGGGCACGTGCCTAGACCAAAACAAATCTATCTCAAGGGAACCGTATATTTTCGGGGATAAAAGTAACCTATGTGCTATTCCGGACTATAATCTATCATTGTGAAAAACTTCATCCAGATCCGTTCAGCCATTCTGGCGTGAAATAGTAATAAACATCCATTCATTAATTCTCACAAACTTTCATACTAATGTTATAAGTCCATTTTGTACACAAATACGTTATGTTTAAGTTTTTAGCTGTATTCATATTCAAAAAAATATATTCTGTCTATTAAAATATAAAGTGTATTTAGAGTCAGGATTTTTTATTTTAAAACTTTCAAATAAACTTTATAGTATAATGTATATCGATTTCAACATCGAATCAATTAAATGCTAGCTAACCTAGACCAAAGCAGTCGTCCTCGAATTCTCAAAGGTGCTGAGTGCACCATTTACTTTTCTTTCCCAATATACTGTATTTGAACCTTGCAAGTTCAAGCTTATAATGATATTTACACATACATATACGACAAGTTGGACGATAAGTTTGGCTCGGTGTGTAGTGACCCTAGTTGCTGTGCCAGCGGTCGCGGGTTCGAGTCCCGCTGGGGGCATTCATTGTGTGATGAGCACGAATGTTTATACTCCAGTCATGGGTGTTTATATTTATAACATGTATGTATTTAAAGTTTATATATATATATATATATATATATATATATATATATATATATATAGTGTATAAACTATCTGGTATCCATAGACAAGCCTCGTAGCTTACTATGGAACTAGATGGTGATGTGTATTAATGTCCCAACATTTATTTATTTATATACGTACTTTTTTACTTCTACAACTAGCGACTCACTTTCGTCCCTAGTTACGTTTTAACGTTTAGTATAGATTTCTCAGAGATGAGATATTTTCCCACAGTAAAAAATATCCTACACGTACCCGGATATCATCATACCAGACAGACAGACAGACAGACAGATAGACAAAAAATCTAAAAACTATAGATTCGACTTCTGTATCGATATTATTGGCTATTTCAATAAGATTTTCCAAAAAATATTTAATGTATAGATTCGATTTAGAATTTTATTATATACTAGCAGAAGAAGAACAAAAACAAATCTATCCCTCGGAAACCGTATATTTTGCGGGATAAAAAATGCCTATGTGTTATTCCAGACTATAATCTACCTTTGTGCTAAATTTCATCCAAATCCGTTCAGCCGTTCTGGCGTGAAAGAGTAACAAACATCCATACATACTCACAAACTTTCACATTTATAATATTTATACAGATTAGATAGATTTTGGTGGTGCGTCCTCTCTAGGTTTCTTTAGTATTTATCATATCTTATACAGGTAGCTTCTTCTCTTGGCAAATTCTTTACCAGACTATGTGTTATTTTAGAGTTTAGATAATAGTTTATCTACGTACTAAATTTCATCTATATCCGTCCAGCCGTTTTGGTGTGAAGGAGTAAACAAACATACATACAAACTTCCACATTTATAATAATATTGCATTCTACGTGACATTGGCGAAGTAATCTGTGCTCAACTGACACGCTTTGAAGCCATTAATAAGATAATTGAATTGAATTGTACTGTAATAAGTTAACGAAAGTGAAATAAAGAAGTGGAATAAAAGTTGTATAAAGAAGTAATTATAGCGAATGTTATATACATTTGTAAAGATATACATATCTGATTATTTATTATTGTCTCATAGATGTATATAAACGTTTTAAAATGTGTGATGTTCGTGTGCTTTTCTAAATAAATTAATAAAAAATAAATATAATAAATAAATAATAATAAATATGTTAGGACATTAACACACAGCATCAACTACCTAGTTCCATGGTAAACTACGAGGCTTGTGCTATGGATACCAGATACTTGATACTACATTAATATATGACTTTAAATACATACATAATATTATAAATATAAATACCCATGACTGGAGCATAAACATTCGTGTTCATCACACAAATAAAGCGGGATTCGAACCGGCGACCGCTGGCACAGCAAGTAGGTTTACTACAAACTGAGCCAAACGTGTCGTCAGTATGATGAAGATTGTGAACTACCTATAAAAATACAGCAGTGAAACCGCAGTTAGTTTAAACTTTAAAATAATATAATATAGGGATCAAAATAATTGTAAACAAATGAGCAATAGCTATGTTTGAACATTAACAAAGTCTTTGTTTATAATATATGTGTTTTTTTATAATTATTTATTATTTATTTAAACAGTAGGAATACGTTATGTGCACATGGACCATGGTATTGTATTGTTTATTCAAATAATGACTAATGAATACTCGCTTTATCTGCTCCATATCAATGACGTCCATTTCATTCATGATATTAAAATTATATACATTTTTAATTAAATTATCTTATATATTATTAAATTATATACGTACATACTAGCGATTTAGCCTCGCTGCGCTCGAGTGTGTTCCTGGACTTATGGTTCGTCGCCTTAGTGCTTATTTTGTTCAAACGACCCATATTGAACTTTACTAGTCTTTTCTCCAATTCATAAACAAAGTTAATTTCTAAGATTTATATACATATACACACAGATAAAATACATTGTTGTTGTTGGTTTGTTGTGTGTATTTAATACCAATAGAATTGACATTTTAATCAATAATTCTGTATTAAAAAGTGTGTAGGTAAATTGGTCGTTGGGACAGTAAGCACTGAGCCGACAAGTTCTAGTTTATCTGTGTAGGTACTAAACAATCCGTTCAGTCTTTCCAAGTGTCCGGCATGCAGGAGTAACAGATGTATATGTATTTACACAAACATACAAACATTCGCATTTATAATAGTATAGTCCGAGAACTACTCGAGAATTAAGAAATACACAGGGGGTTATAAAGTTATCGACGAGTAATTTAAGCTTGTAAAAAGAATAGGTTGTTAATTAATGGCATATATTATAGTAATACAATTACGAGAGTGAAGTCACAGAAAGAAGTTAGCACCTTAATAAAGCTGAGAGAGTGCTTGTTCCATACGAATTATTATTTAACACAATTAGAAAGTAAATCCGTTACTTCTGGTTGATTTTGGAACATCCAAAAACACATTGAATTAATATTCCTTTGTCTCGTTAACGATATACATAGCAGATGTTAATGACCTAATTGCAGACGCATTTAAAACGTAGTCTGAGGGACGACTGTTAAAACAGAGAGGTTATTTTTAATTTATGAATTGCACTTTCAAATTTTGTTAAGTATATAAAAGATAAAGAATGGAAAAAAATACAAATATTTAAGGATACAGATATTTATATGTCATGTACCTATTAGATAATAGAATAAAAAATCTGTTAATCTACAAATTAAAAAATAATAAAATAAAACAAAATACATTATTATATCAAGAATAAAGTATTTAGAAAAAAAGATTGACATTATTATTTGCATAGATACAGCGGCATAAATATTATAGTTGCAAGTTACGTTCTAATAGTATTATATGATCTGTGGTTCTAAGTACATAGAATTCCAAAATAGAACTCTATTCCAGGAACATCAACTCAAGTGTAAAGTGTCGGGTACCATAGATTAGTCTAATCAGTAACATGAAACTAGTAGTGTCCGACCGAAGCTTCGGCTTCGGCTTCGGCTTCGGCCACCTTCGGCCAAAAAATCCACCTTCGGCGAAACATTCGGCTTCGGCCCAAAACCCGGCCGAAGCCGAAGGTTTCGCCGAAGGTCCGAGCGACCGTCGAGATTGAACGAACTGTTACGTAAGTCATGAGGCGGCGGGGAGTCACTGTCAAAATATCACATTGCATGCATCAAAACAAGTTCGTACGTGTATTTAAACGAGTGTTTTGTTTTGAATTTGTGTTTATCAATTAAATTGTGATACATTAGTAATCTGACTGATTGGTCTAATTGTAATTTGTGAATTACATAATAAAGAAATGATTATTTTTTACCAGTAGGTAAATCACAAAATCACAAACTTTTATTTATCTCTAAACCAACCATCTCTATGATATATCATCAACTTCTATATGAGACAGTCAATATAAACCTTCAATATTGAGGTTATTTGAGGTATTGATACAAAATTAATTACTGAGTGCTGAGAGAATATAAACCTTCGGCTTCGGCTTCGGCCGAAGGTTGTGGCGATAGCCGATTAATCGGCTTCGGCTTCGGCCAAAAATAGACCTTCGGTCGGACACTAGTTTCTAGTGTTTGGAAGGTTTATATTCTCTCAGCACTCAGTAATTAATTTTGTATCAATACCTCAAATAACCTCAATATTGAAGGTTTATATTGACTGTCTCATGTAGAAGTTGATGATATACCTATCATAGAGATGGTTGGTTTAGAGATAAATAAAAGTTTGTGATTTTGTGATTTATCTACTGGTAAAAAATAATAATTTCTTTATTATGTAATTCACAAATTACAATTAGACCAATCAGTCAGATTACTAATGTATCACAATTTAATTGATAAACACAAATTCAAAACAAAACACTCGTTTAAATACACGTACGAACTTGTTTTGATGCATGCAATGTGATATTTTAACAGTGACTCCCCGCCACCTCATGACTTTCGTAACAGTTCGTTCAATCTCGACGGTCGCTCGGACCTTCGGCGAAACCTTCGGCTTCGGCCGGGTTTTGGGCCGAAGCCGAATGTTTCGCCGAAGGTGGATTTTTTGGCCGAAGGTGGCCGAAGCCGAAGCCGAAGCCGAAGCCGAAGCCGAAGCTTCGGTCGGACACTGCATGAAACAAACACATTTCATTTTCCAAGAAATCAATAATAACCGAACCTGTAAATGGTAAAAAAATTGATTGATATTTTTACGTAAAAGAATATAAATTGATTACGTTCATTATTTTACAGTTATCCCTCATATCATCATATACAGATAAATAAAATTAAAGTGTCTGTTTGTAATATCAAAATAACAGCTTTTACTATTTCATGATGTTCTACTAGCCGATTCCGGCTACGGCGGCCAATCTCATTGAGACTAGCCAACTGCGCAGGAGAATATAGTGCACAAGTGTACGCGCAGACACAAGTGCACTCTCTGTTCCTGTCACTCTCATACTCCGGTGGGATGACTGCTCGACACGACCAGTGAGAGTTAAGGCGCAGGACCGACGGCTTTACGTGCTCTCCGAGGCACGGGGGTGAAACACCGCCAACTTCCCAACTCCGGGCTGTTACTGAGACTTACGGTACAGAAAGACTCAATAACTAAACTTGGCCCGACCCGGGACTCGAACCCAGGACCTCCGAGTGTGCAGCCGTACATGCTAGCCACTACACCACCGAGGCAGTTAAATACGTAAGTACTATTTCATATTTTGCATATGAAAGTATATACGGTACTAATATACAATTTTAACATTTTTTGTCTGTCCGTCTATTTGTTCCAGCTAATCTCCAAAATGGCCAGATCGATTTTGACGGGATTTTCACTGGCAAATAGCTGATGTTATAAGGAGTAACTTCAGCTACTTTTATTTTAGGAGAAGAATTAGGGTTCCGCTTAAAAATAATTAAAACGTACCTAGGGACGCACCCGATCGAAGCAAGGGTAAGTCGTTAGTACTTTATTATATAAGACATATAAGTGTAGTAGGTATAATATTTGTTTTATCATTTTTAATGCATCCTTCATTAAACAAATAAAAGCCTTCAAACAATTTGCATCATTACGCCTCCACATTTCTGACTATACTTATTTAAACGTTTACTCTTTTGTTTTAAATATTTCGTATTATAATTTCCAAGTACCTACGTGAAGTGTATTTAATTTGACACTGCACAGCATGCAATTTAAAGGGAAGTTTCATATATCATATTGAAGCTTTCCAATTCTTCAAAATCTTATTTGTATTAAACCTGTTTTATTGTTTCTTTATTTTTAGTTGTCCTTCTTAACATTGAGTATCAGAATCTGACAATTATTTTTGGAAGCACTTATTTCATTTTCTTTGTACGAGTATGTATAATTTATTGTTATTGTTTTTTATGTTGTCTTGATAATATTTTTTTAACTGAAAAATATAGCTAAGTCCATGCTTTTACTTTAGAATTTTTTGTGCTTTAATAAGGATAGCTATGAAGTTTAACGATTAATTTTCGAGAGTAATTTTATTTATGTGCGTAAGTTTTTACATTTTCATCTACTTTTTCTATGAAATTTTGGGTGATTTTATAAATATAAATGCTTATTTGATCTAATCTATACATAAATATAATAATACAGTAACTTAACGAAATATGTACATGAAATATTTTTTTAAAATAATGACTAACGTAATGTGTACAGAATATATATTATAGACCCCAAAATAATAGTTATTAAAAATGTTTCTGTTTGTCTGTATATCTGTTTGTGTGTGCACGTTTTACGCAAAAAGTACTGAACCGATTTTAACCAAATTTTGTGCAGTGATTGACAACTTATTATTTAGGTCAACATTTAGGGTACCTTTCACTACAGGAAAATCTCATTTTTTTACTGGAAAACACAATAACTGTTTCGGTCGAGTCCTCCTTAGAAACTGACTTGGATAATACTGGCTAAATATGTTAAGTTTAACAATGTTTAACTTAAAAAGGCCTACAGGATAGTCCCCCAGTATCAAGCATGAGACCTCCTAAGACCTAAAGTATACTCGCAATAACTGTTTATATTTAAAACGCACCTAGGAATTTATTATTAAATTTATATTTTTTAAATACTTTCTTAGATTTTCGAGAATATTTGACATTTGAAATAAAACTATCTTTTCGGATTATTTCGCGGTTTTTTTTAATATTACCAGTAGGTATGTACGTAGATTCTTATCAAACGGTATGTGAACAATATTAAGGTCATGTTATTATTACATATTATTGTTATTATTTCATTACCTTCCTAAGATTAATTTTATTTTACTTAAATTAAATATTCACTGTTCGAGTTTATGATACGCATACAAACAGACATCTTTCCTTTACGTCATTCTTTATGCTTGTATAATAGATACTCAAGCTGTATGTTAAATCTGTACCTTCGTAAAGTTGTTTACTTGATCGGGCTAATATCTGAAACTGTTAGTTCAATTTGAAAAATTCTTTTCCCGCTACAATCCCTGCTGTGAGCAAAGTTATTATCTTTAAATAAGCTACAAGTGTGTAGCTGCGGGTAAATAAAATCATATTATGAACTTTTTTTTCGACCTTCTAGCGTACTTTTAATACACGTACATATGTATGTACAATGTACATTCATAACGTCCCTATAAAATCTGTTTAGCCATTTTGAAGAGCAGTACGTATAAAAAGGCAGATAGATGATTTTTTTTCTTAATCAATTATATATTTTCTAATAAATAGTGAAGGACAGAGATACTTTAATTTTATTTATATTTTAGCGACTTATCCTCGCTTTGATCGGGCGCGTCCCTAGATATGTTTTAATAGACAAAAATAGTTATTCAGAGTATACCATAAGAAATAGATATGCTGTTGCGAACTTTGTGTAGACGTTTTTAAGACCTACAATAATTTTCTTTTACATTTGATGTTTAAGGCAGTATTCAATTTGACGAGTCTCACTCAAACATCGCTTAATCGCGATCAACTCAATTATTGCGTAACATACACAATACACTGTGAGTACCTAAAACCTTTATAGAAGGCGTTAAAAAACAGATATAAATTCGTGTTTATAACATAGTTAAATGAGGATAAAGACGAGTATTATTAAAATAATGAAAAATCACTTATTCAGTGGATTATTAATTAGTGATTAAAGATATGTTTAATAATGTCGTATTATATTAACATTTTTTTTAAGTTTACTTAAATATCCAATTCGCACGAAAAGTGCACACATGTGTTATACAAATATGTAAACAAAAGCCGTAAACTACATGTTCACTTAGTACTCGCAGTGTAGGTTACATTTACGTCTGCCTTGATAAGCCAAGGACATTTTTACGTAAATAGACTTATCCGTAATACGATGCGGTTCGTTTTCATTTTCATCTGCATACTTTCCGTTAAATGTTATAATTTATTTATTTTTGAATTTATACTTCTTTTGGCACATTTGGAAAAAAATATGAAAGTGAAATTTTTACGATGCGCGCGCACACCGACAGCCAAGAAGCAACATGATGAAGTTAGCTGCATTCCTTTTACAAATAGAGAGTTGTGACATACGGGATGAAATGTTTATCTATTTTTGTTCTGTTACGCTAAAGAAATATAACTTCTTACGTGCGTACATAAGTACACACACACGTTTCTTTTAAGTGGATTCACTTAGCCCATTGGAATATAAAAAGGTTACATAATACCCAAAATAAATAGTAGTCTTTTTATATCTGGTCCATAAAACAGATCAACGCAAAATGTCAAGTCATTTCGTTACCTTCTTGGTGTGTGAAAGAAGGACAAATACGAGTATCTATACAAAAACTTTATACTGGTATTGGGACTTTATAGTCGTGTTGTTTACTTGTTAATGAAGTGTTGTGAATATTTGACAGTTATTTTACGGTTTTACTCCTTATTAACATTCTCATTAACATAAAAACATATATTTTAATGGTTATTAGGATATGCTAGTTAGTAGTTTAATATTTTGCATAATAAAATTAAATATACGTAAACATAAGTAAACTACATCTTTAAAGTTACATATTAGTTAGGTTTTTATATAATGTGTCGAAGAATCAGTGTGTACTAAATCTATAAAACTAGACTTTTCTTCATAAACTCTATGGGCTTTATATTACAGGGAAAGCGTTTTTATCCTCAATCTTTCTTATTTTACTAATAGCACGGTAATGTAACATACAGTATTCCATCTTCATACAAATCGTCTGAAATCGACTTATACCTACACGCGTTCGGTATACACTTGGTAGACAACCGTGCGGGGCTGCCACATCGTATAATTGAATACCGAAATTGTATAAGGTGTTTATGTTAGTTAATTTTTATAATTTGATACAAAAATAAACATTTTATTCCTCCCGTAACTTCGCTAATATCAAACAAAAAGAATCGAGACATCGTATGTTTTAAAAATAAAAATTAATTAATTAAATTAAAAATTAAAGTATTTTTAATTAAACTTTTTATCCGAATGCGGATTCTTTATACTATTAAATTTAACAATAAAGCTTTTCGTACATCTCAGTCGAGGCGCAAATATTTTCAAATCTCAAATTTATAGCAGCCCTATCGCGTGGGTACGTGCCGCTCGGCTGTAGGTAATTATTTCAAGGACGGGCCCGAGTTGGAGTACTGTATGCATTATATTACCGTGCTAATAGTAATGTCCTTGTGACCGATTTAGACCACGCGCCACGCGGCCTATCTCACTGAGACTATCTAGCCATGTGCTCAAGAGATATACATACATAGACGACACGTTTGGCTCAGTCTGTAGTGCTACTTGCTATGCCAGCGGTCGCGGGTTTGAGTCCCGCTGGGGGCATTCATTTGTGTGATAAGCACGAATGTTTGTACAGTCATGGGTGTTTATATTTATAATGTGTATGTATTTAAAGTTATATATGTGTAGTGTATCAACTATCTGGTATCCATAACACAGGCCTCGTAGGCGTAGCTTACGATGGAACTAGATGGTGCTGTGTGTTAATGTCCTAACATATTCATTATTATTATTAATTTATATAGTGCATAAGTATGCGCACACACACAAGTGCAGTCTATTTCTTTCACTCTTAAACTCCATTCAACATGACACGACCACGATTTGTAAGAGATCAGGCTCAGGCACGAAAGCGTTTCGTGTGGTCCAATGCAGGTTTAATCCCTCTACGACCGCGGACACGCCGGCGTGTCAGTTAACAATAGATTTCTTAGAATTTTAATTAATTTCTTAGAAATTTACTTGGAGGTGTTAATACACATTGCAACAGCTTCGTAACACCAGGCCGTTATTTAAAAATTCTTGACAGAAAGACCAGAAAAGTAAACTTGTCCAACCCTATCTTCCGGATCTGCAGCCTAAATGCTAGCTAAGCTAAATTAATATTATTTATTTTCATAAGAATCATTAAATTTAATACATATAAGATACGACTACATAATCTAATAAATATAATATTTTATATATGTAGATATTTACGATATGCTTATAACGGCAATTTGCTACTAGGTTATTAGGTATTAAAGCGACACGTGTCCACCACGCTTTCGTGCGCTATCTATTTTCTTTCGTAGCTATTTTAAAATCTACAAAGCGAGAGAGCAATACATTCAACAAAGCTTCCCTACTAAAAATAAACAAACTAAAAGAAGTAAACTAAGAAAGAAAGCCAACAACCTAAATGTTTACTTAAAGATTTATAAAAATGTAAGCCAATATATCTGTTCATTTATTTTGTCTATACATATAATAAAGTAACAAATTGAAATCTATACATGAAATCGGACGCTGAAAAATAAAAAGATGCTTCTCAAAAATCACAACTTGTAGGAATGAGCGTTTAATGATTTAGACTTTTTTCGTTTCGTTTTTTGATTTAAAATTAAACGATTACTTATTAGTTAATTATTACTTTCACTGCTGATAAAATATTGAATAGTTTTGGAACAAAGTTCCTTAACGCACGTTATACTCGGCTACTCGGCGAGTTGGCACATTTGTCAACCGCGAATGGAGCCTGGTCGGAGAATAGTGTAATATTTCGACCATCACGACACTTTTGTTATTCATTAAGAGCACCCCATGTGACGATAAGTGTTAAGGATAATATGTAGGTATGTATGTACTATGTAAAGTGTTGACTGTAGTAAGTAGTTCGTATTTACTTTTATGACTTTATGTATTTATTTTTATGAAAATCTTTGTTTCGCAACGAACGAAAAAGTTCGTGATGCTCCAAAATAAGTATTAACAAATCCTAGTAATAACTAACATACCTTTTTCGGATAATTATTGCTCATGTTATACTGATTGTTAGTCGTTAAACTAAGTGTAGTTACAATATATTTTTAATTTCAAGAAATTAAGTTAATATGTAAAATTTTAATTACACTATTATCTTTATGTTTTCCCAAAATAAACAATATGATAATGTAATGGATATTAAAACAATTATATTATTTATCTGAGTTTAGGGAGCTTATATTTAATCTATTGAGCGGAAAAAATTAAGCCACAATGACAAAGACTGAAGTCTAAATTTTCAATCTAAGTTTTTTTCGTATTCAGTTAAAAAAATCGTAGTTGTTTGCATATTTGGTTAAAAAAGCATGCTGGAATCCAATAGATTTCTTATATATTATAGTCTCTGTCTAGCCCGAAGTGACCTAATTGACAAATTTAATAGAAAATTTAGCTTTTTTACTTTATCCAATATTTCTGTTATAAATAAAACCTGTGAGCTCATATTAAAGTTCATTAAATTATACAAATGCCCATTGAATGAAATAGCATGTAGAGCTACAAGTACCTATGAGTTAAGCCTGCAACACGTGTTGCATGATAAATATGCTTTAAACTGATTATACACAATAAACTTAACGGGGTCTTATGTATCTAACAGCATGATAAATTCATGCTGGCAGATACATGAGACCTTTTGACCACTGTTTTTGATTTTTCAGTTAAACACTTATGTAAGCAATCACGAGCAAACTAAAATAATTTGATTAGTTATAATCTTTTAATTTAATTGTACGTATTCAGCACTTTTCAACGTCCCACTGCTGAGCCCGGGCCTCCCTTCAATACGAAGGGATCAGGCCATAGTCCACCACGCTGGCCATGTGCGGGTGGACGGACTATATGTCTTTCGAAAACTTGCTAGGTTCTCTGAGACATGCAGATTTCCTGCCTCAAGATGTTTTCCTTCACCGTAAGGCAAGTGATAATCATATTAAAAATTATTCGCACATGAAAATATCAGAGGTGCGAGACCCGGGTTTTGAACCCACTTCACTTGATTTCCCAAGCAAGCGCGTTACCACTGGACTACCACTGCCAAATTTCATTAAATTAGGTACTTAACTCCAAATAATAGTATTTATATTTTTTTATCTAAAAGTTTTTAAATATAACAGGGAAATTTCTTGTTAAGAACATTTAATATATTAAATACTATATGTATATTTCAGTAAATAAAATGTAAAACATGTTAAAAAAGTAGAGTACTTACCTTATTTATGATATAAAAAACGGGCAATAAATATATGTACTTCAAAATAATAATTCACTGGCACATTATTAAAAAATAAACTTCAGTATATAATACGAAAATACGTATGACAGAATTATTGTAACCACACACGTACTTCCGCGACAAGAGTAGCCGAGCGACTGGTCACTTGGTGAACGCATTCATTTTAATATACATACATAATATGTACATATATCGACTGCTTGATAAGATATCGAATTATTAGGTGATAAGGGCCAAAATAAAACCACTTTTAGAATCTAGATCAAAATTATATTGACATCATTAGCTACATGTTTCTTCAACGTAAATCGAAGCGTTCTAATGATTTAACTTAGCCGGTTGAAAAATAATTTCATATTATAAATATACTTTAGTTATTCCAATATGTCTGTCTGTGAGGTTTCTACAGCTAGGCTGTGTAACTGTGGTACCCCTAGTTCTCATTCATCGATTTGGTCTTTAACTTGAAGTCTGAGAAAGCTTTAATTAATCTTTCTTCGATGTTATAGGGTACCTACTTATAAGTTTTGATCTTAGATTATTTATATGAATAATCGGCACGCATTAAAGCCATTAAAGCAAAGAACTAACTAACTATGTGAATAATCTTAGGCTTTGCTATATAAAAATATTTTATATAATGGGTTGTTATAAATAAAATAGTAAGTATATTACATTTACAAAAATACCTCACAAAAATAATAATAAAATAATATTATTATTAGGTACTTATTTTGTAATTAGAAAAGTGTATAATTATTTGTCCCCTAATCTTGTTAAATTTTAATGTCATGATTGCTGAAATAAAAGATATAAGAAATAAGAACTTTGTAATTACTTAATTGCTTTAGTTGAAGATAAAACATAAACAGCACCAAGACATATTACAAGGTAACGTTAGGTATATATATTATTGACATAATACTATTTTTCTTAGTAAAATACCTATAAAACAACTACTTATTTTAAAACATTGATTATAAAATAATCAAATTACCTATATGAGTATTTGTTTCATACCTTAACAATTTATTTCCTTTTTTTTGAGCTGTGTAGGAGGCGTTAAAGTTAAAACTCAGTTGCGGTTTTAAATGTAGCGTTTCATTATTTAAAAAATATGTTATAGTATTACAAATTACAATCAATTACATAACATTCACTTATATTATTTTAATTTTAAATTATTTCAATAAAATTGAAACCTTACAAGTAAATAAATCTCGCGCCATATTTTATATTTGGCGCGGATATTAATTATTATAATAGCGTCTGAATAGTAGTGATGTTCGATTTGTTTTGTATCGATTATTACAAATAATTATCGATTATTTCATACATTAATTAAGAAAATAAAATTTGTTAATAGTTAATTAAATTGAACAATATAAAAACAAAACTAAGTAGGCTACAGGTGTATTTTATATTAATAATATGTACATGTGTAATATGACAAATAGCGCCCTCTTCTGATGTTACAAACCAGCATTTTGTAGATATAATCTATACTCTATACCAGCTATACTCAAACTGCGGCCCGCGGGCCGCACGCGGCAGCATCGAAAATCGCATTATAACATATCTTTGTTAAAAAAGTAACTACATCGTTAACTTGGAATTACGTTTTCATTAAGACCTAAATAATTTTTGCTTGCGGACCTCGACACCATGACTGAAACGTGTTTGTGGCCCCTATAAAAAAAGGTTGAGTATGGCTGCTCTATATTTAAGCTTTCATTCAAATTTTAATTCAACTCGTTTTTTCCCCGATTTAACCATTACAAATTAAAATAACCACATGTTAGTTAATATTTTATTATATCATAAAATATACGCAAGTTAAATGTACTTAAAATGTTTTTTTTTTATAAATCATATATATTATATATTGATTTATATTATACTATTCTAAATTAGATTAGCTATTACCGAATAATTTTATATTTTAATTATACATACTTCATATTAAACAAAAAATATCCATAAACATAAGTCCATATGTTATACAAATCGATTTATATATTTTTAGAGCTGTTGGATATTTCTCTTAATTTGGGGGCAGATATGGCATAAATGGCAATACCAATAAGTATATGCTGTCACTTTCACGGCTATTGTATTTCTCTTGAGTCGCCACGCATCCCTCTCTAACAGAATGACGTCATCTGCCATTTATTTCGTAGTGATTTAAGAATCGGTATTAATTACGATTAAGTAGAGATTTATTTTATCTTAAAATAATCGGTATTCAGCAACCGTTATTGGTTTTATGTTGTTTTTATTTTTCTTTATAAAATTATTTTTAGTTAAAAATAAAATAGAAAAGTAGGTTTTAATTTTTAGTTTTATTATTTTATACTAGTACTTCAGACATGAAAGGACTAATGAATAAAATCAGAGGGATGGTGTTTTGTTTTAAATATACAAGAACATTTTGGTTAAATTATTACAATGAACCTTTTAAATAATTTTAACAATTGAATCTTTTTTGCTTCGTCCTAAAATTATTGTACTAATACTTGAGTATTAGTACAATAATTTTAGTAAGACTTACAGACTCAATAATTGAGAAGATTCTGTTTTCAAAAAAAAAATTTTTCGTCAACAATTGTAAATAAATGCATTAAAATATTGTCGGCTAGTACCGACTTCGAAAATATCTAATTAAGTATTTATTCTAAAAAAAATGAAAACCCCCGTTTAGTTATTTCTTACATTTTAGTGCCTGGAAGTCTGTTTTTTTAAGTTTTTTTCCCCATTTTTTATCTAAACGTAATAAGCAGGTAATTTATAAGAACAAAGTTTTTTAATAACATATTCGAATAAGGAATTTATTTTAAAAAAAAAATTGTTCATTTTTTAAAAATCGCTCGACCGATTTCGATAATATTTAAATGGGACCACCTGGGAAGTATTAATACCCTTGAAACAAAAAAAAAATCCAAATCGGTTCAGGCGTCTTCGAGTAATCGGTGATCATATATAAAAAAAAATTCCGACGAATTGAGAACCTCCTCCTTTTTGGAAGTCGGTTAACAAAACCGAGATTGACTTAGGTTCGAATGCTATCGCCTATCAATTATCAATTATCATGCCGTTAACTGTATTCGGCTGCTGTGAGCCCATGGTCAAATACTTTTTAATGAATAAAAATAAAAATTAACCAAAAAATCGTATAATATAACGTATTATACCATTTTTTGGTTAATGATGATTCCCTAGGTGTTTTAATAATAATTTTAAACCTTAGATTTAAATTTCTAGGCGTTCTAATATTTAATTCGTGATTAAACCACAGACTATAATGATTGTTTAGATATTTATTCTATAACTTAAAACTTTTTTTGTCATCCATGTTTCTAATTCTAAAGACGAGTTTGCTCCACAGTCCATAGAGAGGAGAATACTAGTTTGCTCTTTGTTGTAACTCTTGTTGATCCTGGTCTGTGGTAGTAACTGTTTTAGCAGATATTGCCTGAGCATTTTGTAAATTGTGATATTTACTCTAAAAATAGTCTTCTAATAGTATTTTTAGGCTAGTAGTGATAAGGTATTAAACCAGTTACCTGAAGTAAGAATACTCGTTAAATTTTGTCTGTGACAGATCGATTTAGCGTACTTTGTGAAGTTGCAGGTTATATACTTACGCTTTATAGTTTTCTGCTTGCATTCTATTATTAATTTTGTTTAACATGGAAAGCATGGATGTCGCGCAAGAGAGCACTTCTACAGCATCTACACCAGCAACTGAAAATGGTAAATTATTGAAAATAATATACACGAAGCCGGTACTTCGTGCGGCGAAAACGTGCTTCTTTGTGTCGTGGTCTTTTTTCTATAATTCGAAACTTGTTGCTTGTAGGACCAGATAAAACTGTGACAGCGGAAGAGATGACCTCACGGGACTATTATTTCGATTCGTACGCACATTTTGGCATTCACGAGGAGATGCTAAAAGATGAAGTGCGCACCCTCACATATAGAAACGCTATGTACCATAATAGACATCTATTCAAAGGGAAAGTTAGTAATACGCAAATTGAAAATATTTTCTTGTCCTTTTACAAAAAAATTATGCTAATTATACCACTTCTCTAAAAAATGCTATCATTAATTTAAAAAATTACTTGGCCCAGTATAATCCCCATGGAGTACAGAATATATTTGAGCTGTGTATATTTAAAGAATTAAATATTTTTTTACAGACAGTTTTAGATATTGGCTGTGGGACAGGCATTCTGTCAATGTTTGCAGCTAAGGCAGGTGCAGCTAAAGTTATAGCAGTTGAATGCTCCAACATAGTTGACTATGCTCGGAAGATTGTAGAAGCCAACAGACTTGATGATATTATAGAAATTGTCAAGGGAAAAGTGAGTTGACTTTTTAAGAATGTTTATTTACAATAACATATTTATGTTTAAAATTTTGAATTACCCTGGAGGCTTAAAAAAAGTATAAACTTTTTAGTTTTACAGTTCTTAGGAAAAATGTTTAGTCAAAATATTTTTTTAGGTTGAAGAAGTAGATTTGCCTGTAGAAAAAGTTGATATAATAATATCTGAATGGATGGGTTATTGCCTCTTCTATGAGAGCATGTTGGATACTGTGCTGTATGCAAGGGATAAGTGGCTTAAAGATGACGGCATGCTGTTCCCAGATAGGTAAGACTTGATATAATAATATTTAAATTAAGTTATTCCATCAATGTGTGAGATATTTAATAAATATGAAAACTGCAACAAAGGAACAATAAACAACATTTTAATATATATAATTCTTCTGTATATGTGTTTGTTACCTTACTCCTCCTAAATGTCTGGACCGATTTGGATGAAATTTTGTGTGTATATTTCAATGGGCCCTTGGATGGTTTGAAAACACAATTGGACCCGGTAGATGGCGCTGCTGTTGGTATGTCACTCATCTTTTCCTAAACGGCAAGAACGATTTTAATAATATTTTTTGTGTATGTTCATGTGGGTGGGTCCCTGCAAGGTTAAAATTTACAACCGGTAGGTGATACTGCAGTCAGTGTGTCAAAGAGTTTGTTTTTTTTAATAGTTTGAACGTGGGCAAAGCCACGGGTACTGCTAGTATAATATAAAAACACTCACTAAAGAATTTAATAAAAATATTCAATTAAATTTTCTCATTAATGGTTTCACGTTAAGCAGACAGATGCATTACTTTGCCATTGTAAAAGTGCTTCCACACAGAAGTTCATAATGTTTTCATAATCTTATTAAAAATATTATCTAATGTTATCTAACATTTTTTTTACTGCTGTGTGGTAGCACCATCATGTAGAATTGAGAAGATATGAAGGAATACCAAATATTTTACTTCTGTTTTTTAATAATTACTTTATAAGTAGATATATGTGATCATTAAAGTAGTGAATAAAACTTCAGACTATAAAAAATTATCTTTTCATTAAACTCTGTATTATATATATATATCCAGATACATTCAGCTGTTCTGGTGTGAAAGAGTAACAAACATCCATACATACTCACAAACTTTCACATTTATAATATTATAATTAAATAAATAATACGGATATATGGGATCTATGGGTTAATTAATGGAATTAATATACTTTATTTTAGATGCACACTTTTCATATGTGGAATTGAAGACCGTCAGTATAAGGATGAGAAAATCAACTGGTGGGACGATGTGTATGGTTTTGACATGTCGTCGATCAGGAAAGTGGCCATATCAGAGCCTCTTGTGGATGTTGTGGACGCTAAACAGGTATTTTAATTTTTTTTTTATATTGAAAACCTTGTTTTTTTTTTAATTGTCTTTTTTTAATAATAAATAGAAATCTTATTTATGTACAGCTATTGTTGTTTTTTTATTGTATATAATAATTATTATGAGAAAAACTAATTAATATATATTAATCAAATCATAAAGAAGTGCTTTTTTTATTTTTGTATGTACTATTTTTTCTAGTATTTCATATTTAAAATTTTATTTAAACTTTCAGGTGGTCACAAACTCTTGCCTTTTGAAGGAAATAGATTTATATACAGTTAAGAAAGAAGATCTGAACTTTGAATCAAAGTTCCATCTTCAGGTAAGCTTTTAAAAAAAATCATATAATACAGAGACTATTTTCGTGTAATTTATGTTTTTCTTGTAATAGTTAATACCAGATTCATTATATATCAAATATTAGCGACTCACCCTTGCTCTATTTTACCCCCTTATGGGATAAATTTTGAAAAATACTAAAAAACGTATTTATTTAATTGTATTGAAGAATATTAATACCAAGTTTCAAGTAGTTCTGATGAAAAATATTTTTTGGGTTGCATTATTGTTGCATATAACGTGTTTTCCTGTGGGAATGAGATAATCTCCCGCGGTAAAACCTTTGTCACTCTCTAGCCCTCCAACTATCTCCACACAAAAAATTACACCAATCTGTCACTCCGTTCCAACGTGAAAGAAGGACAGACAAACAAAAAAACTTTCACATTTATAATATTAGTATGGATACAAGAATTGCTCATTTAATATCATAATAATTATCTTGTACAACAGGTGCGTCGCAACGACTTCATCCAAGCGCTAGTGACGTTCTTCAACGTAGAGTTCACAAAGTCGCACAAACGGCTCGGCTTCAGCACCGCACCCGAGGCGCCATACACGCACTGGAAACAGACGGTCTTCTACTTCGACGAGTATATGACGGTGAGTCTCGGTGGTCTAGTGGGTAGCATGTACTGTTGCAGATACGGAGGTCCTGGGTTCGAGTCCCGGGTCGGGTCAAGTTTGATTACTGAGATTTTCTGCTAAGATGTTCTAAAAAGGAGGTTGTCAATACGACACGTATGTATGTAATAACATTGGAACTGCAAAATATTCACATATGATTATCTTATATTAGGGCTTCCAAACAAATATATATAATTTTATAGGTGTATATATGTATGTTTGTCCATGCATTTCTCAGAAACTAGTAATCGGATTGTGATAATTCTTTTTTTATTTGCTTACGTTTTTTGTACTTCTGTTTTTGTGTGATAAAGAATAGTTAGCTAACCCAACTTAAAAAATAATATACCATTTTTGCATTTCATCTATCACCTATATAGGCTATCCCCTGTACCCTAGCATGTACGTTTATTCCAAGATCCTCTGTTCGAACCCCTTGTCGGGACAAGTGCCATTACTGAGTTTTCTATAAAGAAATTCTGTCTGTAAGGAAATCACCATCGGCTCAGAAAGTGGTCTCTTAAATATCTTCGAGTGACATTTTATTTATTTTATAAACAACAATATATGATTTTCTATTCCAGGTTAAAAAGGGCGAAGAAATAACAGGCACGTTTTCGATGCGACAGAACGCGCGTAACAACCGCGACCTCGACTTCGAAGTGGAGATATCTTTCAAAGGTGAACTTTGTCAGGTGCAAGAGAAGAACCACTACCGAATGCGTTGAAAAATCAAAACAACGATCTGATTTAATATGGCTCTAACCAGTCATATAACGGTCATATTTTTAATATTCGTCATAAGGAAAAAACAATTTACAGCCAAATTACATGAGTATCTAAGATGGCTTATTCAAATGTGCAAATTTAAAGTTTAGTTTAGGCTAAGACACTATATACGGTACACTCAGTGTATACACAGAGTGTATGTATGAACTCGAGTGTCTCTAATTGTGAAATTTATTGCCGACATGATAATTAGTGTCGTGTCAGCGGCTGTGTTTAGCTCGTGTGGTTGAAAAGGTTGAGCAGGTTCGATATTTTCAATACTTAAAAATGAGTTTCATGTGGAGCAAACATTGTGAACAACTCTGACACAATTTCCGTACATTTATTATACAAACACTGTAAAATTTAGTAAGTGTCGACAGTACAGATTAAATGTCTGACATCTATGTCGCAATTTGTGTCGTAGTCTAAACTTGGCTTAACTTTTCTGTTACATGTTTTAAATGTTGAATGTTGTCAGTGAGTTACATGTAATACAGACATATGGAATTTTGTAATGGAGTTTCTGTGACATCTCAATTGTATGGATGCAACAGAACAGTGTATTAGCTATTGCAATATGACAGATATACAATATTGCCTAATATGGTGTAAACTTGTAATGCAAACGTTTTATTTGCTTCGTCTGCGGTAATTTTTGATTGTGAATTTTGAATTTGTGTAAAGAATTAACGCTTATGTATTGAGGTTTTTATGTAGTTTTGAACTGAATATTTCTATTTTTGTTTTTCGATATACTCAAATAGGTGTTTATTATTTGTGGGACTTAATATACTTGTAATGGGATATGGACAACTGCCTCGGTGGTGTAGTGGCTAGCATGTACGGCTGCACACCCGCAGGTCCTGGGTTCGAGTCCCGGGTCGGGCCATCTTTAGTTATTGAGTCTTTCTGTAAAGTAAGCCTCAGTAACAACCCAGAGTTGGGAAGTTGGCAGTGTTTCACCCCCGTGCGTCGGAGAGCACGTGTCGCGTCGGTCCTGCGCCTCAACTCTCACCGGTCGTGTCGAATGGTCGTCCCACTGGAGTATGAGAGTGACAGGAATAGAGAGTGCACTTGTGTCTGCGAGCTCACGAATTGGTCAGGAGAACATGTTCATCATTGATCGAAAATACTAGATACACAGTTCCATGCAAAAGTTCTCTTAAAACAACTGTCACCAATTGTGTTTAAGTAATTATTCTAGTTGAAATAAATATACAACAATGTAAATTGAACTTTAGACGCAATGCTTAAAGTTGTTTTCATAAATGTTCAAATGGACTCTAATTCGGTGAGGACATTTTTTGGGGTTTTTTTGATCAATGGACATACATATTACACGTGCAAATAAAGAGTAGGATTTGAAATGACGTCTCATTGCGCCTGTATTGTGTCAGAATAATATTACAGTCAATTTACATAGAATTTTGGATTTGCTGATAAAATTATGAATAATTATTTTGTTTATAATGTTATAATGTAATTTAAATGTAATATTATTTTTAAGGATATTGCGTTTATTTTTTAATTTAACTATTAGATGTTATCTAGGAACATTAATGATAGTTTAAAACTAAATCGAAAATATTAGGGAAATTATACATTAATTATTTAAGTGAATAGTGTCCGCCATTTATAATCCCATTCTTTATTTCATTTGTACGGATACAAGTAAATATTGCAAAGTAGCGGCTCACCCCCGCTTTGCTCGGGTTCGCCTCTAGAAAAACAAAAACAAATCTATCCCTCGGGAATCGTATATTTTCCGGGATAAAGATTTGCCTATGTGTTATTCCAGACTATAATCTATCTCTGTGCCAAAATTCATCCAGATCCGTTCAGGCGTGGAAGAGTAACAAACATCCATACATACTCACAAACACTCACTATTATAATATTTATACATATTCATTGTGATGATTAAAGCCAAATAATGTATATTAAAGCCAAATAATGTAATATTGTACATCGGTCATATTGTGTCAGCACCATAGGCGAATAGGCTTCGAGTTACTAAGTAGCAAAATGTAATATTTTGCATCGATTTCAATGTAAGACAAGATAATTTTTGTATCTTAGTATTAAGTAAACGTAATTTTACGATATTGCAGTTTTATTTTAATTTTAGTTATACCCTTTTTTTTTAAAATGCCAGTAGTTTTTAGTTGTTATTTAGCCATTTTAAATGTGGTGTTTGCCAATAAAAAATTTTTTGGCGCCATTTTTTATAAGACGGTAAGATGGCGGGTGTATCGAAGATATTTTTAATTTTTATTGATTGATTTGAGATTGAAGGCTGAATATGTAGTATAATTAGCTGTACCTCCATTCCTGTCACAGTATTCGCACTATATGCAATGTAAAAGGTATCTAATTAAACTTGCGATGTAAAAATTTAAAAACTTAAACATATTTATATATATTTATACATTTTCTTTCTTATATTTGAGTTTCGTTTATCTTCATTTATACTTCTATAATATTCTTCGGCTATCTTATTAATTTAGTACTTAGCCAATATAACTTACCGCTATATTTAGTCGTTCATGAGTCGGAATTGGCTGAGTTGATTTTAATAAGATTATATTATTTTTGTAGTGAAAACTTCTTTAGTCGCGATGAGTGCGATGAGTGATTTTTGGTAGGCGCAAAACTTGTTCGCGTCACCGACATGCTACATGTGACGTATCGACATAGCGCAGACTAGCGAGTGGCGTCGGGCAGCGTCATGTTTTCATTGAGTGCCAATGGATGTGAAAATCACACTAATAATAATTTCAATTTACAATTTATGAAATATTAATTATTCCTACTATAAATTAAAAATTAAAAACAGTTATTCCAAAGTTATAAGTTTTCACTTCTGTTCTTTTTTTTAATTGAATAAAATAAGCAGAGCCTGGTTTTACATGAGATTGACTTCTTTAATGCTAATAAACAAAAAAAAAAAACAAGTCCGAGTTTTACTGTATAATGTATATCAATTAAGCTAAATATAATGAGCTTAAGCTGTAAATCTAAACATATAATAAAATTGTAACTAAGCCGAATCTGTACATGAAATATTTTTTGGAAAATATTATCGATAGAAAGGCCGAATCTATAGTTTTTAGAATTTTTGTTTGTCTGCCTGTTACCGCATCACAGAAAAACCACTAGAGGGATTTTGATGAAATTTGGTATGGTGATAGCTGGTTATCCGGGTCAACATATAGGATACTTTTTACCGCAGGATTTCTCATTTCTGAGAAAAAATACAAAAACTGCAATGTAAGAGTATAATAATATGTAAAACCTAAGAATTTGGTTTTTGGTCATCTGAACGCAGGCGGAGCCGCAGGCAATGCTAGTATAATATATATTTCGATCTGTGATATTCATTTATGAATAACAAACTTTGTATTTCATAAAAGCGAAGAATATCACAAAAGTAGATAATAGGTATCTATAAAAGTAAGTACGTAACTCAACCAAAATAAATAATATATGTATCTAAGTTGAAAGACGGATAACGAGATTTTTTCGTAATTTGATTACAGTACTGATTACTGTTGAAAATTTAGTTTTAATAATAACTGCTTACCAATAGCCGCGTAGTAAAATGGCTGGGACATACAGACTGACAGAACTTACACAGAGATCGGTTAAAAAGTAGTAAATAAAAAAAAGTTAAAATTGACATTTATATGTATAAATAGTGTTTTATCCTATTTAGAACGTAGACCTATTAATACTTTTTTATTGGTCTGAGATTTAGAAATATAGATACTAATGACCCACCCTCGCTCCGCTGGGGTTCATCCCTAGATATGTTTTTGACGTTTAGTATAGATTTGTCAGAGATGAGATATCATCCCGCAGTAAAAAGTTTCCTATATATTGACCCGGATAACTATCTATCATCATACCAAATTTCATCAAAATCTGTCCAGTAGTTTTCTCGTGATGCGGTAACAGACAGATAGACAAAAATTCTAAAAACTATAGATTCGGTCTCTATATCGATAATATTGACTATTTCAATAAGATTTTTCAAAAAATAGTTAATGTACAGATTTGATTCAGAATTTTATTATATGTATAGATTAGTGCTTATATGTATGTAATTTATAATCAAGTCATAATTGGCGGTTTTGTGTTGCGGTAAACCATAATGTACCTGTTTATATATTTAGTTAAAAATGAATGATTTTTTACAAAGGGTATTTAAGGCAAAAATATTTTTTTTTAACTATTACTTGTGGCATTTTCGTATGCTAATTTTTAAGTATTATATAAATGTTAAGTACTGCTTTTAGTCCGTGGCTGCCTTTACGTACTTTAGGAACGTCGATAATATCCTATTTGTTAGCTTGGGATGTTTAAAATGGAGATAGTTTGATTCTAATCTGTTAAACTGTTACTGTAAGAATAAGTGACGTACGTGCTGTTTTTTGTTTTTTAATAGGTATCGATAATTATTTTCCAAAAGCGCCTAATAAATTATAAACTATAGTTAACATTATTATTTATGATTTTTAGGTGAAAATAAAAACATCACACATTTGTCAATTGTTTTATTTCTTATATAATATAAAATTATTACTTAATTATAAAAAAACCTATTATATCTTATATTTAACATCTACTTAATAAAATGTATGTTGAGTTAAACGATACAATTACGTACTTATGAATGTATAATGGAATGAATAAAATATGAAGATTTTAGATGAAAGTTATCGATCAAAAAAGTACTAGAAGATACACAATCCCATGCAAAAGTTCTCATAAAACTATATCACCAATTGTGTTTAGGTAATTATTTAGTCGAAATAAAGATACAACAATGTAAATTGAACCTTAAATGCGACACTTAAAGTTGTTTTCACAAAAAAAAAGAATAAAAAAAACGCGCTCAAATGTTCAAATAAGCGCACATTCGGTGCGGACATTTTTTGTCGCTGATTGTGTATCTAGTACTTTTTGATTGTTGATGAAAATGAAAAAATGTTAAATAAAAAATGATGACATCAGTTTATTCATATAAAAAAATGTACTTTTATTTAAACTACATATAGGTAGTATAGCCAAAATCCATTTATTTATTACTTCACGACAACTTAATCTATCGTAATGAAACTTGGCACGATGACAATAATAAGGCCCTTTTTATTTCGGCGCATTATTAGGTATGTATTATTCTATAGAACATATGAATAGCATTTACTTAACTCATGGGACAGGACAAGCAGGGCAGTACTGTGCTATGATGCAAAGAGGTGGCTAATAAATATTTGTATGCCAATCTGTAGATATTTATCAGTTTTACCTATCGGCCATACCAATTTTAACGATACTTTCACTGTCAGAAAGAGAGGCTTTATCCTAAAAAAGAGATGTTATCCCAAAAAAGGATAGGGAAAGAATGGCTTCATCAACATGGCCACCGACTGAAAGTGACAAATTCTATTTATCCGGGATAAAGTAAAGAGAGTGAGATGACTAATTCACGAGAATAGCTAAAGCTTAAAGCGTAACTTATAAATTTAAGAAATTAAGCTACTACAGGGACTACAGCCGGTACGATGGGGCCTCCGACGGCATTTTTCTCTAAGTCGACACAGCAACATCTGGTTATAAGATGGTATTCTTGGCAAGAGTTCGCATAGATGAAATTGCAGTCGGATTTACGGCAGCCAAATGGATAGTCTGTAAACGAAAATAATTTATCATAACAGTAAGTACTTAGTAGAAAATAATTTATCATAATATAGTAGCGACATATTTTGTGCTTCGCAACGTTTTTATTATAGATGGTCTACAACCACTTGATAGTTTTATAAGTGAAATAGCAACTCACCTTCGCTCCGCTCGGATTCGTTCCTAGTTAGGTTTTAACGTTTAGTATAGATTTCTCAGAGATGAGATACTTTCCCGCAGTATAAAGTATCCTATATGTTGACCCGGATAACCAGCTACCATCATACCAAATTTCATCAAAATCAGTGGTTTTTCCGTGATGCGGTAACAGACAGACAAAAATTCTAAACACTATAGATTCGGCCTCTGTATCGATAATAATGTCTATTTCAATAAGATTTTCCAAAAAATAATTAATTAATGTACAGATTCGGCTTAGTTACAATTTTATATGTATAGACTAGCGACTCACCATCGCTCTGCCTCGCAGTAAAAAGTATCCTAAAAGTTGACCCGGATAACCAGCTATTATCGTACCAAATTAAATCAAAATCTGTGCAGTGGTTTTCTAGTGATGCGTTCCGAGACAGACAGACAAAAATTCTAAAAACTATAGATTCGTCCTCTGTATCCATAATAATGACTATTTCAATAAGATTTTCCAAAAAATATTTAATGGATATTGTAATTCATTTATCACAATAATATAAAATACTTGTAGAACAATGAAATTGTGTTTTAAATATAAACTTACAGTTATTATTTTCGCAGCAACAAGAGTCATGAGCCTGTTTATGTGAACAGTAGCTGTAGACCGACGAATCACATAGAGGACATCCGGGATGTGCACCAGGGGGTCCCTCTAATCCCGGATGATGTCCGCCATACTGTCCGCCGGGATAGTGTCCTCCAGGATACAGCCCGGATCCCCCGGGATACTGTCCAGGATACTGCCCAGGGCGATGTCCGTATGGATACCCGTAATTTGCTCCTAATAAATAGTCCCATATGTCTCTTATAGTGAAACCTGTTGAATGATTGATGGGTTGAACGTTAGTGATGAATGAGTGAATGGTAATTGTTACGTGGATTTGACGTTTGACACATCAGTGTTTTATGTTGAAATGAGTTATGAAATATGGGATGCGTTATCAGGAAATATGACGTGGTTTTAACGAAGCGAATTAATGGAATTTTAGATTTATAATAATTAAAGCAAGCGGCAAAATGATTATAAACATGACAAATGTTTTCTATAGAAGCTAGAAAACATGAACAAAATCTGTGAAGTAGCAAGACGAGAAGACTGACTATAGCTTCAAAAATCCTTATTCTATTTTTTTTAGGATGAGCAGCATCGCACTTAAGGTAAAAGATACGGTTAAAATGTTAATAGCATAACGTTAATAAAAACACTAACACAAAATTAAAAACTTGACAATTACCTTAGTTTCGGTAATTAATGAGTAGTTTAGAGTTCAAATGAAGATTTCCGACCTTGGTGATATACTTCTTACATTGTTCTTAGTTAATATCATGTACACAATCTTAGAAGTGAATTATTTATTTGATAGTAAAAAATATAAGTAATAAAGTAGGTATCTTGCGCATTTTATTTTGCATATTTTACAGTAGATGTTTGTCTGTTAAGGTGGTAGGCCAGTGGTAGCACGGTCGCTTGGGAAACCGAGTGAAGCGGGTTCAAATCTAGAGTCTCGCTTCTGATATTTTCAGGTGCGAATAATTTCCCACATGATTGACCACTTGTCTTACGGTGAAGGAAAACATCGGAAGGAAACCCGCATGTTTGAGAGAATCTAACAAGTTTTCGAAGGACATATTAATATGAAGTCTGCCAATCCGCATTTGGCCACCGTGATGGCCTAATCGCTCTTATTGAAAGGAGGCTCGTGCGCAGCGGTGGGAGCGAAAAGGGTGAATACGTTTGTCTGTTTGTGCCTTGAGTTCTTTTAAAGAACACTTATAAAAACACACATATATCTACCTAATGCTCAGTAGTTACACCAGTGTAACAAAACAGTATAACCATGGGTACGACGTCGTATACTCTACACACATATGTATGTACAAATGTGACTGGGCCCTTGTAGACCTATATAACCTTAAAATGCTAGAATCATGAAATTTGGTTAGATAAAAAGATTTCGTCGTGTAGAGTAAACCCATAAGAATGGATTTTTGGAAATTTACATTTTAAGAGGGAAATGGGATGGTATATATTACTTTTTATGGAACAGAATACGGTAAATTTAGTATAAAGATTGCTTCATAAAATAATAAGACAGGGGTTTTAAATTAACTTTTGACTCTAAATAAGTTAAAGAAATTGTGTTGGTAGTCCTTTTTTTAATTTACTGACACACTTGTTGATATGTACCTACTTCGTTAGATTCGTCGTGATACTGATAATGTTATAGGCAGCCCCAATTTGTGTCTCGAATAAAAAAATTACTTCCAACCCTATTCAGTGGTGTATCAAAATAAAAGTTTTGGAAACGCAATCATAAAAATATATACAACTTATATGTTTAATAACAGTTAAGGGCAATTATAAATTTTTAAACAAAACTCCAAATGTCTAACTGGCCAAAACTAAATAGCTATAAATTATAAATTAAATTATACAAATAAAAAAACATATGCGTAAAACACTAAAAAGAAGGGAACAAGGAAGCAAAAAAAATTAATATTATGAAATCGGAGACACAATATCTTATACATACACGTAGCAAGACTCGCATCAAGGATAAAACGTGTGCCTCCGACTGCGTGTGCGTAATACCTTTCTTTCGCTAACTTGTTCCCTTCTTAGTTCGCTTTTTACTATCCTACTTTATCGCGGATTAATAAATGTAAAGAAATATGTTGGGACATTAACAAGCGGTACTATCTAGTTCCATGGTAAGCTACGAGGCTTCTGTTATGGGTACCAGATAGTTGATACATTACACATATATAACTTTAAATACATGCATATTATAAATATAAACAACTATGATTGGAGTACAAACATTCGTGCTCATCACACAAAAGAATGCCCCAAGCGGGATTCGAACTCGTGACCGTTGGTACAGCAAGTAGGATCACTACAAACTGAGCCAAACGTGTCGTCAAATCAAGCGGATCTTATTGGAAATTGAGATTTATTGTATAAAATAAACAATATTTTTATCTTTGTGAGCTTTAAAACAATATATGAAACAAAAACACAATATTATTTAGTGCATGTAATATAACTAAATGATAACAGATCTGTGAAAAGCTCTTAGGTCTTAAGCGGATTAAAAGAGCTTCTGATTTAAATTATGATGGTTATTGATGTATATGAAATCGGTAAACTTTAAAATGGAATGAAAAATATTTTTACATTCAATAAATGGTATAGAGTACATATACTGCAGAATTTAATGAATATGGTATTTATAGTGAAGTTAAAAATGTTACTATACGAAACGCGTATTTACCGTTACGGGCGCCGTTTATCCTGTTTCTGCTTATATCATAATTGCTCAGTTCGACACCTATTGATTTAAAAATGTTTTTATTTTAAAAGAGCAACTGTTGAGTTTCTCGCTGGCTATTCTCAGCAGAACTGCCTTCCGAGCCTAGTAGATCTCTCACAGATGTACATACTAACTTTTAATTTAAATTTTGAAAATGTAAAATATGACGATTCAAAAGTACTTGTAAAAGTTTGAATAAAGTGTATTTTGATTTAATTTGTTTTGTATTATCATAAATGTAGATGGACCTATGACGTTATGGTAGTGCCGGCAGTGTCTTATGTCGATAGTTGCGGGTTCGATTATTGACTTCTACTATATATTACTCCAAGCTGTAATATAACTATATGTGAAGTATGCGGAGATTTTCAATATTGAATTGCTTAAAAGCAATTATAATACTTACTTCTATAACCTTTCATTATGTATTTTGTAATTCGATAGATACGCCGTCAGAAAATTTATAAAAATTGTTTAGTAAATTATTAAAAAAATAATGAATTGAAATTAAAAAAATATAAAAAAGTATGAATTAAAGTCACTTTTTGTAAATCACATCACAAATTAAATACATGATGTAGATTATTTTGGTCTGGTTTAAACTAAGTAATAGAAATAACTTTACTTGATCCATAATATAGACTGACTTAGATATTATTTTAACATTTAAAAGAAATATTAAATTATTAAAGATTACTTTAATTAAACACTGGAAATAGCTGTTTTATTTAGCTAAATATAGACAGTTTTATAGTAAAAAAAATAGAAAATTAACTTAATATTTGCAGAGATTAACTAAAAACAAACAAACAAATACCTCTTTTATAATATTATTACATAAGATTATTAATAAAATATATAGGTTTTCCATAACAGAACACATAAATAACTAATATAGATATTATATTGTTATAAGCTTACCATATCCAATGGTAATGATGGCAGTGAATGTGAGAATTGCAAGTTTGTGAGACATGGTTGCACTTGTTTGTTTACACGTGTATCGTTTCGCAGACGGGCACCGAATGTAAATTATAAAAATGTACGCTAAGACTAAGCCTTAGCTCGACTTACCGGTACAGTCGTGGAAAAATTACTTATTTAATTATAGAACATAATTGTTTTTATTATAAAAAATTGTTTCTTGCGTTTTGAGTAGTACTAATATAAAAAAGTATATATATTTTCTGAACCGACACGAGATTTAAATATTGCGAACATTTTAATCTATTTACGTTTAGTATTAGAAAAGAAGTTAGTTAAAATGGATAATCTATACAGTTAAAAAAAATTGAAGTGTGTGTGTGTGTGTTGTTATGTCAAAATAACAGCTTTTTACTAAATGCTTATGAAAGTAGTCTAAACGGTAATAATAAGAAAAAAAATTTTTTGTCTGTCTGTTTGTTTCGACTAATATCCGAAACAGCTGGACCGATTTTAACGGGACTTTCATTGGCAGATAGCTGATGTTATAAGGACTAATTTAGGCTACTTTTATCTTAGAAAAAGAATAAGGGTTCCGCGAAAAAAAATTAATCTATGAAATTGTGAACAAAATCCGCGTACCCATGAGGTCAGCATCCGCAACCGCATCCGAGCAAAGCGAGTGTAAGTCGGTAGTCAGTAATAATATAGCAAATCTTTAACTTCAAATTCTGAAGCATCATCTTGTAACATATATAATGAAAATTATAAATAAAATAATAACATTAGTAATATATTACTTAGAATATATACATTCCAGCAGAACGCGCGGCTTCGCTCGTGCTAAAACTACAAAAAAAACTCTAAAAAGGTAGGTTTCATACAAACTTTTATCCTTTATTTTACCTCTTTATGGGATGAATTTCAAAAATGCTAAAACACGTATTTATTTAATTGTATTGAAGACCATTAATACCAAGTTATAACGTATTTTTTCTTGGGAGTGAGATAATCTGCGGCGATAAAAAGTAGCCTATGTCACTCTCCAGCTCTCCAACTACCTCCACACAAAAATCACGCCAATCCGTCACTCCGTTTCGACGTGAAAGAAAGACAAACAAACACACTTTCACATTTATAATATTAGTATGGATATACAGTATATGTTATGTATCTAATAGAACTAGCAATACATATTTAAAATACCTATGGGTATTATTTGCGACAAGCACGTGAGTTAGCGTTATTTAAAACACAAAGGACATTTTCCAATGACCCTGGTATGTAAACACATATTATGTACTATGTATAGAAAAAAATAACTGTTCCATATGATGAACCTATTTATGATAATTTTTTTATGGAAACTACTAACTAGATTTTAATATAACATTTTATGATGTATAACACAAATAGATATTTATTTCTCAGATATGGAGATATTTTTCCGCAGTAAAAAGTATTCTAAATGTTGACCCCGATAACCAGCTATCATCATACGAACGAGACGAACCCGAGCGGAGCATGGGTGAGTCGCTAGCATAGACTTAAAATAAAAGAATTTTATTTATATATTTTTTATCAGATTGTTCGACATCATCGTAAGCTGTGATGTTAAAAAAGATAAGTTTATTTAATATTTTATTTAGATGATGATAAAATCAAAAAATACCTTTAAAAATTATTAGCAATGGTATCTACTTACTTATAAAACGGTAATAATTTTATTAGATCTGGATTGAAAAAATAAGAAAAATCATATAACTTTACAAAACTTTTAGAGCGTGACTTAGTAAAGCATTGATTTTTTTTCTTCACTATTTTACTACGTTACGTCAAATAAAATAAAAAAGACTCATAATTGACTATACTTTACAAAAAACAAATAAGATATTTATTAAATCAAAATAAATTACCCGAGCCGGTGGTAGCTCCCTCACGGACTGACTACACTGACGCTCTTTAAATTGACGAATCAAAAGTTCTTGTAATAAGTCTATTTGAATAAAGTTTCATTTTATTTCTAAATTTTATTTTAAAATATGCATCTAGAAATATAAATTTGTAGGATTTTGGCTTAAGTACTTTAAAATATTAAGTTATCCTAGAAATATTATTCTCGCCTGTACACAAAGTGCGTTATATTGGCCGAAGGGTTAGTGCATGTCCTTAGCCCCGGATAGAGCCTGTTGAAGTGAATGCCAATAATATAAATAACTGGTCTCTAAATGCTGTTTACCAGTTTAGATACTTTGTTATACAACATACTTTAGAATTATGTTGACCTTCTAAATTGCAAATATTATTTCATTTCAAATATGTTGGGACATTAACACACAGCACCATCTAGTTCCATGATGAGATTTGTATTATGGATAACGGTTAGTTGATATACTACACACATATATAACTTTAAATACATACATATTATAAATATAAACACTCACGACGGGAGTACAAACATTCGTGCTCATCACACAAATGAATGCCCTAAGCGGGACTTGAATACGCGACAGCTGACACAGCAAGTAGGGTCACTACAAACTGAGGCAAACGTGTCGTCAAATTCATTCATCCATTTATAACTAATATTTTCATTTCTCTTATGCCCTATATTACATTTCACAAGTTCTTACTTTAATTGTTACAACTGTAACATTAAAAACTAAATTTTTATGTTTTGTAAATAATTGTTTTTAATTGTCTGAGAAATCATTTTATTTACCGTAACTTTTAGGTTCAAACTATATCTGTAAAAACTATCTCTTAACATATCAATCGGTTATTTGATGCCTATAAACTAACAAAAACTCTTTGGCATTAATTAATTATAAATTATAATATTAAAATTAGTTACGCATAATTATAATAATTATAATATCGAAGTAAGGAGAATAAAGGACCTAGAAAATATAAAAATTGCCATTGATATAAATTGTGCAAAATTGGTTTTTGACGTCACGTTCTGTTTTAATTAGAACAAGACAGACTTTTGCGTGATTCTAACAAACTTTTACCTTAAATGGAATCAAACTTAAACTGATTTGCCATTTTTGCCATTTGGACACACGCACTTCTCTTTTGGGACTATACTTGTTATATCACTCTATTAATATATATTATATTTTTACCAATTATTTAGTTGGCTTTAATGTCATTTCATACTAATTGCAAATTTGAACCTTTAAATATTATACATTGAATCAGATTAACCTCTTTGCTTGCAACGATACAAGCCCATTAATAAGTACGATATTAATATTATAGATATACCTATTGGTACAGTATGACTACATCGATGCATTGCTGCGGTGATTATACCCGCATGTACATGGTAATGTTATTTTAAAACTAGCTCCATTCTACGTCTTCGCTTACAGGTGTTTACATTTATTTATTTTCATTGTTATTATCATAATTTAGATACTAGGACACGTACATATAATTGCAGTGCTTCTTACTTAACATTGAGGTTTTCTTTTCAACTGCTGAAATGAGATCTATCGATACTTAGTGTTATAAATATGAAAGTATTTAGGTATAATACTAATAGTATTCAGCCCTTTTTAACGTCCCACTGCTGGGCACGGGCTTCACTTCAATACGAGGGGGATCAGGCCGTAGTCCATCATGCTGGCCAAGTGCGTGTTGGCGACTTCACATATCTTTTGAAAATTGGCTTGGTTCTCTCAGACATGCAGGTTTCCTCGATGTTTCCCTAAACCCTAAGATCATGTTGGAAATGATTCGCACATGAAAATAACAGAGGTGCGAGACCCGGGACTTGAACTCGCTTCACTCTGTTTCTCTGGCTTGCTTGGGAAACTAATTGAAGCGAGTCAAATCCCAGGTACGACTGGGCTACCACTGCCTACCATATACATATATTATATACCATAGATTTTAAATATTAACATAATAAATAATAGATCTCTTTGTTTTAACGCAATTTTGTATGTCTTTTTTGTTTATCTTTTCAAGCTTAAACAGCTGGATAGATTTCAATAAAAGGTAAGAATAAATAGCATCATCGGAACGGATGTTCGGACGAACGGATGTGTTTGTTCCACTATTGCTTAATAAGCGAGAGAAGCTGCGAGTAAAACTAGTTTTCAAAAAGTGAGTCTAATCATTGTTTTTAATTTTCAAAATTCATTGTCAAAGAAATAGCTGTTTACCTTTTTTGTTTTTTTCTTTGTTCTTTAATTGTTATATTTTAGATGATAAGATCAAGATATAAACGAGTACTTTAGTCAAATAATAATAGTATTCTTTTTCTATCTTGGAAGCGCACAGAAGCACAACAACTAACAACTTGTTTTTTTTTAAATTGCCCGCGATACTTGAAGTTGTCTACTTTATATGGAATCTAGTTAATTCAACTGAACTTAAGTCTTCTACTCATTTAAAAAAACAAAATGAGTTTGACCGTTGAAATAAAAAAGTAAAAACACACATTTTACATTTCTTTTATATGTTTAACTAGCGGCTCGTCGTCCTCGCTATGCTCGGGTTCGTGCCTAGTGAAAAACAAAAACAAATCTATTCTACAGAAACCGTATATTTTTTTGGTATAAAAAGCTTATGTGTTATTCCAGACTGTATCTCTGTGCCAAATTTCATCCAGATCCATTCAGCTGTTCTAGCGTGATTGAGTAACGAACATCCATCCATTCAAACTTTCACATTTATAATATTAATGGGTTTAAGCCTAAAAATGCGCGTAGCGACGAGTTCTATAACTAGTTTACTATATTTAGAGCAGCTAATGTCAGGGTCCGGGCGGAGGTGTATGACCGCTGTACCGTAATAACAAACCTGTTCAACGACTTTGGTGTTAGGGAGAGTAGTCAATATGTATTTATTTATTCTGTTATAAGTAATGACTTGTTTTGACAAAATGTCGTCTAAGTGCTTATTTGTCTAAACGATCAATTTACCGAAAGAGTTTTTAAAACAGAATAATTGACTTTTAAAAGTCAATTCTATTAGTAATATATACTTATAATAAAATTGTAACGAAGCCAAATCTGTGCATAAAATATTTTTTGGAAAACCTTATTGAAATAAACATTATTATCGATACAGAGGCCGAATCTATAGTTTTTAGAATTTTTGTCTGCCTATCTGTCTGTCTGTCTGCTACCGCATCACAGAAAAACCACTGGAGGTATTTTGATGAAATTTGGTATGGTGATAGTTGATTATCCGGGTCAACATATAGGAACTTTTTACCGCAGGAAAATGTCTCATTTCTGAGAAAAAATACAAAAACTGCATTGTAAGAGTATAATAATATGTAAAATCTAAGAATTTGGTTTTTGGTCATCTAAACGCGGGTGAATCCGCGGGCAATGCTAGTAAATACTATTAATAAATATTTTACTTTAAAAACGCCAAAAAATGTATTTTATCTATTTTTATATATAAATTTTAGAAACAAAGCTTTGTTTTTAAATTAGAGGAAAAAACTCACTAGTGTAAAATACAATAAGTAGCGGTAGTTGGAAAAAATAGTACTAAGGCGACAAAAAATAAAAGAACCTGAAGTTAATCTAAAAATAATTATTCAGGATTTCCTTCGCCATTGTTAAATAGAGCAACTTTCGAGTTGTTAACTTAAAAATAAAACCGACATGTGTAATTATTAATCGCGCTCTGAGAGTTTTGTACAGGGGATATTATGACAACAAAATACGATATAAGGTTCATTATTAGCGTTATAGTTATTAGGAGGTAGCGACTAACCCTAGATTTACTCGGATACGTCCCTCGGTACTTAACCCTACCATACCATATGGCATTCTGCCTTATTTTAACGTCCCACTGCAAGGGGGATTAGGCCACCACGCTGGCCAAGTACGGGTTGGCGGACTTCACATGTCTTTTAAAAACTTGTTACATTCTCTCACGTGCAGGTTTTCTCACGATGTTTTCCTTCACCATAATATGTGTGACAGCAGCGTATATATATTAAATTTCTTTCAAATCTGACACATATGTACATACAAACTTAGGCATTATAATAATCATTATTAGTGAATTGTTATTGGCCTTGTTCAAAATTGCAGCGAATTCGGTTGGAATATATATTTCATCAAATCAATGTATGTAGCTTGCATGCTAAATATTAGCTCGCATGAGCTTTAATATAGCTTCTGCTTGAGTAATACTTATTACATTGAGATGATTATACAAGTAAAATTGCGATTTGCTTCGTGGCTTTTCCTTAAAGTTGCTTTAATAACATAAACGAGCTATACTGACATGCTATCGTGTTAGTTAAAAGCCGCCATCTTTAAGTTTAAATAAAAGTATGGACGTCCTCACGCTTTAATATAGAAACTATATTTGTGTCACTTCTAATTTGCCTTTTATATATTTTACAATGTCAATAAACTATTATCTTATATAAATTTGTTTTCTAAAATTATATACCTATGGTATCATTTCATCAAGTTTCAACTACTTCTTCATGTTTTAAAATATTTAATTTCGATTAAAATATTTACATGTGTGTACTAAGCTTTATTTCGTATATGATCTAAAACTGATAGCTTCTTAATATAATCTTGATAGTTGTAAACCATATTTAAAAGGTTTATTAGGAACAAAAAAGATTTCTTGACAGTTATACTAGATAATTAAAAAAACCAGTAAAGTGGGAGTCGGACTCGCGTCACCAGGTTTTCTTATCTATACATATAATAAAATTCTAACTGAGTCGAATCAGTACATTAAATATTTTTTGGAAAATCTTATTGAAATAGTCATTTTTATTCATACAGAGGTTGAATCTATAGTTTTTAGCATTTTTGTCTGTCTGTCTGTCTGGGAACGCCTCACGAGAAAACCACTAGACAGATTTTTGTGAAATTTAGTATGATATATGATGGTAGCTGGATATCCGGATCAACATTTAGGATACTTTTTACTGCGGGAAAATAACTCATCTCTGAAAAATTTATACTAAACGTTAAAACGTAAATACGTACGTAATACGTTATTTATAATAACACCAAACTTGACTTTAGACATGAAAAAGATAACTCAAACACATTTTGAACCCCCCTTTTCTTAATTTTTATTTTTGGAAATCTACAATAATAACACAGGCTTTGTAAATAAATTCGGTACTGGCTATTAGTAGGCATTACGCTCCAAAATATATCTCTTTATAGCTCTAAATAGTTAAAATCTAAAATATAGATAACTCATAACAACAGAAAAAGTAGGCTTAGACCCTTTGTCCACGGAATCCTAAAAATGAATTAATTAAAAACCAACGAGGTGTACTGTCAGTGTCTAACTGACATAAGTCTAGCATCTACGCCAGAGCGCTATTGAGTCCATCGCGATATTGAGTCCATAATTTTATTTGACAGGTGATGTTATACAAATAGTTTTCTGTTATGTTGTCATATCGGCTGTTCATTGAACCGTAAAAACTAAAGAATTGAATTGAATTGAATAAAAAACATACAAACCAATATGCATAAACTCGACGTTTAATATACATAATTGATTGGATTTTTTGATTAATTTTTGTGTATATATTATTAAGATATATTTATAAAAAGGCACCAAAATCACTAGCCATTCACCCTCGCTTCGCTCGGGTTCGTCACTAGCTGTTTATAAGCAAATTTTTGATACTTTAGGTGACATTATTGCAATTTTTGTGAGGATCTCTAATTTTTTATGATGATAAAAAATGGGCCCATGTTACTCGCTGATAATGTAGCTTATATGGGTGAAAGAATTTTTATAATCGGTCTAGTACTTTTTTATTTATCTATTACAAACAAAAAAAAAAAACAAATTTTTGCTCTATATAATATTCGTATAGATTAGCGACTTATATTATAGCTTAGCCCGACTTCGTCTATTTTTTTCAGTTCTTTCAATAATTTAAGAAAGGTGAAGATTATATAGCATACAGCCTAAACAGTATTCTTAATTGCCAGTAATTAAAGCACTTTTGCTTTTTTTAAATGGAAAATATTATATTTAAAAAAAATCAGGACTACTACTACTAATAATAATAATCATCGCAATTCACAGGATAACTTAGCAGGTGGACGTTTTGCATTTAAGATTTTTAGTAGAAAACCTACATCTGTCGGAATATTCATGTATCTAGCTTGGTTTTTCAGTTATTACGATATATTTTTTAATTTTCCACTCATTTCATAGCTTACCTCAGATAAATTAAACTTTATTAAAAGATTTTCTAACGTATGGCTACCAAAATAACTGGACTTCCAAAGAGAGGCAAACTAATAAAATGTACACAATCTAAAGTTTATTTGATTTGAAGCTCTCAAAAGCTCATGTTATGTCTATTTTATAGCAATAATAAAACAATGGCTAAAAACAACGAAACAATAAAACCAATGTAACATGATTTTGATTGTTTTTGTTTAAATTTTTATATTAAAATGTCACACATGTCACGTTCACATATTTTGATAACTACAGCTTTACGATAGTATGAATGTGCACTATGGCGATATTGTGTGTATAGTTTTTATTTGTGCACATAGTATTAGTTATCTATACATATAATAAAATTGTAACTTAACTGAATCTGTACGTTAAATATTTTTTGGAAAATCTTATTGAAATAAACATTATTATAGATACAGACGCCGAATCTAAAGTTTTTAGAATTTTTGTTTGTCTGTCTGTCTTGGATTTTGATGAAATTTGGTATGGTGATAGCTGGTTATCCGGGTCAACATATAGGATACTTTTCATTGCTAGAAAATATCTCATCTCTGAGAAATCTATGCTTACCGTCAAAATGTACCGAGGTGCGAGGAGCGGGGCGAGGTGGCTAGGTTCATAAAATAAAAATATGCGTCGCTTGTACATAAATCAATGTTTGTGACAGTTTTCATTGAATTTCACTTGGACGATAACACGGTATATATTTTCTATTTTTTAGCAAAAATATTTTAATGAACTTGATGTTTTATTTATGGAATGCATTCATTTATTTTGTAAATTCAAATATATACGGTAAAGAGTAAAAGGTTTTTTTTATTTGTTTTGCCACCAATTTTTAAGGTATGGTAGCTGAAAGAAAAAATTGGAAACCATATAATTTGGAAAGTTTTTCTATGTTCTTGTAACTCTTTAATAATGTAATGGAGTAATGAATTAAATTGAAATTCGGAATGGAAATAACCTGTACAATATATTTCTTTTCCTCTCAAATCCCAATCCTTATAAGGCTGGATTTGTGGACGCTAATGATCCCCCAACCACACATATTATGACGTGCTTGAAATTATAGTTAAATTGTCATAGCTTTTTTCTTTAATCAAAATTTTATGGTTATAAAAGCACTTGATATCATAATAAAATACTTATTAAAGGACGTTAAAGTTCAACACAAAGTTTGTGTGACGTGAGGAATATCCCGGAGTAACATATAGGCTCCTTTTGATGGAATCTACCTCGAGCGTGAAGCCTTTGAATGAATATTACTACTTCTACAATATTATTTACTGCCTGCAATTTCGCCTGGTTGTGTTTTTTCTATAGTGCCTAATCCAAGCAAGTATCTATACCTGTGCCTTACGTGCTAGCCATAAGACCAAAGAGTTAGTCAATCTGAGTCTTAAAGTATGTATGTATACTAAATTAGTTGCTTCTTGAATTGTACGTATTGTACATTGATTGTATTATATCGGAAATGTTGCACGAAGCACAGTATTTTGCATTAAACACTTAGTAATTACTAGCATTGCCTGCGGCTTCACCGGCGTATAGATGACCGAAAACCAAATTCTTAGGTTTTACATATTAGTATATTCTTACATTGCAGTTTTTGTATTTTTTCTCAGAAATGAGACATTTTCCCGCAGTAAAAAGTATCCTATATGTTGACCCGGATAACCAGCTATCACCATACCAAATTTCATCATAATCCCTCTAGTGGTTTTTCTGTGATGCGGTAACAGATAGACAGACAAACAGACAGACAGACAGACAAAAATTCTAAAAACTATATATTCGGCCTCTATATCGATAATAATGTTTATTTCAATTAGATTTTCCAAAAAAAAATATTTAATGTACAGATTCGGCTTAGTTACAATTTTATTATATGTATAGACAATATGAGAGAATTACATATATAACAATCAATTAGCATTTCTATAATTCCACATATTCATAAGGGAAACATGTCACCGCAAAATTCATATTTAATTCAAAGACATAATAATATTTTGTTTTTTAATTAAAAATCCTCCATGTTTGAAGTACGTTATTACAGGTTTAAAAATAATCCTTTGATTGTAATTTAATAGAGATATTCGACTTTTAGGTGTTATATATAAGGTTGATAATAGCTTGAAAGCACATTTTTTATTGTAACCGCTAGAAACCAGATAACATGTTTTTCTCCCAACCCATAATACTTCGGATATGGACATAATTATGCTTTGGTCGTCAGAAAAAGCTCCATTTTAAAAAATACAATAGATAATTTATGTAAAACTACTTGTTGTCGACAGCTTCACTTGTTCAATTTTTTTTGGTATCTCAGAATTAAAACAAAATAATGAAAGAAAATATTTTGTTCTAGTCGGTTAGTACCTACTAATAAAACTAAACAAGATTTAATCAGAATGAGATTTTACCCACGTGCGAAAATTGAACTCCTTATAGAGCTTTAATATTGAATAGCTTTATTTAAGAGGTTAAAATAAACATAGCATTTTGACATAGCTTGTCAAAGAAATAAAATATATAATATTACTAGCATTGCCCGCGGCTCCGCCCGCGTTCAGATGACCAAAAACCAAATTCTTAGGTTTTACATATTAGTATAGTAGTAGTTACATTGCAGTTTTTGTATTTTTTCTCAGAAATGAGACATTTTCCCGCGGTAGAAAGTATCCTATATGTTGACCCGGATAATCAGCTATCACCATACATCAAAATCCCCCCAGTGGTTTTTCTGTGATGCGGTAACAGACAGACAGATAGACAAAAATTCTAAAAACTATATATTTGGTCTCTGTATCGATAATAATGTTTATATCAATAAGATTTTCCAAAAAAATATTTAATGTACAGATTCAATTTTATTATATGTATAGATGATCATAAGTACATTAAGTTGATATATATTATAATATTATCAGTTACAAAGGCTACTACTGTTTGTCTGTTCGTTTGTCATAAATTTAAAGGTAACTTTTACATTTGAACCGTGATATGTTGGGTTTTTTGAGTTAACCAATCAAATAAAAATAAGTGTAAGATGAACGAAGTTGGATGAAGATCAAAGACCATGATGCTTATGATATTTTTATTTGTGCTCTATCTTAACAACTACTGGAGTTAAATTACTTGGCATCAAAAATAAAATAAGTTATAATCATTTATCATATTTACGTATTACCTTAGCAAACTTAATATACGTATTTAACATAATATAGGTAGTAATTTTCGCATGATATATAAAAATTGTGATGAAAGAGCTAATCCAAAAATATTTAACATTTGCATAAATATTTAGTAAAACAATACTTAAAAAACTGCGAAATATAATATTTTATTTAAAAATATGAAAATATCCGATTAGGTAACTATTCTAAATGAAAACCCCCGTTTAGTTTTTACAGTTTTAGTGCCTGGAAGTCGGTTGTTATTTTTTTAAGTTTTTGCTTGTCCATTTTTAGTGAAGCAGGTAATTTGTAAAAAGAAAGTTTTTTAATAACATATTTGATTAGACAATTTATTTAAAAAAATATTATTTGTTGATTTTTTTAAAAACTGCTCAACCGATTTCGATAAAATTAATATATGACCACCTAGGAAGTATACCCTTTAAAACAAAAAAATTGTCCAAATCGGTTCATGCGTCTCCGAGTAATAGGTGAACATACATTAAAAAAAGATTTCGACGAATTAAGAACCTCCTCCTTTTTGGAAGTCGGTTAAAAAAATTAGGGGCTTGGACAAGATGTTATTGTACGATCGTAAAAAAGAAATGTGGAGAAATACAGTTTAAAAATATATATACAGTTAGGTTTTATTATAAATGAGAATGATATAATGTTATGATTCTTTGACAACGATTAAAATTGTGTCAACATATTTTTTTAATTTCTATTCTTTAACTATTGTACATGATCTTGTCTAAGCCTCAAGGTTCTTAATAAATGTATAATTACCCTCTAACGGATAAATCGTATGGGACACGAAATCCGTTTTCGATTACGTATTCCAAGCTCTTTGTACAAAAAAAAGATAACAATTGTCAGATAAATAAATCTATCAAAATACAGTTTTGTTTCAAAATTAAAAATTCTTAGCAAAAATATTAGTTTTACTAGGTGTATGGGAAATATAGCATTAAACACCAATTGTTTTGTGGCTAGCACACTAACACACACAAGCTATATATTACCAGATCCTGGGTTCCAACCCAGATTGGGCCAAAAAAAGTGTAAAGTTCTTAGTTTTTTTAATCATGTCAAATTCTCATATCCCTGTACTACACTAAGAATGTAAAGGGATAGGAAGTACTTGTATTTGATATATGTGTGTTTTCATGATGTAAAACGGGATATATTACCATTTTCATTTAGTATACCCACGACCATGTCGCCACCATGAGATCATGGCTTTTGCAACAGAGCCAAATTATCGGGTACTTATAAAATTAAGGAAAAACTTATTTTTATATGGATATTTTCCCATTTTAAATAATAAAGACATAACTTGTGTTTGGGTTCACACTTGTGCAATATAACATGTTTTGCATAGATGGCTAGTCTTATTGTAAGAGATTAGTTGCCGTAACTTAACATTTTCCTAAATTTCGTTTAAAGATTTGTCATTTTCGTCTTAAAAATAAACTACTTTATTATATTTAAATATAATTATTCTAATGTCATACAACAAATTTATTCTAATTTTATATAAGGTTCTAGTTTCATTGCTCTCATGATATCGCCAGTAACTGAACACCTGCCAGCCTGAATGATCACGCGAGGGTCTTCTTTGCCACAGACAAGTTGTTTGAAATAATGCTCGTTTAAAGTGAACGTGGTGTCCGGATCTTCTTCCGGCTCGCCCTCATATACGATAACTTGGTTAAGATCTAATGCTGGAAGAAAGTGATGTTTATTAGTACTCAAAGAAATGTTATTGAAAGGACTATACCTATTAAAACAAGGCAACCGGCGTTTTTTTGGAGGAGATATAAAAAATTACGTTCTTTCATAAAAACACCTGTGTATATAGATTAATTTAAAACAAAACCTTATCTAACACAAAATTTGATCCAAATCTCGACTCACCCTCGCTCCGCTCAGGTTAGTCTCTAGTTAAATCACGAGAAAACCACTGGACAGATTTTCATGAAATTGGGTTTTATGATAGCTGATTATCCGGGCCTTTCGCCAGTTCTTCTCAGGTCTGAGGCTTCTTCTTTCCGAAAGTAGTAGACTCATGACGTTCAGTAAAAATTGTAATAATTTAATGCTGAATAAAATATTTTGAATTTGAATTTGATACTTTTTATTGCAGAAAAATATCTGCTCTCTGAGAAATGAGCGTTCAGAAAAAAGAAATGAGCGTTAAAACGTACGAACCCGAGCGGAGCGAGGGTGAGTCGCTAGTTTTTTATTAATTTAAAATCGTAAATTTTAGTGATTATAGATATCGTTATTGGTTTAATTAAAAATATGATTAATTAGTTCAATTCTAACTTTTCTTCTTCTCATCGAAGCCGATCTCCCTATTTATACCAGCTATTTGTTCAGATAAGACTATTAAAAGCAAAATTAAGGAGTCAACATTTGTATAGCCATTCAGATGTTTCTTCTGGTTTAATAATAATAGTAATCTTTATTGCAGAGGTATAGATCCATTACACATACATTTACATTAAGACGAAACATAAAATGTGAGTAAGTACCTGGGGACTGAAATACGAAGAAGTGACTCTGTTCATCTATACTAATATTATAAAGAGGAAAGATTTGTTTGTTTGTTTGTACCGAAAAAGCTCCGAAACCACTAAACCGATTTAGAGGAAATTTAGTAAGAAGATAGTTTGAAACCCTGGATAGGATATAGAATAGTTTTTATCCCGGAAATCATTCCTTAAGGGGGTGAAAATGGGGATGAAAGTTTGTATGGGGAATCAAACTAGGGACGAACCTGAGCGACGCGAGGGTAAATCGCTAGTATTAGATATAATATATTGAGAGTAACCAGTTTTTAATTTCGATTACAAAACCCAATATTCTAACATCAAAATTCAAATTCTTTATAAAATGTTAAAAAAAATATATAAGCTTTTGTGGTAAATTCATAGTTCCATGCTAACCTGTAACCAATAAACCGCTGTTACTTTAGTGCTTATGTCCGCAACGTGTATGTATAGTTTAAAACATCCTACTTCGACAGTGTTATAAACAGGTATAAAACAGAAGGCACAGCCAAAAAATAATTGTACTACGCCTCCTTCCCCTTTATTTATGTTTTAGAGACCCGCCTCAGCTTTTCTGAATAACCGAGCTTATTTTATTTTAACATCAAACGCAGTCTAGGTCCATGTTGGCGTAGTTTAAAAATGTTCTAATATTTTTTTCATATATACGTACATATATGTATATGTGTCACGAAATAAATAAATTATAATAATTAAAAATTACTTTACTCATTATGCATTTGAACTCATTAAACGATTTTTCTGTGAATCCTACAATTTTACTAGCATTTTTTGAGTTTCTTTTCATTATAGAGCTTTGAGTATTTAAGAGCATTTTGAGAGTTTTGAGGCCACAATTTCAAAAGGATTTTTTGTCCGCCTTAAAAAGAAAGAGGTACTCAAATCGGTTGTATATTTATTGTGTGTACGTTACACAATATTTTCGTCAATTATGAATTTATAATCCATACTAATATTGTAAATATAAAAGTAACTCTTGTTACCTTTTCACGCTTAAACCGCTGTACATATTTCGATAAAATTTGGCAAGCATATTGCATATAGATTGCATCCTTGAATCGGATATAGGTTACCCTAAAACTAGTAATTTATAAAAGAACTAGCATTGCCCGCGGCTCCGCCCGCGTTCAGATGACCAAAAACCAAATTCTTAGGTTTTACATATTAGTATACTCTTACACTGCAGTTTTTGTACTTTTTCTCAGAAATAAGACATATTCCCGCGGTAGAAAGTATCCTATAAGTTGACCCTAATAACCAGCTATCACCATACCAAATTTCATCAAAACACCTCCAGTGGTTTTTCTGTGATGCTGTAACAGACAGACAAATAGACAAACGAAAATTCGAAAAACTATAGATTCGGCCTCTGTATTGATAATAATGTTTATTTCAATAAGATTTTCCAAAAAATATTTAATGTTCAGATTCGGCTTAGTTACAATTTTATTATATGTATAGATAAGTCATCGTCCCAAATAAATAAGAAAATGTTCAACATCCCACCTAAAATAGTGTTGTATAATTACTTTTAAGCTACTTCGAAATCAATGTATCTTTTTTATATAGACATAGAAGGAGATGACATAAGAAAGGGAAGGGACAAGTATAGCATGAGCTTCCATATTCATGTTACTATAGGTATCTACATAAAGAAGAAAAATCAACTGGAATCGATAAATATGTGGGTAGAAAAAGGCTTTTCTTAAAAGCTAACAAGATACTGTTTATATACTCACTCCAAGAATACACAGATGTTCCCTTAATGATGTTGAAAAGGAAAACTCCTCCAAGTTCCTTTGCGGTTTTAGGATCGACGGTCTTCAGTCTCTCCTTGATTTTGGCGACGAGGTCGCTTTTACTGTGAGATGCGTGATCACTTTGAGAAGCGCCCTGAAAACATACAGGTAAAAATATAATTTGCATATAAAATACTCGTTTTTTTAAATCAAATTATGAAAGTGTTTTTTGAACGCTTAGACAGCGTCATCTGTTGATAAGTTTATAGTAAAATTACATTGGATTTTTACTTTAATTCTAATTTAACCGAACCCTCTGAATCGTCATAAACTCAAATTCTTTACTGCTTTTATTTATATTATTAAACTTTAATTTTCAGAAATATTGTTTAGATTTACTAATTAGTTAAGAATTTTATTTCAAATTTTGATTTTGCTTTGGACTAACGTCAATTGTAAATATATATTTAACTAGACAAAAACAAATCTATACCACGGGAACCGTCCATTTTTCCGGGATAAAAAGTAACCTACTTATATGCTATTCTAGATTATAATTATGGATTCTACCCTCCATAACTATAATCTATCTCTGTGTCAAATTTCATCCAGATTCGTTCAGCCGTTCTGATGTGAAAGAGTAACTAACATCATCCATGCATCCTCACAAACTTTTACATTAATAATATTAGTATGGATTATTAGCAGATGCGGTGGGCAGATTTTTTTCTTCTGTACCTATACCTCGTTGGTCGGAAAATTAAAAAAAAACTGGATTTGAAAAGAGCGCCACCTATATAACGGCCAACGGGTCTAACCAGAACGGATAACCATCAAGGTAACGCTTAAAAGGTTTCATTAAAATTAAAAACAATTACGAACACCGGAATTTTATATATTGTTATAATTTTAGTTGTCCCCGATTATCTTAATTTTTCGGCTAACGTTATCACTTTTCCGCTTAAAAGTTATTTAAAAAAAAAGAACTAAATAGATTCAGTCGTTTTCATGTGGTGAGATAACAAATGAACAGCATTTAATTTTTATTTATGTAGATAATTTGATTATGGTGAGTTATTTTTTTATTTTATACGGCTTTTCAACTAAAATCTTTTGATTACGAAAAGTGAACGTAGTTCAAATGTACTTTCAATGTCACTTGTAGTATAATAATAATTATTTTGTGTCAATTAGTGCTTTATATATGTTATGTTGTTAGTAAGATGTTTGTTTGAATGTATTGTTATTAATAATTTTCTCAGTAAAACTTCGAGTTTCGGCAACTCCTTCATTTAATTACTTCTACAGAATGCCCTACATAACTAAATTAAATTAAAAAAATAAAAAACAACCCCGACCATCTAAGACCGATTTTCATCAAACATAGCTAAAAACACTCCCGACTATTTTACCTTTCAAACGAAAAAAACGAAATCAAAATCGGTTCATCCGTTCGTTAGCTACGATGCTACAGACACACACACACACACACACACACACACACACACACACACACACACACACACACACACACACACACACACACACACACACACACACACACACACACATACACACACACAGACACGTCGAACTTATAACACCCCGTCGTTTTCACGTCGGGTGTTAAAAATAACTATCACAACTATTTAAATTCTATGTTTCCACCGTTGGGTGCAATGTTGCGCCATCTATCTTCTACAAATACATTACCCCACGATGGATGTCAATATTTTTAAAATATTAATATTTAAAATATAACAAGCTTATATCTGTTTTAATATTATAAAATATAAAATTATATCTAACAAAATATGAGGAATCAATATGATCTATAAATCAATTGAACAACTACAACTAACAGTATGTATGTTTATATTGATGTTTTTAGTTTGTACCTACATCGCACCTCATAATTTTTTTTATCACCCTCGAGGGATACTGGAAGAGATCTTAAAGAGATAAGTCATCCTCTGTACACGAAGTAGCTGTTTGCCATTTTCATATATACTTTTTATGGTACATAAATAAATAAATAATTCACTTACACTAAAACACAAAGAAAATTTACTAACCGTTGATTGTAGTAAATAAAACATGACATAAGAGAATATTTGACCAAACAGGTTTAGAGACAAAAAAAAATATAGAGTTAATTTTTGGTGACCACCCCCCTGGGTCGTGTTTGTTAATATGTTTTATAGTTTAAAAAATATATTTTGTTCAGAAAAAGAGCGAGGTAGGCTCATACATCAGGATCACGTGCCATTAAGTTACATATCTACATCTTAATTACTATAAGAAGACAAATAAAACTCACTGATCATCAGTAGTATCTGAGAATCTAACTACAAGTTTTAGTGTAAACAAAGCAGGTATTTATTACAAAAAAAAACCAAACTTTTAAATAACAAAACTTGAATTAAAAGGTGTCACTTTCACAAATTGGCTAAAAACGTTATTTTATTAACTGGGAACTTCTTATTGTTAAACATAATTGAGAGACTTAAGCACTAATTGCCGCTTATTAAATACGCTATGGGATTTGATATTTTTATAATAAAATTTAAAAAATATTGATTTTATAAAATTATTAAGTATATGCACTCACCATCGTGTGTCAGGTGACGTTCTGACGAGTTTACGAGAACGAGAGGCTACTTTCACTAGTTACAATGTTATGGTGACCATACTCTGTTTCTGCTGTTTTTAAAAACATGCGTAATAGACTAAAATATATAGAATTGATATATTTTACTTAGGATTAAACTTATTGACTTATTAAAAACAAACATTATTAGCTCTATTAATATACTGTATATTATATTACTAATTTTCTAATCATATATCATTCGATCAGTCTGTGTAAAGGGATATATATATATACATACATACATACATTCTCTATACAATGTTGTTTTAATGTGATTTATGTTAAAGCTAGAAAAGTGTGAGTAATAATATAAGTTTTATCCCATATATTTATATTACATGGACACTACAGCTATATTACTTGCATATCTCGGACTTTGATTTGCCTACTTATGACAAGGTATCTATGCATTGGGTAAATTTTTACTTTTAATGAACACACCATAGCGATTACTTACTTGGGTTATTAGTAATCGTCATCTCAGTGCTTATTTCCAAACGACCAATTTACCGAAAGTTTAATACAGAATAGGGAATATGCGTGTTTTTTTTTATACAATAGCTAACATCGTTATATATTATTTTCATAATTAAAAAAAAATTATATAGGCTTTATTCAAAAGCAATAAAGCTTATTAAAAAAAAATATTTAACCTTTATTTAAATCACACGCATATTCCCTATTATTGACTTGTAAATGTCAATTCTATCGGTATAAAATAAAAACTTTACTTTAAAAAAGGCCAAATTGTGCTTTATCTCTATATACATAAATCTTATAAATAAGCTTTGTTTTAAAATAGAGGAAAAAACGACACGTTTGGCTCAGTTTGTAGTGACCCTACTTGCTGTGCCAGCGGTCGCGAGTTCGAGTCCCGCTGGGGGCATTCATTTGTGTGATGGGCACGAATGTTTGTACTCCAGTCATGGATGTTTATATTTATAATATGTATATATTTAAATTTATATATGTGTAGTGTATCAACTATCTGGTATCCATAACACAAGCCTCGTAGCTTACCATAGAACTAGATGCTGTGTGTTAATATCAAAAAAATATTTATTTACGTTATTTTACAACTAATTTTCAAGTACGATATTGCGTGCGTAATTATTTTTATTACTAATATTTTCTCTTTAACCACATAATTATGAATCCCGCTTTAGGAAGATTGACTTGTAATGTAGATGTCGGTAATGGTTAACAAGTTTTGCTTTGGTTATCTGTTCTCTATCGTAAATGTAGTGATGTAACTATACTGGCGTATAACTTAGCGTGATTATAATAATAATAGCTCTATAATAAAGTAACAATTATAAAAAAAACTGGACATGACTGAGTAAGACAATTCATAACTACCTACTAGGCTACTAGGCTAGGCTAACCCTTGTTTCGCTCGTGTCATATAACTTCATCTTTGTTAACAGTGCACTCATTTTATAAAAATTATTAGCTTGATTCCCTATGCAAACTTTCATCCCCATTTTCACCCCCTTGTGCCACAAGGAAGCGTATCGGGTTCGGTCCTGTACCTTTTATACACCAGTGATATCCCCGAATTAGAAAATAATACCATCGCGACCTTTGCTGATGACACTGCCATAATGGCGGTTGGAAATTCTCACGCAGAAGCAGCTGAAAAGGTTCAAATAGCGGTTAATAAATGAATAATCCATGACTGGACATTACAATGGAGAATAAAGTTAAATGAATCAAAATCGATTCATATAAACTTCACTAACAAAAAAGAAGATTACCATCCGATATTTATTAACAATAACATCATACCATATGAAAATACAGCAAAGTATTTAGGAATGACGCTTGACGTGAAGCTACGCTGGAAAGCTCACGTTAAGAAGAAAAAAGAAGAATTGGATTTCCGGTACAAAAAGATGTATTGGCTGTTGGGAAGACATTCCTCTCTGTCCGTACATAACAAAATATTATTATATAAACAGGTCCTGATGCCAGTGTGGACCTACGGTATACAGCTGTGGGGCTGTACCAAAAAGAGTAATATTCTTATCACCCAACGATTCCAAAATAAAGTTCTCAGGGGAATAGTTAATGCACCCTGGTACGCAAGAAATGACGATCTCCATCGGGACCTCAATGTAGAGATTGTCGATAAAGTGATAAAAAATACGCAGAAGCTCACGAGCAAAGACTTCATAAACATGTGAATATCGAGGCAATCCAGATCCTCGACAACACGGACATAGTGAGAAGGCTCAAAAGAACTAAACCTTTTGAGTTAGTGTAGTGTTAAAAAAATATTGTAATGTAGTGAAAGTAATAATATTATAATGCTACCAATATAGAACACAAGAACAAAGTGTCTTCGCCATAATTAGAGACTTTAAGAAAAGTGCCAATGGACACATTCTTAGATATTTTATTTTATAAAACTAAGTTAAAGTTAAATTACTCATTAGCCTTGTTGGCTAGATTGTAATAATATTAGGTTACAATATTTTAGTACGGTTACCATAAAAAAAAAAATTCACTCCCTTAAGGGATGATTTTCGGATAAAAAGTCTCAAACTATCTTCTTACCAAATTTCATCTAAATCGGTTCAGTAGATCCAGAGATTACGCCCTACAACGTCACATACTCACAAACTACCTCTTTATAATATTAGTACAGATTATAGTATAGATTTGACGATCATGTTTATTTTACTTATATATTTTACTTTAAATATATAGGATGATTTTATGTATGAAAATAATAAAGTGATTTTAACATTAGGATTTTAACAAGAACCGGTTCTTTTGTTAGAAATTTTTATTTATAAAATAAGCATTGTGACGCTTTAGCGGTAGTGAAAGTAAAAAGAGATTATGTAACATACGTCGATCGTAATTAATTTAAAACCAATTTCTATTGCTACGTAAAAGAGGTATTTGTTTGTTTGAACGTGGAAAAATGTTAAAAACCATTTTTTTATTATTTTGCTTCAGTCAAATTTCTATGACTTTTTTATACTATAATATAAATGAGAAAAATACCTTATAGTGAATATGGTTGTTACTTGTTTACGCTGAAATAGTTCGACGAATTTGTGTGTAATTAATTTGAAGTGAAGCTTATTTGTTATGTAATATGTAATTATAACTTATTATTATTGACTGTTATACCTATGTTACTAGCGACTCACCTTTACTCCGCTCGGGTTTATCCCTAGTTACGTTTTAACGTTTAGTATAGGTATTTTCCCGTAGTAAAACGTATCCAATATGTTGACCTGGATAACCAGCTATTATCATGCCAAATTTCATCAAAATCTGTCCAGTGGTTTTCTCGTGATGCGGTCACAGATAGACAGGCAGATAAAAATTCTAAAAACTATAGATTCGGCCTCTGTATCGATAATAATGACTATTTCAATCAGAGTTTCCAAAAAAATACTTAATCTACAGTTTCGACTCACAATTTTATTTTATGTATAGAATATAGATAATATGTTATTGTTACTTATTATTATCGACGAACATGAAATAAACAAGGGAAGGGAAGGAAGAAGCGTTATTAATTTAGGCCATATAGTTATACGTGGTCTTCTCCATACCAAAGCTCAAATTATCCAGAGCTTCTGTGAACTCAACGGAAAGATAACTTGAGATTCAAAAAATCAAAACTTTTTTTTGTATAATTTCAATAAGTTTCAAAATTAAATATTAGACATTATAATTATTACAAGTTTTTGAAACAGCACATTATTCATATTCAAAATCATAAGGGTTTCGTCTTTGCGTTTTGGCAATGGAACCCTAAAAAATGATCGTCTGTCAAAGCTAATTAATCATGATAATCGTTTGATTATTTTTAACCATGTATAGATTTATAGATTCTTTAGGCTATTACAGTTTGATAATCTATACTATTTTTACTAATATTATGAAGAGGCAGGGTGTGTTTGTTTGTTTGTTGAACGCCCTAATCTCAGGAACTACTACTCTGATTTGAAAAATTCTTTTTGCATTAGATAGCCCGTTTATTGAGGAAGAATGATGATGTTCTCCTGACCGATTCCGGCCATGGTGGCCAATCTCATTGAGATTAGCCAACTGCACAGGAGATATTATAGTGCACAAGTGAACGCGCAGACACAAGTGCACTCTCTATTCCTGTCACTCTCATACTCCGGTGGGACGACCATTCGACACGACCAGTGAGAATTAAGGCGCAGGACCGACGGCTTTACGTGCTCTCCGAGGCACGGGGGTGAAACACCACCAACTTCCCAACTCCGGGCTGTTACTGAGGCTTACGACGAGTATATAGAAAGACTCAATAACTAAACTTGGCCCCACCCGGGGACTCGAACCCAGGACCTCCGAGTGTGCAGCCGTACATGCTAGCCACTACACCACCGATGCAGTTGAGGAAGAATATAAGCTATATATCATCCTGGAAAAATGTACGGTTCCCGTGGTATAGATTTGTTTTGATCTAGGGACAAACCCGAAGCACAACTAGGGTGATTCGCTATTTTTAATATAAAATATTTTTCATTAAATATTTAACATAAGTTACGTTATGTATACGTAGTTTATTGCATTTAATTCATATATGCATGATATTAATAATTGTAACCGAATACTGACCGCAGCCAATTTGGTATTGGAAAGGAATTAAATTGAATTATGATAACTACCTTTGTCTTAGTGGTAACTTCATATTGATCTGACACTGGGTAGGACCTTGCAGATTCGATTATGCGAGGTTTTTATTTTTAATTGTATATATTTATATTATGTGAATATTTGTGTGTGTATGTATGTGTTCGCATGCGTGCGCGTGTGTGTTCTTAACGCTAAAAACTAGGTCAAATTTGGATGAAATTTAGTATACAGAGTAATAATACATACGCACTATTAGTAATAAAATTTCCAATGGGGTGGCTGTATAAAGAATTTAATGTATAAATAGCACCTAGAGGCGCTCTTTTAAGTTTTAAGAGTACCATCTTTGAGAAGCTTTTGCAACTTCTTAAGAAACAGAGTCAAATGTAGAGTACTAAGACATTTAACTCAGTCGATGATACATAGATGGCGATAGCGCTTAGCTCTAAGATAAACAAATTGTTTATTTATTAGACCACCAATAAAGTACATACTAAACACGTTATAATATACACAAAAAATAAAACAGATATAATAGTAAATAAATATAGGTGATAACGATAACCAAAATTTATATGAAAAGGCAGAACAAAATTTAAATATGAAAAACATACCTTTAAATGTACAATATTACAGCTTACAAATAATATTGAGTTATAAAATTAACAACAGCTATATTATTAACAATTAAGAAAAAAAATAGTAAAAATTGCTTTAATTTAGTTTTGCTTTTATATCTCGCAAATAACTATTTATTTGTAAGACATCAAGGCCTTTCTCAGCTTTTCTTTCGCTTTCTAATACTTTGTTTCTTTATTTGTTTCCGTTTATTTCTAAATATTATAAATTATATATAATATTATACATAAAATTACTGAATAGATAATTTTTTATTGATTTTATTTGCATTCGCATTGTCACTATTAATCTATACTAGCCAAGACACAATTTCAAATTAAATTATTTGTTTTCTCTACCTAGTAGTAGTAGAAGAGTCTGGTCAACGAAAGCGTGTCCTGAAGTTTTCTTAAAAGTTTTGATATGGCAACATTATTAAGCCGTCAAAGGGACGTCTAACTTCAATGTCTCTGGTTGCTCTGGGTTTAAGCGTTGATATTAGCTGTATACAGCTTTGTGCATAAACTAATGGGTACATACATATAACTTGAAAAGTATATAGTATTATTAATTATTATTAATTAGAGTCGAGTTGTTTACAATGAATTGATAAAAATGTATATTGAATAAAGAAACAACTTAACGATTATTTAATTTTGAAGCACAGCACGGACATTTTCTTTTGTAAAGTATGATGTTGATATGAATTAGAAAACTTTCAGAATATCTAAAGACGTGGTGTGTTCCTTAAATTAAAAATTAAGTTCCTCATAAACTATTATACAAATTAATTGTCGTAAATACAAAAAATACTCAAGAATCAAAATATTTTTCTCTTACTATAGTTAGTAATACCATATAAAGATTTTTTTAATTTGCCGCGTTTTCTTAGGTCACGCTTTCGTTAGCCAGACTCTAGTAATAAAATTTATCAATTTCCCTTAAATATAGTAGAAATATAGTATCAAAATCTCTGAAATACTCGTAGGTTCACCAACCAACCAATTGTAGGTTTTGACACTTCCCAATACGAGATGAAAAGTCTGAGATGAAAATGGACTGAAACGTTGAAACAGTTCCCTTCACTGGAACTTTTTTCATTACGCCGTCTGACATTAGCTTTAAGTAAAATACTTCCGCCGGATTCAGTTAATTTAATTTTTGATACGGGTCCTTATAATTTAGTGACTTTTTAATTTAATAGTACCTTTTACTCTATAGTAGTTTTATATCTGTGGGGGTTAATACAACTCGTATTAACCTCTATATAATCTACATATAGGTACATATAATAAAATTCTAACTGAGCCGAATCTGTACATTAAATATTTTTTGGAAAGTTTTATTGAAATAGTCATTATTATCGATACAGAGGCTGAATCTATAGTTTTTAAAATTTTTATCTGTTTGTCTGTCTGGGAACGCATCGCGAGAAAACCACTGGACAGATTTTGATGGTATGATGATAGCTGGCTATCCGGGTCAACATATAGGATACTTTTTACTGCAGGAAAATATCTCATCTCTAAGAAATCTATACTAAACGTTATATATTATATTACGAGCGACTCACTCTCGCTTCGCTCGAATTCGTCCCTAAGTACGTTTTTAACGGAACCCTAATTGTTTTTCTAAAATAAAAGTAGTATAAGTTATTCCTTATGACATCAGTTATCTGCCAGTGAAAGTCCCGACGTTTCGGAGATTAGCGGAAACGAACAGATAGACAGTCAAACAGACAAAAATGTTAAAAATAGTGTTTTTATTACTTTTTTTTTTATTTGCCACAATATGGCCCTGCCTATATTTATATAATTAAATACAAAAGACGATTCATATGTTATTTTTTGTAATTTGATTGAAAAGTCTAGCGGTTCATATGACTGGTTAGACCCAAGTAAAATGACTGAGACAGACGGACAGACGAGATAACTAAATTAAAAGGGTTTTCTTTTTGCCTTTTGGCTACGGAAATCTAAATAACCCCTAACCAATTTTTCAATATCTCCATATCAATACATAGGATGTGTTCTCGAAAAACAAAAACACGACATAAATAAAATGCCGGCCGTAATAATAGAGATCGTAAAAAAATATCCAATGACGTACAATAATGAGATTCATAAATTCATGAGTAGACAAAAGGCATCAAATATTCACATGTGCGCGTCATCAGAATATTAAAAACTGTTTTCTTCATATCATTCATTCAGAAAGATAATTTCAGGTTCGTTTTCCTTTTGGATTGAGACGGAATTGAAATATTTCCTTTTCATAGGAATCCGTAAAAAATAATAAATTCCAATACTATACACATTGACGACACGCTTGGCTCAGTTTGTAGTGACCCTACTTGCTGTGCTATCGGTCGCGGGTTCGAGTCCTGCTAGGGGCATTCATTTGTGTGATGAGCACGAATGTTTGTACTCCAGTCATGGGTGTTTATATTTATAATATGTATGTATTTAAAGTTATATATGTGTAGTGTATCAACTATCCATAACACTAGCCTCGTAGCTTACCATGGAACTAGATGGTGCTGTGTGTTAATGTACCAACATACAACATATTCAGATTTCAGGTTAATATAATATGATGTGGACAGATAGCTATAATAGGAGCAGAAGTTGACACCGTCTTTTACGATGGAGGTCGCATATTTGATATCTGCACGTTTTTTAATGATAAAAGCAGATTGTAGTAAGTAATGAGTTTGAACTATTAAATGTAAATACAGGCTAAATATTCCAGTATAAATTGATCGTAAACGTTTGTCCTAGTCTAGTAGTAAAGTAAAGCGTAGGGTAAGATTCTTCAATTTATTTCTTCATATATTTGATTTGTGAGTAATGTTGTATGTATGTTTATTAGATGTTTAGATTTTATGTTTACTTTACAGTACCTGGGAGACCGAGCTTCACTCGCTGTTTTTTCGGGAAAGATATAAAACTTGCGTTTTTTCAAATAAGACTCCTATTTAGATATCTTAAAAAGCAAACCCTTATCTTAATACAGATCAAAATCGTTAGAGCCGTTTTCGAGATACACGAAATAAAATAAACATGCAAGGTAGCATTTAATAATTTATGATATAAATAATAAAAAATATATACCTATTAGAATATTTGAAAATAACAATATAATATTTGAAATTGATCAAAAGCAAAATTCCTGTAAGCTATGGATTACGCCCATACCGTATTTTTAGATTATAAAAAATTGTCTTTCTAATCCTTTTTCATATATGCAGATTATATTAACAAACTCTTTTTCCCTTTCTAATCTCTCCCATTATATTATATTTTATTTAATACTCTCCCGATATTGGGTCACCTTACACAAATATCATGTCCCACAACTGCCTACATTCAAACTTTACATAATAGGTCAGTACCTATATTTAAAGGTACATACCTAGTGATCTTATAAATAGTCTGTTTCAAAATTAAAAAAAATAAAACATTTTTTTTTATAAAAAGCAGTCATGAAGACTGCCGACAGAAGTGAAAACTTAAAACTATAAACCAACAGTTGTTATTTTTGGATATTCAAATTAATTGTTTGATGTTAAATTAAAATTTGTAAATTAAAACTGTTTATATTTATATGGTTTTGACATCTATCAGCACTCTGAGTGTAGCATTAACACGACGCATGACCATGTCGATGACGACTTACATGAATTTACTCCTCATCTAAACCTGCCTATAGAAGTTTTCACTTAAAAAAACATAAAAAATAAAACACACGATTCTTATCCTACCACTGTCAACCAATATTTCTATCTATACTAATAAATGGAGATCCGATTTTTTTGTTCGGTTATACTGCGATAACTACTGAACCTGAAACTGTTTTGGAGAAGGTTTTAGTATACGATATATGCGGGCGGAGCCGCAGGAAAACGCTAGTGTATTATATATTGTACTCGATGTACATAATCTAAGCAAATGTGACGTAAAAACAAAACCAAGAACTCTATTACGATTTTCAAACAACTTTTTCAATGGTAACATTTTAAGCGTGTCTCTAGAAAGTGCCTTAAGTTTGTTCAGGACTAGTCAAATAATCTTCACCTTTTGCAAATATTTCCATTTTATTAATAAATTATATCCTAATATTATAGACGTAAGGTTGAAAATTGATAAGCAATAAATTACAAATGTACAAATAAACATGGGTTTCTTCATGTTAGAACACATTCCTGAAAGAAATAAAATATGATAGCAATATTCGATGACGTTAGTGGCATTTATTAAGCGTTGTTATTTGGTTGGTAAAAAGCAAACTCAATATCCGAGGTTACCTTCTTTTGTAATTAAATAGCGAAACATTTTTTAGGGTATTCCATTAACATTTACTCAAAAGCTTAGAAAAGCTTTAAAAGTTATCTATACATATAATTAAATTCTAACTGAGTTGAATCACTACATTAAATATTTTTTAGAAAATCTTTTTCATTATTATCGATACAGAGGCCGAATCTATAGTTTTTAGAATTTTAAATTTCAACCCCTAAAGGAGTTTAAAGATATGAAAATGTTTGTATGGAAAGCAATATTTGCCTTTGCAAGATTGACTCGCATTCATAAATAATTATTATTTTAGTTAAAAAAAGCTTTTATTTTGTTAATTCAAGTCTTTCCATGACTATTTCGTTTCAATAAATCTCAGAACTCTTACAACTTTGGTGTGGAGATATCGAAAAATTACTTATTTTATTACTTCGTACATCTCATGTTTAATGTATCGGTCCAAATACTAAAACATGTAAATATAAGGCAATAAGGACTAACTTAGTTTGGGTCGAGTAATAAAACGGCCGGTTAAATGTTGGGAAGTATGATTAGTTTGTCTATTCACATAAAAGTATTATATACTAGCGGCTCACCTTCGCTTCGCTCGGGTTCGCCTCTAGAAAAACAAAAATAAATCTATCCCTCGGGAACCCTATATCTTTCTGGCGTAGATTAGCCTATGTGTTATTCCAGAATATAATCTATCTTTGTGCCAAATTTCATCCAGATCCGTTCAGCCGTTCTGGCGTGAAAGAGTAATAAACATTCATACATACTCACAAACTTTCACATTTATAATATTTATATAAAGATATTATACAGACTAGCGACTTAACCACGGTTTGTTTAGCTTCGGGCGCGGATCTATGTGTGTTACGGTACCTAACCTATGTACTAAAGAATGTAATTTTTTACGTACAAAATTTCATCCAAATCTGCGCATTCGTATTAGTGAGGGAGTAACAAACATACACATATATACGCATATATTAACTTTTTGATATTTATACTAATATTATAGAGAGAGTTTGTTTCTTTGTTTGCTTAAACGCGCTAATCTCAGGAACAACCAATCCGATTTGAAAAATTCTTTTTGCATTAGATAGCCCGTTTATTGAGGAAGGCTATAGGCTATATATCATCATGCTACTACCCAAGGGAGCGGAGCAGTAATCATAAATATCAACAAATCGGGAGCCTTCCATACATTATTGTAAAACTGATATTTAAAATAAAAAAAACAAATTTAACGCGGGTGAAACCGTGGGGCACAGCTAGTATAGTATATATAATATCCCGGATATACATTTACTTTAGTTTTCTGTAGTGTAGTATGCGTAAAATTCTTTAAATACGTGTCAAAAGGGCACAGAACCTTTATAGCATAAAGCCGCCATGTTTTTTTTAAGCTTGCAGCAGACAATGAAACTGGTGTATATGAATAAATGACGATTTCATATGGCTTTACATTTTCGCTTTACTGACATTTTTGGTTTGAATGTGTGTCTTTTACGCAATTTCATGGTGCGTCGTTACTTTAAAAATAAAAAATATATACTAGTAATTCAACTGTATTATATACATATGTATATTAGATGGCGAATGCCAGATTTTCAGAAAAATGTTTTAATCTTTTTTGGTTTTCTAGGGCTATAAATCAGGATAAGTAGTTTTATTTAAATTAAGACGATGAAGACGTAGATTTGATTTCTTAATTATACGTTACATAAAACTAAATTTAATTAGTGGAAAGGTCACGAGGTGAAATAAGAAAGGGCGTTTAATTATAGTACCCTAACTTTGCCTAATTGAGTAGAAACCTGATGAGACGAAGTGATGTGTTCCATTAAGAATGTAGAAAATAGAAATCAAAATCACTTAAGCGCAGTTTTACTTAAATCCAAGATATACATAAGTTGCTCCCATTGGGAAGTTGTTACTGGGAACATTTTGGCAGAAAAATACAAAAATAGTTCCGGGCCAGAAACGTGACTCGAACCCAAGACCTCAGGATCTAAATACGTATATTATACTAGTCTGTAGACCAACAAGATAGTTACGATCTCTGCATATATCGTAACATATATTTACTTATACTAGCATTGCCCGCGGCTCCGCCCGCGTTCAAATGACCAAAAACCAAATTCTTAGGTTTTACATATTAGTATACTCTTATATTGCAGTTTTTGTATTTTTTTTCAGAAATGAGATATTTTCCCGCAGTAAAAAGTATCCTATATGTTGACCCTGATAACCAGCTATCACCACACAAAATTTCATCAAAATCCCTCATGGTTTTTCCGTGATGCGGTAACAGATAGACAGATAAAAAAATCTAAAAACGATAGATGCCTCTGTATCGATTATAATGTTTATTTCAATAAGATTTTCCAAAAAATATCTAATGCACAGATTCGGCTTAGTTACAATTTTATTATATTATTATATTACGCTTAAGTTTCAAGAGCTTTTCGGCAACTTACATATTTTTGTAAAGTATAAAAATCATAACACAGGAATTAGAGTTTCCAAAATAGACAAAATCTGATCCTATATCTTTATATATATAATTCTTCTGTGAGTGTGTATGTCACTGAACTTCTCTCAAACGACTGGACCGATTTTGATGAAATTTTTTGTGTGTGTTTAAGGGGATCTGGGAATGGTTTAGATTCACAATTTTGTCCAAAAAGTTTGAAATTTTCAAATTAAAGACGTGTAGACAGGACAACGTCTGTCGGGTCCGCTAGTTTTAATATATATTATGAAAAAGCATGGAGATCCATTCACTTAGTACAAGCGAGTAGGCAAAGACGGCCACGAGGGAAATTACTTAGATAATTCGTCTTGTCTACAACGTCATGCGTCACGTTTAGTGATTCTGATAGAAAAATTGGAATTTGTTGGTATGATTTTTAACCGACTTCAACCAACAAATAGGTTATATATTACGTCTGTATTTTTTTTCGATATAATTTATATAATTAATAGAGAATTCGATATAATTAATAGAGAAATGAATGGCCGTATCCCTAATATGCTGTTTTTTTCCGTTTTGTCTGTTTTATTGGTTTTGTTTGTAATTTATTTCTTTTCTTTAATATATTTACACTTAGTCTACCCATCTATATTGCATAAATAATAAAAATCCGAAATTGGCTTATATAAGGACTTTTCTAATGTACTTTCTATCTCTGTATGTAGCTTTGGATTTTAGTTTGACTAAATAAATAAAATAAATAATACACAATATGCATACATATGTACAGTGTCTTCTTTTTAAATATTTATAAGAATTTGTTCACATGATAAAAAGCACGCGTCGTCCCTGTAAATTTTACACACGAACTAAATAATAAGAACATACTTAATTACGCACAGAAAATAAAAAAAAATATAAAAAAGATTTCGTCTTATCACATAGCAATATTATACTAAGAGATAAAACAGATCATAATCACGTCTTGACATTAGCCAAACTTAGTTAATTTATACAAAGCTTTGACATGATCTGAACTAGAATTTGCTAATATAATATTACAGCATTCTGACTCAACTTGTGATAATTATTAACAAATATATTTCTCACCATGTTCGTTCCAAGTACATTCCACTAAAATATGATACACACGTTCAATCATTCCGCATACAGTGCAATTAGCTGACATTGCTTTTTTCATATTAAACGCGAAAGACTTTAGTGAAATGTGACCCAAAAATTATCCTTAACCCAGTCACAATAGAATTTTTGTCTAATCTACAAGTCTTAAACCAAAGCAAAGATTATGGATCAAACCTCGAGATTTTATACCAAATCCAAAAAATTCAAAAAATATGCCGATTTATTTTTAAAATGTACGACTCACAAATTATATACACTTTTTAAGCAAAACTGTAATACCATTTATAAAAAGCAACACTAATCTATCCGTACGTTCATTACCAATTCTACATGAGATGGAATCCATTGCAATGTAACCTTATATTTGATGTTTTCAGTTTACAAATCGCCAACAACATTAACAATAAAATGGCTAACAACATACCTACGAGAACTTATCATAAAATGAAATAAAACAAAAATATTAGATTTATTGCTAAGACGTCTTTATTTTGCAGTAATCAATTAGGTATATTCGTTGTATTTTAATTGGTTATTTTCGGCGCTGGTCTCTGCAATGAAAGGTTACTAAACAATAATTTCAACGTTTTTATTTGAGGTAAAGACCTACTGTTCGTGATTTCCCTTCTTTCGGTTAAGCTTCTTTGCGACACACAGGTTAATGTGATTTCACTAGCAGTTTGATTACAGTTGTCTTCGAATCCTTTTATGCTTTCTGTTTGAGAAACCGTTTTGTTGTGTTGGTATATTGGTTTTGTTTTCTGTGACGTTCCTGGAAGTATACTGATTGGTTCTGGCTGCGTAAGTCGGTTAGTTTGAAGGTATGCTTGTTGATGGGCGACTAAAAATAAATAACAATTAAGTATTGCTAAGCAAGGCAATGGTGATTGTAGTAACGCATTCGCTGGGAGAAATAAGTAATGCGATTTCAATATTTTCATTTGCGAATCACTTTCAACGTTTTCAACAATTACTACTTATGATGAAGGAAAACATTGTCAGGTAACCTGCATGTGAGAGAACCTAACTTTTGAGAAGACAGTAGAACGTTAATAAGGCCTTAATCTACATATATAGACTATTGGCTCACCCTCGCTTCGCTCGGGTCCTAGTAATAAGTATCCTAAATGTTGACTCGGATAATCAGCTATCATCATACCAAATTTCATCAAAATCTGTCCAGTGGTTTCCTCGTGATGCGGTCACAGACAGACAAAAAGAAAGACAACAATTCGATTTTCATTATGTTGTAACTTGTTGTAAAAAAACTGGTAGTCGAACAAAATACATAAGTAGTACTAAAAAACACTTTTTCTGTAATCTGGGCTATAATTTTCACTAGGAACTAACTTACTGATCCGTCGAATTGCAATTTCAATTCTACGCTCGAAAATTGTGCCGACGAGAAGAAACATAATGACCGCCAGAATTATAGGAATGCAGCATCGCCATTCCATAGATCAGATATTATTCTGGAACTAAATGCACTAAGTTATTATTATTATGCAAGTACCCTTAAAAATATTTTAAACTCGTGATTTACTCTCGTTTGCCCTTAGGTGCGTGCCTAGGTGTCTAATTTCTGTTACTTCCGGTAAATCTAGGTCATAGTTTATCTATATATGTATGTACTAAACTTCATCTAAATCCCTTTAGGAGTTTAAACGTGATGAAGCAATAAACGTACATACATATACAAACTATTTATATTATTTACAAGTGTGTTTATTCGCCTGTTTTCTTTCACGAAGCAACAAACAACAAGACAAACAAAAGAACGCGTCGTTGTGATTTTTCCATAGAGATAGTTTAAGCACCGGGGAAAGAGATATTACAGGTTTTTTGTTAAGTTTTATAGTTTGTGTTGTGTACTGAACTAAGTTCAGGGCTTATATGGCTGGAGCAAAGCGAAAACTTAACAAAGAGTATATAAAAAGTAGGTACTACTAACATATTGCAAAATAGTGATTGGCCTGAACCAGGTATCGAATTTAAACCACAAGAACTTTAGTCGTAAAACTGATCACTAAGCAGCAATTTCCTTATCTAATATATGTATTAGATAAACCATGTTTCTGAACCAGTAAACTATAACAGCTAACAAAGAAAAGCCACAAAGGACTTTAAGTAGTCTTTATTGAACGACGATCGGTATCGTCGTTTTAAATTAAAGAAAAAGCACAAAGGATTACTTTGTTTCTAAATAAAGAAAAATGAACATTGGTTATTGCTAACATTCTTATTTATATTATTACTAGCGACTCACCCTCGAAATAAAAAGTATCCTATATTTTGACCCGGATAACCAGCTATCGTCATACCAAATTTCATCAAAATCTGTTCACTAGTTTTTTGTGATGCGTTCCTAGACAGACAGACAGACAAAAATTGTAAAAACTATAGATTCGGCCTCTGTTATCTGTATAGATAGTAAAGACTATTTCAATAAGATTTTTCATAGTAATGTTTAATGTAAGATTCGATTCGGTTAGAATTTTATTATATGTATAGATTATTATTTATCTTAGAATATATTGTGCTTTAAACGATTGCAGTTTACGAATAATATACAGACTAATTATAGATAAAGGCAGCGGTGGCACAGTGGCAAAGGCGCTGGCTTTTCAACATGATTACAACTTGTTAATACGGTGAAGGAAAACATCGTGAGGAAACCTGCATGTCTGAAATAACCTAGCAAGTTTTCAAATGACATGTGACATCCGCCAACCCGCAGTTGGCCAGCGTTGTGGACTACGGCTAGTCGTAAATAGAACTGAATTATAATAAAGATGAATGATTATACCATTCATTTTTATTTAAAAGCGTACACTCATCTTTTTCTTGCAATTTCCGTATTTTTCTATGATTTCTATTAAAATCAAACAAAAGACACACACGTCTATGCCAAAATTGTAAAACAATATATATACCTATTCGTATTTTCCATTACAAGCTCTCGATTTTCACTTCACATGTGGAACAAACATTTTTTATTGTTCGAATTTATTTTAATAACTTTTTAACAAAAAAATAAAAACCGACTTCAAACAAAAGCACTAAAAAGTAAAAAATAACTGATTGGTAGTTTTCATTTACTATACTTACCTAATCAAATATTTTCAAAGTCGGTGTGCTTTGCTTTGTATCGGCTGGCACCGATTTCGAAAATATTTGATTAGGTATGTATTTAATAGGTAGGCTTTAATTCCTTAGCCAAAGCATACCAACTTCGAAAATATTTGATTAGGTATGTATAGTAAATGAAAACTACCAATCAGTTATTTTTTACTTTTTAATGGTTTTGTTTGAAGTCGGTTTTTATTTTTTTGTTAAAAAGTTTTTATTTTTCCCTTTTTAGTGTAGACAGTAGTAGCAAAGTAAGAATTCTAACGTGTTAGGCTTGTCAAATCAAACAAAATAAGCCCAAACTCAAAGTATCTACTATTAGCCGTTGAAGAGTTCCACCTATCCACCTTCTGGCCTTACCATCAGATCAGGTCAACAATACCGAACCACTGTACTATCAACGAAAATAGAAACACTTGCAAAGTTTCAAGTCAATATGACAATTAGAAGTAGGTGAAATTCATCATTAGCTATTTTTCCACCCTTAGGGGTGGTATTTTTTTTTGAAATTTAAATGGGACCAATCTGGAAGTATACACTTTCAAACAACACAAAAATTGTCCAAATCGGTTAATAAATAACGGAGTTCTGAGGTAACAAACATAAAAAAAAGAAAAAAAAATATAGTCGAATTGAGAGCATCCTCCTTTTTGAAGTCGGTTGAAAATGACTATCTTTCAATAGACATTTGAATATAGTTTATTAAAAATCAGTTTACATAATACTAGCGACTCGCCCTCGCTTCGCTCGGGTTCGTCCCTAGGTTGGTTCCCCATACAAACTTTTATCCCTATGTTCTTTTAAGAGAATGATTTCTGGGATAAAAAGTATCCTATGTCCTTCCCAGGGCCTCAAACTATCGTCTTACCAAATTTCATCTAAATAGGTTCAGTAGATCGAGAGATTACCCCCTACAACGTCACAAACTCACAATTCACAAACTCACAAACTTTACCTTTTTATAATATTATAGCACACATGTAACAAAAAAAAAATAGTTCATCATTAAAGTATTCAAAGTATAGAATTTTGCTGAATCTGCATATCGTGTTACTCAAATATATTCAGTCATCCCAAACCATTATTCATTCGAGTAGTTTTTAACGAGTCCTCTAAATTGGAGGGTGGGACAGTTCGATGTAGCATTATGTTATTTTAGTACGAGTATATCTTCGTATAAAATGAACATTTTACATGTAATAATTTATATATTTGGTTTATAACATTAATTTACTGGATTTCTAACTATTTTGTTTTATTTAACAGCTTTTACTAGTTAAATATATATAATGTAATCAAAATTATTGATTAGAATTCAACGCTTTTTAGCGTTCCTTCTATATGTAAAATACGAAAACTCAAATCCTTATAATTTCGTCATGTCCGTCTGTCTGTACGTCACAGAATTTTTGTTCAGAGACTATTGAAGTTACATTGCTGAAATTTGCTGGTTGGGTGACTTATTTAACTGCTTGACAATTCTGTAGTGAAATTACAAAAAAATAAATAAAAATAGTGGTGGCATTCCATACATGTAACCGAGGGTTGGAAAACAAATAATTTTAGCCTTTTAACCACAAAACCCCAAAAATATATTGTATATTGTCTATCTTTTATAAAAGCAGTATTTGTTACTTCCGATATAGAAAAAAACATAAAAAAATAAAACAAATTTTACATATAATGAAAAAGTACCATAATAAATTTTCAAAAACAATTTGGCCCATGAAGGGATCGAACCCGCGACCTCCACGTTACTAGTACAACTACTGAGCTAATGGGCCTCATGATAATCATTATGTAATTAGTTAACCGACCTTCATAACTACTCAGGTTTTTTTTAGAGAAACAAACAGTACAAAATTACATAAATAATAATAGGATAACACATAAACCAATGAAGTTTCCACAGATTAAAAATGTAAATAAGAAGTAGACCACAATGAAAATAAAAAAAACAAAAAGTTAAACATTAAACTAAATATTTACAAAAAGAAACACTGATTAACATTAATAATAAAAAATAAAAAATAAGGAAAAACATAAAATACGTAAAACAAAATCATCAATTAAACAATAAGTGATGAATACTATTTTTGAAACCTATTTGTGAATTTGAAAGTATGTCTATAGTACTTGTAATTTTTTTATTATACTCATTACATGAGCGAAGTATAAGGATATTTCGAGCATATTTCGTTCTACTACATTATAATAATTATAACAATACAAATACTTTAATAAGTTTTTGTCTTATTCCTATCATATTATGTGCCAAAATCAAAATATACTTTATTCAAATAGACTTTTACAAGTCTTGAATCGTTAATTACCAATTATTATTATTAGTATTGTAAGGCCGTGAGGAAGCTACCACCGGCTCGGAAGATGTTTTACTGAAAAAAGCCCCCGATATATATAGTGTGCGTAAAAGAAGAATAATTATTGTGTGGTTATAAATATGTAGTATAAACTATCTTCCTGCAAAAGCACATTTCAATCCCTTGCTCTATTATAGTGTGAAAGAGGTATAAGCTATCAACAAACAAACAGACGCTTTTGTCTTTAATTTAATAATAGCGGCTAATTTGGAGAGAAAGCCTTATAGGTTAATGAAAGAATTGCTCTAAATAAAAATAAAACTAAATACTAGTAGGTATTGCTATAATAAGAAAAAAATTGAAAACTTACAGAGTTTCAAATCTACGGAGAGTGTAAGTGGTAAGATTATTTTTACATGATTTCTTTATTTGTTATTTTCTAAGCATGGCTTACTAGTTAAGTTGTCATTTTATGACAGCTATGATAATTTAAACCCAATCATTACAAAAAGTTTTTATATTAAAGAAGTCGCGATAGCAGACTAAAAACTAGCCAAGTATGAGACAAACAAAAATTAGAATTATTTTTTTAACAGCTTATGAGTACCGTATATACTGTCATTATATTTAGTAAATATCTGTTATTTTGTTATTACCAACAGACACTTCAAATTTATTTATTTGTATAGAAGTAACTAATACTCGTAAAATATCTCATATGTAATATTCCATGCCGATTTTTTTAGTTTTTTTTATTCTTAGTCTTCGCAAGAAAATTGGCTTACTTCGATTGTAATTTTAAGAAACGTCTAGTGCGCTAATCTACGTACAATGTACATATATGTACGTAACTATTGCTGCGTGGTAAAATTATAGTGTCTATCATATAAAGCTGTTTTATTTAAGAAATAATTTTTGTTGTTTTGTAAGGATTATTCTAGCTTTTTAGGGTTCCCTACCGTAAGGGTACCAATGGAACCCTATTATTAATGCTCCGCTGTCCGTTCGTCCGCCCTTCTATCTCGAATCGAAATCGAGGGCTGTATCTCATGAATCGTAATAGATAGAGTGTTGAAATTTTTACAGAGTTATGTATTTCTATTGCCGCTATAAAACCAAATAATAGAAATAAATAAAAGAAATACAAGAAATATTTTTTTAACGTTCGTAATCGATTATCATAAAAGTACTACTTACATAGAGTGAAAGTCATTAATAAAAAGTACATGTACGGTGGTACGAAACCCTTCGTATGCGAAATCGACTCGCACTGGACCGATTTTTTTATTAAATATTATATGTATATAATTTCTGAAAAAATAAATTTTTAAACGAACTCCTTGAAGTAAAAGTTCGATAATTATTATATGAGTTGCTTCATCGGACTACAAAACTGTGAAAATTTCTTCGCGTGCGTGAACGTATGTATATGTTTGTTGGTGATTCCTTCATCCTAAATAAAGTAGCTGGACTTTGGACTAAAATTTCGTAGATACCTGAAGTAACACATAGGATGTTAGGCACGTATTTGAGATGCTAATTTTGTATCTTGTGTTTATCTATACATATGTATATAGGTAATAAAATTTAACTAAACTGAATCTGTACATTAAATATTTTTTTGAAAATCTTATTGATATAGACATTATTATCGATACAGAGGCCGAATCTATAGTTTTTAAAATTTCTGTCTGTCTGTCTGTGACCCCATCACGGAAAAACCACTGGAGGGATTTTCATGTAATGTGGTATCATGATAGCCGGGTCAACATATAGGATACTTTTCACTGTGGAAAAATATTTCATCTTTGAGATATTTACACTTAACGTTAAAATGTAAGTAGAGACGAACCCGAGCGGAGTGAGGGTGAGTCGCTAGTGTATATATAAATGTTTATTATATTTGTTTTTGTCTGAAGTTTATCAAATTTCTTTATAAAAGCTGTTTTTTCTTAGTAAGCGTATTTCATCCTCATCATCATATGGCCCATTAGCTCAGTTGGTTAGAGCGTCGTGCTAATAACGCGAAGGTCGCGGGTTCGATCCCCTCATGGGCCAAATAGATTTTAAAAAAACTTATCATGGTTTTTACATTTTTTGTATCTACATGGTTATAAAAAAACAAATAAGTTTTAAATATTCTGAGTTACTAATCAGATTCTTTCTCTCTGACATATTGTGTCCTCAGGTTCCTTCAGGCATAATAATTATATATTTATAGTTGTACCATAAATTGACTTGATCTTTACTAATAATGTCTGGTAGAGTCTGGCCAACGAAAGCGTGTCCTGGAGTTTTCTTAAAAGTTTTGATATTGCAACATTATTAAGCTGCCAAAGGCACGTCAAACTTCAGTCTCTGGTTGCTCTGATTTTAAGCATTGTTAGTAACTGTATACATTTTTGTGCATAAACTAATGGGTACAAACATATAACGTGAAACGTGTACTAAACTAATATTAGATAATATTAGTATATATATACTAAACTAATATTAGATTCGAGTTGTTTACAATGAATTTATAAAAATGTATATTGAATGAAGAAACAACTTAACGATTACTTAAAATTTTTTGAAGCACGGCTCGGACATTTTTTTGTAAAGTATGATGTTGATATGAATTAGAAAACTTTCAGAATATCTAAAGATGTGATGTGTTCCTTAAATTAGAAATTAAGTTCGCCATAAACTATTATACAGATTAATTTTCGTAAATACAAAAAATACTCAAGTATCAAAACATTTTTCTCTTACTATCGTTAGTAATACCACATACAGATTTTTTGATAACTGATAACTTTAACTATTAAAAGTTAAAAGATATGTATGTATGTTTTGATTGTAATTTATATGAATACTTTGCAATTGTTGAATCGGTGAACTCCTTTTTTTACGGTCGGTTTATTAGGCCTGATAAGTTTTGCTTAGCACGTCATACTATTGAATAGGTGTAGAAAAAATGTTCGCTAAAATGATCTTGCAGGCAAGATAATCTCTTAGAAGATCATTGCTATTTCACGCTTTTCTGATGGCGGCTCAACTTTAGTTTGTACAGAGTGTTTTTGCAAAGTCTTACTAATATACTTTTTTATCCTTATTTTTATAGTAATTATATATATATATATATAATTACTTGATACTGCTATTATTTTTAATCTATAGCAATAACTTGCAGATTGCTGGTTCGATTTTGTACTCGGCAAATGTGAGTGTAAGTATACCTAAAGAGTTTCTTCTGGTTTAGACATAAGAAAGCTCATGAAATTACCATATACAACACAATTTCTCAAAGTTGATAAAAAAAAAAATATTTAGAAAAATAATATGGTTAAATCTCACTAAACTAAAAATATCTACTCTCAAAAAATACAACTAATATTTTTAATATATATTATTAGAATACATTACAGGTTTTTTTTATTGTAGATACCTTTTCACGTATATATTTTAATAAAACATTTTTATTAAACTGAATATTATATAATTTTAAACATACTATATACTAAGATATTAAGCCTGTGTAGGGTAAAATGGGGCCACAAAGATTTACCGGGCATCTGGTCTTTGAGCGCACAGTGGTGAACGTTTAGGACCGCGTGGCGTGCAACTGCTTACTAAAATATCTTCTGTTCCATTCTAGAAGGAAGTAACGAAATAATCAATCACTACATAATTTATAATAGTATGTATTTAAAGATATATATGTGTAGTGTATCAACTATCTGGTATCCATAACACAAGCCTCGTAGCTTGCCACGGAACTAGATGGTGCTGTGTGTTTATGTCCCAACATATTTATTTATTTATATACGAATACACGTGTAGGTAGGGTATAAAAGTAATGTTAGTTTGTACCCATTTGAATAAAGTTATTAACATTTAAAAATATTGTAAAGCGATCCATAAATCATTCTAAATATCTTTCATTTATTACTTTCTTTTGAAGATTAATTTACATGTTTATACTCGTAGTATGCGTGTAAGTGAGGGTATGTCGTTGGTGCTATACAAGTACTAGGTAGTGTATGTTTTACTCCAGATTATAGTCTATCTGTGTTTACTAAATTTCATCCACATTCATCTAGCCCTTTCAGCGGGATGGAGTAACAAATATATATATATATATATATATATATATATATATATATATATATATATATATATATATATATATATATACACACACACTTCTGCATTGATAATAGTATGATGCTATTTAAAAAAAAACAATCATGAGGACTGCCGACAGAAGTGAAAACTTAAAACTATAAACAAACAGTGTTGATTTTTGGATATTTAAACTTAATTGTTTGATCTTAAATTAAAACTATTTTAGTATTTACATTTATCTGGTTTTGACATCTATCGGCACTCCTGAGTGTTAGCGTTAACACGTCACGTGACCATGTCGATGACGACTTACATGAATTTACTCCCCATCCAAACCTGCCTATAGACGTTTTCACTTTAAAAATTGTATGAAGAGAGTTTTACTGGAATTTACTTTTAGAACGAATTCTGAACGACATATCCCAAGGGATTTCATTTCAACTGACTCGAACAAAAAAGGATTATATAATCTAAACCCCGGTCACTGCAGGGTTCACCAGATAGACTACGAAAAGCCAAACTGTCAGATGTAAATCGTCATTGAATACTTACTCTTTTTGACTTAGTTATATTTGCAGGGACGGATCATGAATTTAGTGGGCCTTGGGTTAGTACTTAGTTAGTTCTTTGCTTTAATGGCTTTAATGCCTGCCAGGGTTAGTACTTATCGGGGGCCTAAACTAATTGTCATTTTGTTTTTCTAAAACGTATAATGATACATACTCGTAGTATACTAGAGAAAATTAAGATAACATTATTGTTTAGTTCTTAATTCATCTCAGGCCTCAGGGTTATTGAGTCATCTTTAATGGACTTAATTTTTTATTTTAGATAATTTTGATTTTATAAATTCACAATATGATCCATCGTTTTTAATAGGCAGCCCACTATATCTTAGGGGCCCAAAAATTCTAAATATACATCCGTCGTGTATTTGGATACCCCAAATACTTTAGTAATCACGAGAACTAAAACATTCGTTAAAATTGTGTATTTACGCTGTCATACACTACTGAAACTAACGAACTAGCATTGAAGTACGCGTTGACCTGAATTATTCAAACATCAAGCTATATTTCGCAACAACTATTTCCAGCCTGCGGTTCCGTTTGCAAAAACATCTCATACTTCAAAACACGCCAGTAAATCAGGTCTAAATGCATCGTGGAACTTTCAGCGAACTAATGAGGTGCCATTGAAATATTTTGACCTGAATTAGGTGAACAGATCACACGTTAATTTTAATATAGTAGTTTTTGCTAACATAAATATGTAGGCGCTCATATAATACACTTACAGTCACTTAGACTATATTAAACATTGATGCGATATTCTCTATAATGTAAGTGTCGGTTTGTATGGAAATAGATTACTTTTATGTAAATCATTCTTTATATCAATAAACTGAAAAAAATCGCCATTCAAAGTTACACTGGCCTACCAGTCGCGTTAACATTCCGCGTGCGTACAACTACAAAAACAATTGACACGCAACAAATCGGGCCGAATGGTCGGCGAAACCGGCTGTAGCCGGTTCGCACTGGTGCGTTCTGGATTATACTGGTTTGGTCTCCATTATTTTCTTTTTAATTAAACCCTTAAATAAAGTTCTATCTACGAATGTCGTTTGGAAAGTTTACTCTGTTCCTGATTTCTTGAACGATTGAAATGCAATTTCTCACTTTATTGTTTCTTCAACTGAAGCAAAAGTTAGTATGGCCAATCCATACTTCATCCATATAATATTTATAAAATTTTGAAAGTTTGTGAGGATGGATGGATGGGGATTTATGGATGTTTGTTACTCAATCATGCCAGAACGACGGATATCTGGACGAAATTTGGCACAGAGATATATTTAGTCTGGAATAGCACAAAGGTTACTTTTATCCCGGAAAAGTGTACGGTTCCCGTAGGACAGATTTGTTTTTGTTTTTCACTAGGGATGAACTGGATGCGAAGCGAGGGTGAGTCGCTAATATAAAAATATAGTTCATTAATTTTACGTATGACTTTTGTAATAGCCGATTCTGTTTACATCTAAAATAAATTATCATTATTAAAAAAATTTATAAATAAATCATTTGAAAATATTTGTTCCATAATGTTTCAAATACTACATTTCATGAAAAACGTTGGGTGGTTTTGATTATATATCAAACGATCTCTTATGTTTTTAAAAAGGCTTCACTTGCTTTCCTTTTGAATTCTCAGAATGCAGTCTGTGAGGAGAAACGTCTTGAGTTGAGTGAGCAGAAAACAGAAAAAACAACTTTAAGCTTAGACCAAAACATGATGTTAAAAAAAGGCATTTTGAAAGAGCTCTTTTTAAACTATTTTACTCTTTTAGTCCTTTTTGTTCACCGCATTTTATTGAAGTGTTTACTTTGAACGTTGGACGTTAGTTTGCTATGTTTTGGACTTAACCGTAAGAAGTATTTAATGTTTATTATACATTTAATTTCTTGCTATATTTAAACAAATATTGTAAAAAATATTTCATAAATTGTCTTAAAGGTATCTTAGTGTTCTTTCATTTTAACAACTATAAGGCCGAAAGTCACGTGTAAAGTTTTGGCAGATAACAAAAATAAAAACAGACGTTCCCCTTAGTAAATATCATTTTTAAAGGCCTGGTGTGGGAGAGCATTTAAAAGTATATAAATTTAACCTATCTAAAGAGGATGATAAACATATAATCCGTCATCGAAGTTTCCTGACAATTACAATGGAAACGAACTCAGCCCCCACTAATTGCTACGTGGTCCGAATGAGAAGATTGTCGATGGACCCTCCCGATTAATTCGCCCGAAATAGGTAATAGGCTGTGATTAAGATGAGGGGTCGCTCGTGCTCGCTTATACACGAATATTTAGCTTATTGTCTATTTGACCTGTAAAATCGAAGATCTTTACACATAGTCAACAGTGTCAGTTATTAACGTAACATTTTCTTTGCATTTGTGATTAAATTAAATAAAATTTTTTCGTCACAGCGGAGGTACTTGATTCGAATGTGTTTTACTTTGAAATTTATGTTACTGTATATTTGAGAACGTACGCCGGCCTCTAAATCAGTTTTATAGTAATTATTCCACCTTTAGTTTTTTTTTAAAGTTTGAGTGGTATTTCCCATACAATATATATAAACTCAAGAAAATAGGTATAAAGTAATTATGGAGCAAACGATGCTCCGCAGGGTGCTATATGAGCGTATAAGTTATGACATAATGAAAAAAATATATTTTGGCCAAAAACGCAAATAGTGGCTATCATGAACGGTTGCAGATCTGCAGGTTTTGGGTTCGAGTCTCGGGTGGTGTTTCACCTCGTGCCTGGAAAAGTACGTAAAGCCGTGGGTCCTGCACTTGATTTATTTCCTCTGGTTCTCTCGAATATTGTTGTCCTGTTGGACTTTGAGGGTAAAAAAATAGAGAGTGCAATTATGTACATGCCTAATCTCTTTGAAAAATTGGTCACCGTGGCCAAAATTGGTCAGGAGAATAGACTGACTCAGATGAGAAGTTATGGATCACACACAAACGACTCAACTCAATTTTGACAATTTTATGAGCATATTGTACTACTGTATACTGTACTACATAATAGTACAAATAAATAACAATAAATAAGGGAGGCGGGGATATGATCATTAAAGATCTGAATGCGACCAAAAGTAGTATAAAGATTAAAAAAATAAAATAAATAAAAGTAAGATTGTTTCTATTCTATGTATTTAGTAAGTCTTTTTTTATTGTTTCACTGCTGGAAGAGAGGTCCAATTTAATACAAGAAATATGTTGGGACATTATTATTTTTGGGACATTCTCATTATTATGTTGTTTGTCATTATTACACACAGCACCATCTAGTTCCATGGTTGTGTTTTGGACATCAGATAGTTGATATACTACGCTTACATAATTTATAAATACATACATAATATTATAAATATAAACACCCATGACTGGAGTACAAAAATTCGTGTTCATCACACAAATGAATGCCCCCAGCGGGACTCGAACCCGCGACCACTGACACAGCAAGTAGGGTTACTACAAACTAAGCCAATCGTGTTATTACAAGAGGTATTAGGCAGTAGTGGCTTGGGCAACATGTTGCCCAAGTGCACACTAGGGGACATTCAGATTATTGATTTATGTTTATTTATCTGATTGATTAACGTATGTTTTATTGTAGAATAAACAAAATTTTACTGTAAGCTGACCCTTTTCTATATATCAGTGAGTGTCACCTTAGATAAGAGGTTCATTTGTTAGGTGAAATAAGTTAAGATAAATACATTAAGGACGTGTTATAATTTAACTAAACATACACTTTATCTCCACTATTTTACCATCGTAACGTTTTACAAACGACGTAATTTCGCTTAGATTCTTAGTTGAAATATGAAATATCCCAGCGGTTTGTTTATCTGTTGGGTTGTTCGTGTTTCATCACCCTATTATTGACCTTAGGATCTTTGCAATAGTTCTAGATTAGGCACTAACAAAGACCATTCGACCAAGAGGTTTTAATGACGTGTATTTTGGCGGATTGAGAGAAATGAATTTCATTGTGCCCCCTAAAATGAGATCCATTGTTCGTCCAGATAAAACAAGGCAGGAAAATTACGGAGGGCCCGGCAGTTTCGTGTCAGTCATTGAATACAGGGTGTTATACAAAATTGCCGGTTTTTTTAGTACTTTCAATGGCAGTCCCTGGCCGAATTTCGGTTTATTTACTTCAAACTATGGAAACAATAAAAGTGATAGAAAGCGCAGTGTGGGTCGTTCATTTACTACTCGTATATAAAAGATGCGGTGCGGCCACTAGTTTTCGCTTTTATGAATTCAAATTGATATTTTTTCCCACTAAATTTTTTTGTTACTTTAAATTTCTTGAGTTATTTTCATGTTATATTACATTTTTTAAATAACTTCTATAATTAATAGAGAGCAAAAGTCAATTTACCTTTCTTTTCTTTTTTCTTGCACACTTTCTTATATTTTTAACCGATTTCAAAGGAAGAAGGTGTTCAATTTTGTTTTAAGTTTTTAGTGTATATATTACGTGATATCTTCACTAATTTCTAACTTATGTATTTTTTAATCAATATACCTCATATACCAATGGTGGTTCTATAAAAATATCAGGGAAAACACTTCTAAGGGTATAAAATTTAATTTTTAGTTGTTTTTGAACTTCGGTCGGTGTACCTTTTTACACACACTTATAAAATCCGATTCTATTATTATTTCATATTTAAACTGTATTTTGGTAAATGCACTACTTATATAAATAAAGAAATTCAATTGATAATCGCAATGTCAACGTATAATCATAATATTTAATAGCAATTTCTAACATATTAACTATCTAAATAAGTTTATTTAATTTATTACATCAAAACGTTATATATCAACATTAGTTTTAGACTTTCCGAACAGTCCATGAAAGTTATTAAAATCATGTAAATTGAATGCGATTACCAAAACAATGACTATTCAATGATTTTCATAATATATTGTATGTTACAGCCAGTTGAAATGGAATATTTGACCGAATAGAACAATAGGTAATATAAATGCGTTTGAAATTGAAATCATTTCCTAATTTTATTTGACCCTTATGGCACATTCGCTACATGAATACGTTTTGTTTGCAATCGATACTCATTGGTTTGGTTCGGATATTTATATAATATAGATACACTACGGAATCACCCTCGCTTCGCTCGAGTTCGTCCCTAGTTACGTTTTAACGTTTAGTATAGATTTCTCAGAGATATTTTCCCGTAATAAAAAGTATCCTATATGTTGATCCGGAAAACCAGCTAATATCAAAATCTGTCTAGTGGTTTTCTCGTGATGCAGTCACAGACAGACAGACAGAGAGATAAAAAATCTAAAAACTATAGATTCGATCTCTGTATCAATAATAAAGACTATTTCAATGAGATTTTCCAAAAAAAAACAATTTAATGGACAGATTCAACACAATTAGAATTTTATTATATGTATAGATATAAAAGGAAGTTGCCGACAAGTGTATGTCTGCACGTATGTGAGCGCTAATCTCGTTATATACTTAACCTGACAATTTTTACTCTTATGATCAGTATTTCTTAAGAAGTATCTATATATAAATAGGCAAAGACAAAACAGATACTATATAATTACTATATAATAAAGAAAATGCGTGCCGTTATCTGGAAATGTACGTGTACGAGGTGAGGGTCGCTACTTGATTATGCATAAATATTTAATTTTATCTTGCAAAGATGATAACTTCATTTAGATAACTGTCATTCATCTCGCGCCACTAGAATTAGGTAAAAACAGTTAACAATACGTACGTTCTTTTTTAACCCCCAACGCAAAAAGAGGGATGTTATAAGTTTTATGTCGATGTCTGTCTGTCTGTTTGTGTGTGTGTGTGTGTGTGTGTGTGTGTGTGTGTGTGTGTGTGTGTGTGTGTGTGTGTGTGTGTGTGTGTGTGTGTGTGTGTGTGTGTGTGTGTGTGTGTCTGTCTGTGGCATCGTAGCTCTCAAACGAATGGACCGATTTCGATGCGGTTTTTTTATTTGAAAGTCAGTTTCCTTGCGGTGGTTTTTAGCTATGTTTGGCTAATATTGGTCTAGCAGTGTAAGAGTATCAGCTCTTTTCCAAAATGATGTAAGATATTTTGGCGTATGGTTACTCGGTTAAGTGCTTCACGCGTGCCAGTGTAATTGTTAAATGACAAATAATTTGTGTAGGTGAGTTTTTAAATTTTTAATCTATAATTGTAATACAGTTGAATGACAAAAAAATTCATACAACAGCTTTAGTATTAGTTTACAGAGCAAAGAGTTACAGAGCAAATAAATAACTAGCGACTCACACCCGCTTCGCTTGGTTTGGTCCCTAGGTACGTTTTAATAGATAAAAAAGTTTTAATAGACGGTTAGTATTAAATAGGTCTATCGCTTGCTCTGTTAAAAATAAATAATAATAGTAATAATAATAATTATTATTTATTTCAGATCAATAATCCATACTAATTAGTTTTTATATTTATGAATAGCAATATAACTGTTTTATTATATGTTTAGATTGAAAAAGCTTGTTCCAAGTAAATCTTATTTAATTATAAGGAAAATTAGCTTCAATGAAAAAAAAAATTGACACTTAGTTCCGCTTTCGCGTAGCTTGGCTTTGTAGTACTCAAGGGAAATGGCTTCTATGTGGCGTAGATTAAATATTAATGAAGGTTGTATGAATAGGATAAGCAAATTGTTGCTTCAATCTGGTATAAAATAACAAATATAAAATTAATTTAGTTCAATTCAAATCTTTTGTTTAGTGGCTCATAAGAATACCATTTGGGCATTTATTTCGTCAATGAAAATTAAATTTTAAATCTATCGTCATTAAATCATTCAATTATTAAATTGTAAAATAAAATAAATATTTAAACAAAATTGAGTCAAAACTGCAATTTTTGATAAATAAGTACACACATTCAATTCATTTTAACCGACTTAAAAGAGGTGGAGTTAATCAGTTCGAATGTGTGTTTATTGTGTTTTTTTGCTTTTTTAATAAAAAGGTTGAATTAAGTGTTAAAAATTAAAAATTAACTCTATCCTTAAGGCCGAAGTAATAACTTACTATAATAGTAATTAGTATAATTTTAGTACTCCAGTGGTAACGCGCTTGCTTGGAAAACCGAGTGAAGCGGGTTTCAATTTCAAACTCGCACCTGTAATATTTTCATGTGTGAATCATTTTCGATATGATTACCGCTTGTTATACAGTGAAGGGAAACATCGTGAGGAAACCTGTATGTCTGAGAGAACCTAACAAAGACTTATGGAGTCCGCAAACCCGCACTATGGCCTGACCCCCTTGGTGTTAAGGAAGGCCCATGCCCAGCAGTGGGATGTTAAAAAGGTCGGCAAAAAAAACCTTAAAAAATTAATGATATAGTCATTACACTTTTTAAAGGAAAAATACGAAATTGAATTAACAATTACCATTTCACGTCTTACAGAATGAACACCATTAACGTAGACATAGAATGATAGCAGATAGAGATTAGATTCATAGTTTTATTTTGGCTTTATAACTTGTTAATCTTTCGGTTGAACAAAACTCGAATCAGAAATCCAATCGCTCAGTAATACCGGTAATGGAAATGTTGTTTTATTTTGCTTTAAGACCAAGCGTGAAAATGCAAAATATTTGCTACAAAAAGTCGAGAACAGCAATAAACGAATATAGAGTTTTTGAAATGGCTTTCGTGGACTAACTTAGCTTGTGGTGCAATTGAATAGAGATGTGAAGCTTTTATTTGATAAAAATAATATCGATCAATATCAGTCAATAATATATTATATTAGCAACTTATCCTCCCTTCGCTTGAGTTCGTCCCTATTGAAAAACAATAACAAATATATCCCACGGAAATCGTTCATTTGCCGGGATGGAAAGTAACCTATGTGCTATTTCGGACTATATTCTATCTCTGTGTCACATCCAGATCCGTTCAAGTGTTTTGGCGTGATTGAGTAACAGACATCCATCCAAACCTTCGCATTTAAAATATTAATGGGAATTAATTTAGTTTACATTAAACATTTTCACCCCCAGGTAAAATACTAAGAAATTAATTAAATTTCCAAGAAATCTATTGTTAACTGTAACGCCGCGCCGTCGTGTCCGCGGTCGTGAGAGATTAAATAAAATAAAAATTGTTAACCCGCCGTATATGCTATCCTGAAATCAGTGGAAGGATCTTAACTAGATAATAATGTATTTTTCCCCAGAGTAGAAACTATAATTATTACTTTGGTGACTTAGTCAGTCGATAAAATAGTTTTTTAATTATGTCTGTGAATCCTATATCTTTGTCGAGATTTTATTATTTATTAGTATTTTAGGTGTAGTAGACCTTTTATATGGCCCTTTTGGGACACTTGAGGTAGCTTTATGTTTGTTATTTCTTAAAAAAAACTTAGATTTTTTCTTTTAACAGGCAAACACCTTTATACAGCGATCACCTAATAAATAAATTTCACTAGCATTACACTAATTTCATTATAAATCTGAGATTTTTAAATCAAACGAAACCCATGTATGTCGACATGTGGCCATAACATAACTCTCGTAAGGAAATTGCGAAATATTTTAACCAAAAATCAAAATAAATCCGCGAAAAAATTCGAAAAGATAGTTTTATTTAAAATCTTTGACAATATTTGTAATTTACTTCTTACAAGTGGGCCTGTCCGTAGGAGGCTTCTTTGAGGTCTTTCTGTAGAGCTACTCGTTGCTTTCACAATCATCTATATCTACAAAAAAAGTTCAATCTTTAAATACTTTATTAAACTTCTTTGCCCGCTCTTCGCTTATGAAACGTCCAGTGCTATAAACTTGGCAATTAAGAGGAATGTCCGCGCAAATTGAAGCGATTTCATTTCTTACCTCAAGCTGGGGAAACATTAGGAATGGTGCAATTAGGGTTAACTAGAGCCTGGCCTTTATCAAAGCTTTTCGTAAGCCATCGAAACCGTCTAAATCTTTTTTAGGGTTCCGTATATTCTATGAAAGAAATGAAACTTTTTTAATATCATATATATATATATATATATATATATATATATATATATATATATATATATATATATATATATGATGTGAGTCCTAATTTTGAGAGCAAGCTAGAAAATTGACTGAGCTTGAGATTTAAATGATATACCCAATATTTTTTCAAATTTCAAACTTAGTTAATTTACAGAACTATTTCTCTTAACAATTTTTTGACAATTATTCTTTGTAATCATTTTTATAGTTTAGTTAGTTTTAGAAGCTAAAGGGAAAGATGCATCGGTTTATTTCATTATGTTAGTCTCAATCTGTATGTTATAGTAATTATATTCAGTGACTATTGGAGCTATAATGATGAGGTTTGGTAGGGATTTGGTGTATAATCTATACATATAATAAAATTCTAACTAAGTCGAATCTGTACATTAAATTTTTTTTTAAACCTTACTGAAATAGTCATTACTATCGATACAGAGGCCGAATCTATAGTTTTTAGATTTTTTATCTGTCCGTCCGTCCGTCCGTCCGTCCGTCTGTCTGTCTGTCTGTCTGTCTGTCTGTCTGTCTGTCTGTCTGTCTGTCTGTCAGCCATTAAAGTGTACCTAAATATATATAAACTTAGGGTAGTTCTGTAAAATTAAGATATATATATATATATATATATATATATATATATATATATATATATATATATATATGTATGTTTCTAATATGGAAAAAATGCTACTTTGAATTGTAACTGATAGACTATCACCGTAACACATCAGCTACGGTTAGGAACTAAGGGGATGTATTTTGTTAATAATTTGTTAATAAAGATAACAATTATAATACGATAGTATATAGGTTAGGAGTATCTTAAAGTAACGAGTGCACTACACCGGCTTCAAGTTTAAACTTACTACGTTCCCCACTTAGTTAGCTTACGTTTAGATGACGCTCAAGACGACCCTGTTGTCTAAATTCTAATAAAGGTAGTTAGAAGGATTATTATCTGCAGTATATATTATGAGACAGGTTCCCTTGTCCTGTCAAGCTTTGTTACATTTTAGTTCAGAAATTACTAAGCAAATTTTGAATGAGCTTTAGTAAAGTGGCAATAGTAGTTAGATTTGTTAGCTAAAATAGATTGCGGGTTCGATTATATCAGAATTCTTTATAGTCTGTGTGTGAAGCGTAGAAATGTATCCAAATCAGTATCGGAGGGTTCAAATAAGATGTTATTCTAAAATCGTTGAAGAATAAAAAAAAGGGAAATAATGATTAAACTTATCTCTAAATATAAAGATAAATATCTCTGTGTGTTCTCCATTCTACGTGACACTGGCAAAGTAATCTTTGCTCAAGTGGCACGCTTTGAACCCATTTATAAGAGAATTAAATTGAATTGAAACCTGTTATTATAATACGACTTTTATCTATACTTCTACGACGAACTTTTTACTTTCTACTAAGTTATAAAGTGTTTATATTCACTTTTTATTTTATTCTTATGTTTATTTATGAAAATGATCATAACAAATAAATGAACTTTTGTATGCGCTTATTTATTTAACCAGCTTTTACGTGCGGATTCGAGCGAATGTGTATTTCGATTTAGTTCGTAACATCCAAAAATAGCCCCCTATTTTCTAACTTTCAATAAAACAGTAGTAAGCTTTTAATTCGTACATTAAAACTTTTAGAAAATTTACTCACACACAAACATTTTAACACTTCAGCTTTACGATAATACCTTTAATATTATTTTATCCGATGCAAAAAAATGCCAAACTTTGCTTATCTTGACCAAAATCCATATCGCTAATAGGAAATTAAAAATTATAGAAGAACTAGCGACCCACCGTCGCTCTGCTCGGGTTCGTCCCTACTTACGTTTTAACGTTTAGTATAGATTTCTCAGAGATGAGATATTTTCGCGCTGTAAAAGTATATCATCATACCAAATTTCATGTAAAATTATATTATATTATATTTTTCAAAAAACTCAATTCTTAGTTATTCTTAGTAAACGTAATAATTTTACGTGCATACATACATTTTTTATGTTCGTCACAATTGGCGAAGACGCACGCCAAAAAACCGATTTTAGTACCTTCTAAATTAACTTTTACTAGGTTTTTCGTAGTACTTATTTTTTTAATACATTACAAAACTAACTTCCCTCCCTTGTCTCTCGACCGTAAAACATCGGGAACCAAAAATCAAAATAAATTCACGAAAAAATTCGATTATAAACATTAACACTAACTTCCATTTAACTATAAACTAAATATAGCTATCTATATTTGCTTATTTTACATTGATTTATGTTAATCGCGACTCGTGGGTATTAAGCCGAAGAAAACTATAATTTATAGCGCTACGGTCATTATTACTAATTACGCGCATATTTATTATAAATTATCTGGCGTCCATTCACTTTTTTATTTTTGTTATAATATGGATGCAAAAGTTTATTCATTTGATTCTTTCTATATATAATATCCACTACTTGCTAGTGTGATATTTTCGAAATAAAAAAAAAAATGGGTGCGTGTAACCTTTACGCGCGGTTGAAGTAAAACTTCTTCGGCAAATATCGCAATTAAATTAAAACAAATCAATAATTAAAGGCATGTTAGGCATATTACAATAATATATTTATTTTTATAAAATATATATTTGTCATATATGGAAAGACTTTAAATATTATATCATTTGTCAAACAATAACAACGGTTACCATGGCAACAATTAGTATGAGTATTCTATCTCATTCTCTCGCCGGCTTAATCCTATATATTTGTGTGTTTGTCTCTTTCTATTGTCGCATTTTGTTTCAAATCGCTACGCTCCTAAAGAAGTTTCACATAAAAAAAAAACAAAAAACCCTTTATTTTTTCCTTTGCTTAACAAAAACGCATTAAGTCCAAACTCGAATAGCTGTAACTATTCAAAAATACAAATTTCATCTCCTGGCGCTATTATTATCAAATCGATTTAATGTGATTTTGATTTATAATTATAAGATTTCAAATAATATAACCATTAAAAGTAAGTTAAAATCGTTTTTAAAATATAATTAACACGTTTTTTGTGAAGTTAATGAAAACGTGTAAAGCTTAACTTATACTCATTTAAAAATAAACACAGTGTTGCTATGTTTTCTATAGATTTCGCGAGATAAATTGATAACGTTTATTTATCACTGTACTCAAGCAAAGCTGAGATTTTTGACCTTTGTCACCATTTGTATCTTCACAATGCTAGCTGTAATTGACAGATGTATAGTTGAATGACAAATCATTCTAACTCTCACCCAAGCCTCTGTTAGATCTACGGATTCCGTGGAGCTAATATTTGTAAGGGACCAAAACAAAATTATCGATGAAGTACTGATAGGTTTGCGCTCCGGTTTGAGTTTTGGCTGACTTCAAAAAGGAAAAAATCCATTTAGGTTGTATATTTTTTATCCTACTGGGAGTCAATTTATGTTATTCTCATTTTATTGCTTGGATGGAATTGATAAACTATTAAGATGCAAATTTATTATAAATCATTTGTAGTCAAAAGTATTAGACTGTAGTTATACTTTCTTGAAATTAAAGTGTAAGTAATGCGCCTTTAGCGGCAGAATATGTTATACAAACTAGTGACTCACCCTCCCTTCGCTCTGGTTCATACCTAGGTGATTCTTTAAATTGACATAACTTTTTTATTTATGAACCGCTTGAAGCCGCATACAAATCGGTTAAGCCGTTTCTTGGATTAACACGCACAAACGCACAGACAAACAGACAAACATTCTAAAAATCATTGTTTTGTGTTCTATTGCGTTAATAAAGAACCCCAATAATAGTTTTTTGTGAAAAATCATTATCATTTTTCTGCCTTCAACATATTGCTAAATTTTATTTCCAACACTTAACTTGGTCTAAAGATACAGTATGAGCTATGGAAAAGATAAATGGCGGTGATACACTAAAACATATTATAACCGATCTAAGCTTACAGCTTGTCACTAAAATAATATTTATTACTTCAAAAGTCCATCGTAGCCACCAATTCATTTCTTAAAGCTTTGTAAAATCTAATCCAACTATGACTTTTCGAGTGTCATCCACTCTAATGAATGGTCTGAAAGCGTCTCAAAGAACCAATCGAGGACTTTCAAGACTGAAAAGGAGCCGTTTAAAAGGAACCATGGAATGATCGCGCTTAAAATGGTGCTTCATAAACCACTTTAATTTTACCATATGAGGAAGTAAACAAAAAATAATATGTATTAGTAAATTTTCTGCATAGATCATACACACATCTGTTTCGCGTAGTTCAAGCATTCGCCCCTTCGTCCGAGGTTGCTGATTCGAGCCCCGCTCGAGGTATATTTTTCTAATACATATATTTTTTGCAATATCGGTGAATATCAGTCAATTATGTAACTCCGACATATGTAAATACTTTTTTTCGGATAGTTTCTTTTTTATTTTAGTATAATAGGTATATATAAACATTTGGACAATAAAACATAGTACGTTTTTAGGGAAAGCCAACCCATCCTACTATGTACTAAATAATAATCTTAAAAACATCACCGGAGTGTGGAGACCACTTATTAGCGATAAAAAACGAAAGTGAAGGTGTCTCTAAATATATATATATATATATATATATATATATATATATATATATATATATATATATATATATATATATATATATATATATATATATATATATATATATATAGAATTATCACCATGCGTAGAATATTGTTAAATAATACATATTGTTAAAATATATAATAATATTGTTAAATTATTACAATATTTTTAATAATTTTGAATTATAACATTTTAGTTGTCCCGATTTATCGAAATCTTCCCATGAAGTCTAAGAACTAAGTACTCGTATTTCTTATAGAAATGTTTCTCATCTGCCAGGTGCGGGTATTCAGTACATTTCATTAAAAGAGAAGGAAATTATAAAAATAACTGGGGACTTACCCTTGCTTTACTCGGATGCGTCCTTAGGTACGTTTTATATAGATATAAATAGTTACTCTATTATGAGTACCTTACCTTATGAGACCCACAATCCACATGCTATCGTCGACTTTTTTGTGAAATCGTAAATTCTAATTTTAATCTAATTTTTTGCAATTTTCAAGGGTTTTCGATATTCTCGCTGGAACATTAAATATTTCCAAAAAAAAAAAACACATGCTTTATTTTTATTTACATACTAGCGATTCACCCTCGCTCCACTCGGGTTTGTCCCTAGATACGTTTTCACAGTTATTATAGATTTTTCAAAGATGAGACATTTTCCAGCAGTAAAAAGTATCTTATATGTTGACGCGGGTAACCTATCATAATAAAGCTATCATCATACCAAATTTCACCAAAATCTGTCCAGTACTTTTTTCGTGATGCGTTCCCAGATAGACAGACAAAAAAAAATTAAAAACTATCGATCTTTGTATTGATAATAATGAATATTTCAATAAGGTTTTCCATAAAATATTTAATGTACAGATTTGACTCAGAATTTTATTATACGTATAGATAATAAGAAATAAAATGTTACCTACATGTTAATTTTGGAAAATTTTGCTGTGTTACTCCAGTTTACACTATCTGTGTACTAATTTTTATACATTTCGCAGATTTATTTTGATTTTTGGTTCCCGACGTTTCGAATGTAAGCATGTTAGCAATGCCTGCGGCTCCGCCCGCGTTTAGATGGCCAATAACCAAATTCTTAGGTTTCACATATTGGTATACTCTTAAATTACAGTTTTTGTATTTTTCTCAGAAATGAGACATTTTCCCGCGGTAAAAGTATCCTATATGTTGAGCCGGATAACCAGCTATCACCATATTAAATTTCATCACAATCCCTCCAGTGGGTTTTCTGTGATGCGGTAATAGACAGACAGAGAGACAGACAAAAATTTTAAAAACTATACATTCGGCCTCTCTATCGATAATAATGTCTATTTCAATAAGATTTTCCAAAAAATATTTAATGTACAGATTCGGCTTACAATTTTATTATATTACAATACACATAGGTTACAATTTTACTATATGTATAGATGTCAAATATTCGCGTATATTTCATTTGATTCGTTTTGATGGGCCCCATATTTGAAAGTAGAGTTTGTCCCTAAAATTTCAATGCAGTTAATTTAAATTAACACAAAAAAGAATATCCCATTTCAAAGTGACACGTGATTTAACAAATAGATAAACAAAAATCCTAAAAACTGTGGATATGAGTCGTATTACATCCCAAGCAAGAAATATTTATTCATTGCATTGTAAAGCACTTTTTTGTCGAATTCGTCGTTAGTCAAACAGTTGAATAGTGAGTGTATACTGAACTGTGCATATTCTATAGAGAAAACTAGAATTTTTAATAATTTTGACCCACTTTTTGAAAAAAACAATTTTCATATTTGTTTTCTAATTAAGATTTTATACCTTAACAGTATACCTATTGTTAACTAGCGACTCGCCCTCGCTCCGCTCGAGTTCGTCCCTCGTTATGTTTTAGTGTTTAGTACAGATTTCTCAGAGATGAGATGTTTTCCCGCTGTAAAAAATATCTTATATATTTATCCGGTTAACCAGCCAAATTTCATCAAAATCGGTCCAATGGTTTCTCGTGATGCGTTTCCAGGTAGACAGACAAAAATTTAAAAACTATAAATTCGACATCTATATCGATAATAATGACTATTTCAATAAGATTTTCCAAAAAATAATTAATGTACAGATTCGAATTAGTTAGAATTTTATTATATGTATAGATATAGATAGTTTATAGCTCAGGTTCCACTTGTAGATACCACCTATGGTAAATGATTTTGAAGAATACGTAAATTTTTAATAAAAAAATATCTTACTAATTTTAAGATATATTAAATAAGTAGATTAATACTTCAATCTGCTCATACTCGTCATACCCTTTGTATCTAATAACAAATTCATATCCATCTTGGAGCCATGCAACTTTGAACACACTTCAAATGACGGTATATGTCTCTGCTCTTAAAATATACCAAAAATATCATACAAAAGCTTTTTGAGGTTAAAAAAATAAGAAATCTTCGTGTAATATATTCAGCAAGGGAAACGTAAAAATAATAATATTTTACTCGAAATGCTAAAAGTGAAGCGTGCGGTATCATTCCCGCCGATGCCTGACGATTTATGGGTACTTAATATCGAGCCAGTCTCTCAGTACTGCCTAAGGCTTTAATTTAATACGTCGGTAAAACTCTACAAGCGTTAAAAGATTGAATGTGTGGATACTTATTGGTTAGCTCTTAAACTCTTTATTTCGTTTAGTAGTGTCGTGTCTCTATATTTCTTTTCTTTTCTCAATTTTATATGTTACTAGCATTGCCCGCGGCTCCGCCCGCGTTCAAATTACCAAAAACCAAATTCTTATGTTTTACATATTAGTATACTCTTATAATGCAGTTTTTATATTTTTTCTCAGAAATGAGATATTTTCCCGCAGTAAAAAGTATCCTACATGTTGACCCGGATAACCAGCTATCATCATACCAAATTCCAGCAAAATCCCCCTAGTGGTTTTTTCGTGATGCGGTAACAGACAGACAGACAGACAAAAATTCTAAAAACTATAGATTCGGCCTCTGAATCGATAATAATAATTATTTCAATAAGATTTTCCAAAAAAATATTTCATGCTTGAATTGCTGAATTGATTCGGCTTGGTTAGAATTTTATTATATGTATAGATGGGTTTTGTATTTAATCAGTTTTGACGAGTCCCATACGCTGTCTATGGTAAAAGGATGTTTTTTTTAATTTGATTATTATTGTTGTTTAGGTTGTTGCCATTCGCCTGATATATCGAATATTCGCCCTATTAAACAACGAATAGACACTCCGTATAGTTTTTTTCTATGTATTAGCAACTGATAATCGTGTTATTAATAAAGGAAGCAAGATTCGCACATGATAATTTCAGAGCTGACTTGCCCCCCTGCACAATTTCATCCACATTTTCACATCCTTAATGGATGATTTCCGAGATTAAAAGTATCCTGTCTTCTTCCCAGGGGCTCAAACTATCTTCTTACCAAATTTCATGTAAATCGGTTCAGTAAATCCAAAGATTACCCCCTACAACGTCATAAACTCACAAACTCACAAATTTTACAATATTAGTATAGATGAGCCCAAACTTGTAAGTGTTGCTTTGAAAAACAATCAAAAGTTCATTCAAAATTAAAGTGGTCAATAATATAAAATATGTAATTGTACCTAAATTGCATATTTACTTTACTATTTATTCACTTTAAATAATAAAATTAATTTAAAGTAACAATAATTTATAATTTGTAAAAAGACATTTTGTGGAATGTTGAATAATAAAAACCTCCAGACGGCAACCATTATAAAATAGAAACCGTTTAAATTATTTAATAAAGGACTGCTTTGAGTCTGCTGTCACAGTGTTATTGGTGGTTTATTTGAACCTTTTCTTAACAAATTACATTACTAATTACTAATAATATTATAAATGAGAAAGTGTGTTTGTTTGTTTGTCTTTCTTTCACCTCGAAACGGAGTGACGGATTGGCGTGATTTTTTGTGTGAAGATAGTTGGAGGGCTGGAGAGTGACATACGCTTTTTACCGCGGGAAATAATCTAGTTCCCACGGAAAACACATTATAATACAGCTCAAGAAATATTTATGATCAGAATTACTTGACACTTGGTATTAATGCTCTTCAATACAATTAAATAAATACGTGTTTCAATATTTTTCGAAATTCATCCCAAAAGGAGATAAAATATGGGATGAAAGTTTGCATGAAACCTACCTTTTTAGAGTTCTTTTTTTGTAGTTTAAGTGCGAGCGAAGCCGCGGGTTCTGCTAGTTAATAATATTTCTTATTCATTATGTTCTAAAGCTTACTATAAAAAACCTAATTAAAAAAAAAAGATTATAGTCTGCAAGATACACTTATCATGATGACATTATTCCTTACTCCTCGATTCTCCTCGATGTGCAGATATATTGTACTAGTTACCGTAAGCGGAAGAAGAATACAAGGTAGGCTGTCCAGCTTTAAAATCGTGAAAAGTAACAAACAGGAAAACTCTTTACTTTAGCACTTGTTACATTACGTCGTACGACAATGCTCAAGCTTTTATGTTATTTTCAATAATCGCAATATATTTTAAGCATATAGTATACCAGTAAAATAATTCTTTATTCTCTTTCTTTTCCAACTCGCCTTATCTATTAACAGCAGTTTAAAAGCAAGTTGGACAAAATTCATATCCTCCAGATAACGTTACCATCTCCAGTTCGTATCACTTAACGCTAGGCTAACAGGTGAGCCTTGAGATCAATTAGATATAACAAGTATTGCAAACAGATACGTTAGATAGATATCTATATTATTATTTTAAAATAATTTTCTTGAGCATTTCCATTAAGAGGGCACCGAGGCAATTACGAAATAATTGCGTTCGTTTGATCTCTTGGTGTATTGTTATTACTAAAACTAATTATGCAATTAATATGTAGGATATTTAAGGATTTATTTTATAAATCGTGCACTTTAAAAACACGATTACTTGTAGTTTCCTCGATAGAAAAAAACGAAAATGATCTCTAAAAAACAAAATAAACTTTTATAAATTGTGTTGTGTTATAAATTGTGTGGCGTAAATAATTCAGCTGTAAATAATTTCGGTGCCCTCTTAACATTAACATTAATATTTTTTTACAAATTTCCTAAAAATAAACTGTAAACTAACTTGAAATCATATTTTCTTTTTTCTTTTTAACGTCTCATTGCTGGGCATGGGCTTCCCTTCAATACGAGGGGGATCAGGCCATAGTCCACCACGCTGGCTAAGCGTGGGCGGACTTCACATGTCTTACGAAAACTTGTTAGGACCTCTCAGACAAGCCGTTTCCTTACGAGTTTTACTTCACTTTCTGGCCGTTCAATTGATGGCAATTCACCAAAAATATTGCGTTCATACAAATAATATATTTTTAATTAATTGGTCATACCACAAAAGCGGCTTAAAAAAACCTTAGGTGGAATAAATAATTTTTAGTGTTTTTGACTGCGGAGTACGTTTTTTGTTATGAGATTTATTATTTTTGTTTATAAGATTTATCATTTTTGTTTATAAGATTTATTATTGTTTATATATATGATACTTGAATAGAATATTTTATTTATTGCTATAAAATTTTGTGGTTTAAGGTGAATGTTAAGACGTATTACAAAGCATATTTGTTTGGTTATCCATCTTTGAAACGGTAGAGAAGCAGTGCTACGTCATGCACCGTCATGTTTTGTGTGGTTAGTTTGTGGGCTAGAGAGTGATGAGAGCTATTATCCCGGTATACGAAACTACATATGTTTTAGCATATCTGGTTAAATTTTGTTATATAAATATCAAAGAACGTGGAACTAATACTAAGGTTTTTGACGTCTCCAAAGTCATCGTTACATATAATAAAATTGTAACTAAGCCGAATCTATACATTAAATATTCTTTGGAACATTTTCCTATTATTATTTATATTCAATTATTAGAATTTTTGTCTGTCTGTCTGTCTGTCTGTCTGTGACCGCATCACGGAAAAACCACTCGAAGGATTTTGATGAAATTTGGTATGATGATAGCTGGTTATCCGGGTCAACATATAGAATACTTTTTGCTGTGGAGGAATATCTCATCTCTGAGAAATCTATACTAAACGTCAAAATGTAACTAGAGATGAACCCGAGCGTAGTGAGGGTTAGCTACTCACCCGTAGTCTTTATTATAATAATAATAGCAATATAAAACCTTTCAACAAAATCCGAATAAATATTTACTTTTATTTAAAATATCAAGTATTTGCGTAAATTTAAGAAATTAATTTAAAATGATTAATGTAACCTGTAACTTATACGATTTTAGCACAATGTTCATATTTCACATACAAAAACTGTAACGATCCTACAAATACTTTAAACAATTTCAGATTACTCAAAAAATCATTTCTTAACACAATCGAAATTTTAAAGGCAATCAAAATATTCAGGAATTTTCATCAGTCCATAAACTAAACAGCCCCTATAATGTAGGAGATATTCTGTCTACATGACATCTCAGATTCAACGCCAGCTCGTTGTGGTACGCCACTGGTGTCAGCAAAATTAACGCTGCACTCACTAGACGTACTAAAAGCCACGACTACCTCGCAGCATTTTAGAGTTAATTTTATTATATTATTATGTATATCAATTTTTAACTATACATATACAATAGCAAAAGAAAATATTGATAAAATAAATTATTTATAAGTCTGTATACGTACTACAGTGTGATTATCATTAACTATATGAGTTTTAAAAAACAATCTTATCGGATTTATTCACGGATTTAATTTAATTTTTTGGTTCCTGATGATTTACAGCAATCGTAATCACGGGAAAGACTAGTCTTATTTAAAATGTCGAATATTCGCGTAAATCTAAGAAAGTATTATTTCTTATGAGTTTCAATGGTAACAAGGAAAGTAATGCGTCTACCAAACCGAATTCACAGCGCTCCTTTGGGAGTTGAGTAACGACGTACTTTTATTTTTTCTGTACAATATGAGCATGATTTACCTCAACATTCTCTTCCTGTAAATTTTATTTTCAGATCTTCAATGTTTTAGATAAATGATATGATACCATATGCTAAAATGTACCGTTACTATTAAAAGTGAGACTTTAAAAACAGTGCTTAATCTCTCAATGACCGCGGAAACGCCGGCGTTACAGTTAACAATAGATTACTTAGAAATTTAATTAACTTCTTAGACTTTTACCTGGAGGTGAATCAAATGCCATATGCAGATAAGTAAAAGCAGTATAAATTATTGTACAATCTATAAATAAAATGTTAAAACCCAGTATCCTCGCTCATAAAAATTAACCACTGAGCCATTAGTCTCTGACATTATTATGTTAAACTCATTTCACCGCAATATTATTGCATTTGCCATTTTATAATCAAAAACTATAGATAAATACATAAACCGCAAAATATTTCACAGAATGTGCGGGATTTAGTTTTTCATTTGCTACTTTCGGACCTAAAATATATGTTCAAAATAAACTGGAGCGTATGTTGTCAGTAAATCCGCTTTAGTTGCAACGAACTTTATAATTTTGGTTTTCACGCTGTCAGGTCCCCGTGCTTGAAGTGCAGATAGTGAGTCTCAACTTTTTTAATGTAATAGCAATTTTATATTTCATAGATATCGGAATTTTCTTGTATGATCAACAAGGGATTTAAACTTTAGATGTTTTGCTTTGATAAGTTAATAACGAGTTACCCTCGCTTTGTTCTTTGTGTTTGTTTTAACAGTAGCCTATGTATTACATTAAATATCATCCAAATCCGTGCAGCCGCTTCAAAGTAAAGTAACAAAAATAAACGAATCGCATTTATACCTCTTCAAATTTTTACTTATTTTTAATAGTCATTCGTAAACATAACGAATGCATTTTATCTGATGATTAAAAAATTCACCATCTTTTATAGATATAATAAAATTTTAACTAATCCGAATCTGTACATTAAATATTTTTTGGAAAATCTTATTGAAATAGACATTATTATCGATACAGAGGCCGAATCTATAGTTTTTAGAATTTTTGTCTGTCTGTCTGTGACCGCATCACAGAAAAACCACTGTGGGGATTTTGATGAAATTTGGTATGATGATAGCTGGTTATCCGGGTCAACATATAGGATACTTTTTACTGCAGAAAAATATCTCATCTCTGAGAAATCTATACTAAACCTTAAAAATGCTCCCAACTGCCAAAAACAACTGTTTCAAATTACTTAAGATTTTTAACAAACATTTTGTTAAATGGTAAAAATATAATCACGCTTTCTTCTACAAACATTTAGAAATAACAAACGTCTTTTTGCAAATTCGCATTTTAATTTATGATTAATTTAGCGTTGTTGAGGAAAATTTTATTCGTAAGGCAAATTACATTCTGGATTCGCGTTAGAACCGACTGGGGCTAAACCTTTCGTAAAACATCATTTGGTTTCCACATAATAATATCTGTGTTCAACGCTTGTGTATGTTAATGGATAAAAATGTAAATGTTTGTTTGTACGAAACCATATATATCCGAAAGTTGTTCACTGAAAAAAATTATAATTTCAATCATATTACTGCTTACAACGCTGTTACAACGCTTACAACGTTACAACGCTTATAACTCGAGAACTCCTGGACCGATTTTTATGAACTTTGAATTATTGGATTTATCTCCGCCCCGAATCTCCGCAGAATAACTATTAAAAAATCGGAAAAATTCGTAAAAAAATAATAAATTTAAATGGCTAACGCTGGCTATTTACTTACTCGAATATCTATTTAAAACGCACTATGGATAAAGGCTAAAACTAAACATATTTTTTTTATTTACATATAATTTAATAATAGAAAATCCACGATCTTTGTATTTATAAAACCATCTAGTTGCATATTTTGCATTTTGAGTTTTAGGTATTTAAAATCAACTAAAATACTATTTTTTTTATAAAAAAGTTTACAGTACTAAACTAAACAACAAATAAAATATAATTAATATTATATTATATTCCGACCTTTCTAACGTCCCACTGCTGGGCGTGGGCCTCCCTTCAATACGAGGGAGATCAGGTCATAATTAATAAATTTAATTTTAAACAACTACTTAGATAGTATCGTATCATTTCATTACTTGAAAAACATAAATGTAATGATACATGGATACCGTAAGAACAGTAGAAGTAAAAGAGGATGGCAGCTCAAAAGTAAAGTTTAAAAGCTAAAAACATGACCATCCAATAAAATGCTACAACAAACTTTCAAAGATCTAGAGCTTAATATATTTATCTAGTAAGCTTAAGGATATCAGAATTTACTGTCCCAATATGCAACGCTAAATAATTATAAATTAAAAATTTAAAAAAACCCCTACGCAAATTAATTGTCATTTAACGGTTACACTGGCACGTGTGAAGCACTTAATTGAGTAATCATACGCCAAAATGCCTTACATCATTTTGGAAAAGACTGATACTCTTACATTGCTGGACCGATATTAACCAAACATAGCTAAAAACTACCGCAAGGAAACTGGCTTTCAAATGAAAAAAACTGCATCGAAATCGGTCCGTCCGTTTGAGAGCTATGATCCCACAGACAGACACACACACAGACATATATCAAAGTCAAACTTATGACACCACTCCTTTTGCGTCGGGGGTTTAAAAAAAGATGAAACTAGAAACTGAATAAGAATGTTACAAATATATTTGCAATATATTATAATTCATAGCAAATGTTAGAATTTTTGTTTCACTTATAATATGTTAAAGGAGACGAATTTTCATGACTAACTCAAATACACAGTGCATTTTGAGTGAAAGCTCAACATTTTTCAGCCACCATACGTTGAATGCACTTTCCCATGATCTGCGGTAAGTTATGAATTTTTCATACATAGCGAACGCATGTGCTACGATAATGTAGCATTGTTTTTGGACACATGTAGCACTTCCGTTACTAAAAATGGTTTCGATACTACGAGTATAATCAAATAATGTGTCTTAATTGTTATGTAAAATAATAAGAAACAAACAAACTTAAACTTAAAGGTCTTATGTCCGATTTCACCAACAACCCATAAGCTACCACCTACGTATGGGATCCCTAGCTTAAAAGTCCCCTAAACTAGCCCCTAAAATAAATTTCGTTTTACGGTCGTCTTTAAACCCATATTTCGAGCACCTAAATTTAAGGGGCTTTTTAATATTTAGGTGACCCCTAACTTTCAGTGAAACAGAAACTGTCCCCTAATAGCCCCCTAACCATGCTTAGGGGATCCCTTAAACTTAAGTGACGTTGGTGAAATCGGGCAATAAGGTCACTTTCTATATGAAAGGGCTCTATTATACGAACAAAGCTGCGAGCAAATATTAGTTTAGTATATAGAATTTTTAATCAGGTTTATTTAGATTTTACTTTAGTCAGACATTTCCTAGATTGATAAGGACAGTGGAGTGATGCTGTATGATTCTTGTCTTTTTTTACAATAAAACCGTGTAATTTTTTTTTTACTCATCTATACAATTATAATAAAATTGTAACTAAGCCGAATCTGTACAATAGATATTTTTTGGAAAATCTTATTAAAATAAACATTATTATCGATACAGAGGCCGAACCTATAGTTTTTAAAATTTTTGTCTGTCTGTCTGTCTGTTACCGCATCACAAAAAAACCACTGGAGGGATTTTGATGAAATTTGGTATAGTGATAGCTGGTTATCCGGGTAAATATATAGGATACTTTTTACAGCGGGAAAATATCTCATTTCTGAGAGAAAATACAAAAACTGCAAAGTAAGAGTATAAGTAATATGTAAAACCTAAGAATTTAGTTTTTGGTCATATGAATGCGGGCGGATCCGCGGGCAATGTTAGTTTTATTATAAGATCAAACACAATATCAATAAGTGAAACAAACAGCAACTCAGGCGTAATACTCTGTGGTGCTATGAAGTTTTTAATTGCTTTTTTTATGTTTTCGTCGACTCACTCGCTTTTCCTCCTGCAATTTTTATTAATAGACTATTATGCTTTCGTTAGTGATATCATGTAAAATTATTTAATCTTTCAAATCTATTTTTATTTTAACGAAAAAATTACTAATGTATTCTATTAAACATTTAAAAGACACTATTCCTCAAACTTTGTAAATGAAACATCGATTTTTAAGTATGATTTTTTTATTGTGTTTTTATAAAACTGTTATATATTGAGTGCATGCTCTATAAATATTCTATTAATGTAATTTTATTAAGGAAATAAAAAAGGCTACATTATTATTATTATTATGTAAATATTTAGCCCTTTTTAACGTCCCACTAATGGGCAAGGACCTTTAATACGAGGGGGATCAGGCCACAATCCATGTAAAATTCTTACTTTTTTAAATTATTCTATAAATTCCACAAGTACTATAGAGATGATAATAATATTCATTATGGAGGTAGCTTATATCCTGGATTAACATATAGACTTTTTAGGGAACGATATACACTATAGTGCCAATCACAGACTCTTCTCGGTTTACACACACATATAAAAAATTTATGTAACGTAAATGTTGGCTATACCTATTTAGGTTTCTGAGGCAAAATTCACGTAAAAATAAATAGTATAACTTTTTTATTGATTCCAAATTGGTACTTAGCGAATTCTAAGTCAGATTCAAATACAATTAATACTGAAACAACATTTTACAAACAAACTTAAATGCATCACAATCATACTATTATTTTTCCTCGCATGAGAAAGGATTCTTATCATGACATTATAAAATGGTTAGTAACTTCTGAATTTGCGAAGAAAACGGCATTAAAACTTTACTTGCATCTCTAGTACGATTTTTCATAAAGAAAGATTAATATTCAGATTTTAAAGGTATTTGACTACTTAGTGCTACAGAAATGTCTAGATTATAACGCTATGAGAGGATAGTAATAAGCTAATCCATACTATCCACATCTATACTTACTAATATTATAAATGTGAAAGTGTGTTTGTTTGTTTGTTTGTTTGTTTGTTTGTTTGTTTGTTTGTTTGTTTGTTTGTTTGTTTGTTTGTTTGTTTGTTTGTTTGTTTGTTTGCTTGGAAATAGTATGAGGTCTGGAGAGTGACATAGGCTACTTTTTATTGCGGGAGATTATCTGATTCCCACGGAAAAATACGTTATTATGCAAACCAAAAAAAAAATCCGGTCAGAATTACTTAAAACTTGGTATTAATGGTCTTCAATAAAATTATTTATATTCTTCATATATGTATAAATAAGCTTAATAATAATTTATATAAAAAAATATAGTAATATTATATTTAATGTATTAATTAATTAGCCTTTTAAACGTCCCACTGTTAAGTACATGCTTCATCTCAATGCGTGTGAGATTAGGCCATAGTCCACGACGCTTGCCGAATGCGGGTTGGCAGACTTCATACGTCTTTCAAGAATTTAACTTACAGCAATCATGCTTCTAGTAATTCATTGGAACTAATTGCTGGAAAGCATTCGAAACATCAGAAATCAAAAATCAAAATTAATTAAAAAAAAAATCCAAAAATATAGTTGTATTTAAAACAAGCGACTCACCCTCGCTCCGCTCGGGTTCGTCCCTATTTACGTTTTAACGTTTAGGGTAAATTTCTCAGAAATGCGATATTTTCCCACAGTAAAAAGTATTCTATATGTTGACCCGGATAATCAGCTATCATCATACCAAATTTCATTAAAATCTATCTAGTGGTTTTCTCGTGATGCGGTAACAGACAGACAAAAATTCTAAAAACTATAGATTCGGCCTCTGTATCGATAATAATGTTTATTTCAATAAGATTTTCCAAAAAATATTTAATGTACAGATCCATTCGGCTTAGTTACAATTTTATTATATGTTTAGATGAAAAATATTCGCTTAGATTTCTAAGAAAGTATTAAGGTCATCACAAAACTAGTGAAAGTTTGCTGGTTACACACAAATATCAATGTTTAACACGTATCATAAACTATTTTAAAGAAAATTTTATAGCCTCGCATAGCGTAGTGCAGTCTGTCAAGACTTTAGTGAAGCGGCGACGAGGTGACAGCGATGTGATTACAACTCACGACCCAACTGCGTTGTTTACACCTGAACGAGACTGTATTAGTCAGCAGGTATTGTTATATTAGCTCGCAAATCCGTTGGCTTGAAAATCATAATAATCTTAGAGGAGTTCAGCTCACATTATACAGTCTATAAGATCACGTTAAAGTAATTTATTGTAGTGTTTACTCGATATACAGCATCCATAATCTGTTTTAATTAAAAAATTAAAAGAAAAACAAAAGGGTCGACTGCGTAAAAAACGAACTAAAATGAAATATTTTTTTTAGCTTGCTAAACATTAGTAAGAAAACGGATGCCCGCGAATGTAAAATGAAATATGTTGATGAAGGAACATACTATTATGCAGTTAAAGTCAACACTTGTATCTGTTACAGTCCCCGCAAGGCTAGCTTTGTATTAGTATGTACAGGTTAAACACATAACCCTCCTTAAGGGTTCGCCGCAGTTGAGTAAAAACGAGGTACTTAATTAATCTTTTTTTTAATAGATCACCTCTAAGAGTAGACCTAGAGATCTTAGAAATTAGAATAATATTAAATATTAATATTTAAATGTTTTATTTGATTCCTTCACGACCGAGAACACGCCGGCGTTACAGTTAACAATAGGTTTCTTAGAAATTTACTTGGAGGTGTTAAACCATAGTTCACATTAAATAAAAACGTAATATCTAAATTAGGCTTAATGTTACATAAAAATAAGACAGGTGTAAAAATAGGATTATATATTAAAAATAATATATAGACACAGATGAAAGACTTATCAGAAAACATACACATGGATTTGTAATATTAATAAGTATCTTCATAGTTATTCAATTATGTCTTATCATTATACATATTTTGTACAGGTTATTAAGAGATCTATATAAAAAGCTTTTTGCCGCATTATTGTTATGGAAGTTTGGATAGTGGTGGCAAATGTAACTTGCTTTTAACTCTTCGTGTACAAGGTGGGGTGTGACTAGCCCCAGCTGTTAAAAATCGCAATTGTTTGATAAATATAAATTTGCGTGCGTTCGTTTTCTTAATAATATTTATGAGGTAAATAAGATATTACCGCAGTTATTAGTGCTGTTGGAATAGCGTAACGGCTCTCACTAGGCACGTTTTACTTTTGTAAAGTTATCTTGAGTGTCACAAGCCCCCGCCCCACCTTGTACGGCATAAGGCTAAAAAATAAACGACTAAACAACACGATATGTTTTTTTTACTAGTTTACATTTTTATATCTATTTTAAAGTGAAAATTCATTATTTTAGATAATCATTCCATTAAAACACGTTTCAGATGATGGAGGCTTTAGTAAGATGAAAAAAATATATGAGTCATAATATGTAAATGTTCAAATGAGCATCAAAAATGTGCAGATTTTTATTTGTCTTTTAAATCTAACAAAATAAAATATATTTCTTGATTAATACCATTCATTATTATGTAATACTAGTGGACCCGACAGACGTTGTCCTGTCTACACGTCTTTAATTTGAAAATTTCAAACTTTTTGGACTAAATTGTGAATTTAAACCATTCCCAGATCCCCTTGAACACACACAAAAAATTTCATCAAAATCGGTCCAGTCATTTGAGAGAAGTTCAGTGACATACACACTCACAGAAGAATTATATATATAAAGATTTATTTATATTCCATTTAATAATTCACAAATAGTTTTGGTAAAAATCATACCTTTGGGGGTATGTTACCCCACCTCGTATGGGACGGGAGATAAAGTCATTGAACATGGAGGGTTAAACTGCTTAAGCTGACCCAATTAAGCTCCCAAGGAATATTACTGTATCATAAAAAGTTAGTTTTGGACTCAGTTAATACCTGAGTGAAACAAACGATAGTTAGTAATTGAAGACGACAGTACTGTAAAAGCTGTAATGTAATGGAAAGTTTAGAATAATAGAGCTTAAAAGTTGTTTTCACTTTAGTGGTTTTCAATTTTAATCAAATAAAGTATTGTTATCGTACAGCATTAAAAAGTTATGAGAGCCCAGAACAAAGTCCAATTAACTGTTACGTATCAATCGATTCTAAAAAAAGGTTTTGTTTCGATACGAGTTTGACATATGTATATGCTATTAAGAGTTTAGATAAATTTGGTTTTTACAGTACATTTTTACGTGCTTTTTCAGTTTTGAAAAGATAATGATTTGAAACTCTGTTCTCTGATTTACCTGTAGTATAAGGATATAATCAGGTTACCAACCCACAAGCCAATACAAACTACATATGTATATCTATATAATATAAATGAAATGCTGTTCGTCGATGAGTTCATAACTTGAATGAAATTGAAATGGAATGGTTGAGCTAATTTTATTTTGAATTGTTCATGATAATCTGTATAAGGCTCGTTAGAAAAATAATTTCGAAAAATTACCCGGAAAAATGGAAAATTGGGAATAATCTGAAAATGTTATTTCTATTATTTTTTTGTATTAGTTTAAGAATCATTGAATAGTAATTGAAATTTCATAGTACAAGAACTTTAACCGGTAGAACTTAACGGTTAAAAATGTCAACAACGGTGTCAACCTCGTAAAAATGAGAATTAAAGTTCGGGAGTGAATACAGTGAGTTTTGTGTGTCGAGATTTGAATCGAATTACAAGTGACCGTGTCCGTAGCAATGGACGTACAAAACAAACTAGAAAGAGGTACATAAATATATCAATCAATAAACAAATTTAACATCCACCAAAGTCTTCAGCAAAACCATGACCATGGCGCTTATAACAGTGCCGAAATATCGGAACCCATTAAAGTAAGTTAGAAACATAGTAAATATCCCGGTTTACATCATAAAAACCTCAATAAATATATTGAAATTGAGACATCTTCTGTTGAATTTAGTCTCGAGCTAGTAATAAAAAATCATTTCATTTTATCCTCTTCAGAAACTTACCCAGAACCTTAAACCTAATATAATCCAATGTTATTGTGCTGGTTGCGCTAATATCTTATCAAGAAGTCAAAAATATACCATCGAATATTAAACTCTTACGGTTATTTTCAACATATTAAGACCAAAAAAAACTTTTTCCGGTTTGTACCCACTAATCTTCGGAGCAAACACCGTACCACCCTAACTCATTTTAAAGGGTTCACTAACGGTTAAATTCAAACAAAGGTACCATAGCTTCCCAAATTACCAAAAAAGTAGGGTAGGAGATCCCGTAAGATAGAAGAATAAAAGAAGGTCATCTTAAACTTAGTGACTGAAACTTCCACTGGCGGTTGGATAATTTGATTCAAAGTGGCGTAGCCTATTTTAACACGCTTTTATTATTTTAATAGTACCATACTATGTAAAGAAAACTTCTAATTATTATCATGTCAACTTGAGTCTATAAATTTTTATATAATTCACAATCGAGCTGATCTAATGATTCGCCGAGTGGTGGACTGCAGTAATCTCTAATGACTAAAACAGTCAAAAATTTTAGTTTCGGCTCGTTTATATCGTTTTAAGTACTCCAAATAATAAGAATTAGCCAAAAGCATGTATTTTTTAGTTTTCTAAAACTAAAGTCATTCGTTGTAGTAATACGAAGTGGAAATTCAGATGAAAGCTAATATACTCAATTTGTAGTTTGAGAGAATAGAAGGTATAACAGCGTGTGCTTAGATCTAGTAGCAAATTATTAAATCGTACACCACATATTATGTTCATAACATGCTATACACGTGATATCATTACGTATGTCTTTGATATTATAATATAAGGGTGCCTGTTAGTAACTTATCGATCGTGGATGAGTGAGGAACACAATTTTAGAATGTAATTTAAATGGAATCTCATATGTGGATAGTTTTTGATGAAATATTCTATACATCAAACAGTACTGAAGCATTATTGAATGGAAGGGAAGATATTGTTCGAAAGTTATAATGTCGACGTTACGTAAAACACGTACGTACCAACAGTAGAAATTTTATATAATAATTCGTAAACATCAAAAATGACTCTACATTTTAGTGTATACTAGTTACTACTCGCGATTTTGCTGCCATGTAATGTTTGATTTCCATAATTACAACTTAAACTCGCGTTTCTGCGTACGTTTTAAACAAGTAAAAATAATGATTGTGAGTGTACCTGAAGTAGTGTAGATAGACATACACTATCGCGAATTTTTGTAGGCTTTTTAAGACCTACTATTTTCTAGTACATTAAGGTTTAAAATATGGTTATATATTAGAGCAGCTTGCGTTAGCCATGTAAGCGTCCAGAAACATTTTCAACGTTTTCAACAACTTTACAAACTTTCATATAAAGAGAAAGAATTAAATTAAAGAAAGCAATATTAAGCTTATATCTAGTTTCTAGTATATAATGGTTAGGGTGCCCTAACGTTACATAAAACATACGTATATATACAGTACATAAATAAAATTCTTATAAGAATCAAACTTTAAATATCACACTACTATTTTAAGTTTGTATGCATGCGTGTGAGGAAGTGTGAGTGTGAGTGTGTGTGTGTGTGTGTGTGTGTGTGTGTGTGTGTGTGTGTGTGTGTGTGTGTGTGTGTGTGTGTGTGTGTGTGTGTGTGTGCGTGCGTGCATACGTGCGTGCGTGCGTGCGTGCGTGCGTGCGTGCTTGCGGGCGTGCGTGCGTGCGTGCGTGCGTGCGTGCGTGCGTGCGTGCGTGCGTGCGTGTGTGTGTGTGTGTGTGTGTGTGCGCGTGCGTTTGCACGTGCGCGTGTGCGTGTGCGTGTGTGTGTGTGTGTTTCTCCTCCAAGCTAAAACGGCTGGATAAATTGAGATGAAATTTAGTACACAGACTATGATCTAGGTTAATGTATTAGGCTGTTAATATAAAAATATGCGAAAAGGTATCGCTACCGGCATATAATATTATTCAAATAGCATCCAGGGACCCGAGCAAAGCGAGGTTTAGTCGCTAGTTTATTAATATAGAGAGCTCTTAAAAAATAAAACAATTTTTAATCACCTACAGTAAAACGTGTTTTTCTTTTATTATTATTTACAAGTGTTACAATTAAAATAGTGATTTACAGTAAAAAAAAAATCCTTTAGAAAAGAAGTGCTTATAACTCATTCTGTTTAGAACTTTGTTCACGTAGCTACGTTGTAATTAAGAAAGTACGAACACGGTTCATATTATACAAACATTTCCGTAAAAACAAGCTTGCTTTGCTTGTATTTATTGATATATAAAATTTTAGGTTCATTTGATTGTTTTATGGAGCAATATTTTGTTTTTATGTACAGGTGTAAAAAAATAAAATAATATTTTCAATCACTTCATACCCAAAAATCCTTAATTAAATCCGGATTCAGAATTATTGGTTGTCAGCAAATAGATAAACAAAAGAGAATACAAAAGCTATCAGCGATATACAAAAATCAAATTAGAATGCCTTATCATTATTTACACGATACTCATTTCCTAAGCCACTGTAAAATGTTTTTTGTTCGTCTGTTTGTTCCCACTATCTCTTAAATATAAAGGAATTCATGAATTTATAAATAAAAAGTATTGAATTTGGAAACAAAGGAAAAAAAATAATGGGATAAAACATCCCAAAATGAAGAATTCCCACGGGATAAGGAGATAGAAATTACATGATATGTTTGATGAAAATGAAAATTTAACTTTATTTTGGAAATCCCAACAAACACGATCAACGAATTACAAAGATAATAAAGACACAAAAATTGATGATACACTGAGTTCAAAATATGTATCTTTAAAGCAATTCTATTAGGATAGGATTTTTCCTTCTTTATATACATAAGTCACTTAAGGTCTCTGAGAAAAAAAAAACATTTATGATAAATCAATAAATTGAGTCAAATATCACGTAACACAACCACAAAAACTAAAAACCGAATTGAATACCTCCTTTTTGAAATCGGTAGAAAAGACACTTTCTCTTTAACACTGTTATACATTTTTTATAAATATTTAAGCAGTCTTCAAACTCCAAGTACATTGTTGTGCTCAATAAATATCAAGAATGGACATTTTTATGGGTCGCTATAAAGAAATACCTAATCTTGAACGTTGCGAAATTAAAAGTTGACTTACAACTCATAAATCAGCGCAACTCATTTGCGTTTTGTGTATAATTCAAAGCGGTTTCTCTGTACTATTATACATCATCTGGCTTTTCTTGTTTTCTTAAGTTATTTATTTCTAAGTGTTTTGCACGTTTTTATATTATTGAACATATCGTTATGGGACTTTGACCAATCGATGCGGGATCGTCTGTAGATGGTTTAAGGCTATTTGTTTTATAAACATACGCTTTTCTTTTTTTTTTACTTACTTTCTAAAAAAAATCTCCGCTATTATAAACAAAAGACGTAACACGTTTTTATTTCATTACTTTTTTTTAATTTCCTTATAATGTTTAACTCTTGAAAGGTCCATTATGACTTCAAAAAATCTAAGGCTTCGAGGGTACAAACAAATAGACAAAAACACTCACATTTTATTGAACAAAGAATAGGGAATATGCAGGTTTTTTTTATTTTTTCATAATTGTAAAAAAATATCAAGATTAAAAAAAATTAAAACTAAAATTTAGTAAAAAAAATATTTTTTATAATATCATACCGATACGGATACTTTTAACACCGGCCATTTAGTGTGCTAGGCGTGACGTCACAGTATCATACACACAGAAAAATGACGACTCAATTTGTAACGACGAAATCGCTAATCGCTCTCACAAGATAATACTTTGACGTCATATTCGGTCTGACCAATGGCGTGCGTTTCAACTACTTTGAATTTCCCAGATATATTTGTATTTTTAATAATTATTTTCTTAATCAAAAAGTAATTACATTTTAAAATATTATATAAGCTTAATTTAAAAGCAATAAAGATTATAAAAAAAAATATTTCACCTTTATTTAAATCGCGCATATTCCCTCCCTATTATTTGTGAAAATTAAATATTTACATATCCAATAATTAATCACTAAAGTCGATAATAGACCAACACAATAATAATGCAGATTGAATTGTTATTTTGATTCTAACACTAAGTTTTTACGACTAACATTTCATTTATATTAATAATTTTGACAAAAAGTGCTAGTGAAAGTTGTTTTCCTCATTAAGTAATTATTGGTGTATAAAGATATAGACACAGAGGATTATCTAGACCAATGTTATAAGGAGGTAAAGTTTGTAAGTTTGTGAGTTTGTTTGTAATGGATAAACTAAAAATCCGCTGAACTGAGTTAGATGAAAATTGGTTTGGAGATAGTTTGAGACCATTGAAAGGACATCAAAATAAATGACAGTTAACCATTTCATCAATTAACCATCCAAAGCACGCATAATTGTCGATCTAGTAAAGGCAATGTCTAACAAATTTCTCCCCCCGACATCTATTCTCTCTGTACCTTCTAGGGAAAGTACCTGAAGAAAAAAAAAACTTAACTAAAAATAAAAAAAAAATGAAATGAAGAAGAATTCACAGTGCACTGCTAATAAGAATTCCGAAAACTGTGCCATAAAAAGTAAAAAAAAATATTTAATAAAATGTTGCAAACGTTCCATAAATACCGTTGAAGTATCGCTTAATAAGAGTTATTTTACCTAATATAAAAGTGAATTAAGGGCACATTAACGTCTAAATAGCTTTTCGGTTAATTGAAAAGTTGACTGTGTTTTAACGAGTAGAATATTATTCACATAAATATGTTTTGTAAATTATTAATAAATTAACATCATACCCTTGCTTCGCTTCGACCTTTATTCCACCCCGAGTCAAACATTAATTAAACTTTAGTTCCTTATCCCATGGGATCTTACTATGTTATATATGTTACTTGGATAAAAAATAAGTACCTAGGCGACCGAGCTTCACTCGGAGCTTTTGGCCAAAAGTTCAATTTTCTTTTTTTAAAAAGACTAAAATCTTGAATAAATACGAAACAAAAACAAATGTAAAACCATTTTATCCGACCGGGATTCGAACCGGATACCTATGATTTTCAATCTTGCGCCTTGGCCGCTTGACCACGATGCTTATGCCCAAACGTGCGTTTTTTAAATTAGCGACCATGTTTTGCGTGGAATAATGCGAAAGAAAACCGCATGAAAACTCAAAAACACGTTTTTCCAGACATAAGACTAATCTAAATCAATTTTTCGCCCACAAAAACCTCCACATACCAAATTTCAGCGAAATTGTTAGAACCGTTTCCGATATCGACGGTATATATAAATAAATATACAAGAATTGCTCGTTTAAATTTATTTTTGATTTTTTTATTTATTTTATTTATTTATTAAATACAAAAAAATCATTTATACAAATCTAAGATACTCGTACTAAGTGAACTTGTATTACGAGCGTCTTGCCTTCCATGTTGAACAATATATATAATTAACACCAACATAATTCACAGTGAATGAGTAAAATAGCATGCATTATAAATTAATACTATTAGGGATAATTAAAAATATTAACTATAATTCTAATTATATGTGTATAAGTATAATGTGTGTGTGTGTGTGTGTGTGCGTGTGTGTGCGTGCATGCGTGCGTGCATACGTGTTTGTGTGTGTGTGTGTGTGTGTGTGTGTGTGTGTGTGTGTGTGTATGTGTGTGTGTGTTATGTAAGGATATGTCCAATAATTGTGTGAGCATGAGTGTGTGTATTAAACAACCCGTTTTAAGTTAGGGATTTTAACAGGTCTTCTGTTTCATCATAGGTAAGACTCTTAAGCCATGAGGTAAGAATGGTTTTTGCTCTGGGACGGGGCTTGCAACTGATATTAATTGTTTTATTTTATTTTTTGATTTGATTATTTATTTTATTTATTGAATTGATATGCCTCTTTCGTCGAACTTTTATCCGTTAATAAATATACATAGTATGTACATATTATATATAATTATTTGTAGTAATCTGTGCTCAGTTGTCACGCTTTGAAACCATTAACAAGATAATTAAATTTAATGGTAGTGATATGTCGCAGCTTTTTAAATCATAGCTAAATACTTGCATATTATAAAGTGACTTCAATAGAGGAATTGCAGTGTATTCCTTTTTATGTGATTTAACTGATTTTAATGAAATAAAAAAAAATAATAAATCAAAATAATCCTGATACTTTTTTGTTAAAAAAAATCTAAATATTTGTGGGTATACCAACTGCTTCGGTGGTCTAGTGGCTAGCATGTACGGTCACAGATCCAGAGGTCATGGGTGCGAGTCCTGGGTCGGGCCAAGTTTGTTCGTGGATTATTTCTGTCAGTTCAATTCAGTTCAATTCGTAATTTTATTAAAGCTCAGTTTGTAGTGACCCTACTTTCTGTGCCAGTGGTCTCGGGTTTGAGTCCCGTTGGGGACATTCATTTGTGTAATGAGCACGAATGTTTGTACTCCAGTCAAGGGTCTTATATTTATAATATGCATGTATATAAAGTTATTTATGTGCATCAACTATCTGGTATCAATAACACAAGCCTCGTAGCTTACCATGGAACTAGATGGTGCTGTGTTAATGTCCCAACATATTTATGTATTATTATTATTATTATTTCTTACAAAAATTATAGAATATAATGACTTTTTATGTCCTTAAATTGAGAAATGATTTGTTCACAATATAAACTTTTAATCCCTATTTAGTAGCCTATCTCCTTCTCCAAAGTCTCATCCATCTCTATACCAAAATTCATCAAAATTGTATAAGCATGGGTTAAGTAATTTATTTTTTGTACGTATACCTTTAACCTACCTAAAATATGTATAACTACTGAATCAATTCAAATAATTTTATTTAAATCGACGTAATGCGAACAAATTCGCGCACAAAACCTAGACAAAATGTTGAAATATTAATACATAAATAATCCTTTAAAGGCTTGAAATATAAAATTCGCATTAAAGGGCGATATTAAATATTCGTTAAGAAGATTCCACGCTTCAATATGCCATTAATAATAATACGGGATACATTTCTGTAACAGCTACAAATCATCCTTAAAATTGAAGGTAATTTCAAGCAGGAACACTATTCATATATCATTATCGGTTTGTTAGAATTTAGTTTTGATTTTTGTGATATCAACTTTTGACTTATGTATTTCTTTTTTTTTAATTACAAGAAAAATATATAACTTAATGAAATCTATACTTTCTATTTTTTGACGTCGCTGGGTCAGAGAGTGACTTTTTTGACGTCAGAGAGTTACTGGTAGAGAAGAGAAATAAAAAGAAGATCTTTCAAGAAGTTATTAGCACTTTAACTCCATGGTATATAGGATTTTACTATTCTTTTAACTTTAGGAAATGTAAGTCACCACCTATACAACAAGTGATTATGTGGTGATTCACCAGCTAGAATAGTCACTAAAATCCTACAGAACCCCGCCGTAATGAGGCACCGCAGGAACACTTACGCCTTCAACCATGACTATGGCTGTACCGAGGTAAAAAGTATCCTATATATTAACCCGGATAACTAGCTATCATCATACCAAATTTCATCAAAATCTGTCCAGTAGTTTTTTTGTCATGTGTTCCCAGACAGACTGACACAAAAATTCTAAAAACTATAGATTCGGCCTCTGTATCGATAATAATGTTTATGTAAATAAGATTTCCAAAACATATTTAATGTACAGATTCCACTCAGTTAGAATTTTATTATATGTATAGATAAAAATATTTATTTTATAAATAAATACAAAACTCTTTTTTGTAAATCAGATTTTTCTTATAAAGCTGTAGAACGCGGAAAATATTCGTAAATGCAAAAATGTCAATTCCATGTACAATTTTATCTGATTGGCCGTCGTAATGGAGGAAAACAAGCGTCGCATTTTTCAGGAGATTGCAATAAGAAACGCGTATAATTAGTATAGATATACTATATTATCAACTTATCTTCCCTTGGGTGCATTCCTAACTACCTTTTGTATTTGTAATATTTGACATTTGAAATAGAACTATCTTTTCGAATTTTTACGTGGTTTTAGTTTGATTTTTGGTTCCGGACTGTGGTTGGTTACAGATGGTTGCGGGAACACGCTTTCTCGCAAAAAATTCTAACCTTTAGAAGTTTTTGTAGATTCCACTTATATCGAGCTTTCTAAATGATTTTCAGCAAAAACCTATAGTCATTTAATTATTTTGAAACTCTCAAACTACTTTAAAAATAATTTAGGTCACAACCTACCAATAGATGGTGCTGTCAAAGAACTTTCAAATATAAGAAAATATTTCATCATAGGCGAAACCGCGGGCTAAATTAAAAAGATATGATAACACCTCATTAAGAAAACGAAAAGCTTAATTATTATTTCATACAAAAGATATAGAGCAGACTTGCTACAAACATTGATTGAGAACTTAACCTTAGCTGTTAAGCTACACAATACTCAGAAATACAGCTCTGCGTTCATCTTTGAGGTATTAATACACCTAACTCTGTTAAGGACCGTCAAGGTAGGCTTTTTACAGACTAAGCTAATATGATTTATACTTAAGTATTATTTACTATTTGCCCGACTTAAAAAAATAGGTAATAAACTCAGTTTTCAGATTTTTTACGACTCTATCGATATTTTTGTAAATTTTTGTGAATGGATATTCTATTTTTTTAATTAACAGGTTATATGTAGGGTAGAATAATTATGTGCTTTTAAAATTATTTTGAACTCGGTGTAGCTTTCATTTGATTAAATAACTAGCGAATCACCCTCGCTTCGTTTGGATTTGTCCATAGGTACGTTTTATGTGTATGGAATAGATAGGTATATACATAGGAATGATGGGCTTCATATCCCTTACTTGGGAAATGATTGATTACCCATATAAACTTTCATCCCCCTTTTCACCCCTTAAGGGATAATTTCTGGGATAAAAACTATCGTTATTCTTCCCAGGGTCTCAAATTATCTTCATATTAAATTCATCTAAATCGGTTACAAACAAACTCACAAACTTACAAACTTGGCCTCTTTATAATATTAGTGTAAATAGTTATAAACGTAAAAATATAATAACGATTTATATTATATGACTAGCGACTCACCCTCGCTCCGCTCGGGTTCGTCCCTAATAACATTTTAAAGTTTATATATATATATATATATATATATATATATATATATATATATATATATATATATATATATATATATATATATATATATATATATTATAAACACAAAAGAACAATAGTAGAAACTTATTTACATAAATCTGACAATTAATTATTTATTTTTAAGCACTTGTATTAATTTCTGGTTTGTGAATACAATTCTATAAAAACTATCCAGTGATACACCGATTTGTATATCGCGCCAGCTCGAGAAAAAGTAAAGTCAACTTGACAAAGACTCTTGACAGGTTGATGTAGTCACAGATTAATTATCGAATATCAAAATAGTGAACTTACCCTTATTATATATATATATATATATATATATATATATATATATATATATATATATATATATATATATATATATATATATATATATATATATGTATGAGATATTTTCGAGCAGTAAAAAGTATCCTATATGTTGACCCGGATAACCAGCTACCATCTTAAAAATTTCATCAAAATTTCTCCAGTGGTTTTTCTGTGATGCGGTAACAGACAGACTGATTGACAGACAACAATTCTAAAAACTATAATTTCAGCCTCTATATCGATACTAATGTGTATTTCAATAAGATTTTCCAAGAAATATTTAATGTACAGATTCGGCTTAGTTAGAATTTTATTATATGTATAGATTCGGACCCATTAATATAAATGATTTATTTGTTACTAGTCTAGTATGAGTATAGCTTGAGGCTTTAATGTTTTGAAATTGAAATAAGAATATTTTCTTATTTGGGTAAATGGAATTTGAAAATATGTTTCATTTAGATGTTAGTTGTTTATTGTTGTTTCTATTATTATTTTTTTCTTCTAAAACCAAAATGAATGAAATTGAAGGATCGATAAAAAAAGTCTTACCTACTAATAATTATAAACGCGAAACTTTGTGAGGATGGATGAATGGATAGATGTTTGTTCATTGCCTTCACGCAAAACTACTGAACGAATTTTGATGAAACTTTACAGTAATATAGCTTATATATCAGAGTAACACGTAGACTATAATTTTTAAATATATAGTAATACATAATTTAACTACGCGTGCAAAACAGAGCAGAGGAAAAACGCTAATTGGTAATAAATTAATTTATAAACTAATAGCCGCCCAATCTGAAATATACCTTATTTTGTATAGAATCATCACTTTAATCAGATCGGTTCTATCAGACCCAGCAAATCTCTATTAAACCTCCGATATCTAGGTCGTTTGTATACATATATACATATCTCTTATTACCTGAACGATAAGAGCTATATTACTAGAACTATGGAACCTATAAGGTGGTATATTACAGGATAATATATGAGTATATCAGTTGTTACAGTTGTAAATGAGGTATTTAGTATGAAATGGCGTCGTTATGCTATGAGTATAACGTATAAGGCGCTTAATTAGAAAAATGTCATATGATTTATATTTGCGATGGAATTTTAAATATGAAAATATATTAAAAATTTTATTGAACAAATATTAAATATTCTAAATTGCGTAAAAATATAAATAAAATGTATCAAAACTATTCGCATTAGGTAATTTCATTCAATTCAATTACTTTTTTATTGTAGGCACTTAGTAGTTTAACTAATGTCATGCATTTTTTAAACTACTAAGTGCCTATTAATTTGTTAAGAAAAATGCTACCAAACTATATATAAATATATATTAAACTATACGTATATTTTAATATATTATACAAAATAAATTTACCCCCTTTTCCTCACTACTTTCATTTTTCTGACGTTGCACAGAATAATCGTAAAACTATTATATGGATTATTTTTTAAAAAATATAAAAATAATCATAATTCTAAACTTAAGCAGATTAAAATACGATGTATGCTCTAAGAAATTATACTCTAATTCGACGACACGTTTGGCTTGGTTTGTAGACACCCTACTTGCTGTGCCAGCGGTCGGGGGTCGAGTCCCGCTGAAGGCATTCGTTTGTGTGATGAGCACGATTGTTTGTACTCCAGTCATGGGTGTTTATATTTATAATATGTATGCATAACTTTAAATATATATTATGTATATTTACATTTATACCTATGTATTTGTAGTGTATCAACTATCTGGTATCCATATATATATATATATATATATATATATATATATATATATATATATATATATATATATATATATATATATATATATATATATATATATATATATATATATATATATATATATATATATATATATATATATATATATATATAATACCATGGAACTAGATGGTGCTGTGTGATAACGTCTCCACAAAAAAATGTCCAATTTTTCCGATAAGTGATTGCAATCTGACATAGCAATCTAGAACATTGATGAATGGACTTTGGCATTTGTTATCCGTAACCCATTTTACTGCTCTAAAAGATTTTATACCTCACTAACGACTTACCGTCGCTTTGCCTGGGCGCCTTACTTATAATATGTACTAAACTACTAAACTTTACCTACTAAGTATAATATATTTTATTATTATTATAAGCCTGTAGTGTCCCACTGCAGGGCAAAAGCCTCTCTACTCTTCCTCCACTGCTCCCTATCGTTCGCCATAATAAGCCACTCTCTTTGAAAGGAGTCTAACTCATCCCGCCATCTCCGTCTCGGCCTACCACACTGCGGTCTGTAAGTACAATATAGTAGCACATAAAGTGTGTGTAAGTCATACAAACTTCCGCATTTATAATATAAATCCAATGAAAATATTATTTATTATTAAAAAAATAATTTATACCGTTATATAAATTACTATAGGTCTTGCCTGCAGCTTTGTTCGCACCCAGTTCGATTTTTAGATTCTACCTCTTTTCACCCACTGAACAAGTTATTTTTAAAAAGGAAGAAATACGTGTTTATTTATTTATTGACAGGAGTGATTCTTAGAATTTTCGAATTGATACATATGTATGTATCTCTTATATGATTTCTCCATACAAATTTTGAACTTCCGTTTTACACTCTAGAGGTTGAATTTTCAAAAATGCTTAGCGAATGTCTATGTCATAATAACTACCTGTGTTCTTTTCAACACAATCCTTTCAGTGTTTTGAGCTATGAATTTATAGATCAGTCAGTCAGTCAGTCACGGTTTCCTTTTATATCTACAGACTATTCATTCATTCTTTTAGGAACAGTTAAAATATCTTATACCTAGCTTTTGTTCGCGGGTTCACTCGTAGGGCGGAGACTAAAGGTAGTCTTTGTCCGTTCCTGGGATGCAATCTATGTCTTTGTCAAGTTCCATCGAAATCTTTTCAACAGTTTAAGCGTGAAATGTTACAGAATAACAAACAATTACTTTAACATTTATAATATTAGTATAAATTTTATGGAATATTTCTTGTCTTGCTTGAATTTAATTTTGCTGAGGCTTATTTAACTGAGTACGTAATAAATAGGAAAATAATACCACCAGTTTAGCTTGAGGCTGTACTTTTTACGATGGGCAACAAGTATATGAATTCGCTATTTCTTCATCTATTTTTTGCAGATTTTTATTAGTTACTAGCTTTGCCCGCGTTCAAATAACCAAATTCTTAGGTTTTACATATTAGTATACTCTTACATTGCAGTTTTTGTATTTTTTCTCAGAAATGAGACATTTTCTCGCGGTGAAAAGTATCCTATATGTTGACCTGGATAACCAGCTATCACCATACTAAATTGCATCAAAATCCATCTAGTGGTTTTTTCGTGATGCGGTAACAGACAGACAGACAGACGGATGGACAGACGGACGGACGGATGGACAGACAGACATACAGATAGACAAAAATTCTAAAAACTATAGATCCGGCCTCTGTATCAATAATAATGTCTATTTCAATAAGATTTTCCAAAAAATATTTAATGTACAGATTCGGCTTAGTTAGAATTTTATTATATGTATAGATATACTCGTACAGTATGACTTGGAATAAGTATTTTGTATCAAATAGTTGTTTTGTTGGTTGCTAGGTATAAGGAGACTTCAAAGTTAATTAAAAAAGTAATTATTCTGCCCTTAAAAGTTATTTTTTTTTCGAAATTTTGTAAAACCTCGAGATTAAGTTGGGTTTACCCTGCGATTAAAACCTATTTATTACATTAATACTAGCCAAGCCCGCGGCTAAGCTCACGTTCAATCTAAAAAAAATATTTTTGGCTTTATGTTAAACAACAACTCACCCTCGCTTCGCTCGGGTCTGTCACTACGTATTTATATAATATTGTCCATACAAAAATACTAAAGTCGCGATTAAAAAATGGGGGGTGAGGGTAAAAAGGTGAAAAATACTTTACGACCTTCATACCTACCAAATATAAACAAAAACATTAAAATCGGTCGAGCCGTTTCAGAAGCCATGACACGAGATTTGTATATATTAGATAAACGTATTTATTTTATTAAAACCTATTTATTTATATATAAAATCGGTTGATAATTGGTGAAGATATCTTGTAACATTTTGTTCTGATTACAAAGTCGGTCAAAATCTTAGACAAATGAAGCCAAAACTTCCTTGTTTGTGTTATTAAGTTAATGAAGTAAATATTAGGCAAACGTAATATACACTGTTTCAGGTGTTCATTAAATTTTAGAAAATTTAATACGATCATAACTAGGCAGCGGTAGTCCGGTAATAGCGCGCTCGTTTGGGAAACCTAGTGAAGCGGGTTCAAATCCCGGGTCTCGCATCCGTGACATTCATATGTGCGAATCATTTTCAACATTATTACCATTTGCCTTACGATAAAGAAAAATATCGTAAGAAAACGTGTTTGTGTGAGAAAACTTAGCAAGTTCTCCAAAAACATTTGAAGTCCGCCGATCAGCACTTGGCCAGCGTGGTGAACTATAACTTAACCTTCGTCGTATTCGCCTCGGCCGTAACTGGCCCTTACGCCCTTAGGCTTGGACGTTAAAAAGGACTGAATACAAACTTTTGTGAGTCAATACTAACGTTTAATTATATAATTCCGCTATACATCACAAATTATCAATTAATTCAGAAATATGGTAAATAGACTTTCAACATATTATTATACAAGTTACTAGCGACTAACCCTTGCTTCGCTCGGGTTTGTCCCTAGAACAAACTTTCACCCCTATTTTTACTCCCTTAAGGGATGATTTCCGGCATAAAACTATTCTATGTCCTTCCCATCTCAAACTAACTTCTTACCGAATTTTATCTAATTCAGTTCAGTAGTTTTGCAGCCTATTCGATACAAGCAAACAAATTTTTCCTTTTTATAATATTAGAATAGACAATGAAAACGATGTGTCAAAAATAGCAACACCCTCACATTCATTCATTCTGTGATTTATCTATATCTATAAAGAAATGGTATATTTCCCTACAAAAAAATCTACTTATTTATAAATATTTATAATATGTATGTATTTAAAGTTATATATGTGTAGTGTATCAATTATCTAGTATCCATAACACCGGCCTCGTAGGCTTGCATAGCTTATCATGGAACTAGATGGTGCTGTGTGTTAATGTCCCGACATATTTATTTATTTATTATTATCATAAAAATGTATTAAATGAAAGAATACTCTAAAAAGAAATAATTTTACTTTAATGGGTAGTACTTTTTTTCTTAAAAGTGATTAGTTAGTATAAGTACTAATAATATGAACAATTTTTGACATTATATGAGATTCAATGTTTTTTTTTTAATTTTTAAATTACCTATAGCTCCTCTACATAGAGCTGTTCACTCTATAAAATCACAAAACGAGAAAACGGAAGTTAACTTCTATGGTTATGGAATGTAATATACATTGAAACGTCTAAGTAAATCTACGGGTCAGTCTATTTAATAGGAAAAGGAAAATAAAAAGGTTCACAAACAGTTTCCACGTATCGTATAAACTAAAACAATCTTCTAAATCGAAAACCTCAGCCTTTTCTAGATTAGGTGTTAAATTTGAAAAGACCTAAATTATGTATTACATTAAATTCAAACTTAATGAACGCGTTTTATTAAGGTCAAAGTGTGTTAATTAAGAAATTTCAAATAAAATTGATCACAAAAAAACATACAAAATTTTGCCACCCTATTGCTAATATTATACACGCGAAAATTTGTGAGGATGGATCGATAGATGGAGAGATGGATGGATCTTGTTATTCTTTACGTAAAAATTACTGAACGGATTTTGATGTAATTTAACAGTAATATAACTTATGTGTAAGTACAGAGTAACACATAGGCCATAATTTTAAAGATATAGTAATACATAATTGAACTACGCGCCCGGAGCCACGGGAAAACGTTAGTATCTTATATTCTCTATTAGATTTACATATGTACAATGTACATGATATAATATAACATAGCTATCATACCTTTATCCAAGGCGCTATTTTGATAAAGTATAAACGTTTAATATATTCGTGCCATTGTCTGGGATACAGGAAGGAACACACTGTTGACTGATCTGCTTAATACTACATGTATAACGGCCTGATAATTTAGTAAGGCTGCATAAGAGTAAAATGGGAACCGTCGAGTTTCATTACGTTTTCTAACATATCCTATGTTCAAAAACTTATTCAACCATCAACTATTTTTGTAATCATATGAAAATTATTCAATAAATTCATTCAGGAAAACAATTTCTAGGCCTAGATGAAGTAAAAGAGTGTAACCCTAAGAAAATTAGTTTTAGTGGTTCATTCTAGTATAAAATGCGGCGATCACAATAGACCAGGTATGGTCGCAGTGATATCATATAGCCTAAAATATAAAATATATAAAAAAATGTGTTGGTCATAGCCTATCTTTGTAAAAATTTCATCCAGATCCATTCAACCCTAAGCGTGAAAAAGTAACAAACATACACACACAGTTTAGAAACTTTCGCTTTTATAATATTACTTTAATTCTTTCTAGCTAAACTCACAATACATCGAGTGTAGAATTAGCACGCTGAATGGAGCTAACTAGAGAAAGCTGGTACGGAAGTGAGCTGGTCATGTCTCTAGGCGTATAGGTGGTCGATGGAGTCAACGCTAGAGTGGAGACAGCGCATGAGCAAAGGAGAAGTAGGGATTGAGTGTAGTGGGCCCTTCGGCACAGTGGATTGATGATTTGTAAAAGGCCAAGATCGGGATGGTTAGGGTTTTATGATTGCTTTTCATCCTGCAGTGGACGGCGATAAGCTGGAAAATGAAATTCACTTTTATATTTAACCAGATTATAATCAAAAAAATACTACGAGTATAGTTTTGTTTGTAATTACTTCTACGTTTTACACACTTAAGTCATTGACATTGTTACGTAGGAAAAATAATAAGTAAAACTAGCAATATGTTATCCTTTATTATTTTTGTATGTGTAAACTTACTTTACTGGAGACGAGGGCCATAAATTTGGTAGAATCACCCTTTTTGTCAACCGGACATGTTTAGGTTAAGGCTCCCATGATTTATACATCGGCGATTTCATATCTACCACCCCAGTTCAGAATTTTATATCTTTTCGGTGAATCGATACATAAATAAAATTTTGATTTTACTGATTTTTGTTCAATTTGTGCTGTTTGCTTCTGAATTATAACACCATATGCCAAAGTTTCAAGGTTTTAACATTTTCTTCATATTTTATTATCAGATTGGATTTGAAATTTAAGATTAATATATGAAGTTGCCAAGTTATACTCGTAGTTGGTAGCTCATGTAATTTTAAATACTTAATGATTTTTTTTTATATTTTCATGGAATAAATTTAGGATCTACAGAAGGCGCCCAAAAATGAATAAAAATGGCGTTAGACATTGTGATTATTTTTTATAAATTATGCACATGCATATTACATATATACTAAACACTTGCACTGTTATAGTTTATCGTTATAAAGGACTGTATACTAAATTTCATCAAACGGAGTAACAAATGTGCAGACAAACGTATTAAACGCTAAAATATTAATACCCTTTACAAAAAATTGCTAGTTTCTTCATATTGTTGCAAATAATTTAGTGAAGCTTTTAATAAATTGAGATTATTATATTCAGCGGTAAACACTACGGTACGACTCACACTGGGCTGGTTTTTATTATTTTTAGTTTTAATGCCATTTTTAAAAGAAGCAAACAGAAAAAATCAATTAGAAAAACGAAACCTTAAGAAGGCAGAAATAATATTTCTATTTCATTGAAACCGAAGGAACCAAAGTATTCATTAACATCTAGATGGTGGCCTAATTACATAACAGTATTTTTTTGTTTAGTAGTTATAAACGAGTTTTAGTGTTATCAATAAAAAAATGATTATAATAGAATATCAACCACTGGGCGAACGCTAGTAATTATAATTTTACCTATAATTTGCCACATATAGTGTGACTTTCAATATAGCATAAAATAGGTATATGTATTTTGATGAAATTTGAAGTCATTTTCCAGCAAATTTCCTTTGACTGGTGCACAAAGCAGACTCGGTATATAAGCCAAGCCGAACGCTCTCTCCACATATTTTTTGCTATAGCTTATTGATATTGAGGCTTGGTAAGCGTGTGGTAGCGGTTTCAGACTATTGAAAATCACATAAGAGCGCGTCTGAGCAAAGTTAAGGTAAACAATTGTTCAATTGAATAATTAGCTCGAAATAGCCTTGAGGTGACCCTATTATTCCCGAAATATTGTAATCCCTGGATTTATAGGAGGGACATGGTACAATATAATAAAAGGACGTACTAAGAACACAATACAACGTAATCCAATACTCGACTTGTACTATTATCTTTGATCACATCTTAAATCGATAAACTCAGTCATATTACCGTCAAGCGTTAAACTTCGTAACTTTATAGCAACGAAGTTTCTCCAATAACGATGTATTAAGTTGCAAACCTTTGTTTAGATTATTTAAAATAATTCAAATCTTCAAAATATGCAGTCTATGGAATAAAAATTTGAAGGTATTGTTAAAATAAGCTTTGTGTCTTTTTTGAAAGTAACGGAAAATTTTAGGTATATATATATATATATATATATATATATATATATATATATATATATATATATTTAGTTACAATACTCGGGCACATTGAATGAAACACATACGTATTTCAATATTTTAGGGTAAAATCAATTTACACACGTACTGTTTGTATTCGCGTATAAAGTGTACAATGAAAGATCTTATGGAATGAGCAAAAAACTAAATAAAAACTGACTTCCAGGCACTAAAATGTAAAAAATAACTAAAAGGGGGTTTTCATTTAGAATAGATACCTAATCAGTTATTTCGAACCTTTCCGAAGAATTGAGAATCTCCTCCTTTTTGGAAGTCAGTTAAAAAGAAGTAGTTTTTAAAAATTACATTTGTTGTTAAGATAATAGTAATAAGACATATTTTGCGTATTATTATTTTTTTAAGAAACGAGAGTAAGGCTTTTACATAACGTGTTTTATTAAATAACATGAGCGACTCACCCTCGCTCTGCTCGGGTTCGGCTACTTACGATTTAAAGTTTGGTGTAGATTTTTCAGAGATGAGATATTTTCCCGCCGTAAAAAGTAGCTTATATGTTGACCCGGATAACCAGCTATCACCATAATAAATTTCATCAAAATCCCTCCAGTGGTTTTTCTGTGATGCGGCAACAAACAGACAGACGGACAAAAATTCTAAAAACTATAGATTCGGCCTTTGTATCGATAATAATGACTATTTCAATAAGATTTACAAAAAAAAATAATTAATGTATAGATTCGACTAAGAATTTTATTATATGTATAGATAGATGAGTTTGACATATACACAATATTCCTAAAACATCAAAATCCAATAAAATTAATAGCATAATGTAAACTAGTAACATGACATTAATTAATAAAATAACGACTATTTACTGAAGGCTGTTAAATATTTGATAAATACCGATTTGTAATATTTGAATGAGATTAGATTTATTATAGTCTGTTAGAGCAAATATAATTCAATAGAAAATGTTTTATGCGTTCGTCGATTGATAGTAAATTTTGAACTCAACTGTATTGAATATGTATTGAATTGAGCTCTTTTTCAACGTCTCGCTGCTGGGCACTCCTTCAATACGAGGGGGATCAGGGCAAAGTCCACCACGCTGGCCAAGTGCTGGTTAGCGGACTTCACGTGTTTTTCGAAAACTTATTAGGTTCTCTCAGACATGCAGGTTTCCTCACGATGTTTTCCTGCACCGTGGGACAAGTGGTAATCATGTTGGAAATGATTCGCACATGAAAATATCGGAGGTATAAGATCCCATTGATCCCATGATTTGAACCCACTTCATCTGTTTTTCCAAGCAAGCGCGTTACCATTGAGCTACCACTGTCGATAATGAATTTGCTTTTCGTTAATTTTCTGTATAAGTATACACTTGTATATATATTTTCAAGTGACTAGTTATGTAAACATTCAGATTTACTCTTCTCAGAAGTCCTTCTCAGAAGGATCTTGTACTAAATTAAGTATTGTTAAACCTATTAAAATAAGCTTTGTGTTTCAAAACGCAAATGTAATTTCGTGTATTTAAAACAATTCTTTGTAATTAATTGTATAAAGATATTAAAAACTTATTAAAGTAAGCTTTAGGCATCACTGCTTCAGACATTATCTCTTCTCTTAGCTCAGAAATTAAGAAATAAAATAAATTCTGTGCGAGTATGTTTTTGTATGTTTTTTCGACGAATAATCTTGTTTAATCAACTCTCACTCATACCAATATAATTATGCATTATCATACTTTCTTAGATTTACACAAATATTTGACGTTTTCTTATATATAAAAACTACTGACTCACCCTCGTTCCGCTCGGGTTCTTAACTAGTTACGTTTTAATATTTAGTACAGATTTCTCAAAGATGAGATATTGGCCCGCAGTAAAAGTATCATATGTGTTGACCTGGAAGCTACGAGTATCATCATACCAAATTTCATCAAAATTTGTCCTGTAGTTTTCTCGTGATGCGTTCCCAGACAGACAGACAGACAGACGGACGGACAAAAATTCGTAAAACTATAGATTCGGCTTCTGTATCAATTATAATTAACTATTTCAATAAGATTTTCCAAAAAAATATTTAGTGTACAGATTCGACTTAGAAGTTAATTATATGTTTAGATCATTGTTAATTTTTGAAATGATAAATATTAAAATTGTTTAACTAAAGATTTTAATTTTTTTCAGAAATAGGCTATAGATATAGATATTATCGGAAAAAATAAAAAAATTGAAAGAAACCAAAATGAAGCTGTTGATTAAAATAGTCTAAAGAGAAATTGAAAATTTTTAATTGTAATCCCTACTTTTGTTATCATATTTGCCATTTCTATACTGTCAAGAAAAGTTACTTTACAAAATAGAAATATAAATAAGGTAAATATCCAAGTCAAAGGTCAAAAAGACGTTTCAATTTTAAGACGACCCTACTTTGACTTATTACGTATTTAGGGAGATAAATTGAAACGCTATCTAAGGGCGCGCACAGACATTAGTCACCGTGAAACCTATTTAGAGCCAATATACATATATAATCGGTTTGATGCTTTATGTTAAAGTTATTTAGAGCAAGACTAACGTTTAAAGTGTAGAAAATTATAGAATAATTATATTATGACAACACGTTTGGCTCAGTCTGTAGTGACCCTTCTTGCTGCTAAAGCGGTCGCGGGTTCGAGTCCCACTGGGGGCATTCATTTGTGTGATGAGCACGAATATTTGTACTCCAGTCATGGGTGTGTATATTTATAATATGTATGTATTTAAAGTTATATAAGTGTAGTGTACCAACTATCTGGTATCTTATGTCTAGAAAAATACTGAATATAAATTATGCAGTATTCTTCAAGACCTAAAACTAGTATTCGCACAGTTGTCGAAATTTCACCATAATCATTATTCAACATTTGTAGAAAACATATCTAAATAGAATTTTCTTATCTATATAAAAAAATAACTGTTTTTAAAATATTTTTATTGATAATATATAGTATAATAGCCACTAAACTAAAACAAAAGAAAATCAAACGTACTGAATTGTTTTTTATTTGATTTTTATTTTATTCAAGTGGAAGGTAAACAATTTTAGAATTGTCAATTCTATGGATAATAAATACACATTTTACTTTTTTTTTTTAATAACCCAAAAAATATATTATATCTTTATAGTTATAAAGCTTGGTTTTAAGATAGACGAAAAAACTTTCTGCTGTAAATTGCAACAAGTATTGGTCGCTTAAAACAAATAAGCACTAATACGACGTATTATTTTTTTAACACTCATATTCGTTGAGCTGTCACAGTTTGAAGAAGTATCAAACATCCATTCGTTAAGAAACACTTTCATGATATTGGTATAATTAGAGTAGGTACAAACGTTTCTGTATAAGTTAATTGTTTCTGAACTTTAACCGTCAGCTGTCTTCTATGTCTGGCATTTTACTTTTAATTTTAATAATTGTAGTTATAATTACCACAAAGTAAATCTAGTATAATGTATACTAAGTATAAAATAATAATATAAATATGTTGTATTTACGTCAATAAAGGTATTATTATTATTATGTTGCGATTTTAGCACACAGCACCATCTAGTTCCATGGTAAGCTACAAGGCTTGTGTTATGGATACCAGATAGTTGATACACTACACATATATAACTTTAGATACATACATTCATTATTTAAGAAAATCATGGGTGTTTATATTTATATTATGTACGAGTATGTATTAAAACTTATATATGTGTAGTGTATTTCTGATATCCATAACGCAGGCCTCGTAGCTTGCCATGAACTAGATGCTGCTATGTTAATGTTACAACATATTTATTTATTTATTATATTTATTTAATTTTTAAAATATTTATCCATTTATTTATCAAGAAATGCGAGTAGCTTGAGCTACCCATAGTGCTTTGTTGACGTAAACTAATTTAAAATAAAATATTTGTATTGGGTTTCAATTCCCCGTATATATAATAATTTATTCATCGACAATTTTTCACCAGACGGCAAGTTGAATGCACTCTGTGGTTTTATTTTAGTTCGAAACAAGCATATTAAACTTTGAGAAATAACTTTTACACCGTTTCAATTTCGGTGGGCATGTTTCTATTGTTTAATATAATATTCAAAAATAAATATTTGTGATGTAAATGCCAGCACTTTATAAATTTACTAGCATTACCCGCGGCTCCGTCCGCGTTCAAATGACCAAAAACCAAATTCTTAGGTTTTACATATTAGTATACTCGTACAATGCAGTTTTTGTATTTTTTCTCAGAAATAAGATATTTTCCCGCGGTAAAAAGTATCCTATATGTTGACCCGGATAACCAGCTATCATTATACCAAATTTCATCAAAATCTGTCCAGTGGTTTTCTCGTGATGCGTTAACAGACAGACAAACAGACAGACAAAAATTCTAAAAACTATAGATTCGGACTCTGTATCGATAATAATGTCTATTTTAATTAGATTTTCCAAAAAATATTTAATGAACAGTTTCGACTTAGTTACAATTTTATTATATGTATAGATGTACATTGCTACATATAATTTAGTCAGTAATTTCTGTTTCATATAAAAACGCATTAAATATTGAGTGAATGAGATCTTTGAAATGATAGCTTTTGATTAATAAAAGAAAAATATCTGTATTTCCAGTTTTTTTAGTTAAGTAAAGCTACTGGTACTCAGATACTTTGTCCTAAGACATTATAAACAACTTAAGTCAACGTAGACCCATCTGCGTATTTTAGTCAATAAGTATGTGTGGTACGTCCATATAAGTGCACTCTCTATCCCTATCAATCTCATAATTCTGTGTAATGATAAATTATTACGACAGGTGAGATTGGATGACGACGAGGCACAACACTAATTCACTCACTAACAGCTTTACGTGCTCTCCGAGGTACCTACGGGGCTGAAAAATCGCTAACTTCTCAACTCCTAACTAATACTCATAAATAATGTCTTGGCAGAAAAACCCTACTGGATCCAAACCCAGGACACTAGACTACCGAGCAGTTAATGTGCAGAATTTTATTAAAGCAAAATGATTTTCGTTAAAAAAGATCAATGTGTCCATTCGTATTTAGAACAGGTTTAGGTAAGTTTTAATTTTTTTGAGCGGAACCCTAAATCTTTTTCTAAAATAAATGTAGCCTATGTTACTCCTTATAACATCAGCTATCTTCCAATGAAAGTCCCACCAAAATCGGTCCAGCCGTATCAGAGATTATACGGAACAAACAGACGGACAAACAAAAATTTAAAAAATGTGTTTTTCTTATAAGTACCGTATATAATTTCATATGCATTTAGTAAAACGCTGTTATTTTAATATTACAAACAGACACTTCAATTTTATTTATCTCTATAGATTTCATCTGTGTTTGAATACTTGTCATATAAAATTGATATAAAGATTTAAATTATATAATTGCATATACAAACAGACTTATATTTCAAAAACTATTTTAACCTGACACTAGTTTACTTTAGAGAATTATTCTGCAATTTTATTGGTGATCTTTAAAAATTCTGGATCTGGACAAAATCCCTACATACCGGGACTAACTATATCTAAAATAGCCAGACCTAAGTGAACAAAATAATTTTAATCAAAATCGGTTTAGTTGTTTAGGAACGACTGTTTAGAAAAGACTCATATACACGTACATGCATACATCTGAATTATTTATTCATAGTATCTTTGTCACTTCTTGACTACTATTCTTTGTTAGAAAGCTTAGATGCACCATTTACAACTCACGAAAGTTTCATCATAATCGGATAACGATAGACAAACAAGAAAACCATCATTTTTATATAACACATATGTATATATAACCAACAAATTTCGACAAATTATATTCGTTTTATGTAGGCACAATACGATATTTCGTTCAGAATCAATTCATATATTAAATATATCGCAATAGGAATATTTATTGAATCATTTTCTCATCATTCCTAACGTAGCTGAAGGCGAATCCCTTGTTTTTGTTATAGTGACCCTCGATCGAAGTAGCCGGGAAAAAATGCTAAGTAACTGCCTTTATATGGGTATGATAGAAAAATATCGATAGTGCTTTTAGAAAAGAAGCTTTTTAGTATGTTTTTTTGCAAGTAATGAGAATTTTAAATAATAAGTTTGTTGTGCAAATATTTTTGTTATAAATATTTGCGTTTTCTTTTTAAATTAACTAATTGGTTTATTTTATTGTATACTTGTTTTAGCACGCGGCTTCGCTCACATGTTAAGTGGGAATAAAAGGTATATTCGTCTCTATGTGAAGTCTATGTTCTTGCCAGATTTTATCAAAATGTATTCAGGAGTTTAAGCATGAAAAGGTAAGAGATACAAATACAGAGGTAGTTCCATACTAATTATAATACTACACACACACACACACACACACACATATATATATATATATATATATATATATATATATATATATATATATATATATATATATATATATATATATATATATATATATAATAAAAGTAGCAGAAATCGCGGTTCCACTTGCGCTAAAACTGTAAAAAAAACACTTTCGCTTTATGCAAATGGCATTTGTGAAATGGGCTCAGAAGTTTCTGAGCTTAAAGCAATTAAACATATTATAAATATCAGATTTACAATAATGTATGGAAGCCTACCCGATTCGTTGACATTTATGATTAGGTACTACTCCGCTCCCTTTGGCAGTAGCATGATGATATTTAGCCTATAGTCTTCCTCAATTATTATTGGATTAGTAGTTCATGAGATTCGCGTGTTCAATCAAACAAACAAACTCTACTTCTTTATTATATAAATATAGATTAAACCCATGTTATATTTTAATTTGTATTTTATATGCATTTCAAAACAAAATTCTACTTTCTCGGTAAACAAACAAACTAATACTCTTTCACATTTGTAATAATAGTATGGATCATGGAATCATTATTAGTTTTCTTTTATATATTTTTAGTGTTATTTATTACTTCGTTTTAATATTAAAACGGGATTTACGTAAATATGCTGAAAGAATATTTTCATGTTCACAAAATTACAATCTTAAGTCATATATATGGCTCGCATAAAAAGCGCCGTAAGCTTTCATAAAACTTTCTAAATTCGGCGATATTGAGTTAGTGTCTTTGGGGAAATATAACAAGTAGAGGCGAAAAAAGTGAGGTATGAGAAAGGGTATAATTTTTACAGTTGTAAGTTTCGTTATGCAAGAATCCACTTGTTTAAGTTTTGAGTTGAAGTCTGTTTGAATCTTTCATTTCTAAAATTCGAGTCCTATAAAATAAAACAATTATTAAAATTAAAGAGAGTAAGATTACTTTTTAAGTTTCATATTTTGTGATAATTTACAACTTAAAATTTATATTTTTTAAGTTACATTTTATTAGCTTCACTTGTGACTTATAAATATAATAAAATGATAGATCCTTTAAAACATACTGAGAAGATTATTATTAATATTTTAAAGTACAAGTATTTAATTAAAGCAAGTAATCACGCCAATTATTTTAGTCTTATCAAGACGATACGGTTTGAGTTTCGAGTAGCCTTCAGTAAGGACTTGACCTCTAGAGGATACCGTACTCAAATAAGCCCACATATGTAATGTATCTCATAATTTTTATCTTCAACGATATTTTTAAGGGTACTCAAACATGTTCTGGAGTACTTCAAGAGATGTACAGATATACATATCCTTATTAATAGATCAATTCAGGCTCGAAACGAATTAAATAAGCCCAAACTCGTAGGCTTTATTTTTACTATCGGCCAATGAAATTTCACTGTCCAATTCCTGTTTTCATTATTAGATATGTTGGTTTTAAATTATTTTATTGTCATAATACTTTCTTAGATTTACGCGGATACTTGACATTTTAAATAAAACTATCTTTTCCGATTTTTTTCTAGAATTTATTTAGATTTTTGGTTATCGACGTTTCGAATGCTTTACAATAATCATGGTTACATGAAAGACTGAGGTGTTAGATGTCTCGAAGGTATAGTTGTTACGGACAGCCTACCCACAAATAACTTGAATTCAAAAAAATTGAAAAATGGCACCAAAGTACTTTACAATATTTTTTAACTTTAAACATTTTTATAATTTTAATTAGTTTTATAATTGAATATGGAATATTATTTATTTAATTTTAGCTGTTATTACTATAATTATTACATTTTTTTAGAAAAAAATATTAATTAGTAATCGATATTTAGTGTTGTCATTATTATATTTATGACCATAAAAAAATAATAATAAAATATTAATTATTTAAGCCACATAATTGATCTGTCTCAAAGTCTGATACCTCGGATACAACCAGTGAGAGTTAAGGCGCATGACTGGTGGGTTTATGTGCTCTTTAAATAAGGAGAGTTAAATACCACCAAAAGGATCAATAACTAAACTTGGCCCGACCCGGGTTTCGAACCCAGTACCTCCGAACCTGCATCCATACATGCTAGCCACTAGACTATCGAGGCAGTTGTATATTATATTGATATATATCTAAGTATAAAATTAGAATAAATAAATATTAGAATGAACTAAAATTAATTAATTTAATGATATAAACATTCAACACGACATTAGGGGCAGCATTTTGCACATAACGTAGGCAATAACGATTTACGCAAACGGTATACGTTTATTGATTATCAATGCGGCCGCGTCGCTAAAAGCTAAATAAATGTATTGAAATAAATTCAACTTGCACCGGTTAGATGCGTAATGCTATTGGTGAGGCCGCAAATTAATGATACGGAAAAGTACAGGATGTTTGAAAAAGTTTACTATAGAATTGCTATCCAATAATAATAGATATCACACTAATATTATGAATACGGAAGTTTGTATATGCCTTTGTTTGTTTGGATAACAATCTGGCACATATAACACGAACTGGCTGGATTTGTATAAAATATAATAGATAGACTACGGCTACGTTCGTAATAAAATTTATAATGTAATCTATACATATAATAAAAATCTAACTGGGTCGAATCTGTATATTAAATATTTTTTGGAAAACTTAATTGAAATAGACATTATTATCGATATAGAGGCCGAATATATAGTTTTTAGAATTTTTGTCTGTCTGTCTGTTACCGCATCACGGAAAAACCGCTGGAGGGATTTTCATGAAATTTGGTATGATGATAGCTGGTTATCCGGGTCAACATATAGGGTACTTTTTACCGCGGGAAAATATCTCATTTCTGAGAAAAATACAAAAAACTGTAATCTTAGAGTATACTAATATGGAAAACCTAAGAATTTGGTTTTTGATCATCTGAACGCGGGCGGAGCCACGGGCAATGCTAGTTTTTATATATGACTTATAAATTACATTCACAAGTATCTGGCAAGATAAAAATCATGTAGTATAAAGCACAATATTATAACTACATATTATAAATTTAAGTCTAATTTCTGTTTGTTTGGGCTAAATACTGTACTGCTTTTCGTACAGTTTTAACTAAGAAAAGAGGGATCATTATAGGCTATAAGGTTTTAAATATTTTGCCAATATAATCTCCCATGATGACGTATAATGATATTTGTCAAGTATACAGCGAGGGCAACAAACTTATTCAGTACTGGACTAGAGTACCATAAGCTTTACTTTCAGAAAAAGTAAAAATCAAAGCGAAATACATACTACAGTAGTTTTAATACTCAACTGGAGATTTCTCAAGTTTAGTGAGAAGGTTTTATTGTTTTCAATTTCGTCTTTATCGTTTACAATTGTCTATCTCTATTAAATAAACCGTGTTATCTTTTTTTAATTGAAAAGCTATAAGGTCTTTATATTAAATTCAAAGAACTACAAGAATAATAAATTCATTAATAAAATTTGTAATCTATACAATATATAATAAAATTCTAACTGATTCGAATCTGTGCATACATTTGTTTTGGGAAATCTCTTTGAAATAGTCATTATTGTCAATACAGAGGCCGAATCTATTGTTTCTGGAATTTTTGTCTGTCTTTACAAAAAACCGTTGACAAAAAGACGAGAAAAAGTAGTGTTTTTTTGTCCATTTATATATAGTAGGTAATTATCGCAGAATAAATATTTATTACTAGCGACTTACCCTCGCTCCGCTCGGGTTCGTCCCTTGGTACATATGTATATGTAGATTCCTCAGAGATGAGATATTTTCCCGCAGTAAAAAGTATCCTATACGTTGAATCGGATAACCAGCTATTATAATACCAAATTTCATCAAAATCTGTCCAGTTGTTTTCTCGTGATGCGTTCCCAGACAGACAGACAGACAAAAATTCTATAAACTATAGATTCGGACTCTGTATCGATAATAATGCCTATTTCACTAAGATTTTCAAAAAAATATTTCATGTACAGACTCGGCTAAGTTACAATTTTATTATACTTGTATGTATTGATAGATAAAAAAATACCCTACACTCTTAATAATCTAACAGTATAGAGCTAGTCCCGGGTAAATGATTCCGGATCTTCATACTCATACAATAATTAAGAATTTAATATATATATATATATATATATATATATATATATATATATATATATATATATATATATATTAAATTTAGGTGTGCGTATGTTTGTTATTCTTTTTCTCCAAATCAGCTTGAACCATTTTCATGAATTTACTGATGAGATCACCTGGATGGTTCTTAGCTATAGTTAGACCCGGGAGATGACATTTTCGTTGAGCTCCAGATTCTTTATAATTTTTCAAAATAATGAATTTTGTGACAGGGCAACGTCTTCTAACCGGGTCTGCTCTTCAATTCAATTCTCTTTTTAACAGGTTCAAAGCGTGCCAGTTGAGCAAAGATTACAAATAAAAAAAAATAAAACTAATAAAACACTTGACAGTTGGTAATATATAAGAGTTACCAAAATAAACCTAACGAATCGATTGCATATAATGGGGCTGGATAATAGCTGTAGAGTAGAGGCAACATTTTTAATTTTGATACAGTATGGAAAAAATGTAGAGCGCCATATCTGCATGGTTCATTCGTTACCTACAACATATTTTATAAAAACTATAGAGGAACGAGATTTATTTTACTGAAACGTATAATTTTTTTTGTGTAAAACAACGCTGTAAAGTAAAATTTCTTTGTTTAATATAACTGAGTGAGTATGGGTTCAATGGGTACATTAACTAAATTAATATCTTGTAATTAAATACTTTTATTAATATTTTAACATTAATTATAAAAGCTCGTTTGAAAGTTGTTTTAAAAGAAAATTTTAAACAAATTGAATGTTGGATGTAACAAGCTTACTTTTATTATTGTGATAAATGAAAAGAAAATGATGTAACATTGTACAATATAATTATTTTTATTTAGCCTATGTGTTCTATATCTCTATCCAAATCCGTCTGTTTTAGCGAGGAGACATACACTCACACCCACGCCCACATCCAAGCCCACGCCCACACCCACACCATACATAAACGCCCATACACCGGCGCACCCACACATCCACTTATTCACAAATTTTCGTACTACGAGTATATTATTGTGACTAAGCAAAACCACTTAAATATTTCTAACTGCAACTAATTCTCATAGGATTGGTAACAATATCGCTTACGCAGCTTTATGCATCAGCGAGTATTGCCTGCTATCAGTCCGATCGCTGGAGCTAATTTAGCGGAACATTTTAATTTTTAATAATCTCGAGCGTCTGCCCATTCCGTTTTATACAAACATAATGGTATTTGTTAAACGTTTGCCTTTAGAAGTTGTTTTTAGAAGAGAAAATTTTGTTGCGAGTCAGCTTATTAGTGGAATCGCACGACGTTGTTCGTTTTTACATTTTAATATCAATAGACTTTTTAAGTAATAAGTAATTATGTTTTTGCTGTGCTTACGTGATAAACGGGGCGAGATTCAAGCCTATGTCCGATTCAAGAATGAAATCTACGTCCTGGCCAAATTTTATCGAAATCAGTTCAGCGGTTTAAGCGCGAAAAGTTATAATATTAGTACTTAAGTATTTATAAAAATACTAGCGATTCACCTTCGCTCCACGCGGGTTCGTCCGTTATGAAATTTTAGGTTTGTATGTATTTTCAATCGACTTCTTTATTTAATGCCGAGTCATAAAAAAAAAAACAAATAAAAATGTTGTCCAAATACTATAATTTTTTTTGGGGTGAACCACCCTTATCACTTAGGGGTATGAAAAATAGTTTACGTCCTATTCTCAGACCGACATTGTCTGGGTGACCAATTTTGTCTGGGTGAACACTAGTACTATTAATTATCTTTAGAGGTGCAAACCCGGAATTTGAACCCGCTTCCAAGGCTATCACAGCGAGCGTGCTACCACTGGGGTATAACTGCCTTATTAATGCTTTAAATTTATTATTATTACTAGCGATTCACCATCGTTCTACTCGGGTTTGTCCCTAAGTACTTTTTAAAGGTTAGGATAGATTTATCAGAGATGAGACATTTTCCCGCAGTAAAAAGTACCCTATATATACTCGGATAACCAGCTATATTCATACTAAATTCTATCAAAATCTGTCCAACGGTTTTTTCGTTTACAGACAACAGACAGATAGACAGATATCTAAAAACTATAGATTCAGCATCTGTAACGATAATAATTACTATTTCAATAAGATTTTCCAAAAGTATTTAAAGTACAGATTCAACTCAGAATTTTATTTATTTATATAAATAATGAAATATAAGAGATAAAGTTTGTGAATTGTGAGTTTGTGAGTTTGTGACGTTGTAGGAAGAAATCTCTGGAACTACTTTTTTTTTTTTTTTTTTTTATTAGAAATGGGCTCACTCTTGACCTTCATCTTAGCTCGAAGGCACAGATAAGGTCTACGATCTAGCGAGTTTGCCCAGGAGAAGCCTGTTAACACGCACCTTGAATAGGTTCAGGTTATACGCACTCGGAAAAACAGACGCAGGCAGCGCATTCCACATCTTGGCTGTGCGCATTATAAAAGATGACGAATAGCGCTTAGTGCGAGTGGTCGGAATGTCAACCAAGAAAGGATGGTAACCTGCAGTACGTCTGGTGTTCCGATAGAAGAATGGCGATGGCGGTATGAGACTGTGGAGCTCGTTGGCACACTCCCCGAAGTACAGTCTGTAGAAAACCGACAGACAAGCAACTTGGCGACGGTGTGCTAAGCTGCGAAGCTTAGTATTCACAAGCTTTTCGTCGCCGATTAGCTTTTTAGCTCTGCGTTCCACCGAGTCAAGAGCGACAAGTTGGTATTTTGCTGAGCCATCCCAAAGGTGACTGCAATACTCCATGCATGATCGGACTTGAGCTTTATATAATGTGAGAAGCTGTCCAGGCGTGAAGTATCGCTTAACCTTGTTAAGGATGCCCAGTTTCTTGGCCGCAGTCTGTGCCTTCGACTCGATGTTGTCGCCAAAGTTAAGATTTGCACTTAACCTTATGCCGAGAAGCTCTAGACTGTCGGAAATCTCTACAGGTGCACCACGAAAAGTAGGAGTCAGGCTGAACAGACTCCTTTTAGCGGAAAATAGAGAGGCTTGCATTTTGGCGGCGTTGAAATCGACCAGATTGTCATCACCCCATTGTGAGACAAGACTTAAGGTCGCATTTGTACGCTCTACCATGGCCTCTCTCAAAGTACTTATTATTACCCCTCCGTCCCTTGCACCGGGCACATAGCTCTCTATGACTGTGCTGTCATCTGCATATGCAACAATACCTGGTGAAAGTAGGTCATTGATGTGTAGCAGGAAAAGAGTCGCAGAGAGATTACCGATTTAGATGAAATTTGGTAAGAAGATAGGCTGAGACCCTGGGAACGATATAGAATACTTTTTACTCCGGAAATCATCCCTTTAGGGGGTGAAAATGGCGACGAAAGTTTGTATGTGGAATCAACCTAGAGACGAACCCGAGCGAAGCGTGGGTGAGTCGCTAGTTAGGTATATGAATAGATATCTACGAGTCTTGCCATAAGGGCATGTAATGTAATATTGCACCAGATGGTCTTTCAGCTATGATAAAGTATTTCGCAATACACCCCAGTATTGAATGAAGCCTAATTGCCAGGTCACCCAGAAGGGAGAGTGTATTTGTGTACGGAATTTTTGAAATATTCACTTTATAAAAATGTAGAGATATTTTAAAACGTGAACAATTTCAAGCGCATGTATGTTTTTTGTATCAATTTAAATGTATAATATTTATTTAATGCTAAGCTAAAATTAATTTTATCTTTACTTTTATTAGTATATTTAATTCTGAAGGGTTTTAAGTGTAAATTGTTTATTTTGATGGGTTTTGCTTGATGTTTAAACTAATGGCGACAAAATTTTGCACAGAGTCGCCTTAGACATGAATTAAGTAATTAATACTTTAGGCTATTAATATCTCCGTGATATAAATGTAATTGAAAGATGAAATGTAATTGAAAAATATACGCATGTTTTACAATAGGGGTGCAAATCCAGGGGTTTTGATTCGAGTCCCGGGCCGGGCAAGTTTAGTTATTGAATCTTTCTGTTTAGTAAGCCTCAGTAACAGCCTGGAGTTGGGAAGTTGGCGGTGTTTCACTCCCGTGCTTCGTAGAACACGTAAAGCTGTCGTCCGCCTTAACTCTCACTGGCCGTGTCGAGCAGTCGTCCCACCAGAGAATGAGAGTGACAGGAATAGAGGGTGCACTTGTGTCTGCAGGCTCACGCGCTGCACTATAATATCTCGTACGCAAATGGCTAGTCTCAATGAGTTTAGCCGCCGTGGCTGGAATTGGTCGGGAGGATATTCATGGTTGGTAAAGTTTGTATGCGTAAGATATACCAATATACGGGCTTTTACAGTAACAGATTGCTATATTTAATTACACCTTCTTATTTTTTTCAACATTAAAGGCAACCTTGTAGTAGGTTATTATTTTTATTATTCATTATAATTCTTATTTTTCCACAAACGAATGTCTCCAACGGGACTCGAACGCGCTACATAAATAAATATTATAAAGACGTTATAAAAATAGATCGTAAAAATGGTGAATATATCGTGTGTCAAAAAAAACAAGCAATCTAATATATAGTATACCCCAATTTTGAAGCCGGTAAAACGTAATAAACAATTTTTGTGGACATTATTTACTAATAGATTCGAGGTTAAAACATTCTCAATTTTAAAAATTTCGTTTCAAAACCATAATATTTGCCACTATATTTAATGAAAGTGACTCGTTCTAGGTATACAATTTCATTCACTTGCAGATATTTCTTAAATTTATATTCAGAACTATTCTTTTGCTTTCTTGTGCTATATACATTTTGTATTTGTGAGGAATATTTCGTCGTGGTTCATACAACTATTTACATAATCAAATTAAATAGAAACAATGTGAAGTCCGTGTAAATATTTCGATTTTTTTTCTATAATGGCTTATAGTTAAATATTTTCATTTATTTTCTTTATATGGGATAATATTCGAAACAGAGTGACGTCTATCAACTATAACAAGCAATCTATAAATAATAGGTCTACTGGAAAGTTCTGTCCGTTTCTATGACAATAATTTTCGACATGTAAGCACATGTTTATTTGGCGCGTGTTCGGCTCTAAATTTTAATCGCTTATTGTATACATACTAAAGTAGCAAATAAAGTAAAATAAACTTGATTCGCATTAGTCTTAAGTGTGAAGCGAGAGTGTATCCTTGGCTACTGATAAAGTTCATTTACGCCACTGTATTTTACACGAATTTCAACAAGGAAGATATGCTACAGAAGCATGTAGAAATTAATTGAAAGTATTCGGTGAAGGTATAGTTTCTGATGCAAAAGATGGTTCGATAAATTTTAAACAGGTGATTTTGACCTTTCTGATAAGCCACGTTATGGGCGATCATCTCTGATCGACGACGCTGTAATTAAGACCATGTTGGAGCAAGACCCTTTTCTAACAACATCAGCGATTGCAGAAAGGCTTAATTTAGCTCATCAAACCATTTCGAACCATATTCGGAAGATAGGATTGGTGTGAAAATATTCAAGATGGGAGTCACATGAATTATGTCAGAAGAATTTGGATGATCGAGTCGTCATATACACAATACACATCTCTGTCGGAACAAAACCGTGCCCTTCTTAAGCCGGATAATACCTGGAGGTGAAAAGTGAATTACCTACGAAAACTTTTGAAGGAAAAGGGCATATTGTGAACCCGGAAAACCTAGTCCTTCCAACTCTAAACTGAATTTGACTTGGAATAAGAGAATGTTGTGTATATGGTAGGACATTCGAGGACAAATACATTATGAGCTTTTAAAACCGGACGAAAAGCTCATTTCGCAGAAATACTGTCCACAACTGAATAATTTGAAGACAGCAGTCCATTAAAAGAGGCCGGCGATGTTCAACAGCAAGGGCATCATACTGCACCATGATAATACCAGACCACATGCTACTTTGCGGACTCGGCAAAAAATTGCAGAACTAGGCTGGGAAATTCTGTCGCATCCATCGTATTCCCCGGACTTAGCACCCTCCGTCTATCACTTGTTTTTGTCCTTACAAAATTTTTTGAAGGGCAAAAAATTCAAAAATAAAAAAGATATCAAATAAGCACTGGTTCAATTTTTCGCATTAAAAAATGAAATTAAAAAAAAAAGCAATATACAAATTGACTTCACGCTGGCATAAAGTCATTAGTAATAATGGCAATTATATTTATTATTTAAGTTTAGTAATAGTAAGAAAAAAGTATTTTATTTTATTCAAAAAACGGATAGAACTTTCCGGTAGATCAAATATAATAAAATTGTAACTAAACCGAATCTGTACATAAAATATTTTTTGGAAAATCTTATTGAAATAAACATTATTCTCGGTACAGAGGCCAAATCTATAGTTTTTAGAATTTTTGTCTGTCTGTCTGTCTATCTGTGAGCGCATCACGGTAAACTACTGAAGGGTTTTTAATGAAATTTGGTATGATGATAGCTGGTTATCCGAACCAACATATAGGATACTAGGTAATAGTAATACTTATTACCGCGGGAAAATATCTCATCTCTGAGAAATCTATACTAAACGTTATAACGTAAGTAGGGACGTTATATTACTCATCATTGCTCACAAAAAACTTCGCGACGTTAAATATCTAACTATTACTATAGTTAAATCACAATAACCGCTTTTTGTTCAAATTAGTCAATCAAAACACGAGTAGAATCGAAAGATGATGACATTCTTATCATGATATTAATCATTTATCCCACTAAGTAATTTCATAATGAAGGTTGATTATGTACAGGTAAATTCCTCTTTCAATTATTCAAATTGGGCCTATCGTTTAGATTTATTATGTAAAACGTATTTAGGACGCATCCGAGCGAAGTCTCTAGTGTCTTAAAAAAATCACTTTAAATTCCATCATTTTACATTAAATAAAACCGCTCCATAATATACAGACGAGAATGATTTACTATACTTGTGCTTATGGTATCGTCTGCATTGATATATCGTTTTAGTTTACAATCAATAAACAATACAAAAATGAAAAATAAAAAAAAATACTTGACTTCGTAAAAAGTAAAAGCGTAAATTATTGTATTTACAGCTTTTTAGTTTTGGTCATTTAGACATTTTTAGTTTTATTTAAAAAATCTTATACTAAATTTATTTAAACATATAAGATGCACCTATATATTTTTATAATCACCTCTAAAGGCCTGTGTTTTGATACCCCACTCGATTGATTATGACGAAAAAATTTTTCAAGATACACAAATTAGCGCTTGAGATCTGCCATTTTGATTTATAATGATATCTATATTTATTTAGTGATATCTAGCAATGTATGAATCAAAAATATAGCCCTCCTTTGAGCTTCGCCGTAGTCGGATTAAAAGCACGCAGAAAACGAAGATGAAGTATTTTTGGATACGTGATCGATTAAAATAAGAATTCGTTGTTGTTTTAGGGTGCTTTTGGTCCGTATAATGGCTTTACAAGCTCTACATTTTTAGAAATTTTTTACAAAGCATTATTACTACGTAATTTTTATATGAAAAATATTTTCTTTCTGAAGTAACTTAGTAATCATTAACATTAATAAGTAATTAGATATATTGTATGTACATATGTATGTATGTATGTATGTATGTACTTATGTAGGTATGTATGTACGTATGTAGGTATGTATGTATGTATGTGTGTGCGTATATTGTATGGTATAAAATATTATATGTTTTATAATTGTTATTTTTACACTTGTATTTGTGTTCATATTTATTATACAAAGACTACATGTAGTATGTTATTTTTATTTATACTGTGATTTCACCCCCTACGTTGACTGAAAGAGATCTTTTATAGAGATAAGTCCAGTCCACCTTTGCTTTAATTTTTTTAATATTTGTAATTTATGTTTTTTTAATGAAAATAAGAATTTATAATAAATAAGCAAGGACAAAACAATTTTATAATATTAAAACAGATATAAGTTTGTTATATTTTGAATATAAATATTTTAAAAGTATTGTCATACATCGTGGGGTAATGTGTAATCTGTAGAAGATAGAAGGCGCAACATTGCACCCAACGGTGGATATATAGTGTTTAAATAAATAGTTGTGATAGTCATTTTGTAGGGCATTCTGTAGGGCATTCTGTAGAAGTAATTAAATAAAAGGGGAATTGTTGAAGCTCAGTAGTTTTACTCGGAAAATCATAAACAATTTACTTTATCTAATCCTATACCTTTAAACGAGCAATTCTGAATCTCGGAAGCGAAGCCTACGATTTTCATGGAATTTAGTATACGGGGGGTTTTGGGGGCGATAAATCGATCTACATTAGTCTTATGTCTGAGAAAACGCGTGTTTTCGAGTTTTTATGCAGTTATTTTGCATTATTCCACGCAAAGAATGGGCGGTAATTTGCACGCGCTGCTGTAAGCATCGTGGTCCAGCGGCCAAGCTGTAAGATTAACAATCACAGGTGTCCAGGTTCGAATCTCGGTCGCATACAAAGTTTATACTTTTGTATTTTTTTAATATTTATTCAAGTTTTTAGTTTAGAAAAAAGAAAATTGTACTTTAGACCAAAAACTCCGAGTGAAGCTCGGTAGCCCAGGTACTGTAGATATTAAGTGCGTCAAGTTAGCTATAGATAGAATAGATTTAATAGTGAAAATCTCTAAACACATTTCGACGATATGTATTTGAAAACAGTTTCCAAACCCGCACCGCCTGAATATCTTCTATTGAAGTATTTTGAAAGGATTTAACTCGCGTATATTTAAGATTTTTGTACATCCCGACGTTTTGAACACTCTTCAATTCCATTCAATTCTTTGTTTATTGCTTTTAGGATACTATTCGAGTACAGTTTAGATATCTTTGACGTATAAAATCTAGATAAACACGTTTTATTCATGATTTATAGACAGACTGAATGATAGGCATACAAAATATATGTATGGAATCAAATTCATCATTATAGTGAACTACCAGTGCCCGCGGCTTCGCCCGCGTCCAACAAACTGCCGATCGCTAACAAAATTCACAGGATTACCCGCTGGGCTAATCTGAAGATTACATGAAAATGTCATCAAAATCGCTCCAGCTGTTTGGAGTCCATACGAAACATACGTACACACATCGATCTTTATTTTATTTAATCAACAATTTTCATTTATTATTGCTCGGAGGATGGAGTCTTTAATGAAAATTTTGTGAGACACCGATAGCAGCGCCACCTACCGGATCCTTATTCGGATAGTTTTTGAGTTTATTAGTTACAAATATTCAAAAAATACAAATATTTCCTCTTTATAATAGTAATGTAGATGTAGATTTCATCCAAATCCATTTAGCGGTTTATGCGTGGATAAGTAACAAACATACATACATATATACTTTCGCATTTATTATACTCGTAGTAGAATGAAAAATATTACACTTTCATATTATATTTCTCTCAAATATATACAATAGCAGTACAGAAACTCCAGCAACGATCCTCAGTGGAACACCCTAAGGTGCAAACATGGAATTTGCTTTTGGTCCATTTTCTAAACGATCGCGCTAATCGACATTTCTGAATGTTATGTTATATAGCACTCTCTGTAATGTGTATGAGTAAAGTATTGTTTAGATAAATAATATTACTATATTTAGTTATATTTTTTCAAATCTGCTATAAAATAATATATGACAACTTTACTTCGTCTAATATCTCTAATAACTAATATCTCAGACTAAAGAATATAGGCGGAGCCCGCCAAAAAAACTGTCAAAGTCATAAATAGTAGCGTGATTTGCTGTTTATACTACGTCTAGGTACGTTTTAACGATTAGTATAGAATAGATAGGCTATAACCACGGTAATATTACATACAGTATTCCATCTTCATACAAACGGTCGAAAATCGAGTCATACCTACGCGCGTCGTGTTCGGTATACACCCGGTAGACAACCGTGCGGGGCTAAGCGGGGAAAATTGTATAAGGTGGTTATTTATGTAACTTTTATAATTTTGATACAAAAATAAAAATTTTATTCCTCCCGTAACTTCGCTAATGTCAAATAAAATAGTATCGAGACATCGTATGTTTTAAAAATAAAAATTAATTAATTAAATTAGAAATTAAAGTATTTTTAATTAAACTTTTTATCGGAATGCGGATTCTTTATACCATTAAATTTAACAATAAACTTTCCGTACGTCTCACTCGAGACGCAAATATTTTTAAATCTCAAATTTATAAGGGTCACATACCACCCTTATAAATTTGAGATTTTTTACTTAAATCTACTAATAATAGTTTTAAATAAAAAATATAATATTCGAAATCACAAAGTTAGAAAGAAACTCAAATAGGCAAATGAAGTTAAACTACTGGCCAGCGGGCAGCCCTGTCGCGTGAGTACGTGCCGCTCGGCTGTAGGTAATTATTTTAAGGACAGGCCCGAGTTGGAGTACTGTATGCATTACATTACCGTGCTATAACTGTTATATACATATATTATTTTTGTCTTACTTAAACTTGACGTATTGTTGTAGATGGTAGGTACACCACTATTGAAAGTATATATTTTTTTACCTTTTAATAAAGAAGATTCTTTACAGGATATCTAACATCACGTTATGATCTTAAGCAGCGGAGCAATTTTACACAAATGGCCACAGGCAATTATAGTTTCATTATAATTTTATTGATTACAAACCTGTTATAATTTTTTCATGCCCTACTCTGTAGTTTTTTAATCTCTTAAGTTATTGTAAGGGTGATTCAAGTAGTTTATTCTGAATCTGGTCTGGGAACAAAAAAAAATTGATGTAAAGTCTTATTAAAAGTAATAGTGTTATTATAAAATATAATAAACTTCGAGCTCACTCTTGCTTCGCTCGGGTTTGTCCGTTATGTATGTACGTACACATTTTACGTTAGTACGTACACCTATGTATGTATGTACGTATATACGTACGTTTTAATGGTTAGTATATATTATAGTTAGACTATATATTATATAACGTGTATTCCCGTGGGAATGAGATAATCTCCCGCGGTAAAAAGTAGCCTATGTCACTCTCCAGACTTCTAACTATCTCCGTTCGTCTACTAAATATCCCGTTACTCTGTTTTGAAATGAAAGAAGGACAAATAAACAAACACACTTTCACATTTATAATATTTATTAGCATTGCCCACGGCTCCACCCGCGTTTAGATGACCAAAAACTAAATTCTTAGGTTTTACATATAAGTATACTCTTACATTGCAGTTTTTGTATTTTTTCTCAGAAATGTCATATTTTCCCGCGGTAAAAAGTATTCTATATGTTGACCCGGATAACCAGCTATCACCATACCAAATTTCATCAAAATCCCTCTAGTGGTTTTTCTGTGATGTGGTAACAAACAGACAGACAAAAATTCTAAAAACTATAGATTCGGCCTCTGTATCGATTATAATGATTATAATGTTTATTTCAATAAGATTTTCCAAGAAATATTTAATGTACATATTCGGCTTAGTTACAATTTTATTATATGTATAGATAATATTAAAGTATGGATATCGCATTTCTCGGAACATCCATTGTTCAACACATCATACAAATTTTTAGCCCCTATCTCTGAATTAAAAGTAAATTGGTTGCAAAATGAAAGCTCTTCTGTACTAATTTCGTGTAAGCGATATATTTAATTCACAGTCTTTCAAAGAAGCTTTTTGAATAAAAACAAATTTAATTAGATTACCTTAAAAAGCTCTTAAGTTTTAATTTGTAATAGAATCGTTCGTATTCTATAGGTAATTAATACAAAAGGTTATTTTTTTAATTATACTAGTATAAAAGATATTTTTGTACTTTTGATACTAGTATAAAAGATATTTTCTTTACAAATATTCGTAAAATATTATTTTTAATGAATTCCAGCATGTATTATTCTTTAAACATAATAAACGTGTTATAATATCGGTCAAAATCCGATCTGTTGTGTTAATAATTTAATTTAACTGACTTCACACTGAAGTTACTACCTGTACAACATAAACCACAAAATATTGTAATAATTTTGTATTGAATAATTTTTCTTGAGTTTGTACACATTTTCTTATTAAAGATGTTTGATAATTTAGATTATAAGCACTAGCGACTCACCCTCGCTTCGCTTCAGCTTCGTCCCTAGACAAAAACAAATCTATCCCACGGGCACCGTACATTTTTCCTAGATAATATTATATAGCCTTCCTAAATAAACAGTCTATCTAATGCAAAAATAATTTTTCAAATCGGATTAGTAGTTCCTGAGATTAGTGCGTTCAAACAAACAAACAAATGACCGAACAAACTCTACCTCTTTGTAATAATATAAGTATAGATAGTAGTATCTTTGTTCATTTATAAACCAGCTGTGATAGAACTTTCTTAGAGAAAACTTTTTAGAGTAAAATTGTGTGAAACCTTAAAACAGATTTGCATAAAAGTTGACAAATTTAAAATGATCTTGAAGGAAAGCGTAAAATTAATAAAAATGTAGGTGTCTCGTCTCTCTCGGTGAAGTATTTTATAAATATACACAATATACTTCTTTGTTACCGCATTTATCTCGAACGAACACTCCAGGCTCCTCCGGTTAGACTACATAAGCTATCAACTTGTTGAATTTAATGTATATTGCATATATTCTACTTATTACATTACTAATGTGAAAGTTTGTGTGTTTGTTTGTTACGACTTAACACTGTAATTTTGGAGATTGAACGAACGAATGAATGAACGTAGAAAACAGGTTTTATGTTATACACTTTTTCTCACAATATTGATTGCTTTCTGGAGCGTTGCTTGATTGCTAATGTCGCGTGTTAGTTACCGCTTGAAGTAAATATTTATGTAGATATTTAGTTTAAATAGACTGTGTTTATTTTCTTTTAAGAACCAAGTACTAGTTTGAATTATGTACGGAGAGTTCCATAACACCAAACAGATTTTGTATTATGTTTTTGGCCAAAAGTAAAATATTTTTTGTAATAAATATAACATGATGAAATTACAAAATAATTTGTCTTTTGGCTACGTAACCCTAAAAATATATAAGTATTCTTTTAATAATAATATGGTAATCATCACAATACATCCTGGTGGAAAAATACATTTCATTTGTATTTAGCTCTATAGTTTATGTATTGATGTGCCGTCTTCTGTTTTTCCATTATCCGGTCAGATCCAAGGGAAATGGCGCTTTTATTTGCTGAATAGTGAATGTCGAGCACTTAGCTTCGCTTGCTTTAAGAATAATATGGACAGTTCGCGCTAGATTAGCGTCAAAGAGCTGTAATGATGAGTATTGGCTTATATCTAAATAGTATAGGCATCGGGGAGGAGACCTGAAGTTAGTTATATAATAAATTATAATTTATTTCGTCCATACTAATATTATAAATGTGAAAGTTTGTGTGGATGGATGGATGTTTGTTATCTTTTACACCAGAACGTCTAAACGAATCTGGATGAAATTTGGCATAGAGATAGATTATGATTTGGATAGCATATAGGTTACTTTTTATCCCGAAAAATTATACGGTTCCCGTGGGACAGATTTATTTTTGTCTAAGGACAAACCCAATGCGAGGCGAGGGTGAATCGCTATAAGATAGAATAAAATTACAACAAGTTGTCATTTATTTCCTTTTTCATTCAAATTGTATTTGAGATACGTATTGATATAATATAATCTATCTGTTTAATGTACTTATTATTATTTCTTTCAGTTGGTCGTCTAGATCAAAATTGTGTGAATGTCAAACAAAACATGGGTCATATTATATAGTATAAATATACTGCCTAGATTTGCATACAGGGAAAGAACCGCTTGCAAAAGTTAGCATATTTAGTTTTACTGAATATTCTTATAATTACCGGGTAAGTTTAAATTTTGGACTGATACATTTCATCCCGTTAAATCGAATAGTTGCCGTGCTATATTGGTATAAATGGTAAAAATGTCACTAAAGTCGTGTGTTACTATTATTTAAAATATAACAAGTGCATATCTATGAAATTTTGGACAAAATCAGTGGTGACTGATCACTGTACATTGAGTGTAGATCATTCACTTCAAAAGTCGATCTCTTTTAGAGTTAAAGTCAAGCTTTGGCCTTATTTAAAACGTTTGAGATGACAGCTACATGAAATCGGATGCTGTCATCTCCAACGTTGGGATTAAATTCGGCTCACCTTGCAAAGATCAGGCAAAATAAGATGAAAGGAGTGCAGATAATATTATATAATTGTAATATATATTAAATAATTAATTAAAACATAAAATAGACTTGGAAGTGTGATATAAATAAAACTATCTTTTCGGATTTTTTCGCCGATTTATTTGGATTTTTGGTTCCCGAATTTCGAATGCTTTACAACAACCATGGTCACGAGATTAAGATTTTAGATGTCTTAAAGGCATTGTATAGTTGTTACAAACGACCTTCCCCACGAAATAGCAAAATTAGTTAAAAAAATACAAAAATGGTATGGTAATGAGTTTATAATTGAATATGGAATATTATTTATTTAATTTTACCCGTTATCTATCCGTTCGAATCGTTCCAGCTATATACTGACCACTGCAATATTATAATATTAAGTCTTATTATTATGTAGAAAATGAATGCAATACTTAGTTTCTTAATAATTGTTACTGCCATTTACTGGCTTTAATTTGTAAGAGCTGAATGTCGAGCACTTAACTTCATCTGAATAAATAATAAAAGTGGTCGATTCCGACTCCATTGGTCTCAGGGTACTATAATTATATATACATTTTCTAATTACCAGTAGTTTGTCAAAAAATACTTTAAGTGTAAGGGCCACCATCTTGGAAACTTGCTTGGTAGTTTATGTTTGGGAGAAAGTAATATGTAGATGAATTGCATCTAAATCGTTCTTTTTTTGAAATAAATTTAACCTAAATTACTCCTTATAACATCAGCTATCTGCCAGTGAAAGTCCCGTCAAAATCGGTCCGTTTCGGGCATTAGCTGTAACAGACAGACAGATAGACAATATTTTTAAAAATTGTTTATCTAATATATTTAAACGAGCAATTCTTGTATATATATATATAATGAGAATTTCGGAAACGGCTCCAACGATTTTCATGAAATTTAGTATACAAGGGGTTTCTGGGCTTATAAATCGATCTAGATTAGTTTTATGTCTGGGGAAACGCGTGTTTTTAAGTTTTCATGCTGTTTTGTTTCGCATTTTTCCACGGAAAATATGATCGCTAATTCGCACACTAGGACATAAGCATCGTGGTCAAGCGGCCAAAGCGCAAGTTTGACAACCACAGGTGTCTGGGTTCGTATCCCGGTCGGATACAGTTTTTAATTTTTGTTTTTTTTTGTATTTATTGTATTAATTTTTAGTTTGTTTTTTTTTAATGTTTTATCTGGGTAAAAACTCCGAGCAAAGCTCGGTCGCCCAGGTACTTTCTTATAATATCTTTAAAATATCTCTATTTCAAGTTTATTCTCATCTATGATATAATTATTACGATAATAACTGCGTCTATTTAAATAATTATTTCGAATGAAGTCAGCATTTCTTAATTCTGTCTCGTTACTTTTGTCAGGCGCTTGACGAGAGATTATCCGCGCTTGCAAAATATTTTTGAATATAATTATTTTACAACAAATGCCAACTTGGATGCTTTAAGGATTAACCTCTTATTTTTGGACTGAATATTTATCTACTAGACAAGATGTCATTTTAAAATAGCTGAATATTAGAAATTTATAATATGAGACATATAAGATATATTTTGAAAGATATATTTTTCATTTCAATATTATTAGTATTATAAGCCTGTATTGTCCCACTGCAGGGCAAAGGCCTCCATACTCTTCCCCCACTGCTTCCTATCGTTCGCCATTTCAATACACTATTGAAAATTTTGGTTTAATAAGCTGTATTTAAAAAAATTAAACCATTGTTTTCAAGACTTCTTGAATTCTCTAGAAGTTTGTTAGAAATAATTTAATTTAACATAAATACAATACAAAAATATGTTACCCTTCACGCTGAAACGGCTGGAACAATTTGGCTGAAATTTTGTATATAGATAGATTATGACCGAAAGTAGCGGTTACTAATAACGTAAGTAACAGTTAATAGTAAGCTACTGTTAGTAAAGTTGGCGTTGTCTGTATATATACAAATATATAAATACGAAGGACAGGATAGAGTTTTACCCAAACCAAGTTTTCTCATATAGAAAATATTTTATTCAGCATTAAATTATTACAATTTTTTACTGAACGTCATGTCTACTACAAGCAAGGGTCATTCATTCAATCATTGGAGCTTTCCACAGCTTTTTACCGTAAGTTCGTTATCAAATGAATTAGATTTTTATTTCAATTGATAAAAAAAATTAGATACGTCAAGACCTAATTTAGAAAGAGCCGCAAAAGGGACAGAGCCTCTGACATCCGCAAACAACCCGAATCTGATCTCATCACGAAATTGTTACTAAGCTTTATTTACGCCTAACTCACTGAACAATGTTTTGATTAAAATTTAATTTCAATGCCAGAGGGCAGTTTGGGACTTAGATAAGTGAGAATGAAAGAAGTCACATCATACAAAATCAAAAGAAATAACTATTGAGTGAAATATCTATGGTTTATATTTAATTTTATCATTCAAGTCTTAATCTATACGTATAATAAAATTGTAACTAAGCCAAATTTGTACATTAAATATTTTTTGGAAAATCTTATTGAAATAAACATTATTATCGATACAGAGGCCGAATCTATAGTTTTTAGAATTTTTGTCTGTCTGTCTGTCTGTTACCGCATCACAGAAAAACCACTGGAGGGATTTTGATGAAATTTGGTATGGTGAGCTGGTTATCCGGGTCAACATATAGGATACTTTTTACCGCGGGAAAATGTCTCATTTCTGAGAAAAAATACAAAAACTGCAATGTAAGAGTATACTAATATGTAAATCCTAAGAATTTGGTTTTTGGTCTTCTTAACGCGGGCGGAGCCGCGGGCATTGCTAGTAATATTTATATAATACTAACGGCTCACGCTCGCTTCGCTCGGGTTCGTCCCTAGGTACGTTTTAACGGTTAGTAGGGAATAGATAGACTATATTTATAATAATATACATACATATATACATAGATATGATGAGTTGTTGTGGGATGTATTATAACGTAGTTTCTCGTGAGAATGAGATAATCACGCCAATCTACCACTGTTTCGACTTGAAAGAAGGATAAACTAACAAACACACATTCACATTTATAGTATTAGTATGGATAATTGTATTGGTATCGTGAAAATGGTAAGAAACTAAGCTGTTATTAATATGACAATTTCCCTTTTAAATATTTTAAACTAAAAATAAAACTATCTTTTCGGATTTTTTCGCGAATTTATTTTGATTTTTGGTTCCCGACGTTTCGAATGCTTTACAGCATCCATGGTCACGGGAGAGACATGGTCAGTCTCTCCCGTGACCATGGATGCTGTAAAGCATTCGAAACGTCGGGAACCAAAAATCAAAATAAATTCGCGAAAAAATCCGAAAAGATAGTTTTATTTTAAAATGTCAAGTATTCGCGTAAATCTAAGAAAGTATTATTTTAAACTAGTTTTTGCCCGTGGCCTCGTTTGCGTGGTAACTGAGGTGGGCATCAACGGCGGCGTATATTCATCCATAGGATACAATCTATCTGAGCTAAATTTTATCGAAATCTGTTCAGCTATTTAAGCTTGAAAAGATAACATACAGAGTTACTTTTACATATACAATATTAGTATAGATACAAAAATATAATAATTTAAATATTATAGTACCAAAATAAACTTAACTTACTAAATAACACTTGAAATTTCCTTAAACCTATTGAGGATTCAACTAAATTATCATAAATACAGGAGATAAAAAGTGTTGTGACGACGTTTAAAGTCTCATAGATCGCGAATATGTACATAGTTATTTTTTTTTTGGTTTTCTGTTATTTTTATATGTATTTTTCAAGTAACGAATCACTCGGAAAGATTTATTTGAATTTCAAAATTTTCATTATAGGTATAGTAATAACATATGTACATCCTACTAATATTATAAATGCGAAAGTTTGTGAGGATGTATGAATGTCTGGATGTATAGATGTATGGATGTTTGTTACTCTTTCACACAAAAACTACTGAATAATCCGTTAATGAATTTAATGAAACTTTGCAATAATATAGCATACATTCATACATTATAATAATAAATACACAGGCTACTTTTATCCCGGAAAAATGTAGGGTTCTCGTGGGATAGATTTGTTTTTGTTTTTCTAGTGCTAGTTGTAATTATTATTTTTAGACCCAATTTCCAATGTCGGAACAAAACCCATGATTTACCTCGTAGACACCAATACCAGATAAGTGCACTACTATGCCAAATTGTTTGGTTCTGTTACACTTAAACGTTATTTTATAGCCTTTACTCTAGTTTTTCTATTCTAAGGTTAGGAATATATACTTGTTTAGAGTTAAATCATCAACATCTTAATTAACTCGTGATTAGTTAAAATTACCCGCTTTGTATAATGTCTAAGCGGCCACCTTTCATTTATTTTAAAAATTATCTTTTATATTTATTAAAATTTATAAATAAGGTAAATAAATTGGGACATTAACACACAACACCATCTAGTTCCATGGTAAGCTACGAGGCCTGTGTTATGGATACCGGATAGTTGATACACTACACATATATAACTCTCAATATATACAGATTATAAATATAAACATCCATGACTGGAATACAAACATTCGTGCTCATCACACAATTGAATGCCCCCAGCGAGACTCGAACTCGCGACCGCTGGCACAACAAGTAGTTTAAGTAGTAGTACTTTCTAAAACATACTCTAAGTATACAAGATAAAATAAAACTATTTACATTAAATTGTAAATGTTAACGAGTAATATTAAAATATATTCTTTTAAATGGTAAAAAGATTGAGAAGCTGGTGGTGCAAGCTTTCAATTCGCTAAGCTCTCAATTCGCACGCTGATATCGCATTGAGATAACAAATTCAGTATACAATATTCTACCTTACTGGAAATGAATACTGCGTTATCAGCTACTTCATTTCCTTGATGAATTAATCTAGGAGTCTTAGCAAAACTGGTTTTCTACAGTCGTTACCGCTAATAGAAAAATAACATATTTAAGCGTTATGTCACGTGATTACTATAATTTTTCTATAGTTTTCTATCAGTGTAATCGACTTTTTGTGAGTCTATCAGCGTAGAAATCGACTTCAATAAGTGGACAAATATGAAACATAAGTTAGAATAAAATGAATTATATAATCCTTATAGAATTTAGTATTTGTATAAGCGTTACGAAAATATCATGAGTACGGTCTTACTGAGAACACTTGAAATATGTCTTGAAATATGTACATTTTATTACTTACAAAGAGTTTGTACACCCACGCTCCTTATAAAGATTCACTTACATACTAAACGTAATTTGTTGGCCTGAATTAGCTTCTTCATTTCGGTGTGTTTGCTCTTAGACTATTTTTCTGCTCTTTTCTTATATTTTATTCCTTGTACATTTAATGAAACTAATGAGTTTTAAATGTAAAATTAAATTCACTTTAGAAATTTCTAGTAATTACAATAAACAAGTTCTCGACCACGGCTTCGCTCGAGTTTAAATTTATTATCTAATACTTTAAAACTTTAAGATCACTTTAAATTAATTATCACTTTTGGAGAAATTTTTTATATGTCTGTCTGTCCATCTGTCAAAGCCATTTTACTTTGAAACTAATGGATATGCATATATCTCAAGAACTATAAGACAATACCGCAGTCAAATTACGAAAAATTAAAAAAATAAGAATATCATTTTGCTGGAAAACAAATAAAATGAAAACTAGAATGTGTAGCTTTCACTTACGTCGTCTTTGTAAGCTCGAGCGTCAAGCGTTATACATAAACATCAGTTGTCTGCCAAGTCAGTCAGATGTACGTAGAGTCCTTATCTAAGGTAGAGTCATTAGAGCAACGAGCCGTTTTAATGGACTTACACTATTAACTGCCGGATTAACGGTCGAAAACAGCGCCCGCAAACTTAATTGGACTTTTTATTGCCTTTATAGATCACCTACTGAGGTGTTATAAGCTAAAAATTTATTGTATATTTGGAGTTGATTTTTTAATCTTATCATTTATGTAAATTTTTCGTGTATCACGTTAAGGTTTACGGTTTGGAATACACACTAAAACTATAAACAAATATTATATTAATAACAACATACTTATTTATAGTTTTTCATATAACTTATAAAGAATTATATTTTTTTTTGTTTGTCTGTTATTTTTACAATATGTATACCACATATTATGTCAACGTAGTTCACCAAATAGATTCGAACAAAGAGGCTATTACTGATAGGTCAGTAATACCTAGCTTAGGCAATTTATTTAGGCTTTACACTAACTAATTTATTTACACTAACGTTATAATGTAAGTTAAAATTTTCTATTAAAATTCATCTTGCACTGTAATCAAACCTGCTACGAGTACCTGTGCCTTAGTACGGAGAACTAGTCACTGTTTTTTTTATTATTTTCATTCAATTACTTTTTACCTTCATTCAATTACTACAAAACGCGGAGCGAAAACAAGGCTTACTATAAAATAAATAAAAAGTTACTTACTATTAAACTAATTATCTTAATTCCTTTTAAATAACATAATTTACTTTATCGGAAAACATAGAATATCCTAAGCAAGTTCTTTTAAAGTCAGTTTAGATGTCAATACCGTTAATCGTGATAAATGCGGCAGTGACGTCTAACCGATAGCTGGATGAGGCTGGTTCAAACTGGATCGAGCAGGATCGCAGCGGATCAGGGCTGTCAAAGGCTTAAAGTTAAATAGAATGAAGAGCAAATTACGTAATAATACTTTCAAGTACTTTAATGTACAGGTTTTCACTATATTTGTTCCATTTTTTGTGAAAATTTGGGGGATTTTAGTTCAAAATAATTTTAGGCCTCTGGATCTTTGAAACTTAAAATAAACAACCAGTACTTAAAACACAACTGAAGGATAGCTCAAGTGTTTGTTTGTTTTTCTGTTGACACAACCCTTGTCCTCCTAAATTACATTCAAAGAAAAATTTGAGCATAATAAAGCTTCGTTAGCAATTTATAGGTTCCATTATAATTTACTACGAGTACTATTAGCAGCAAGCTCTGCAAAACGCTGGAGGTCGCAAATTTAATTTTTGCTCGAGGCATATCTAGTACCAATATACGGCGAAAAGTGTTCTCATCTGACATATTTTTTCGGAGAAAGCTACATATATGGAGTCTAACTTTAACATTAAAAAAAAGTGCGGGTATGTGCACATGGTAGAAGTGAAACTTAATATTACCTATATATGTATTTGTCAGTATTAATATTACCAATATATTGTGTTACGATTACCATAACAACATGGCAATGTATTCTATCGCATTCTCTCATCAGCTTAATCCCATATATTTATGTGTTTGTCTCTTTTTAGTGTCGCATTTCCGTTTCACCGAGTCTCAAAACATAACGATTCTAAACAAGGTTCGCTTCAAAAACACAATATATTTTGTAATATTTTCTTATTTAAATAATTAACTGTTACACATCGTTCTCGTGTGATTATCAGAAGATTTAGAAAAAAATATAATTAAAAATTAAAAAAAAAAATGTATTGACAAATGAGATTCAAAATATTTCATTTCCATATACCTACATATTTTTTTAGATTTGTATTCTTCAACATTGTACACAATATAAAACTAAAATTTTCATGTTATAAAAACAATCTATTGTTTACATAGAATCCTATAAAATCTTCAACTAAAGCACCTTGCCGCGGCACTCTTGAATTTTTAACGTACATTCGTACCGAATTGAAAAGGCAACTGCGCTGCAAAGATTGTCGCATGAGATTTGTTCCCTTAATTTTGTATTAAGTTTTGTTTCCTCATGCAGAGAGCTTTGTAAGCTCGGTATAATTAACGGAGATTATGATGCTGTGAGTATTAATGGTGCTAGTAGGCTAAATATAGCTAATAGTAGTTATATTTGCAACGAATGAATCGGAAATGGCAACACTACTGAAGAAAATTGAAGTAGAGAGTGCCAAGCTAGGTCTTAAAGTCAACAAAACGAAGACCAAAGTTATGGTAATAGATCGCGCTCAACTCCTTCAGCCTGATGACGCACTCAAAAAGTACGAAAAACTCAAACAGTTCATTTATCTAGGCTCATTGATATCTAACGATGGCAGTTGTACAGGTGAAATCTGCCGGCGAGCTGGAATGGCTGAAAAGGCAATGGCAACCCTCGACAAAATATGGAAGAATCGTGGTATAAAACGTATGGCAAAAGTGCGGCCGGTAAGAGCCCTATTCCTTTCCATATTTTTGTATGGTGTTGAAACTTGGTGCATCAAGAGCCACGATATCAAGAAAATTGATGCGTTTGAAATGTGGTGCTGACTTAGGCTGTTGTGCGTACCGTGGACCGCTAAAAGAACGAATATATCTATTCTTTCCGAACTTAAGATCACGGAGCGGCTCTCCACTGTCTGTCAAAAAAGAGCCCTAAGTTTTTTTGGACATATTATGCGATCATCCAAGCATAGTCTAGAGAAACTTATTATCTTAGGCCAAATTTACGGTAAACTCGCACGGGGAAGGGCACCTGTAAGGTGGTCGGACGCGATAAAGAAGGCAGTGGGCGCTAATCTCCATGCCGCAGTCCAGGCATCGTTGAACAGAAAAAAAATGCATTGCAAAAATTGTACATTAATTGTATATTAGTTTCTACTATTTTATATGTAAATTGAGCACGTTTTGCTAAACGTATACTGCTTTAAAAAGACCATGATTAAATATAGATATTAAATATTATCTCGGTTCTAACACTATAGAGATGAGTATTTATTACCACAGATTGATACAAACACGTCGAGTCTAACATCTTCATACGATATAAAAAGGTCTAAAACATTCATCAAAACAAAAGGTCAAGGAGAGTACCATTGAGATTAGCATTCTTATTTAAATTAGAACTTTATTTGAACTTTTTATATATCAAAATCTACTTATTACCTTTATTATTTTACTAGCATTGCCCGCGGCCCCGCCCGCGTTCAGATGACCAAAAACCAAATTCTTATTTTTTACGTATTAGTATACTTTTGTATTGCGGTTTTTGTATTTTTTTCTCAGAAATGAGGCAATTTCCCGCGGTAAACTGCATCCTATACATTGACCCGGATAACCAGCTGCAATCGTACCAAATTTCATCATAATCCCTCCAGTGGTTTATGCGTCATGCGGTAACAGATAACAAACAGACAGACAGACAGACAAAATTTTTAAAAACTATAGATTCGGCCTCTGTATCGATAATAATGTCTATTTCAATAAGATTTTCCAAAAAATATTTATTGTACAGATTCGGCTTGGTTACAATTTTATTATATGTATAGATAAAAAACATTTTTTAAAACAAGCTTTTATTCAAATGCTTTAAATAAAGCATAAACTGTAAATTAAATCAAAACTATCAATTTATTACTTTATACAATTTATATGATACTAGCATTGCCCGCGGCTCCGCCCGCATTCAGATGACCAAAAACCAAATTCTAAGGTAGGCATATTAGTATACTCTTAAAATACAGTTTTTGTATTTTTTCTCAGAAATGAGACATTTTCCCGCGGAAAAAAGTATTCTATATGTTGACACGGATAACCAGCTATCACCATACCAAATTTCATCTATACCCCTCCAGTGGTATTTCTGTGATGTGGTATCAGACAGAATGACAGACAAAAATTCTAAAAACTATAGATTCGGCCTCTGTATCAATAATAATATTTATTTCAATTAGATTTTCCAAATATTTAATGTACAGATTCGGCTTAAGTACAATTTTATTATATGTATAGATAAAAGCTTGTCGCGAGATTTACCTATTGTATAAAAAACATTTAATATAAATATAAACGTGTTTTTACTATGAATTATTACTTTTTTTTATTTTTTAGTTTTTATTTTTTCATATTCTTCTCAGAAAACCCGTTTATTTGATATCTATTTCATGGGGGTGCTAAGAATATAGTCCGCCATCTTTGGAAGTCCGCCATATTGGATTTAGAGTGACCATACTAACTTGCTTGTCATCTAATTAACGTGTATGCAAAATTTCAGCTCAATTGGTGGAGGATAAATGCTTTAAAATCAGTTGCAAGATTTGACCCAAATAAATAAACATTGTAAGTTAAATAAAAGCTTGTAAAATTGTATTTAAAATTCTTTAATTCTAGTTATTAATTGAAAAGTGTTTGTATGTGTGTAGGTGAATGTTTGTTACACTTTCACACGGAAACGACTGGACAGATTTGAATGAAATTTGTAAGGAATCTGAGCAAAGCGAGGGTAATTCAATAGTATAAAATATTGAACAAAGTGAATTTTGAGAACTATATACTTCGACTATTATTTGTTATCTATAC